>OY282640.1:47005556-48205556 GCA_958299015.1 Tetanocera ferruginea | reverse complement strand
TCTGCGTATAAATGAATATTGCAGTGCTGTGGTATTTCGACTATGTCGTTGATGTACATAGAAAATAATAAGGGTCCCAGTATTGAACCTTGAGGAACACCTCTTGGTATGCACATAAAGTCTGAAAATTTTTCTTTAACACACACAGCCTGCCTTCTGTTAAACAGATAAGACTTCATAAATTTCACACTAGTGCTAGAGAAATTGAAAAGATTTGCAAGTTTTATGCACAGTAGATTGTGGTCCACCGTATCGAAGGCTTTGGAATGGTCCAATAGAGTTAAAAAAGTGAGGTTGTTTTTATCTAAGGCTTTCCGTATTTCTTCTGACTCTTGTATTAAAGCAGTAACACAGCTTCTTTTTGCTCTAAAACCCGATTGTTTTTCCGTAATCATGGAGTTTTCATTTAAAAATCTAATTACTTGAGAATAAAGAATGCGTTCAAAAACTTTAGATAGGAATGGCAATATAGCAATAGGGCGATATTCAGAAGAACCCTTAGGTAGTGGAATTATTTTGGCAGATTTCCAGCAATCAGGGAAAGTTGAGCTAGTTATTGAGAAGTTAATGATGTGAGTAATGAAAGGCAACAAAGTAGAAAGAAGCGCCTTCAAGAACACTGGATGCATTTCATCAAAACCTATCGCATTAGATTTAATAGTCAGAACACATCGTAATACTTCCATCTGATCAACGCAATTAAAGCTGAAAGATTGCGCACTTTCCGGGAAGTTATTATTCATGTAGTTAGATGTATCGACTGAAGGCATGTTGATATTAATAAACTTTTTGTTAATTTCATTTATTTCACTTAGTGAACATGTATCTATAGTAACACGTTTTTCATTATTTATACCAACATCTCTTATGAGCTTCCATTTTTGCTTCGAACTTATCGCATAGTTGAATTTAGATTCGTAAAATTTCGTTTTTGCTTCTTTTATCATGGAGTTAACAAATTTTCTTATTGTCTGAATTTTAAAACGTTTCCAACGATTATACGCAGTATTACGTTTTAAAATCAAGGCTTCTATATCACGATTGAACCATGGTCTCTTCTCAGCAGACCATGTCTTAGATTTTACGACAACGAATTTGTCATATAAAAGTCCAATGTTTCTATTAAAGAATGATAACTGTTCGTTAACACTAATCATGCTATAAATTAAATTCCAGTTAATTCTATCTAAATCCGTTTTAAGAGAGCTATAGTCTATGTTTTTGAAATCACGATATGTAATAGTTTCCAGTGCGGAGATTGCTTGGAGATCAAAGGTGAGAAAAATAAGATCGTGTTTAGAAAAAGCGCAAGCATTGATTTGATCATATAATAGTATATTTGATACATCACTGACAAAAATTAAATCAGTCAAGCAATGTATTACTTGTTTTTGTGAAGTGGGTAGGAGTATCCTGATTAACGGAGAATAGACCAAGGGATTGCATACTCAGGAGTAGATCAGTTTCAGTAAGCAAGTCGCTGTTAAAATCACCTGCAATTACGATATTTTTGTATGGTAAACACACTTGTTCAATAACGTCCGCTAAGGGACCTATATCAATGTTTTTATTTTGTCTATATATAGTTGCAAGTAGAAGATTATTGACACCCACTGTTATATTTATAAAAAGATATTCACATAGACTACCTGGATCTGATTGGTGAACAATTTTGCAAGAAAAACAAGATTTTACATAGATGGCCACGCCCCCAGCATGGCTATGTCTATCGGCTCTGTAAAGATTGTAGCCGTGCAAATTAAAGAGTGCAGTAGGCAAGTAAGGAGAGAACCACGTCTCGGAAACACACAAGATATCAATACTGGAACCTTCGAACAAATATTTTAACTCGTCGATTTTATTAACGAGACTCTGAGCATTAATATGGCAAATTTTGAGTCCAGTTTTTTGCCCAGACAAAATTCGAATCATTTCGAAGGAGTGATCTTTGGAACTTCCCGAAGCTCTAGATTGAAAAATCATTAAAAACATAAATTAAAAAAATTTGACAATGCATACTTTCAAATAAACTAGTGGTGAAAA
The DNA here is from genome assembly GCA_958299015.1 of Tetanocera ferruginea. Taxonomy (NCBI): domain Eukaryota; kingdom Metazoa; phylum Arthropoda; class Insecta; order Diptera; family Sciomyzidae; genus Tetanocera; species Tetanocera ferruginea. Next base: position 48,203,513 of record OY282640.1, on the reverse strand, counting down.
GATAAGGAATAAAAATAAACTTAAATTTAAAAAATTTCTGAATAATTCGGTTTTTAAAGATACTTGAGTGAAGTGCCATAGGAAAAAAGATATAACTATAATAATAATAAAATATAACAATAATACTAAAAAAATAAGTTAAAGAATGTAAAGAGCATTTATGTGCAGCATATACAAGTTTAAAATTTTTACGTGTTTGTTTTTAATAGAAATATATTTTTGTTGATGTTTTTTTATCTCTTAAGAATTTAACCATATTTTACAAAGACTGAAATGAAAAGCTATTAGTCATAAATAAACATTTTTTTTCTGTAAAACTTTTGTGTATATGACTCAAAACATACGTTCCTAAATATATATGGGGTTTTAATAATTTTTTTTAACAAGTATAAGCTTAGAAAGCTCTGAAAATATCGGTCTGACAGACCGGGGTGAGTATACGTGTAACATTTTTTGACGCGAGTATAGGAAGGTTAAGTGCAAAATGTTTTTGGTTCACAAGTGAACTGTCCATTAAATATACTTAAAGAGGTTCTGCACGAAACGAAAAGTTAAAAGACAGAAATGAAAGAAATGAAGGACGAAATGAAGTAAAACAAAAGAACAATCATCAAACTGACAGAATAAGTTATTGCGGTCAAGTTGGAGTATAGAAAACACCATAATGCAACAACATGCATTTATATGAAAAAATTCAATCAACTACCATTTCAAACCAAGGCAGATTTTCAAATATAAAAAATATAAAAATAAAATCAGTTTTGGTTTTTTATTGGATTGGATATTCTTAATGTTAAGCGACGCTCAGCAGCCAAAGGAGAGACTGACATACCAATGGAAGAAGACGAGAGGATCGACAAGTGGTTATGTTTATACATACTTTCATCTATCGCTACCACTTAATAAAAATTGTGTCTGATCACATTACCAGCATGGGAGGTGATGACTGTCAACAGCTCCAGAATTCCATTATAAAGTACAAGTATTGGACTGTGTCACCCGAATTCCGTGAACTTGTAAATTTTAAAATAAACTTTTACGAATAAGCAGTTTAAGGAGTAAACAGGCTTATTAAGCAAATTTTGTCAAAATGATACATAGGATTAGGTCTAAGCGAATATACCGATTATATGCGACTTAGGTACTGACACTTCACTTTTATTTATAGTGAACGCCAACCAACACATATGAAAAAAAGTAAAGCGTATAAGTAAAACTCAAAAGCCGATGATAGTCGACGCACAAGCAGATTTCTCATATTTGATACAGACCATGGTGGTATAAGGTGAGCGAGACTTTTACACCTCTCTCTTTGGGACAAAAATAATTTTTGCGGTCGAAAACAGCTGATTTATAATATTTGATACAGACTTCAAACTATGTTATTCCATAAATAAATTCCCTCTTCAAAGATTAAAGAGACAGAAAACAGACACTGCACAGATTTAAGTGAAACAGACATTGCAACCAAGGATAATTTTTGTAGGTTCAGATTATAGTTACATAACCGAATTTTATATGTATGTAGGTATTTTACAGAAGTATGTTGGTGATCAAGTGAATTATGCAATTTCATTTCAGTTGGTAGAACAGTGAAAGAAGGTTTCAGTGAAATATATAATAATGACTGTGCTATAATATAAGACAAAAATTGATGAAACAATTTTAAAAACTAAAGAGAACAATAACTTATTTTTGTGTGATATTAAAAACAATAAAAATATAATTTGTTATTCAAATATTTTCTGTACAAGAGGCTGTAAAGTGGCACAAGAGATATTGACACTTAAATTATGGCAGCTTACAAGAGCTTGACACAGTCTATGCAATTTAGTGTGTAGAAAAATAGCCGACAATTTAATTTGTGAGCAAGAACAATGATTCTCTAAAACCAGCAGAATATGTGGCGATGTCTAGTAATCAGACACACGAGTTTCGAATTTAAAAAAAAAAATACAAAAAAACAAGAATTGCGGTACGCGACAGGAAAAATATCATTGAAAATTATTGAATATGATTCAATAGGAATTGAATATAATATTTCAGCTAGTTAATTAGAAAATCTCTCACTTTTAAAAAAATGCTACCAGAATAAAAATATCGATGCGATACATGAAATAAATATCTTTTAACTCTTGGATGTTAAAAGTTGGACTAAATATCGAACTGATCTTAGAACGAACGGTTTTATTTTGTAGGTTAGTGTGCCTAGAATATCTTATACTTAAAAAAGGTAAATATTTTTTCCTCATAAGCTTGTATATGCTAGGGTCCTAGCGTGACTTCTAGTTTTAAAGTTTGGTTATATAAAGCCAACTGATGAGTTCCTTTGGCAGAAGACGAAAAACATTTATTGGCAAGCCCATGACCATAACGGTGAATATATATTAGTATTTAATAATTATTTTATGGTTTATTCAATAAATAATATTTTTCATTTCGCTACATTATATTTGAGTTCATCTTTTCAGAGATTATATACTGATGAACATATAGCTTTTATCATTATCAAAGCTATTTCTCAAATACTTTCCTCAAAAATCAAATCTTCAATCATATCGGCCAAGACAGGTGGCCGCCGCAACAGCAGAATCATTAATAAGATTCAACACCCAAAGGAAAACCCCCGCTTTAACCAAATTTTGGATTTGAACTATAAATAAAGATTTCATAACACTATTTCCTGAAAAAGGACATATATTTTTTTCCAAATTTGATGTATTCTTTAAGAATATGAAGATCACGCATCAAAGGAATAGTTCTATAAATTTAGACTATCAATAGGTAGAAGTGTAAGTAATTTCATTTAAGTTCATTTTTTTAAAGCCAAGTAGACTTAATCTACTATTTATTATTAATGTTATAATGTTCTTTTCAATTTCAGATTTAAAATACTACATTATAAATGTTTACGTAGCCACGTTACCCTGAACACTTCGTACGTAAAAAAATAGTAAAAACAAGTAAAAAAAAAAAATAAAAATCAATAAAAAATAAACAAAAAATTAAAAAAAAATAGTAAACTTTCCATAAAGCAGCATTAACGAAATCTTCCAATGACGCAAAGGCTGCAGCGAAGGAATGAAGGGTGAGAAATCCTTTGTCGAAATCTTGAATATCGACAATGCATTCATCGACTATTAAAAACACGAATCTAAGAAATACAAATAACGTAACGAGACTCAAACTAACAGAGTTTCAAAGAAAATACTGACAATTACTGATAAATCACGGCGATTGGTCAAGTAAGTTGCTTCAGGTGGAATATGCAATCAATAACTCAGTTCATTCTGCCACCAGAAAAACTCCAAGCACGCTTCTTTTTGGAGTAGAACAGCGTGGTGAGGTTGTTGACCAACTGACAGAATATTTGCATGACAAAACAAATGAATCCGACAAAGCGCGTGATTTAAATCAGATTCGGCTCAACGCAACAGAATCAATTGACAAATCTCAGCAATACAATTTCAATTACTTTTTGAGAAATAGTACAAATGCTAAAACCTATAATGTCGGAGACTTTGTTGTCGTACGGAATAATGACACTGTAATTGGAACAAATAACAAATTTTTGCCAAAATTTAAAGGCCCGTTTGTTGTATTTAAATCACTCGGTAATGAAAGGTACGTGCTACGTGATATTGAAAATTGTCAGTTGACACAATTGCCGTATAATGGTGGCTAACATATAATTAAGGCTAACAAGATGCGTAAATGGGTATCCAAGAATTTCGGGAAAGACGTTATAGATTTTGATGAGCTGAGCAATGCCGAATATGCTACACAGAAAAAAAATAGACCCGCTAAAATGAAGAAGTTTGTCATCTTAAATAGTTTTTAGGCTAAGGGGAATGAGTGAGGGTAAAAACGAATAAATTTCAAGAAGAAAATCTTCCTATAAATATGTTGTAAATCATCTTAAATTTATTAAAAACAGAATCACTTTAAAACAAGAGGATTCCTTCTTATTCGGTATTTTTTTTTTTGTAAAAAAATCGAGTTAAGATGAAAATCTTCTTAAATTATGTCTTTTTTATAGGGAAAACCTATTAAATTTTATTAAAAAGACAATCTTCTTAATATTCTTAGATTTCATCTTAATTTTATTGAGAAGAAAATCTTATAAATACTACTATTTTGCCCTATAAATTGATTTAAGATGAAAATCTTCTTATTTTATCTCTATTTTAAAGGGAAACCCAATCAATTTTATTAAGAACACAATTTTCTTAATATTCTAAGATTTCTTCTAAATTTTATTGAGAAGAAAATCTTATTAATTTTACTATATTGCCTTATACATTGATCTAAGATGACAATTTTCTTATTTTATATCTATTTTGAAGGGAAATCTATTCAATTTTTATTAAGAAGACAATCTTAATAAAAAAGAAATGAATATGGTTTTTATAATAATTCTATTTAGCTTACCCATTAGACTAAAAAAGAAATGACTATGGTTTTTATAAGAACCCATAAGGTAATTTTTTCATCAAAATCGGACTCTATTTAGCTCACCTATTAGACGTTTTCATATGGAATCAAATCCTATATTAAATAATAAAAATTACTTTTTGACAAATTTCAAAATAACAATACAAGAAAAATCCAAATTTCAAACAAAGAAGTTTTAAACATTCTTAAAAAGAAAATATTAATTTTTTACAAACACGCCTAAAAGTGAAAAGCCTCTATCATTTTTTTTTTTAAATTTTTCATATTATGATGAAAATGATTTAATTGGCACATTCAACTCAGTTGAGTTAAATTTTAAATTAATTCGAGTGTCAAAATGGAACAACCATTGGCTTGGACAATTTTAGAAATAATCCAGTGTTCAGGAAATTTTACAAATGAATTACTTAAGGGGGTCTTCTCATTGAGCGACTTTTTTTTGCATTTATTTATAGCTTGGGTAGTTGTGAATATGCCCCTAAAAGGATTTTTAGAAATTCGAAATACTTTAGAAGATACAGCCTTTTTTGTGAAGCAAGGTCTTCGTCAAAATGAGCTATTTTTTTTTACTTCAAACTTTAAACGCGTTTATCTCGAAACCACGTTTTTCGAACTGGCGGCCATGATATCTCCAATTCAACTGAACCGATTTTCATGAAACGAAGTGGAATCGACGCAGAATTGTCACCATTCTCGGGTGAACCTCGACCATAATTTTAAAAAATTTTTTACTATTTTTTTTTTCAACTAAACTACAAAAAAAAAGCCCGAAATTGAATTTTTTTTTTTGAATGGCCGCCATTTTGTCAAAAAAAATCACAAAATTAAGCTTGAGGTTCACGCGAGAATTACATCTATACTGATTATAACCCCGTTTTTTTTTTCATTTCAGACGCTCCGGAGACCCGGAATCGTGGCCGCCGTGACGACACCTTTTTTTTCACCACCAACTTTGAAGTTTCATTACTTTTTGAACAGCCCACGTATCGAGGCAAAGAAAATTTTTTTATTTACTTTGAAATTTTTTTAATACAATACATAAAAAAAGTTTTCAATTATTCTTTGCGTTTTCAAATAAGAATTTTTTTAAAAAGGGTCCAAAAAACGGAATGAGAAGACCGCCTTAAACCAAAACAGGGAGTATTTCGAAATATTCAAAACAAATCAGTTTTTTCTGTACAAGCATTGTCAGTGTTTTAACAATTAAAAATAAGTTGGCATGCCAGTTTACTACGTTTTATGTAAATCGAAGGGGTACACTGCAAACTATGAAAAATTTAAGCAAATCTTATTGCAAGAAAAGTTGCAAATCAAAATCAGTTGCAGTTGCAAACGACACAACATACGCATTTAAAAGAAAAAAACCAACATATTCAACATACACAATAAATCACTTGCTTTACATGGACGACATAAAAATTTTCGAGCCAAATAAAACACAAATGTAAGCTCCTTAAAATAGTAGAAGAACTCACAGCAGACACCAGAATGGAATTTTGAGTACACGAATGCAAACTGCTAAATATTGAAAATGGAAAATTTACAAACAATAACAGCACACAAACACTTCACCACGATGTAGTAGAACAGATAGAAACATACAAATACCTTGGTTTCGAACAAAACACAACAATCAACCATGCTGAAATAAAAATGCAACTAAAAACAAAATACAAAAGCAGACTTAAACTCTTCCTAAAAACAAAACTTAACTCAAAAAACACTATGAAATCAATTAACACGTATGCAGTTCCAATATTAACATATTCATTCGGAATCATTATATGGTCAAACACAGATTTAAATAAGCTCAACAGACTAAATAGAACACAAATAACGAAACATCGATATCTACATCCAAATTCATGTTTATAACGAATAACAATAAGCAGATCTGAAGGAGGAAGAGAACTTATAGATATCAAAACACTACACCATGAATAAATTAAAAATCCACATTACTTTTTAACCAAAACAACATTTCTACACCAAGCAAAAGTAAAAGTACAACACACACCACTAAATTTAAATCAAGACAACATAAGAAACAAAGATATACAAACAACTGCGGAAAAATAAAGAAATCTGGTCAAGTAAGGCTCTAGCAACAAGAAACTACAGAAAATTTATAATCAAAGAAAACAAGAAATTTATAAGCAGAGAAACAATTGACCACATAACAGGAGGCTGTAAAATCCTGGCCGGGACGGACTACACGGACCGACACAATTTAGCGGCAAAAATAATTCATCAAGAGCTTGCCATAAAACACAAATTATTAAACACACCAACACCATACTACAAATACACACCACAAAACATAATGGAAAACGATATATACAAGGTATACTGGGACAGAACAATTCTTACAGATGTCACCGTAACACACAACAAACCAGATAAGTTAACGACAAACATAATATCATTTAATTAACAACGCCAACTGACGATCACTAACCAACCCCAATGAAATATGAATTTAATGCATTGCACAATCATACTGCGCAGTCACTTTTCAAAATTATCGACCGCTCCAATTAATTTCACAATAATATTGCGCTTGAAAATATTTGTGCCGACGCAGGCGAATTTGGAAGAAAGCAACCACTTTCTACTTGAGTCTACGTTTTAGAATCAATAAAGAAAGTAAAGCCATCAGAGTTCGCTCTGATGCTTTTTTAAAAACAAAACTAATTTCCAATTTATTTAACTGATATAACACTTATCAACAAACAAGAGAATAACACATTTTTAATAGACATAGCTGTACCGCATGACACTAACATTACGAAAAAAAAAAACAAGAAAAAATTACAAAATATACCCCACTGGCTATCGAACTCAAGGAGCTCTGGAAACTTCAAAACGTAACAATTGTACCTATAGTTATATCAGCAACAGGTATAACCTCAAAAATATAATAAAAAATTTAGCCTCAATAGACATAGAACCGTAGCTCTATACCAACATCCAAAAAGCTATCATACTAAAAACAACATCAATAGAACGATCATTTTTAAATCAATAAAAATCTGTGATAAAACAACAACAAATAATTTAAATAATAAATTAAAAATACATACATGTATGTAAATTGTAATAGCTAAGTTCCGAAGTGGCTTGTAGTCGAACACTGCCATCATGTTTGGATAAAATGGACTCTGTCTTGCGCGGTATGCGGGGGGAGGGGGTGTGGCGTGGGATAATAATAATAATACAATAAAAAATCATAAGAATATAGTGCGCCACGTGAATTTTTTTCGAAAATTTTTCCAAGTTGCTTAAGTTATTGTGTTCCCCACTACGCTACTTGAGTTTTTTTTCGAAAAATTCGTTTTCGAAAGTCGCTTACGTTTTTTCGAAAATTTTTCCAAGTCGCTTACGTTATTTCTTTATAAAGTTAATAACCATAAGTACAACAAAATGTGGCAAGGGTTATTACAATAATGTATGTACAAATTTCTTCAAAAACATTATTTTTGAATGAATTTTGAAGTTCATGTGTCCTGCAAACCCAAACAAACCATGTCGGGAATGTCTTAGTTCAAATGTATAATTTTTTTTTGGAAAAACTTATTAGGTTAATAACCATAAGTACAACAAAATGTTCAAGGGTTTACACAAGCAAATTGAGGAAATTGCTTCTCATTTTGAGATCGATGAAGACGAAACGCCATGCGTCGCCGTTTAATACCCTGCAACGAATTAACAACAGGTTAAAAAACTTGCGCCACGTGCAGCTATGAAAATTCTGTCATGCCAAACAGCAAAATCTTCGACAGACTTAGAGCTGACTGCACCAGTAATTTATATGGCGAAAGAAAGAGGTTGGAAATATTTTGCTCAATCAGGTACATTAGGATGGTAGGAACTGAGATCTGGAGCGAAAGTACTAGAACGCTGCACCTGAGGTCAATGACTTCTAAAGAGGTTATATTGGTCTCCTTGAGATTGATATGTCAAACTTTAAAATCCGACTGTAAACACCAGAGATATGAAGAAATATGTCAATGCGCGACCCCTACGTTCGATCAAAAAATAAAAACAATTTTTTTTTTGGAATTGTCTTGCACAAATGCGTCATATTCGCTGGTTTACGGCGCACTTTTTTTTTGAGGTACGGTCTAATGCACATACACTGCATGAAATGAATGTTAATTAAAATAAAAGAAATGATTCAATATTGCGTCTTTTTGTCAAAAAAAAAAACTTTTTTAAGTAGTGCAATGTTTTCGAAGTCCAATTATATTCAACAGCTATCTAAATATTATGTTTGACAGGTATATCATTATGGCCCATATTTAGTATGAAGGATTATCAATTTGACTCATATTTGTTTAGCTGATGATGACGCTTGGAAGTAGAAAAGATTGTACTACTTAATATAAAATTATTTATTTGACAAAAAGGAGCAATGTTGACTAGTTTCCTTTATTTTGATATTTATGTCAAATAGTCCTTCAAAAGACAAAATCATAATGAATGTATATTATTTTGTTTGTACACAAATTTTTAGTCATTGTGAAGCTTTTTTTTCCCATTTAACCCTCGAGGACTATCGTCTGGGTGGAATCCACCCATAAGGCTGAATTTCTTGGAGAAGTATATAATTTTTCATGAAAATCATCACTCAATTATAATGTAATACTCATTTGAATATTTATTGATGTGAAGAAGCATTATTTACTCGTTTAAACTAAGGTGATATTTAAATAAAGCCAGTTTATTAAAAAGCTTGGGTGGTTTACACCCTCGATAGTAACGGCGTTTCAAAATTGTGGGTGTTTTTCACCCACGATAGTAATCAGTAATGAAATATTTTATGTGATTGCTTATATAAAATCAAAAGAAATCACTTATATTTGCAAAAGTAACACCTACCCTCTCTGTACGTACTGCCATGAATCAACTTTGCCAGATACGAACTAATCTATGATGATATGTTTAGTAGCTGTAATGAGTAACTAAAATTTGTAAGTATTTAGCTCACTTTTTAACAAAAATTTTACTTTGTGCCGAAAAGAATTATTAAATAACTTTTTCTTGTATATATTTTCAGCTTTCCAAATCAGTTAATCAAAAGACCATGGCGTGAAAACTAAAAAGTTACAACTGATTTTCCAGAATGCATTTTTTATATTTTTATTTTTTTTCTTTTGCTATGTTCCTAAGTAAACGATTATATAAAAAAAAATAAAATGAATTACATTTAAAATATTCTTGTTTTTCAGTAGTTGGGTATTCATTCTTAATAAAAATAAATTGATTATTTTTATAGATTCATTTGACATATGAGAAACGCAGATACTAACTGAGTATGGGTGGATTACACCCAACGATAGTACTGACGTAAGTGAAATAGACGATAGTCCTACTTCTATATTTTGAACTATTTAATATAAACTACAACCAGACCCTCCTATTCATATATTCACTGTAAATTATATGTATTTTTTGCGACGAAAACAGTTTTTTTTTTTAAAGTACGTTTTTATGTTTTAGTAGGAAATACTGAGGAAATATTTTTTTTTATATTAAAGAAAAGTTTTATCTGGATTGAGAAAAAAATTTATTTTTAACAAGGAGGAGTTTACTTCATATTTACTTCGTTTAAGGAAATAAGATTTTCTGTATTCTTCAATTAAAGGAAGACTGTACTGAAGCCAAAGAAAAATATTTACTTAAATTAAGGTAACAATTACTCACATATAGTATGAATGTAATTATTTAAAGGCATCGAGTTTACTTAATTCAATGAAAACCATAGTTGTTTAAAGGAACTGTGTACTTCACGTAAGTAATGTAAATATCTTTATTTTAATTCAAATTACATCTATAACGGAAGGAAAAAAAACAACTTTGGAGACATTTTTAGTAAATCTTTACTTATCAGAAGGATAATTATTCTCCTCCTAAGGAATTTTTACTTAAAATAAGGAATGTGTTTTTTGGGTGCACTATTAAAAAGGCAATGACTTTGAAAAATTTAACTCTTAAAGAAGCTACCAGTAAATTTTCTGGAGTGATACGAAATCGCTTTAACGATCTTTTAGAACATGACACGGAATTCCCAGTACTGAGCCAGAAATATTAAAAAAACTGATAAATTAATAAACAACAACATAGAGTCAGCAAGAAAGAATATATTTTGTTAAATGGAAAGAAAGTGTTATACAAATTCTGCATCACCTTCTGTCCCACCAAGCAAACTCCGTTAGAAGAGCAGAGAGTTAGTTTAAGGCATCGAAGGAGTATAACAATTAATTTAACTTTAAATACCACTGTACAATTCAATATTCTTTAATATTAAGATAGATTCAACAAAAGAAATAAAGAAAAATAAAACAAGTTTTTCTTAAAAAAAAAATACTATGCTTTTACTGCCAAAATTATGGTAGATAGACTTTAGTAGTGACGATGATTGGATTGATCCGAAAGAGCATAACATAAGTCCAGAAGATGACGAATGTATTGAAAAATGTATTCAAAATTAACAAGACAGTGATATGTTCATAGCTGAAGTTGAACTCCTTGTTGTATTTTAACTTCCAATCTGTTAAGAAAATGGTTTCATGAGTTCCATTTTACAATTATAGGTACAAATTGAACTCCTTGTAGTATTTTAGCTCCCAATTTACTAAGAAAATGCAATTAAATGATTACATAAGTTCCATTTTTCAATTATACATAAGTGAAAGTTGAAATCCTTGTTGTATTTTAGCTTCCAATCTGCTTTGAAATTGGAATTAAATATTTTTATCAGTTTTTGACAACTTTACAATTCTTGCAGGTAAGGTTGCTGATTTTGATGACGTAAGACAATAATAAGTTTAGAAATTTAACATATAAACAGATGTTTTTATGGTTTAAGAGCAACCTAGTACAAGCCATAAAGCTGGAAAGCCCTCGAAGAACTATGTTTTCAAGCCTTTCTTACTAATATGAGTATTAATATTTCTGTTAAAATTAAGGCTTGTCCACGACATAACTGTTCTGGAGTTATCATCTGGCAAAATAAAATGGGAAATCGAATGGGAATAGCTTCTGGAAGCTCTGCTCAGGCGCCCTAATAGACGGACATGGGCTCGAGCGGACGAAGTGTCGTCGAAGAAAAGGGTCGGCAACAGTAGCGTGAATGTGTGATAAAGAACATGAAAACAATAAGAATGAAAAAAGTTAAATGTCAAACGTCAAATGTGAAAAAAACATGAATGAAACGTCGAAAGAGCATGAAGAAGTAACCAGAAACAATAAATTTTCATTTCAGCTATTCAGGAACAGAAGAAGCCTTCACTAAAGTTAAAAAATATTAATTTAAAAATAAGTTTGTAATCAATAGTGTGAACACAGTGTAATAAATTACATCTGCTTAAGTACAATGTGGCAGCCTTGATCGATCTAGATTTCTGAACACAACCGACTTGCTGTTAAATTGTAGATAACAATTTTAAGTACATTGGCAATTTTTAACTTCCGTTCACTTTTCTTGTACATCACGACCGAGTAGGCTGTAGATAAATTAAAATCGTCTTAATTCTAATTAATCCATATAAAAACCTTAAAATGCAATGTAATATTTTTTACATATAGATTATAATTTTGAAATTAAAATCTTTTTGTTTTGTTTATTTTTTTTAACTTCTTCCATCAACACTGTTATATATATTTTACCTTGTGTTTTTTACTTTATTACACTGAAGTGTGAACGTGCCTTCTCAGTGTGCAGCTGTGCAAAGCAACCCTGGCAGTGTCGAGATTATCAACTCGGTCGTTTCCTTTGTGCAACGAAAAATTAAAACGGCCAGAGAGCAAAGTCGATTGCCCAGCAAAAGTTGCACATGGAAGGAAAAGTTGAAACCAGTTGGCAGAAAACTGGTGCTGTCTGAACGAGAACAGAGGTTAATTCTCAGAAAAAGTTCCAACTCGACAAAATCACGCGCTTAATTAAGAAAAAGAAAGGAAAAGTTAAAGATAACCAGCTTAAGACGTGAGGAATTCATGTGCCAAGAAACGACAAAAGACGCAGTTGAGTAAGATTTATAAACATTTATAATATATGTTTAGGCTGCATTCCTAAAGTAAGCAAGAAAACGAAAGTTACATTGTTGTTTTCCTCGCTGGAATGCTAAATTTGCCGATTATGAAAAAGAAGGATATGAAGAAGATCAAAGAGAGAGAGGATACATGGAGAGCACAATCATAAAAGATTTTGATATATCCTAATCAAATCTTTAATATCATACCTTAATCTTTTAATCATACCGTAATCTTTTTATCATACCTTATTGTATACTGTAATGTATGGTATGCCAATGTGAATAACTCTGTATAATAGTATTTAATGCAACCCTGTACATTTATTCATATTTCGATATCTTGCTTTGTGTGTAAAACAGTACCGATCACAGCAATAGCATTTGTCTCATTTACTCTTTCATGTTTGCGTCAGAGACGAAGTGCCATTTTTCCTTGAGGGAACTGCTTGATCGACACTGGCGTAAACTATTTTTGTTCCTTTTTTTATTTCCGGTATGTTAAAATAAATCACTTTTGCTTTGGATACAAGACAATAAAAACGTAACTCGCAAAAAATAAAATAAATCAATAAATTTTGTTTTAATCATTTCAAGTTTTCAATCCATAACAACATGGCGAGACAACAACGCAGTGACCGTAGCTTCAATACTGTTCCACCGCTATCCCGACGCTACATGTGAACGCTTCAGCATGAAGGATATGGGATATATACCACTTCCACGTCCTAATGTCGTTGCAATTTATAATAAATACATGGGTGGAGTCGACCGAATGGATCAGAACATAGGTTTCTATCGTATTGGTAAAAAGCACATGCAAATTTTATTCACTCAGTTTCCCTTTTTTCCAGAAATTCGAGAGAACAAATGGTGGTGGGCAACATGGACATGAAGCGCCTCGATGTCGCTGTGCAGAATGCTTGGGTTCAACAACATCATTCCAATATGTCGAACGTCACTCATCTCCAGTTTCGGCGGAATATAGCAACTTATTATTGCACACTGCTTTCGCTAAAAATACAGCAATGCCAAGCCGAACGACGATTCAAAAAGGACAATTCCGCTAGGTTAGATGGTCTGGAACATTGGGAGGTGCCTTGAAGTCGTCGTCATTTTCGAAGCCAAGCAGAATAGAATAGAAAAGAATAACACATTTAAATACATATTTCCTCTTTATTTAGCTTTTTTATCAATAAAAAATATCAACAAATTTGATTAAGCATTTAAACAATGATAATTTTATTCTTTTGTGTATCTTTTTTCTTTCACTACAAAGGGCGGTGAGTGCCATATGGCACTCGTGTACTGGGGAGTTGGGGGTCGGTGGCGCTAAAATGTGATAATGGAGTTTACTTTCTGGGAAGTCTAGTAGTAACCCTGTAAACTTCACCCCAAAATTCTCAGCCGCATCGCGCGGCGGTGATAGGGTTAAACACAGAAAACACTTGCATTTGCAGAAATAAAAATCGCAAGTACTAAATAAACTTTAATTTATAAAATAAATCTACCTACAACATTCCATAATGAGTGTAATTATTTTATAATAAAACCTTTAAAAAATGACTTTCTGGGAATTTTAGTAGTAACCCTGTACATTTCAACCCAAAATTCTCAGCCGCATCGCGCGGCGGTGATAGGGTGAAACACAGAAAAACACTTGCATTTACAGAAATAAAAATCGCAAGTTCTAAATTAACTTTAATTTATAAAATAAATCCACCTACAACTTTCCATAATGAATGTAAGAATTTTATAATAAAACCGTTAAAAAGCATAACGTTATTAATAAAATAGAATATGAATATATTCTGAATTGTAATACAATTTTTGGGATAAAATAACAGTAAAACATATAAACAAACATAAATCACAAGCGGTAAAATGTGATGATGGAGTTTTCTTTCTGGGAAGTCTAATAGTAACCCTGTAAACTTCACCCCAAAATTCTCAGCCGCATCGCGCGGCGGTGATAGGGTTAAACACAGAAAACACTTGCATTTGCAGAAATAAAAATCGCAAGTACTAAATAAACTTTAATTTATAAAATAAATCCACCTACAACTTTCCATAATGAGTGTAATTATTTTATAACAAAACATTTAAAAAAGGATAATGTTATTAATAAAATAGAATATGAATATATACTGAAATGTAATAAAATTTTTGGGATTAAAAATAACTGTAAAACATATAAACAAACATAAATCACAAACAGTTAAATGTGATAATGGAATTTTCTTTCTGGGAAGTCTAGTAGTAACCCTGTAAACTTCACCCCAAAATTCTCAGCCGCATCGCGCGGCGGTGATAGGGTTAAACACAGAAAACACTTGCATTTGCAGAAATAAAAATCGCAAGTACTAAATAAACTTTAATTTATAAAATAAATCCACCTACAACTTTCCATAATGAGTGTAATAATTTTATAATACGTTATTAATAAAATAGAATATGAATATATTCTAAATTGTAATACAATTTTTGGGATCAAAAATAACTGTAAAACATATAAACAAACATAAATCACAAACGGTAAAATGTGATGATGGAATTTTCTTTCTGGGAGTTTTAGTAACCCTGTAAATTTCACTCCAAAATTCTCAGCCGCATCACGCGGCGGTGATAGGGTGAAACACAAAAAAACACTTGCATTTACAGAAATAAAAATCGCAAGTAATAAATGAACTTTAATTTATAAAAGAAATCCACCAACAACTTTCCATAATGAGTGTAATAATTTTATAATAAAACCTTTAAAAAGCATGACGTTATTAATAAAATAGAATATGAATATATTCTGAATTGTAATACAATTTTTGGGATAAAATAACTGTAAAACATATAAACAAACATAAATCATAAACAGTTAAATGTGATGATGGAATTTTCTTTCTGGGAAGTCTAGTAGTATATATTCTGAGTTGTAATAAAATTTTTGGGATCAAAAATAACTGTAGAACATATAAACTAACATAAATCACAAACGGTATAATGTGATGATGGAATTTTCTTTCTGGGAATTTTAGTAGTAACCCTGTAAATTTCACCCCAAAATTCTCAGCCGCATCGCGCGGTGGTGATAGGGTGAAACACAAAAAAACACTTGCATTTACAGAAATAAAAATCGCAAGTACTAAATGAACTTTAATTTATAAAATAAATCTACCCACAATTTTCCATAATGAGTGTAATAATTTTATAATATAACCTCTAAAAAAGCATAATGTTATTAATAAAATAGAATATGAATATATTCTGAATTGTAATAAAATTTTTGGGATATAATTTTTGGGGAAATTGAAAACAGAATTGAAGCAGAGCAACAAGCAGCAAGCAGCGCAGCTTAGGTTTTATCTTAAGCTTTAACATTTGTTGAAGTTAGTTCTAAGTTCGATGTTCAAGAATAAAGTTCGCGTTTGCGAATAAAAAATATATGCTTTTTTAACAATTTAAACATCGTTTAAAATTAAGTAAATGTACATTATGTATTGAATATTTAAAAATTCTTTTAGTAAAAAATTAAAAAAAAATATATTTATACAACCAAATAATTGTAAGAAAAAAAAAAAAAATAAGTAATACTTGAAAGATTTTGCATCAATTTCCAAAATTCGTACTCGTCAACGCGAGTTATGTCAGACGTTTAATCCGTGAAAATAGATGCAGTGGCGTCCCTTCCTTGCCCGTACGTTTGATATTGTTTAAAGCTGTCCGCTGCTGGATCCTTCGCAAAGTTATATGTTTGGTTGTGATGGCAACCCGATTAAATATCTTTACTCCAAAAATCCCTTTTAAAATACAACCCTGAATATGTAATATGTGTGTATAAGTCATTTCACTTTAATTTGAAGAAGCGCCATAAGCACAATTATTTTTGTTACTTAAAAGACAGAATTCAAGTTTTAATTTTAATTTAATTATTAATTTGTATTACATTTTTATCTATTCAGACAAATAAACGCTGAACACCACAAGTGTTCTGTTTATTTTACTGTCTCAAGAAGTTAAGCGCCGCCGCAGCCAGTGGTTAATTAATATCATGAATGTATGCAAACATCAGCTCAATTTTTACTTTAGGACAGATGCCGAAAATGCAGCAACAGGATTAAAAAAGGATTCACGCGACTGAATGAAAAGCTTGCGACCATTTGTACAAGCAATGCTTTCCTCTACTGCATGTTTCCACACTTCGGAGTTCGGCACAGAAAGTGGAAATAAGCGAGGGAATTCTGAGCATTGCAATTGACAGCTTGAGAAATAACATAGATCTTTCAGCAAATGAGAAAATCAGTGTTCTCACATTTGATGAAATGAAAGTCGCTAAAGTCTATGAACATGACTCATCAACAGATTTCCTAAGGGACCCTTGCAATTATGTGCACATGGCTATGGCTTGAAGACTGAAGGCATCCGGGAAATAACCGTTGTTCTATTAACAAAGTTAATAACCTTAATAAGTGGCTATCGTCTCAGATATGGGCCTTTCTAATCAATATTTATGAAAACAGCTTCATGTACACAGATTCTTTCACATAACACCAGAGGGAAAGAAAACTACTCCCAGATCCAATCGTTTGTAACGCAAACGAACCAATCCTATACTGCCGGGTTGCACCGCATTCTATATGCGACAGACTGCAATGTCAAAACGTGTAGAGCCCTACCAGCTGTCATCAGAAGCGCCGACGTGTCAGGCCGAAAATTGAAATCCAGTCGGTAACAAAACTCCCAAACCTGGAGATCGCTCCCAGAATAATTCGGATCAGCGGCCGTTCCTTACCACAACTGACCCTGTCATATAGGCTTGACCCTGTCGTGCCAAGGATCACAAGCTTCAGCGTGGACGTTGAGCTGCCCCCTCTGGTAATAATATCCAGAACAACAACACCTGAGGCCTCCTCTCGGAGCACCCAGCTACTGCCTAGTTAATGCAGAGCCCAGCCTCGCAACCTGAAAATGACAGTAAGGCCGAGCCCATTCCGTGCCGACTAGCAGCCATCAAGGAGCCTCCGCCAATCAAGCCACCGCAGGTTGATCAATTCGCGGACATCACTGTGGGGCCGCCTGGAAAGGCTAGAAAGCGGGAAAAAATTATTTGCATGACGAGCGAAATAATAGACGATCAGCTGGACTCCATTGCAAGCACTTTGCCGTGCGATTTCATAGAAATTATTCTGGACGCAGAAGAAAAGTTGAAGACTGAAGTTTGTACCTCAACTGAAAGTTAAAATTATTATTTTTAGCTATTAATTTATTTCTTGGCTTTTATAATATTTTGAACATCAATCAGTTGACGATAACGCGATCACAACGAAGCTAAGCTTGCAGTTGCTAAACTAATTATAATAATTAAATAATTAAAAACAATTATAAAATAATTTATTTTTATTTTATAACAGGCCCAGAGTCAAAAAGTTTGTTAATTGCCACATATAGAAACAAGGCAGATGATACCTTTGTAAGAGGTCTCAATGGCGACTTGCCAAGATTACTTGGAATAAGAGAACCTAAAGTCTGAAGAACTAAATCTTTGCCTCAAACTTGAAACTTGATATAGGTATTAAGCAGCAATTAATAACAATAACAATAGGAAACTGTCTCACCATATACCACCACGTAGGAATTTTCCGACAACAAAATCACAACCAACCTTTTACCCACATCTTACTAGTGGAAATTAATGGCTTACCATTAAGCCTTGCCTCCTAGCCAAAACAATTTTCAGCAATATTTTCACCATTCGTAAATTCAATTCCTTCAATCAGTTTTGTTAAATCAACAACTTAAATGTACCGTCTTACAACCGATCGATTTTGGATATATTATAAAAAATAAAATCATAACTTAGGTATTAAAAATAAAAATACTACACTGAGATTCACCACCTTAACAGGGGGACGCTCCAGTGCATGACACGAATAAAATTAAGTAATAATAAGGAAATCAACACTGCGATTCACCACCTTCGGGGGAACCCATCAGTGAGTAACATCACTACAATAACAACAAATTTCTAATAGTAGCCAATATGTTTAATCCAAATATCTTTATCAGACCAATAGTTCGAAACCCATATTCGAAATATTATGCATTCGATCCTGAATCTCAACTCAGATCTTTCGAATGAGATTGATCCAAAGCGTCAAAAGAGTCTTAGATATTTATAAGACAGCATTTAAATTGTGACCATTATTTAATTAACAGTGATAAAAACTAGTATTGAGCCAAAAATTAATAACAAACAGAAGGAGACCACCGAATTGGAGCGGAAAATAATTCTGTATTTGCACAATCAAGGCATGAAAGAAATGATGGAAAGAAGCCGATTTTCAATTAGAAGTATAGTGCAACGCTTTAAAGGTACATCAAACATTGAAAGTGCTAAGCGCACTGGACGACCCTCCATGTTTGGCGATCGGGAACGCACCAAAATTATTCGCAACGTAAAAGCAGATCCTAGAATTACATCATTCCAGATTGCTGCTGAGGTCAAGGAAGAGTTTGGTACGGATGCTCACCCGTCAACAGTCAGAAGAGTGCTGCACAAGGCTGGATATAGCTCTCGTGTTGCAAGGCGATGATATCTGCCATCAACCAAAGAAAACGAGTTGACTACGCTATGGAATATAAAACCAAGCCTACATCTTACTGGGACCAAGTGCTCTTTTCGGATGAAAGCAAATTTAATATTTTCCGTTTTGATGGCCGAATAAATGTCTGGCGAAAACCAAACACAGAACTACAAAAAAAGAACCTTGCACTAGCAGTTAAGTATGGCGGTGGAGGGGTCATGGCATGGGGATGTATGTCTGCTGGAGGTGTTGGTGAGCTGGTGTTCATTGACGGCATAATGGACAAAACCGTGTACATGAATATTTAAAAAGAAAATTTTAAAAAAAATGCTGAAAAGCTGAATTTGTCAAATAACTTTACATTCCAGCACGACAACGACCCCAAACATACAGCAGAAATCGTGCGAATGTGGCTGGCTTATAACACGGCACACGTTTTACCACATCCACCGCAATCTCCGGACCTCAATCCAATTGAGCATCTATGGGATGTGTTGGACAGAAAGGTTAAAAAGCGCTCAATTTCTACTAAATCCGAGTTGAAAGTAGCCTTATTAGAAAAATTGGTCCATTCCATGCCGAAACGCTAGGAAGAGGTTATAAAACAAAAAGGGCTGCCAACAAGCTATTAATTGAATACGTCAAATTTTATTTTCTTAAATTATTTGTAAGTGTGCCAATAATTTTGCACAGCAAAAATATGGCATTTTTCCTTAAGTAAAATGAAATAAATGTAAATAATACAGTATGCAAAACTTTTTTTATATATTTTGTTAATAAACTAATACATATTTATAGAAAAAATATGTTTTGGCCAATTACTACAATTTTAAGTGGACAAATTTTGTCTTAAAAGTTAAAGTGGCTACTGTGCCAAAACTTTTGCACGGGTGTGTTTATAACCTTTGTTAAAGAAAATAAAGAAAACCAGTATTAAAACCAGATTCTGCGCCTCACAATCGGAAAATAATTTTACGACCCTGGACATCTCCCAGCTATGGATCCTGGGGAAACAGGTTGTCGTAACAATATCTACTTGAACGAGTTCAACACCGTATAGAACTGGTCGTTTAGGTAATACATTTTTTTTATATAATTTTTGAACTTTTAATGAAACATTTGTTAATTTTTAACAAATAATGGATAAATAAAAGTCCAAATGGGAACTTACTATATAGATTATCGGTTTAGACGCTCAAGTCCATATGAAGTTATCATATCTGTGTCGTTTTATGATAACAAATAAAGTGGACTTAAGAAGGAATTGAGCTATTAGTGCTGCTATGCTACAAACATTAATTTGTTTACTATTAAATTTCCACTTTATAAATAAGTAAAACATTTTTTACTAACATAAATAATAAAACCTACAGATATAGATATTGATACGGATATGGATATGGATATGAATATGGATATGGAAATTGTTTCAATTGAAATTTGAGTTAACCGGTGGTCTATACCAATGTCTGTTAATTGCTCAAGTTGTATTTATAACTTTGCTAACTTTAGTCACATTTGGACAAATTTTAACGAACATACTAACGATCTTCCTACATTTATTGGATTAATAGTTAGAGTATCGTATTGATGAATTTTCTATCTACACGAGCATGTCATATCAATTAATATAAAGAGTGACACGTAATTTAATTTTTCGTATCAGTTGTTCTATGAACGGCACAGAGTGAGTGTCGGCCAAGTGAATAAGTAATAAATATTGGGTTTTTATGCCAAGTGCTTTTCCCATTTAAAAAAAACTATTGTGTGTTTTATTATGGATATTTATAATCCACAATAGTATTTATAATTACATAAAATCCAGTTATAATCCAACCCATACTCACAAGATAGGACACATGTACTGGTGCTTGTAGCAAAATAAGCTGTTTTCCGTATCTTAAATTTATTTATCTATTTAAACCAATCAACCGAAATCAAAACTAGCATCATCTAGGAGTCAAAACAGAAATTCACCTCACTTAAATGAAGATTTTTCATTTCCCTTCTACTGCAAATTCTAAGATTTATTGGAAATATTTCTATTTATTGGAAATATTACGCTATTGCGGGTTCTTTTTCTTTAATGCTGTTAGCTTTGTCGGATCGAACGATTAAAGCGTTTTTTTCTGATCAGCCAGCGTCCAAAGAAGGTCAACCAAACTTGAATCTAAATAAGGAACAAGAACATGCAAGTACAGTCAATTCAAATATAATTTTAATTTTTTTATTAAATTTTTTTTAGTTTAAAACGATAAAATAAATTTCATTGCATTGGGTTGTAATTAATTTTGGAAAATCTTTTCACATACTGGATTCATCTCCTTAAACAGAAAATCTTGAAATTTATAAACAAAATAGGTTAAAGCAAGTGATCATATTATTCTATATTCTTTCTTCCTTATTTTAAATTTATCAAAATTCAAATACAAAATCATCAAAGTTCAAATACTTGCTGTCATAAAAGCTTCAGTGCATATAACTAGGAAAATTTCAATAACAGGTGCCATCTCCGTAAAAGCTGATATTTTTAACTTTTTATAAATTTCTATTTAAATATATATACAAAAAGAATTTCTCTAGATCTGGCACCATTCGAAATTTGAGCACAAAACATTTTACTTGTTGAGTTCAAAAAGTACTCAACAATGAGAGCTTTTTGTTCGACTTTGGCCAACAACAACGTCATATGGCCAAAAACAATATCGAGTGGGTGTTAACTGCCCGGCCAACCCAAACGCAGGAGGTTGCTGGAAGCGCCTAGTCCAGTGTGTTAAACGCTTGCTTCATGGATTCATTAAAGAGGAGGCGCCTAAGCTTGAGACATTCCGCAGCGTTATAGAGGCCGAGAACATCATCAACTGCCGACCTCTGACCGACTTGCCTGTAAGCGCCGAAGATGAAGAGCCGTTAACACCCAATACTTTTTTGGTAGAGTGCCTCAATTCTGCGCAGACGCCATAGCTTGAAGACGAGCAGATGTGTCCGCGCAAACAAATTTTCAAGTTCTTCGAATCGAATCGAAGTTGGCGAATCGCGCAAAATTTGAAAGATCGTCTCTAGCGAAGGTAGACTGTGGAGTACCTCCCACAATTGCTGCTACGAACAAAATGGAAAGAAGAAGTCACTCCGCTTAAGCCAGTGGCAGGACAGTGACTAAAAGGGTTGATCATCGAAATTTGTGCAGATCAAAGACGGCCAAGTTCGTTCAGCACTAGTCCGAACATCGCAAGGAGACATCCGCCGCCCAGCCAGCAAGCTAGCCGCTTTGACCTTTGGTGTATCTCGGCAAGAATCTACGGGGATGGCAATGTTGGCGCACCATGGCAACCCCGAATTACTCTTACTTTTATTTATTCTTCTTTTGAAATCGAGGTTTGATTTGAAGAAAATCGAAGTTTTGTTTAAGACAGCAAGCCAGTGAAGACACAATTTTGAAACACGCGCAGCGTTAAATTTTTAGGCATATATTTTTTCTTTGTTCAAATACTTTAATTTTTTTTATTTCATTAATAAATACATTATATTCATATAACACGTTTTGTCGTCGTGAACCATTTCAGGCTGCAATCCGTTGCATGTCTGACTGCGTCCAAACATTAAAAGAAAATCAGATAGATAGGTAAAGAATTGCAAAAACTTTTATCTAAGAAAGCAACAGGTCTATAAAACCGGAGGAGGCGCCAAACCGTCGTCATTAGTAACAGATTCGGACAGCAGTCTTCTTTGATTGTGTGTTGCAGCAGATACTTGGTATGGAAGGCATCTACCATGAAGACGTCATATATCAAGGAAGTACCTCTTTTTCTGTACTTTTATTTTTTTAAGTCAGTACATTAAGTTTTGCTATATTTTTATAGATATTGAACCAGAAGGAATTTTGAATGAGAGAGCCGTAGTTATAAAACATTTTAATCTTCTCTTTTATGCAGCTGTTTCCAGTGCTTCTTAAGCTCTAAGGGTGAGAATTAATGATTTTTATCATGTTGGCTATGTGATCATATTGTTCACACCTAGTGTGCAGAAGTGTCAGGTCGAGTAGCAGACTTCGTTAATGAAGGTAAGGGCTTGCGTTGGTCATGTGAGAAGTGTAGATTGAAGCGAAGCAAGGTTTTTCTGAAATAAGTAGAGAAACTGTCTTCACTTTCTGTAAAACTTTTTAAAAACCAGACTCTTTTCAATGACTTTAAATATTTTGATGAGGCGAATCTTTGTGTCATCTGCATGCATTGAATGCCAAAGCACACTATAAAAAAGAACAAATCAAGGAAGAGATAACAAATTGGTAATCCGAATCTCTGGATGGAAAGAGAAAACAAAAACATATGCCCACCTTCAAGCAATTATAAATTGAACTTATATTGTTGTCCCGAAAACAAGGAGTGAAGTGAACTGATCACGATGTGCACCCATTGTTGTATTACTGGGAAGAGCTGATCCTTAATATCAGAAGGTCAAAGGAAAACTAAGATTTTTGAAAAAAATTTCGGCTGAACTTCACTTGTAGTCCGATGGAGATTTCTACAAAAATTGCGAATTTAACGAAGAAGTTCAGGCATGAGTATATATTGAAAAATATATTTTATATCAATAACTTGTTTTTTATAAGCAACTGACACCCCGCTACGTTGGACGATCTGGATCCATGAAGTTATTTGCAGACGTCCAGTCTAATGTGGGCAAAACATCAATTAGAAAGGTTTTGCATTTAATTTTTAAACAAGAAGCAGTTCTTCATGTTAACTGGAATGGCCGCAAGAAAAAATTTACAGTCAAGACACTGAAATTTTTTAAGGATTTGAAAATGAATAGTCTTACTTTTTTCAGCTGCTGTTAATGCTGTTAATTAAAAAGATATAAAGATATAATATTGAGATATATATATCGGTTAATAATATTGTTATATTCTGTTAAACTGTTGACTGAAGTAATTCCATATATTCGAGACCGTTTCAGTTGTTTTTCCTTTATAATATTGCGTTTGATGAAATAAACACCATCGAATATGATATGTATGCTTAAACTTGTTTGTTTTTAATCGAACAATTTTAAATTTTTCTAATTCATTTATCTCTTTTCCATGCAAGTTTATGCCTGCGTTGGCCCAAATACATATCCACAATACATATATCTGCGTTATATTTGGAATTGGTTTGGTGTTTAAGAGTTTAATCTCTTTTCCACGTAGGATCTTGGGTTGGATAGTGGCCGCAAACTTACTAATATTCATATTATTTATAGTTACTTTGGTCTCTTTGTTTAAGAGTTTTATGTAAAGTTTACTACTTATTTGATGCTGTTTACTTTTTTAAATTCAAATATTCTTAATAAATTCGTGTGTTTGTATAAAATTTTTAAGTTCAGCTGAAAACCCAATTAATGTGCTTAGTGGAAATTCATACTTCGCCAACTGGGTGTGTGTTTTAGTACGTAGGTGCAATCTGTCTGTTCCGGATAGATTTTAGAATGTAAGTCGTGCATGCGTATAGTACGGGCTATACGTATTCATGAGATTCCACACTCCTTTGGCGAAACCAAAAAAAAAAAAAAAAAAAAAACGTAAGATTAGAAAATAAGCAAGAGAAAGAAGCTAAGAAAAAATTGAGAAAAGCTCAAGAGACGAAAAATGTATTATCAGAGAAATCCAGATTGAACCTTTTCTATCCGCTCCAAAAATTGCCTTAGTGCTAAAACCGTACGAAGGGTTCTACGGAAAAACAATTTCAATGGACGGATAGCCCGTAAAAAGCCCTGTAGAAGTGTGAAAAATAAAAAAGATCGCCTTGATTTTGTTCGCAAATACAAATCAAAAAATTTTTCATTTTGGAGACAGGTAACTTACATATCTTATTATATTTAGAAGATTTGTTAATATTTTTCATTATTACACAGGTGCTTTTCACAGATTAGAGCAAATTACATTTATTCGGATCTGATGGTAGGCGTTACATGTGGTGTAAACGTAACGATTTTAACAATAAAAATACAAAAAAGACATTAAAGCACGGAAGAGGCTCTGTTAGGGTTTGGGGATGCATGGCAGCCTCGACTGTGGGCAAGTTGCATTTCATTGAAGAAAAAATGGAGCAGAATGTCTACATTGACATCAAGGAAAGTGCATGCTTTTTGGGTTTTTTGGATAACATTTAAGTTTTATGAAGACAATGATCCGAAACACTACGCGTCCATAGTGAAGAACTGACTTCATGGCTCCATACTGAATAAAGTATGGAGGCTGACCCACTTATATGGGCAGTTTTTGTTGGAGTTTCTCTTCAGGACTCGACTGAACGATCGCACTGAAAAGTTTCATTGTGCGCATCCGAACGCTTTGAAAAACGCTTTCAACAGCACAGCCTCAAAACGAAAGTAAAACGCTTTGCTCCGCTTTGCTCATATGCTTCACAATGCGCGCGGTCTTAATGTCATAGAGCATTTGTGGTTCGAACTCGGTCGCAGGATGCAAAATAGAAGGTGCACCAATAAGGGCCAATTAAAAGCTCGAAACTGAAATAAAATGCTATGCTAAACATTAAATATTCGAATCAAAATTCTTCCAAAGACCCTTTTCAAAGGGTTTATTTAAAAAATACAAAATTAAAAAAATATTGCAATAATAAAGATATAATAAGGCCAAAGATATAATCATGCAGCAATTAATTGTAACATGCCTTATCGATGTGTGAAGTGCGGTGGTAATCATGGACCAAAAAATTGTAAAATACCTTATTAGGATCTTAACAATAATGTGATAACGAAGAAACTTAGTGATGTTGCAATTTAAATTGCTCCGCTTTGCTCATATGCTTCACAATGCGCGCGGTCTTAATGTCATAGAGCATTTGTGGTTCGAACTCGGTCGCAGGATGCAAAATAGAAGGTGCACCAGTAAGGGCCAATTAAAAGCTCGAAACTGAAATAAAATGCTATGCTAAACATTAAATATTCGAATCAAAATTCTTCCAAAGACCCTTTTCAAAGGGTTTATTTAAAAAATACAAAATTAAAAAAATATTGCAATAATAAAGATATAATAATGCCAAAGATATAATCATGCAGCAATTAATAGTAACATGTCTTATCGATGTGTGAAGTGCGGTGGTAATCATGGACCAAAAAATTGTAAAATACCTTATTAGGATCTTAACAATAATGTGATAACGAAGAAACTTAGTGATGTTGCAATTAAGAAGCATAGTGTGTGAGAAAAATATATATTTTTCACATAATTTTTTTTTTTTAATGTATTAAAAAAACTCACCGCTATCGGTAGATTTTTAAATTTTGCCTATTCCCTATTTCGCAATACAAAAAGTTTGCCATTCGAACACCTACTTTTGTTTTAAACACTATAATTCGAAATGAGTGCCAAATTTAAAAAGCGATTTGAAGTTGTATTTTTGGTTCACCACACAAAAGGCCCAAAAATGAGTGCTTAAGCCGCCGCAAAATACACAAAATGTTCAATTTCATTGGAGAATAAGTGGATTAAGCGCTTCAAAGAAGTTGGTAATACTGACGACGCTGAGATCAGAGGTAGAGAACGAGTGACCTCAAAAAGGTTGGATAAGGCTATATTCAATTTATAGTCAAATATGGTCACTCAAAGATGGTCAAGACAGGAAACGAACATGGGTTAATACGAAGAAAGTAAATAAGAAAACCTGCACGTTTTGGGGCCAAGGAAAGAACAAGTTGGTTTTAATCGAAAGGAGGAGAGAGGTTAAATGAGAGGGATGAGCATAACTGGGACATATTAATAAAAGTCAACTTTGATTTTGGGTGTATTGCAAGAATTTGACCATCAAATAATTGACTTAGCGCTCTTCAAGCGTTTGACGACACTCTGTCGTTACGCGATCCTTGGCAATCCACCCTCCAATTCATTGCGGATTGTTGTTTAACGTAAAGCACATTCTTTGACAAAAGTTCATCTTTCCCTTCTGCGATTCTATGCTGCGCTCTAATAACAGTGTTGAGTTGAGTTATTTGAGTAATTGTGTATCGTTGCCGTTTGACTCAACGACGCTTCGTAATTATGACAAATCGTCGGTCAGCCGATCGATGGTTTGTTTTCGTTGCTAGTCAAGCAAGTTACATGCCAGTAGAATGCAGTTGCTATGCTTGGAAAGTGTGCTCTGCCTTTGCTTCTTAAGAAATAATTAATGTAAACAGGAAAGCATAAACTTCAAGAGTTTCAAGTGTATGCTTCCCTTAATAGCATATGAGATAAATAAATAAGCATTTTCAATTGTTTATAAAGTAATAAAATTTTGTTTGGTTTCAAACTTAATCGTAGCTTCGATTTTATTTCACAGCAAATGGAAGTATTTCATAAGCTGAATTATTGCTGACCTTGGCAACTACGAACGAAATTATTTTTGTTACTTTAACCCCGCTTTGGGCTCTTGATACGGTGCCATATATAGAAGCAAATAAAGAATCTGTTTACAATATACTTATTTCTTTTTTTACCGATATATTTTTTGTAGAAATATTTTTTTTGACTGATTTTATATTTTTTTTTATTGTACTGTAAAAATTTATTATAGTTTTATTTTATATTAGTTTTTATATTTTTTGTTTCTTTTTTTTAGTTTTAACATATTAATTTATTTTGTTATATTTTTAAAATTTTTAATTTGTTTTAAGTTTTTATATCTTCTACATTTTATATATTTGTAATATTTTTGTATGTTGTATATTTAATTTACTTTTTGTGTTTTTAAAATGTATTTGTTTTAATGTTTTTATTTATTTTTTGTTTTTATATTCCTGAAGTTTGTTGATTTCTGTGTTTCTCTATATTTTTTTTAGTTTTTACATTTTTGATATTCTTTTCTTAGATTTTTATTTCTAAGATTTCTTTTCTTAGAATTGATTTACATTCGTTACAGTTTTAAATTTTAAAATTTTTATATTTTGTATATTTTTTACATTTTGTATATTTTTTATATTTTGTATATTTTTTATATATTTATATTTTGATAAATTTTATGTTTTTATATTTTTATATTTTGTTTTGTCTATATTATTTGTTTTAATATTATTTATATTTTTGTATTTTTTATGCTTTTTATATTTTTCATATATTCTACATGTTATTTTTTAATTTTTTTTAGTTTTGTAATATTTATATTTTTTTACTTTTTATTTTTTTTTTATATTTTTGTATTTGTTTTATTTTTGTATTTGTTTTATTTTTAATTTATTTATATTTTAATTATTTTTTTTACTAATGTTTTTATATTCTTTAGAATTCGTATATTTTTTCTTATAGTCTTTAGTTTTTTTTTTTTAATTTTTTATATTATTTTTTATTTTGTTTTTTAATAAATTTTTTTATATTTGTATTACTTTTAATAATTGTTTTATTTCTTTCTATTTTTAAATATTTAAATTTTTTTATCTTTTAGTTTTATATAATTTAATTTTTTTTTATTTTTTATTTATATATATTTTAATTTTTTTTTTAATATTTTTAATTTTTTTTTTATATATTTTAATTTTTTTTTATTTTTATATATTTTAAATTTTTATATATTTTAAATTTTTATATATTTTAAATTTTTATATATTTTAAATTTTTGTATATTTCGTATTTGTTCTATTTTTTTAACTTTTTATATCAGATAACGTTTAAATCGCATTTTCATACAAACAGGATTACTGTTGATTAGGGTTTTGTTGTCTCGTCTATCAAGACATCACGACCAGGTGTCGTAGATTTGTACATCCTATGCTTTTGTTTACATTGCTGATATTGACAGCACCATCTAGCTATCACATAATTTAGCTATCTGAATGTAGTACACATTCAGATTTAGATGTTGGAATAAGCTCAGCAATTATATTTTTATATATCGGTAGTTAAGCGCAATAAAGTGATTATTGAAAAATTTTAAATTTTCAGAAACGTCGATTTGGTTTTAAAATTCCGAAACATTTCAGTACAAAACCGTAATAATAACGATGTAATGAGTAGAACTCATTGGTTAATCGTTTTCAACAAATTTACAAAAGGTAGATATTATATTGATGACTTGGAAAATGCAGTAAACATATTTTTGTCAAAAGGTCACCGAACACTTTAGTGAGCTTAACCAACAATATAATGTTAAACTTCTTATTATTATTGTTATATTGTCAATTTTTATTATACGGCTAGAATTATATTATTTTTTATTTCATTAAATATCTTTTTTTTATTTTATTTTTTTATTTATTTTGCTATTTTAATTGCAATTATGTTTTATTTAATTTTTTATTTTAAAAAATAAAAAGATTTCTGTTTTGATTTTATTTTATGTTTTTGTTTTTTGTTCATTTTTATTTTTTTTTATTTATGTTATTTTAATTTTTTTATTTGTTTTTTTAAGAATTTTATTTGTTAATTTTTTTTAATCTAATTTTTTCTTTTTTTATATTTTTTTAGATTTTATATTTTTTTAGATTTTATATTTTTTGAGATTTTCTATTTTTTGAGATTTTATGTTTGTTTGTTTTTTTTTTTTAATAACATATTTTTTTTATTATTATTATTTGTTTTACATATTTTAAAACATTTATTTTGTTTATTTTTTATAATTCTTGAGATTTGTATATATTTATATCTGATATTTTATATTACTTCAATTATTATGTTTTACAATTTTTTTTTAATTTATTTGATTTTATATTAATTTTTATGTTTCGCAAAATTATATAAAGTGCTCGGTTTATAATTTCATTAAGTTTTTTATTATTATGTATTTCTTTGTTCTTTCATTTTAGAATGTTTAAAGTTTTTCTTAACATATATATTTCCACAATTTTTATTATTCTTATATTTCAGTTAATTTAATTTCTTAATTTTCGTGACATTTTTAGAATTAGTTTTTGTTTTATTTAAACTATTTTTTAAAGTTTTATTCTTTATCTTTTTTTTAAATTATTTTTTTTTAACTTTTTATTACCTTTTATTTTTATTACATATTTTATTTTTATTTGACTACATCAGCATCTCAAGTTTTAATATTTAAGCAAACTAGTTTTAATTTTTTCGGTTCGGGAACGCATTCAGCTTAAAATTGCTCATTTAAATTTAGGAATTGTGTTAGTTTTTGTTTTCTTTATATTTTTATGAATTATTTTATATTTTTATATAAGTTTTTTTTATATTATAATTTTTTAATTTTTTCTTTTGATTTTATTTTTAGCATTTTTTTAATATATGTATGAAAGTTTACATATTATGTTTTTTACAATAATTTTTTTAATGTCTTTGTATTTTTATGGTTATTTATGGTTTATTGCTTTATTTGTTTTTTATTATGTATTTTTTCTTTAATTTTCTATATTTTATTATATATATTATATATATTGTTGCAATTTTATAATTAAATTTGATAGTTTTTGATTATTTTTTATCAAAAATAAAAATAAAGTAACAACTGTTTAAAAATAAATATTAATTTTTTATTTTATTTCTTTTTTAAAAATCTGAACTTAATAAATTTTATTTTTCAGCAGCGTTGCAGAAGTTTTAATAATGTTCTGTTTATTTAAATTCCGAATGATCAGTTTTCTGTTTTTATTATTTCGGATTTATTAATTTATTTCGTATATTCCGAATGATCAGTTTTCTATTTGTTTATTATTCTGAAGAGAATTAATACAACAATAATTGTTCGCCATTACTAAAGAAATATGAAGACATAAACAACTGTTTTGCTTTTTCTCAAAACATATTTTTCAACTGAACAAAACACATACATATTAGTTTTTTCTGTTGAAATGTTGTTTCCTTGTTGTTTGTTGTTTCTGAATAAAAAAAAAAAACATTAGATACCATTCGTTCTGTTCTTTATCTGGAATGAATAAAGAAACGCAACCCAAAGTGTTGCCAAGCGAAATTTGTTTTTTTAAGTTTTTATGCCTAACGACTTGATAAACCCCTTGCAGCTCAATAAGCTGTAAACTATAGCCTCATCATACGTAATATAGCTGAACTATTACTACAACAAATTAAAACCATGTTTCTTAACATAAATAAAGCCTAAAATTTAAAACTATTTACATACTTTGTTTATAATCAGCAAACTCTTCTTAAGTTCCGCTTTCGTCTTGCACATTTTCAGTTCTCCGTATTTGCACCACAGTCACTGTACCAGCTTTATCATCAAACTTGCATGTAACAGTGACTTCACTGAGCTGGAATGTGAATATCTGGGAACCATATTTGGTGCGCAAATAAACCGAACGTGGATCTGCCTCCAAAATATCGATGATACACTGACGCGGCACTTCACGCAATTCGCCCAGCTGTGTTTCAGCTCTTTCATTGAAACATACACTCAATCTATGGTTGGCAACGACCCAGTTCGGCACCTTAACAGCAGTTAGATTGGTCGGTGTAGTTGCACCATTTGTCGTAGCACCACTGCTTCCACTACTGTTGGCCATAGCACCACCGCCAATCAGATCTAGCTCCGATTCTTCTCCATCCGGGTCTTGGCGTGAGTTGTAGAAATCTATTGTTTCTGGTGGTCCAACAGATATGCGACCTCCATGCATTTCAAGAGCACCATTTGGTGCATCATAGTGCGGTATATAGGGTTTAATGTCGAGCACTGGGGTACCGTCAACCATATCAGTACCAAAAAAACTTACTGTAGCCGCTTCAACTTTATCGATTTCCACCAGTGACAAGCCAATGGGGCAAGGACGATGCGGTGAACGTGTTGCAAAAACACCCACACGTCGTTCTCCGCACAAACGCGGTGGAGCTACTTTGGCTTTTGGATGTGAAGTATTTTTATGGAAATGATATATTATCCAAAGATGTGAATATTCCGCCAGACCATCCAATGCGTGCTCCGGATTTGTAAAGACGTCACTATTCAACTCAATGACGCCACGCAAACGGCTGCCCACGCTAGATTGTCGGGGCACAGCACGTTTTTCTGCAAACGCCGTACGTATAACGCCGATGGGGTGGAACTGTGTGTTGCTATTGCAAGCTAAATTATTCTCCTAAAGGTATAATATATTAAGATATTTCTATTCCTAAATTATGCCTCCATTAAAGTACCTGCAAAGCTAAAGACGCCGTTTCATTGCGATTTCGAGTGTTCTCGAAAATTTGCCGGCAACCCTCACACCGAAAATCTTGCAGCACCCTATTAAGATTTTCTATATCTTTGCGTTGCACAAGCTGCAAGTTTTTTACTTGTTTTCTGCAATGTAAAAAATATTTGCTTTCATATACAGTATAACTTAAGATTTGATAAAAGTGAACTTACCTAAGTTTATTGATTTCATTTCTGGCTATCGTCAATTGGTTTCGAAGAGTTCCCACTTCATTTTGCTGCATTATTGGAAGATGGGAAGATATCAAATGCGCTATTAAAATTATTTTAATTTTACAAGCTAATCCTAGTATTGCAACAAGGTTGCATAAGTACGTACTTTCGTACCATTTTGAATACCTTTTAATAATTTAGATACGAAGTACCAACTTTTCCGTACTAGTACAACTTTATTTTTCCCTTTTCCTATGTATTTTTCTTTTGGTGCTGCCAAACAATTTCAGTTTTACTTTCAATATAGTAATGTGGCAGCACTTTAAAGCTTTTACAAGATTGTTTACGTATTGGATGTAGAGAATTCCCAATGAAAATTTTTCAAAGAGGAAAGTGCGATGCAGTACTAAAATGAAGGAAGTACCAATAAAGGAAAGTACTTCGTACCATCCAGCTTGTATGAAATTTTCATACAAATCAGATGGTACGAAGTACGTCCGTTCTTGGTACTTCCTTCATTTTTCGTTTATCACACTTTGGTCTTTGCTTGGAGTTTGTTTACAAATATTGGTGGTAGATACATGAAAATAAGCAAATTTTTCGTATTTCATCACACTTTGGTCTTTGCTGTGAGTTTGTTTACAAAGATTGGTGGTAGATACATGAAAATAAGCAATGTTGCCGTATGGAGCAATTTTATGGAATATTGATTTAAGCGATGTTTACATTAGCGATCTTGAAAGACACTAAAATTTCAACACTTTTGAGTGATTATTCGTAGTGACTGAATTATCATTCATGATCAAGCCGAAACAGTCATTCAACATATGAAATTTGAGCAATAAACATTGAAATAAGAAATGTGGTTGCGCAACTGAAAGAACGAATCCATTTAAAAAAAGAAACAGTTTCGATAGTATCGTAAGTGTAGACGTAGAATTCCGTTTAAGTTGTAACCTCTTCTACTTTGTCTCTTTGGTCCGATTGTTTTGTCATTTTGCACGTATTTTTATTGATCTTCCAAAAATTAAAAAATAAATGAATAACACTCAATTAAGTAAGTATGATTAAATGAGCAAGCAAAATTTCAAATTTGTTCGGTCATTTTGTTGAGTTTGATAGGTTGAGTTCAGTGACTTAGTTGAAAAGAAGGCGAAGCAAATGCTTTTTCCATTGGTGCCACTTTCGTCTCTGCCCGATATATAGTTTGCGAGCTACAGTCAGTTTAACTACTAATTTCAAATTAAAATTAAGACCTCAATTTTTAAAAAATCGTATGGTTACTATATTTCTCGCTGAGCACATGTCCTTTCCTCTCGTCTCTGTCTGATATTTAGTTTGCTAGCTACACTTTCTGTTCGATGCATAGTTTGCAAACTACACTAGCTAGTGCTAGTGGGATGTGGAATCCAAATTAATTTGCATTATAAGCACATATTAAAATTTTACGCCATCTATTGGGTAAAAGCATAAAAAGAAATATGATCCAACTCGTTTTTTTTCATAAGAGTTAAATCTAAACTGATCACAGACCCATTTCGTTAAATTTGACAGTTTGAGTTCATTGACTGAGTTGAAAAGAGGTTCATGACCTCTGGTTTCAAAATAGAGCACTTAGTATACTAGAACAGTAGTGCATACATAAACCCAATGCGAACTAATGCTTACAATGCTGACAAAGCGAACCAATCAGTTCATGCAAAACCAAAGCATACAAGCATAAACAACGAAAGAAAAACAAGAAAGCTGCAGGCACATAAGCAGCTGATGATTGATTTTCTTATATAAAAACATGCATTTTTCTTCTTATATTTTACAATTTTGTGACTTTAATATAATAGTGACAAAATCCAAAGTTAGATATTCATTCAGCGCAGGATATATCTGATATTTTAGTGTATATATTATCTTTGAACCCTAAAGTATTCGCCAAAAACGTTGCCTAATGACCTTGCAAAATCATACAAACCGCACTGTAAGACGTAATTCTACGTCAAAAGGAAATGCGATGGTATGCCCTAAAGAAAAAATATTTACGTGTATTTAAATTAAAATAATGAAATAATTAATAATGATAATTCTTATTGTTACTATTGTTTTGTATTTTTATTATTTTCAGTTGATTAGACATTTAGAAAGAATTAAAGAGAGGTTTAAGCGTGCAAGCACTGCTGGGACAAGATTCGAATGTGGAACCTCTGGGTTGGCAGCTTAGCACGCTTACATAGAATCAAAAGTAAATTTTTTGTTGATTAAAACGTATACATTTAATAATGTCGTTATTATTGTAAAATTAAAAATATAAAAATAAAAAAAGGATGGCCATACGATTGATTGTCATAATGAATGACATTTCATTAAAATAAGGACATTTTCATAAAGTCAAGGACCTTTTTTTTTTTTTTTTTGCTTGGATATATTGTACCTCTTTATCGCATACGGAAAAATTTTTATTATCTGCACACACCTTTTTATTTTTTGCATATATATTTTATTATTTTAGGAGTACTTTTTTATTTTTGTCGGATGCAACCCTGTATTGCAATGAGCTGACAGGGTTGCACTAGAGCTGTTATAACTAGCGATTTATCGCTTACCATGATACAATACACAAGGTAGGAATGACGGCATCTTGTTTTCGCTTGATAACATTAAGGCACGGCTTACACGTCAATCAAATTGAATGAAGAATATCGCGTTTTTTGTTATCTTTAATAGTAGCCTTATTCAATTAACCCGTATTGGTGATGTAAACAGCGTATGTTCAGTAAGTTAACGGCAACGTGATTCGCAATAACAAAATTATTAGGGATTAAACATACGTAGTTTGCATTGCAAACACGTGGTGTAAACATAAACATACCATTTGAAAATTGTTTTTGGCACTTCAAAAGAATATTTTAAACTTTGTACTAACTAAAATATGATAAACTTCTGCTATATATAAAAAAAATTCTAATAGTTTTAATTAATTTTGAGATGTAAAATTTTGTTTACTACTATTAAATTGGTTTTTATTCATGGTGGGTTCGTGGAAGCACACAGCGTAAACTTATATTTATACGCTTCAGTATATATACGTCGTTCATTGAATACCATTAGTATGTTTACACCGAACCTAAACATGATTTACACCGAAGAGCCAAAACACGATGTTTTTTGAGTGTTTTACAATACAAAAATTAAAACACCTCACAGCACGTTTTATTATTAAACACCATTAAAACACAGCAAAGCTCAAAACACACTATGGAAAATGAAGGGAAGATTGGAAGTGAAAATGGAAAAAAAAATGGATGAAGTTAAAGCAAAAGCGTCGATCTAAAACCTGATAAAGACGTTGTTAAGAGTCGTGTTTTGTAATTAAACACAATCTCTTTAAAACGTGTTTAAGCTTCGGTGTAAACATACTGCTACTCTCTTTGAAATATTTGATTGAATACGTGGTTGCTTTGACGAAATGTTAGTAGTGCTCTGCTACCTTTTGTATTGTGAAGTTGTTTATTTTTGTGACATATGGACGAACTTCAATATTTTTGGGCGAGTCCGGTGTTGTACCGTTTTTTAAAACAGAAAAGTAACAAAAAGGAAAAGCTTAAAAGAAGATATCACGAAAAGCACCAGAATTTGTAGTAACATTAATTTCAAAACAACGCAAGCGATACTATTCAAGGTTTGTTTATGTTTTTTAACGTGTTCTGCTAATTTCCGCAGAAATTTAATTGTTGTTAGTTAAATATTTTAATAATAATAATAATAATTATAATCATATAGTTATTTTATACAATAGGTTAAAGTTTTAAATATTGTTATAGAAAAATGTATGTATTAAAATTATAATATTACTTTATTTACTATTAATATGAAAATAAAAATTAATAAATTGAAATATTAAAATAAAATCACGATTATGTGTTGCTCAATCCTTGCCAGACGAAATTGTTGTTGAGTAACGGAGTACAAGTTTAACTACTAATGTAAAAATAAAGAGCTATCTGTCAACCGTGATTTTATTCATGTGCCTGAACATACAAAATGGCGGATAATCTTTCTTCGACATTTATTGCTGTGTGATGTTAACAGTAAGCTTAATTCTTTTAATTCTTTGCAATGAATTTTCCGTTGTTAAGGCGGTCTAAATGCACGGTAAGAAGATGGAGACAAATAATATAAAAGCAAATAATGTTGATCTTTTAGAAATAAAACAGATCACACTAGCAAATCAATTCGGCGGAAATGTCATCAATCATATAATCATATTTATATGATACTCTCAGACATATTATACAAAAATAATAGATTTTATGAAATTGAGGTAACAATTAAAAAAGCTTTATCACAGGGTAGAGTTTTTTAAGATTAAATCGTGGTAAAACAGCAGAAAGTCATATGAGTTAGCATTTAGTATCGTCAATGAGTTTTGAATAAATCACGAAAATTCATTTAAGAATGTCTGAAGAAAATTTTTAATTTATATTTAGACTTATGCAACATGATTAACTCAAAAAGAATACAGCAATGAAGAAAGCCATTATATCAAACAGGGAAATTTTGCTTACTTTGCGATATTTAGCTACACGCAAATCTTTAAGAAGTATGGGGTATGCGTCAAATATTTCGGTTTCATATTTAATGCACCTTAGGAATTCATTCCACTGAATTCAAATACCACAAATTTTAATCAAAACAACGCAATAACATATCGTAATAACAATAACATTTCATTAAAGAAATATTAAATCAATAAACAAATTAATAAATAATTGAACATGAAAGTATTTTTCATTATCTTCTTATGAATTTTTGCTACTTAGTAGCAGACAAGTAAAACTTTGCAACTCTATGATCAATTGATGCTGGTCTAGAGCTCATTCAGAATTTTGATTGAAGCGATGAACTGCTGAGAGTTCATTTTCGCTCTCGCAGATAGTTTATTTTCTTATTTACTGCAAACGCAAAAACAAATTTTGATTGTTCAATCAATTTGAATGACGTGTAAAGACTGCCTAACAGGGCGTTATTTCATAAAACTCAGCAGGGACAATTCTTCAAATTTGTCGCAATTGCCTGACAACGGTTTGTTTTATAAAACTTTGATATATATAAACCGATATAATTATCATAGTTTAATTACAAATGTGGTGAACGTGGCATGCAGGTTAAGTTTGTTGCTTACCATGCCCGGAGCCCGAAATCGATCCCCAGTCGTGGCAAAATTTTTTTCAATAAAGCAATTTCTCTGAAGCTTCTTGAGAACATGAACTTTAGCCGTTCGGAGTAGAGATACTCGATAATAATCGGTTTTCGAGGTTAAGAGACGAAAAATTTATGTTTTAACATCGATAATGCAATGTCTCAAACATCGTTACGTTGCTGTCATGAACACATAATTGATATTTTTAAATACAATTTTTTATGAACGCTTTCACTAAATTTAAAAATGTTCTCAAAAATCCGTTGGTTAATATAAAAGAAGATCCTGAAACAGTTTGGAATATTGTGATAATGTGATTTTACAATTTTTTTTTTATTATTGATCATAAAGGTAGCTGGTTTTGTTCAGGCGGAAGAAAAATTTTTCGATACTAAATGTGGAAACTGTATTCGTGAATCTTTTAAATCTTAATGTCTTTTGAAATGAGTTTGACGTCTTCTAGTGGTTTTTATATGATTAAATAAATTTTGTTGTCAAAAAATGTCGATTTTTTTCGCCGGAAATTCTTATCAAGGCGAAATATCTACATACAATTTGGGTGCAAATAAAACGTCTCCGAAGCCCCAAACTTGAAATTCACATCTTCGGAGTTTTGGAGGCCTTTAGCTTGCAACCCATGTTTGGGTAGGTATTTATCAGATTTAATCTCGTCGAAGAAGGGATAATTTTTGACGAAAATCTGTTTTTGTGAAATCAAAACCAAAATCTTTTTGAATGTAGGATCTTCTTGAATACAGCTTTCTGAATATATGTAAGTGTCGAAAAAAAAAATTATTTTCGAGGCACCTTAATGATCATATACTAAAGAAATCCCGTGATTCTACATTGGGGGTATTCACGATGTGCTGTATTTGCCCTTGTATTGTGTATTTTTTATAAATTTGATATTTGAAGTAAAATTACAAAAACAAAATGTACAGTGTTCAAAATACCCTACACAGTGTTCAATGGCAAAACCCTATTTTATTCTTTGTAAATTACGTTGTATATTTGATCAACTGATCACAAAAGCTTTTTGACTCAGCGTGGATGAAGGTACTGGCTGGGTTGTGTGTTATTTAATAAAAGTTAATTTAATTCAGTGCTTCAGTTCCCATACTTAAGTGAAGGTTTGTTCACAATGCGTTGTAAATATTGTAAATTTTGTAAGAATTTATCAAAAATACACCACATCGTGAATACCCCTATTGTTTTCTGTATTGATGACAATGTTGTGCAACATCGATGTTTTTTGTTCGATAAACATACTTAACATACTTGTATAAACATACTTGTTGAAAGCTAGTTTTGGAATGCTCAGGATAGGACCATTGATATACCTTTTGATATGATCATGTTGAAAATACCAGTATACCAGGTTTATGAAAAAAGACGATCTTGAACCGATACTGCCTAGTCCCGGCACTGCTTAGTTTATATCAGTGCCTGGTAAAAACGATGAGCTACGTTAAATTGGTTTTATGAATATGGTTTTTCTTTTGTTAATTAAATCCAGTATTTACACATATATACATACAATAGAGAAAAATAACACAAGCCAAACATTTTCATATAATAATTTTGATCTAAAGCTTAGAACTAGTTCTAGGTTCCACAAATATATCATCCATAAGCTGATCGGCGTTTTCAGGTACGCAAGCATACTGTTTCAAGTCCTTGACACCAGCATTAATCAACACGTCTTCATCTATGTAGAAATTTCCAGTGGCAGACGTAGGTTCTCTCGTGAGTATAACATATGCAGCATCTGACATTATGTCTGTTTTGCGTGAGTATATGCTGCTGTCAGATCCACCACTAAGCATTTCAGTAGCAGCCGTTTGTACAGTAGTTCTTGGCCAAAGTGCATTTACTGCTACATTACGATCTTTGAACTCTTCAGACATGCCTAGAACACACATTGACATGCCATACTTGGCCATGGTGTAAGCAACGTGATTGCTAAACCATATTGGCGACATATTAAGAGGTGGAGAAATGTTCAAGATGTGCGCGTGTTTGCTTTTGAGCAAATAGGGAAGGCATTCTTTAGAGCTGAAATATAAAAAAGAGTTTTTATTAACTTTTCTTTCAAATAAAATTTTAACTATGTTTCAAACATAAAAGTCAAATGTTAAAGCATATTATTTTTTAAAGTAGTCAAAATCTTTACTTCTCCAGTTGTCGGAGGTTTCATGAGTTACAAATGGAATACATTTCTTTTGTCTACAGTTAATACAATTTATCGATAAAAAGTACGAGGGGTATTCACACTGCCTTGGGTAGTTGGGTAGATTGGCAAATATTATACGTTTTGTTTTTGTTAGTGTCATTGTACCCAAGTACCCCTGACTTGTTTAGGTGGATTGATTTCTTTTCAAATTGAGTACTTTTTTAATGCTATATTTGTCTAAAAGAAGGCAATAATTGAACTTACAAAAAATTAAAACAAATTAAATTTAAATAAAGTAAAAAGAAAGAGATACAAAAAAATAAACATCTCTCACCAAAATTATTTTACAAAGTACCTACTCAATTGCAATTAAGGGTGGTGACAATTGTCAGTGTGAATACCTCTACTATATTTTTTTTTTATTTGGTAGGCTCAACTACTAGACCACTTTTCTCTCGCCGCATTGAAAAGAATTGGAAAATTATGTCAAAATAAAAGCTGTCTCAAATTTTAATAACTCGAGTTTATCATCACGTCGAATTATAAGTTTTTAATGAATCAATTATTAACACACATATTACATCAATATAAAACATATAAATATTGTTTATATTTCATTTTAGTTAAAGCTTAGCACTATTTCTTGGCTCCAAAAAGTAATCATCTACCAGTTTATCCGAATTTCCAGGTACACAAGCATATTGTTCAAAATCCTTAACACCAGCTTGAATGAGCAGGTCTTCATCTACGTAGAAATTTCCTGTGGTAAACTTCGGGTCTCTTGTTAGTATAACATATGCTGCATCGGCCATTATGTCAGTTTTGCGAGAGAATAAACCAGTGTTGGTTCCGCCGCTGAGCATTTCAATAGCAGCCGTTTGTACTGCAGTTCTTGGCCAAAGTGCATTCACTGCTACATTACGATCTTTGAACTCTTCAGCCATTCCCAGAACACACATTGACATGCCGTATTTGGCCATGGTGTAAGCAACGTTATTACGGAACCATTTTGATGCCATATTGAGAGGTGGAGAAATATTCAAAATGTGTGCATGTTTGCTTTTAAGCAAAAAGGGAAGGCATTCCTTTGAGCTGTTTGACAATGACAATGGAGTTTTTTTTTATTTATTGCTTAAAAAGATATATTTTATTTTTAGTTTAAAACTTGTTTAACCTTTATGGGTAATCACAAATATAAATTTGCAAGAGATAGAATATGAGACGGTGCAAACAAAATATTTTTTCATTTTTACTTTCTCTTCAGATGAATTTTGCTTCAAAGTAGAAGATAAATTTAAGAAAATTTTTTAGTCAATATTTATATGGGACAAAATATATTTATACTAATTTTTACACTTTTTATTTTAGTTAAACAAGTAAAAGTCAAAGATTTCAATTTTTTTTTGCAAATTTTATTTCAAATGCGATTCTCAAATCGAGAATTATTGTTTGATATTAATAATTGTGGGCAATAAACACACCCTTTTTTACATAATTACTGTCATAACTGTCAAAATTCTAAATTATCAAAACCGTACTGTTTTGCACAATTGAAAAATTATGTCAAGAAATTATCTTTGCTGATAACTTTGATATTGAAATGCTGATTCATTATTGAATTTTATTTTTCAAATTTTAAACTTTGATCGCTCGCTTGAAGCTTTCAAAGTTTACTCTGACACCTTTTGTGTTTATATATATTAACACGTATATATATTGATAAAATTTGTAAGCCAAGTATCATCAAAGCTATCAGCCATAATCGCGAAAAATATGTTATCATCACAGGTAAAATTTTAAAGGAGATGATTTCTTTTTATTATTTTTGACTGAAGATTTTTAGTTACGGCAATGTTTATTTCAATCCTAACATAAATAATTATATTTTTATAATTACTATTACTTTATAATTATAGATTATTGATACTGAAATAAATTAAAAGTTTCGATAAGAAAACGAATTTTTGTAAATTGCCGCTTACATCTTTTCCGCGGTTATGGCTCGATATCTTCGCTTGTTGCTTTCACTCTGATATTATCCCACACCGAATTTGCAGAATATATTGGCTTGATTCGAATTAGACTTCAATCAAAATTATTTAATGTTCAGGAGGGTAAAAAAACTGTTTGTGACATGTATTATGTTCAAGCTATAATTTATTGTTTATGTAGTTTTAATCAATCTACCCAAATCACGTATAACTGCTATTTATCCAAATATTGACTTACGACGTATTCGAACTAGGCCGAATTAGAATCAGATATGTCTTTTCATTGCAAATTTTCAGAGCTGCAATTATTTGGAAAAAAAAACTCTTAAGGTCATTTCCTCACGGAGCAATTCAAAAGTAATGCAATTGCAACATATGTTGCTAAACCATGTTACTATACCGAAACCTTCACATGGAGCAACTTTTTCAAAACTAGTTGGCAATATGTTTGCGA
The DNA here is from genome assembly GCA_958299015.1 of Tetanocera ferruginea. Lineage (NCBI taxonomy): Eukaryota > Metazoa > Arthropoda > Insecta > Diptera > Sciomyzidae > Tetanocera > Tetanocera ferruginea. The sequence continues at coordinate 48,161,355 of OY282640.1, read as the reverse complement.
TAAGTTTTATGCAACGCAGCATGCTGCAATTAGGGGGTTTCGCACGGACGTACATGTCATCCGACTTGGGCATGTACGATGACATGTACGATCATTCGAAAGCAAATGAGACAGTCGGACCGACATGTCGGATGATAATCAAAAATTTTTGATTTTTCTGCCGGTCCATCCGACATGTCGTTCGTGCGAACGCATGTCGGTCCGACTCGCTGCATTTATCATTTGTATAAAATTTTCAACGAGTGAACATCAAATTAGGCAACAACATAAAGTACGAAAAAATATAAAACAAACAATGGCAAGTGCTCCGCATATGAAATTTTGGACAGAGTTCATTTCCTTATATTTTCTTCATGTTCTTCTTCCAAAATTTGATCAGTTATAGTTGCCGCTAAAAATTGCCTTGCCATTATTACACCGACGTGTTACTCTCAAGAGTCGGCAATGAAATGAAGTCGTCGTACATGTCCGATTGTCCGAAAGCTCAACAAAATATTCCCGTTAGTTTGTCGTCGTACAATGTCGGTTGACATGTACGACCGTGCGAAACCCCCTATTTATATCACCAACTTGTTATGTTTTTTCTTTGGTCATTCTGTACAATGCTAAAAATTTAGCATCACTTTGTTGCAGCTCTTTTATTGCCCCGAAAAATCTGCTGTTTATGTTATTTTTAATGTACGGATGGACCCAAATCTTTTTTGCCGTTTGTTTTTTCGCGTATAGTAAAAGAAAAGGAAAAATTGTACTTTGGGGCCTACGCCGCTTGATTTTTTTGGGCCCTTAGGTAAAATTATGCGTTGCAACATGGGTTATTTTCCTGAAAGCATAGGTTGCAATTATGGTTTGAATTGCAGTGGTTTGAAACTTTATAAACAATTGTGTTGCAATTGCATTACTTTTCCATTGCTCCGTGAGGAAAAGGCCTAAAACTGTGCGAAATCACATTTGACAACTTATTTTCTGATAGCTAAATTATTTGATGGATTACATGTTTCGTTTTTATTTTTTGGCTGCTTTTCTTGTGCTGTCAAAAATATTTCACAAAAGATGTTTCCAGATTAGGTTTGCCAGAAAATACGTAAATAAAAGCAGTGATGCTACAAGGGGTACAATTGTACCTTTTTGGGTACACTTTCAGTTCTGTCAGTATGAAAGTACACGTTTTTGCAAAAGGTATACTTTTGGATTTGGTAATTTTCCATTTCATATGTACAAGAGTCCATTATTTTCTTAAGGCTATGGCATGGCTTCCACATAAAAGTGCTCATTAAAACAAATCTTCGAAATAAACTAGCCGTTATACTTAATTAAAAAAACATGAAATTTAAACTTTAAGCTGATATGGCGTTTATTTATCATTTTACTAAACATTTTCAAAAAAGTACGTTTTTGGCTAAACAGTTACGTTTTCCTCATTTATAAAGGTACACTTTAAAAATTTCTTATAGCATCACTGAATAAAAGTTAATTTCAGAAATTTCGTGTAAAAATTATTGAATTTTAAACGCAAAAACTGCGTATATCAATAAGCAAAACTGTAGATTGTGGGGCTCTGAAAATCCAAGGGCAACACACCAGCATCAGTTACATCTATCCAGATGCAATGTTTGGTGTGGTGTTATGGCCGATAAAGTTATGAGCCAATATTTTTTCGAGAAAGAGGCCAGAAACGATTTCCGGAGCTTCTTACAGAACAATGATTGACAACTTTTTGCGGCCAATGGTGGAGCAGCATCCTAGTACCAACAAGATGGAGCAACTGCAAAGCGCACACTGATTTCAGAATAAAAAATCTGATCAGAATAAAAAAATTCTGATTTCCCTTGGCCATCTCGTTCGCCAGATATAACTGCACCCGACTTTTTTTATGGGGATATTTAAAATACAAAGTGTAATTCAATAAGCCAGAGACAATACGACAGGTTCAGCAGAATATTCGAGACGAAATACTGAGCCAGCAAACAGCAACATTACGTCTTGTTATGGAAAACTCGCTTAAAAGAGCCAATGTTTGTAACAAAATGGTGGACATTTGTCTGATGTCATAAAATGGAATATGAATTCCATACATAGTCCCCCTAAATTTCCATGAAATGTATTTAATATATAAAAAAAATATTAATTAAAAGAAAATATAACAAGAGTTATACGTATTTTACATTAGAAGGTCTTATTTGGCTCACTCTGTATTAGCCCAGAACTATTTAAAAACAGCGCTTTTAATACTCCTCTATTTCGTCCGTCATGTTTTGAAACAAAAAAATCGACGCAAAATCGCCCTAATAAGCTACCACACACGAGCAATAAATTCTGATATACATAGAAATGCAACACTGAGCTGTTGTACAAAATAGGACGGAAGTTGGCAACGCTAAAAATACTACTCTTTGAAGAAGTTATAATTTTAGTTTTTCTGTTGAACGATAATTAATATTTAAATAAAATGAACAGAGAATGGTTTTAAGTTTTTAAAATAAAGCATGCAGCAAAATAGCACAACAATCCGAATCGCAACATGAGCGTTAAGTGTATAAAACAAAAACCTGACGGACCTGCCGTAACATATAAGAATCCAAATTAATTGAAACATATCGCTCCTAAGTTTGAATATTTGACTTAAAATTTTTTATCATGGATAACTTAGCAAACCTCTTCTTATGATTCCTTAATTTCAAGCATTACTTTTTAAATGGTATTATTTATTTACTTACACTAAGAAAGTTCCTCGAGCATTAACGTTGTTCATCAGATCATAACGCTTCATGTCAGTGTCTAAAGTGGGAGTCAAGGAAATTGCACTCGCATTATTAACCACAATGTCAATGCCACCAAATTTCGACACAGCCGCTTGGACAGCTTTACGAACTTGTTGCTCATCGCGTACATCAACTATACAGGCCAAAGCTTTGCCACCAGCTTTTTCAACTACGAAAGAAAATATAAGCCAAAGCTTTGATGAAATTATGTCGAAAAAATGCAAAACATAGCTTAAGCACTGGTAAGAGTTGTTAATAAATTAATTTTGACTTATCGTTAAAAATAACGCCAAGTTATTTCTACCGACTGCATGTGTTTTTTCGTATGAAAATGAAAGTATTCAAGGTTGATCTCTATAATGCTTGTTCACTAAATTAACAATCAAGATAGCCAATAATCTACGAGTTTTAAAACTTCTTATCTTATATTGCCACAAAAAAAAAAAATTATAAAAATACTGCATATCATTTAGATTACTTACTCTCTTCAGCTGCGGTATAGATAGTACCCGGCAACTTTGGATGTGGGTCCGCTGTTTTTGCAGCAATAACAATATTGGCACCGTCACGAGCTGCCTTTAATGCAATTGCCAAACCAATTCCTCTGGAGGCACCAGTTATGAATAAAGTTTTACCAGCAAGTTTTCTTAAATTTGCAAATTATAATTAAAGTTAGTTAATTATTTCAAATAATTATTTTCAGCAGTATAATCTTACCCGGTGTTATTCATTTTAGCTGTGAGAAGTAAATCAAACTGTCAAAGTATTTAATACAAATGGTAAACAACGACTAAATGCGTGCCTTTGGTGAAGCTAGTGAACAACATTAAGATGGTGTATTTTTTGCTTATTATGACCAGTGTTGCCAGAAAGTTTTGAGAAAAGAAGCTAGATGGCCTTTAAAAAATGGCTAGAAAAGGCTAGATGGCTTTAAAAAAAAAGCTAAAAAAAGGCTAGATTTGTTAACGCTATTATACCCTAAACATGTAAGGTCAGGGTATATTGACTTTGTGCAAACGTTTGTAACGCATAGAAATAAGCGAGTCCGGTATAGAAAAGTATATATTCCTGATCAGTGTCACCTCTTGAGTCGAGCTAACCATGTCCGTCCGTCCGTCCGTCCGTCTGTCTATGTGTTATATGTTAATATAGGTTAAGAAGGAGATGAGATTGGTACACATGTTCACATGAACCCAAGCATCTACACTATTGAATATTTTTAGAATCCGCCCACGGACACGCTTACTTCCCATACAACTAACAATAAAAATCGCTGTATAGATGGTTGTAATTAAGCTACCGAAATAAAATTTAAATGTATTTATTTTGTATCAAAACGTAGACGTACACAAAAAATTGGCGTGCTCTACCCATGAACATGCCCACCTCCCATACAACTCCAACATTGAAAACACTATTATAAAGACCCTTTTATTTGAACTACAGGGATTAAACTTATCAGATATGTATTTTATATTAAAACTTAGATGTGTACTTAGATGTAAAATAGTCGTCATTCGCCCTTAAACACGCCCACCTCCCATACAACCCACTATAGTAAAAACGCTATAAAGAGGTTTATATGAGCCAAAAATATAAAACTTGGTATTGAGATTGTTGTATCAAAACTAAGATGTGTTCACAAACTGAGCGACATCCGCCCATAAACATGCTCATCTCCCATGAAACCCACAATATGGAAAACACAATAGAAACGTTTATATTTGGCCTACAGAGATAAAACTTGGTATGAGATCATAGTATATAAAACTAAGGTGTGCTCACAAAAAAAGGCGTAATCCACCTACGAACGCGCTTTCCTCCCATACAACCTTCATTAGTAAAACCTATATAGTTCTATAAATACAGGAATTTTAAACAAAAATAGGAAGTTACTTCTATTTGTTTTAGTATTTTAATATATAGTTTATTTAAATATAATAGGAGGTCTAGGGTATTTCATAGTCGGACTAGACTTTCTTTACTCGTTTTCTTTTAAGAACAGTTGAATACGGTTTCTTTTCTAGTTTTTTTTTTTGAAATTTCGTTGTACTAAGAATTCTTTCTACCTTTCAGCGTTGCTTAATGCTAAAATAATAAAACTAAAAATCAAATCTGATAGCTCTTGGAACGGATCTTCATTCAATGAATCTCTAGCTTCTGCCCAGCTAGATTCCTATTCTACTTGTGATTTACAATTTTTTGCCATTATATTTCAATTATAGTTATTTCTTCTGTAGAGTAACTGGAGTTTTCTTTCTCTATAACAGAAAATATTTGGGTTTAACCACTTTAAAAGAATAAAAAGAGCAATAGAAGATTTACACTTTCAAAATTGCAACTTCAGAAAAATTGGATGTAGTAATGCATCTTTAAGCAATATATTAAAAAAGGCTAGAAAAGGCTAGAAAAAAACAAAAAAAGGCTAAAAAAAAGGCTAGAGGCTAGATGGTAATTTTCGAGGCTAGACAACAAAAAAAAAGGCTAGATCTAGCCTCAAAAAGGCTAGATTGGCAACACTGATTATGACTGTTCAATGTCCAAGTGTGTTCAGTATACAAAAGCTTTTCTGTTTTGATTAGATAAGTTAAAGCTTTTTATTTATTATTTTTAAAGCTACTTAAAAGCATCGAGATTCTTGTCGCTGCTAGACGAAAGCTTTAAGTTAGTAGTTTTCGCATCAAAACATGAAATTATTTTAAAGAATTTATCCATCTCACTCTCATTAACCTTTTTTAACATAAGTTACTTGCTGTTTAGAATATGTTTAAGCCTCTTATAAATGGGCATATATTGTTATGTTGCGATAAAATTATGTTTGCTGGTGAGAGAAATTAGAGATCAAGGTTCAAGGTTTAGTGAATATGATAAAAATAGCATTTTTGCATTGTCACAGAGATAAGATTTTGTACAAAAATCAGTTAATAGTAAATTGAAACGCACTCATTTTTTAACCGGCACCACGCCAAAATGGGGTGAAAAATTTGGCAAAAGAAAATTTTACCGCATAATTTTTGATTTTTTTAATAAAAAGAACACACCTCATTGTTTTCGGTTTTATATTTGAATATCAAGAGGGTGCAAAAGTTTTTATTGAAACTAACTTCTACTTAATATTAAATTTTGTTCAATATTAACGCTCACATATGGGCATCTCCCAGTGGCACGGACGCGACATTCGCACGGTTTTAATTACTCGAAAAACAAGAAAGAAACAAAATGAGCCGATATGTATTTAAGTGTTCTAACGCGACGAAAGAGTGCTACATTTTATAAAAATATTGGCGAGATTTAGTACAAATTAGTACAAAGTAATAAGCAATCATTCAATGGAAAGGACGCGACAAAAAACAGCAATTTTTTAAGCTCGTATAGAAATATGCAAAATTTAGCTAATTTTGAGAACTTATTTTTTATTTATAATATACATGTTAATGGAGGTCAAAGTATAACTATTATTCGTAGACTTATGAAATAAAAGAATTCTCTCTTATCTTGTTTTAAATAGATATAGCACGAATACGGACGCGACATCATGGACGCGACAAATTTTGCCACAGTAGTAAAATACAGTAAAGATGTTCATTATAAATTTTAATAAAACTACATCATAATAAGTTGAATTCAAGTTACATAGCAGAAATACTAATCAAAATAAAAAAAAATAAAGTTAAAAGCTGTTAGAGTGCTTTATTTTAATGTTTTTCTTCACTTTTGGTGGACCTTTTTTGGGAGATGCCCATATGTCACATAAGGAATACAAAAGGAAAAATGTAAAACATGTTTTTTATATTACATTAAGTTTTATAAAAAAAGGAATTGTTCAAACTTGCTAGCATAGTAGACATTTCTAAAACCATTAAGTTTCGAGAACCTGCATGATTTTCAGAGTATGATAAATGGAGGCGTCACTTGTTTTGTAAGCAATACATTTCTCCAGAACTTTTCAGAAAAACTTGTTCATGTCATAAATGTCAAAAATAAAAATATACTTTATGATTTTGTGATTACTAAGTTCTGAGACTATATATCATGAAACAACCCTCATTTACAGCATTTAACCTGCTAGAACCTGCTTAACCTTCATAAGAAGCTCGGTCAAAGTCCTTTCAAGGGCTGAAATGGCCAATAATTTTGTTTTGTTTTGTTTTGTTTTAACCTGCTAGAACATAATTTTTAATAGTAATATGTTTTGGGTATACTGTTACATAAAACTACTAGCTTAAAAATCATTAATAAACTTTTTACTTGCTTAAAAAATTTCTAAAAAATTAATTTGATTTAAATTCATTACATTTTTTATTTAAATTAAATAAATGGCGTTCTATGACAGTTTATGGCGTTCTGACTTTTTTTATTTTATTTTGAAGATGTCTATTAAAAACTCTAAGATGGCTTTCTGACTCCTTTATTTAACTAAAATAATTATTATTATATTCGCTCATTCGATCATTCGATCAACCAAAAAAAACTATAAAAAAAAAATTTTAAGAGAAGATGAAATGTACAGTTCCTTAAAAATTATTCTAATTATTAAAATTAAATTTTTTTCTCAATCACCGAATGTGAAGAATCAACAGATTTCTTGGAATTGCCAGCTCTTTTTGAGCCATTCATGACTCTTGACCTTGTCCAACCTGGGCAAGTTTGCTTTGGGAATTATGTAGATAATGAGAATGAAACAAATTTCTGATATCAATTTGGTATCACTGTAATATTATGATACTGAGATTTTTATGGTGGAATTTATGGTGATATTTATAAAGCAGTCAAATGTTACAGACCTCAATCTTGTCTTTAAAAGTCCAAGCGGAGATTAATATAGATTCTATAAAGAAATTGATAAAAATTATGAAAAATGTTTATAAATGATTTTTAAGATTTTATTTTAACTTTTCATTTAAATTTTATGTTTATATTAATAGTTATTCAGGGTCACTAGCCAAAATTTGTCAATGTTTTGCTTCCAGTCCCTTTTTTTTTCAATTATGCAAAATTTTTCGTAAATTTTTAAAAGTTTTCTATATTAAACTACTTAAGTTATTCATAAAGTTGCACTTATAAGCTTCTCAAAGTTAGTGGACTGCATGAACCACAGAGACTACTGATGAGACGGAGTAGTGTCCGACGAAACCATGGTCTAGTCTGCTCGGTTCTTCTACATAGAAATTTGTTGTTGTAGCAACCTGTTACTTCATGAATTATTTGGCATAAAGCTCAAAATATAATTCTTAAAGAAGACATTTTTTTAAGAATTATAAAAATAAATCATAAATATTTTATTTATCTTCTTGAATATATAATATAAATAAATATAAATATATTAATAATTCTCAATAAACTTATTGATCTTTTTATCGCTTTTGACTTCTGGCCATGGTAGCACTCCACAATTCTCCCAAATAGCTCGAACGAGGACTAACGACCGATTACTTCCTTATTTTATTTTCATAATTTTTTAAAGAGCAGAGGACGATACTGTTTTTGCAACCTCAAAACACTAAACAAATTAAGATTCTTACACTCATCACAAGTTGATGAATTGCTGCTTTAATGCCAAATTACATATTTGGCATATATTGGCCCTATGCATAAAATATAGTGAACGCTTCAGAGTAGTGTTATCTATCAAGTAGTGAAAGTTTGGCAGTGAACACTACTTTTGGTATTACCCCTTTTACATTAGTCAAGAATTGAAGTCAATTTTCTGAGCTTGTAGGCCAATTCGCCGCAAATAGGAAGCGACGAAAGAGGAAAAAGTTGACGGTACACAGTCAAGTGTACTGGCAAGTTTTTCGAACTCGAAAAATTGCTTCCATTTCTTGACTAGTGCAAAAGGGGACCAAGCTCTATTTTCGAATTTCGAACTTAAGTGTTCACTTCTTTTATAGAGGGGATTTATCAATGAAAATCGTCGCATGAGATTTTCTGAAATTTTCTTTTCAAACTACATCTTCAAATTACATGACGAAACTGCGTTGCAGAGGCTTTGCTTTCAAAATTTCATCAAAAACTAAAATATGAAACTATAACGTCAAAAAGTTTCATGAAATCACAGCCAACGAGACTTTTTGCATTCTTGTCATATATCAAAAATTCAATTTGAAAATTGAATGCAATAAAAATTAAGTTACAAAAATTTGGCATAAAGCTCAAAATATAATTAATAAAATTAATGTTTTTTTGACAATTATTAACTTACATTAATTAATGTTAGCAAAAAAACACGGAACTATATGAAGATATAGAAATATGGACCTTAAAAGAAGGTCGCGAAGAAATTGCAGGAGAAACCGAACTGGAGTGTTTCGCTTGGGCAAACGTTTCCAAAGAATACATTGCATTTTAGTAAAATTACTTAACGTGATATCTCTAGTTTTAACATTTTCAGGCAATAAATATGTTGCTAACAATTCAACATTCTCACAGGACAATCTATAAGGAAATCGAAAACTATCTTCGTGGGCAAAGCTTCTTTTTTAATAACATTTATTTCTATTTCTACGATTAAAATGAAAAACATTGCCATTTTCGTTACGAATTATTTCGAAGAAGTCTAAACAGAACCACACTACAATATATTATAGTGTTCACTTCTTTTTAAGTAGTGAACACTCCTTTTATGCATAAATTTAGCAAGTACTGTTTCGAAAATAGTCTAGTCAAAAAAAGAAGTGAACACTATATAGTGTTTTCTTTTTATGCATATCAATAATGAGAAATCAAGTGTTCACTATGAACTCTAGTGTTTACTTTTTTATGCATATGGGCCATTGCTGGATTTCAGCGATCCGCTCGAGTTCAATGTAAAAACATATTCTATACACGTGACACGGCAAACACTGCACATAAAATATATCTTACCTTTTCTATTTCCTTACTGCCCGTATGCTTATTAAGCACATCTCCTGCTGACACATTCACTTTGAATGAAATCATAGGAAACATGCGGAATCGCAATCTTTATCATAATTTTATTATGAACGGTAAAAAGACACTAAAAAGACATGTTACCATCTCTTTCTAACCACTACAATCTGAGCTTTAATAATGCATATTAAAGACATTTCTTACGTCTCTCTTTATAATGATTTTGTGTATGCTCTAGCAAAACATTATAAATTAAATTTTTCGCTATAAAAGCCTAGATCCTTTTAATTATTCTACCATAGCTCATATAAAGACATTGCTGTATGGTTAGCTGGATTCTGAACTTATAACTTCCCCTTATTTTACTAAGGCCGAGTCTATGTTGGCACCACGGATCGTGCGTATGTCTAGTATACTGGAAAAGTGCCTTCCGTCAATCAAAGCGTGATCAATTTGGTTGCATGTTTTTTGATCAGGGGACAACCTTAGGTGCTACTAACGACCATGTTTCGTGCTGCGGCGAAGTCAATCAGCCTCATTCCATTATGGTATGTGTTATTGTGGAGGCTGAACTTTTCGACTGTTGGACCAAATGTGTTTTCCTTACCCACCCTGGCTTGGTGACTTAAGCACGGTTTTTATGTTATGACGGGAACAGCGCTCGTATGCGTGTTCAAGTCAGTCGTAAAAACTTTATTTGGTTTCGTCATCTTTTTCTTCTGTCGGGGCGTGTGCACATATTAGGTTTATCAAAAAAGTTTTGCCTTGAAGCGGATTATGGCAAGTCGTTCGTTCACAGGAGTGAATCACAGGATCTCTTGCCAACGACAAATCCGCATCCAAACTCGTGCTTTTCCGCATGGCCGACGTAGTAGATATCACAGAATGCTTGCCGTAAACAACCCTGTCTCTTCCATCGCATTTCTTGGATTGCAGTGATATCAGAATTATATCTTTCCAAGATATCAATCTGTTGGATAGAGGCACCATCCCAATTTAGGGTGCGGACATTCCAGGTGCATATCCGGTAATCATTATCAGTTTTTCATTTGCGATAGACCTTCCACTAAGGCATTAGAAAAGAAATGAGACACTAAGAAAACAAAAAGAATAGAAAAACGTAAACAGCATTTAATTAAAAAACTTATCATATATATGTAGAATATAAATTAACATATTTTCATATACATAGAAATTATATGAAAATTCATCAGTTCATCAATAATAGGGGTTTTCACGAGGCCCTGAGTAAAAGAGTAAAAAAGTAATGTGTAAAATTTTACTCTCAAGCCTCGTGAACGCAACATAGTAATCATTGTTCGAAATTCCGGAAATTAGTTAAAACTATTTACAATTTCAGAGTCTGACCATCTTTTTATAGTTTTTGGCGTTTTGTTTTCTCAGATCTAGGCCAAATCCCACTCGCGGCACACACACAACACAATTTGATTATAACAAGCTTGATCAAAGCCCTTTCAAGGGCTGAAATGGCCAATTTGTATGTTTTTTTTTTGCAAATTAACTCAGAAGCCCGAAAAAACGATTTAAACTGCAGCTCATGTAATTTATAAAAAGTGTGGTCAATTTTTGGCGTTTTTCTATATATTTGCAGGTAGCTTGGGACTGGTGAGGGGCACGGAGAATCAGGAATTTAAACGGATTTGAGTGTATCAATATTTAATTATATGTTTTGAATTAATCATTAAATAACATAAGTCAAGCATTCATTTGATAGAGTATTATTGTATTTACGAAATTTCGAAGAAAATATGAAAACTTATTCTCATATGGTCACTTCATTTAGACCTTCCCCGCGCTTTTTGCTAAATCCTGTGAACGCCTATTTCTCAAAGTAACACATCCTAGACAACAATCATCATGTACTAAACCAGCACAAATTTGCGATAAATGCATGAAAGCGATTATTACAACCAACCTGACTGAATGTACTTTAGCCACAAACCACTATCAAAAGCCACCATAATGCTGTACTTGTATTCAACACACTTGCCTTTAAACTCAACTCTGTACACCAACGGCGCCATATTGATTGGTGTAATTCAAATGCTGCTCTCAAACGAAGAAAACTCAAAAACGTAACGTACAAGGTGTTTAACCACGGCTCAACGTCATTCATTGCTGTCATTCGCAAACCGACCTTTCGTGTGTTAAGTTATCTTCGCTCCGGTGCTCCGATCCGATACGTATTCAGTTAAATTAAATTGTTCGCTCAGTTTGTGTACGCATTGAATTGGTTTAGAAGAGTCCACATCTAAAAACAAGTTGTTATCTTGAGTCGCGTTTCAGACTCGATCGATCCCAACAGTAGCAGCATCCCACAACAAGTGGGTGAGAAAGAGAAGAAACTATAGTTTACCTTCTCTTTAAAGTGGTTTTAGCCACAAATTGTGTAAAGCTACAGAAACAACGCAAGTATCTCACAATTACTGCGTTTGGGTGTGGTGCAAAAGTTTTGAATTTAAGAATTTTTTCCAAATAAAAAACAGGCCAAAACTTAATGAAATAGTTAAGAAAACAATAATAAAGAAAAAAAATTAAGCTAACTTAAATAGTGAGAAAAACATATTCAATTAAAATAACATAAAACCTGTGATCATGCCAACAAATAGTAGAAATAAAATGCCAACAACATCAACTCAATTAAGTGCTGCCAACTTGCTGCTCTGCTGGTTTGGTCTACAAATACTTATCCTGCTGCCAACAACGACAGAAGCGCAACGTACACCCACCATTTCGTATATAACACAGGAGCAGATCAAGGACATTGGCGGTACCGTTGAATTCGATTGCTCTGTACAGTATGCCAAAGAGTACTCAGTCTTCTGGATCAAGAGCGACGTAGATCCCGTTTTTCTCTCCACCAGCTCAACGTTAGTCATTAAAGATTCTCGCTTTGCATTGCGTTACGATCCAAATTCATCAACTTATAAGCTGCAAATCAAGGATATACAGGAGACTGATGCTGGCGTCTACACCTGTCAGGTATTCATCTCGGTTGTACACAAGGTAACAGCAAATGTAAAACTCTCAGTACGTCGTCCACCCGTAATTTCGGACAATTCAACGCAATCTCTGGTGGCCAGCGAGGGCAGCGAAGTACAGATGGAATGTTATGCTGGTGGTTTCCCAACGCCATCAATAACCTGGCGTCGTGAAAATAACGCCATTTTGCCAACAGGTAAGCAAGCTTAAAATGTTTTATTTTTACAAATATATAGCTGTTGCTTTGGTGCTTTTGAACTATCGAACAGCACGCTTTATTAATTAAATCCGCCCTACCCCACACACTAAAGCGGGGAGAAACGTATAATTTTGAAATGGTATAAAAAAGAACGACCCATTTCGTAAGATGTTTGAGCTTGATCGGTATGCAAAGAGGTGAGACGGCACAGGTCTCACATGTTGGCTCTGACTCACCTTTGGCGTCGCTGTAAGCTAAAGTCAAAACATTTTTTATTTCTTGCTTTGTCTCTAGAGCTGAGACTCGTGAGTAATTCTGATTCTACCAGCTGCGCTTGAAATGCTTAGCTCAGCGTTTTGACTGCTTCCAAGTATTTTCTGCTCACCTTGATCACTTCCACTTGCATGCCTTTTCTATAAGTTCGGCGTAAAGGAAGGAATCTATCTACATGATTAAATTAGCGTGTTTATTAGCGTTATTTAGCTAGAAAACTAAAGTGTTCCCAGGGCCAGAATGAAACTTTGTTACAGTTGAGAAGAATTGAGTTGCACTGTTCTCATTTTTTTGATCGAAAAGTTTAATTTATCTGGCGCAAATTTTAAGCATCGTAAAATTTAAAAAATTACTGGACAATTTTGTAAGATACGTTAAGAACTGCTACGTTTTCATTAGAGGTAACATCAATTTAGTTTAAGATTAAATGTTGTCTGAGATAACTTTCTAAAATTTTGATAGTGATTTCTATAGAGGGTATTGGCAGTCAGAGATTTTTAAAAATCAATTTTTTTGAATTTTTATTTTTTTTTTTATTGAAAGAAAAGAAGTACCCAAAATTTTTTAATTAAAATATAAGTTTTTGTGGCAGTTGCATTTTTCTAAACTCTTAAAAGAACAAAAAATATGCCTTCAAAATTAGAAATTAATTAAAAAACAAATAAATTAAAATATTTATATTGCACATACATACATATATATTCAAATCGAAATATTTTCATTTTTTTTTACACAAAAAATACAAATTTTTCTCATAAAGTACCGCTTTTTATAAATTTTCGCCATTACCTCCGATGAAATCGTCGACTTCTGAGTTTTCTTAATTTTTGATGAAATACGTCAAATGAGGCTTTTTTTGAGAATATCGTGTTCAAAATTTTATCTTCAGTTTTATTGTTAAGAGACGCTTTTAGACTATTGTATTATACTTTTCAGCCTCTTCTTAACTATTTCGACTGAACTAAATAACGGTCTCTATCGTATTTCCACGATTGTATAGCATACGAAAATGATTTTAACTCAAAATCGAAAATCATACATACAAAATGGAAAGTATCATACTTTACTAACTTTTTCTTTTAAATTGTTAAGGTGATCCATTATCCAGTTTATCCAGTATCTATCAATGATACCAAAATAAATATTTTTTCCCACGAACAAAAACACTACAATGGTTCGACTTTAAAGTAGGAAGTGTTACTTAAAGTGGGAATGTTATGCGCGACAGACCTTTTTTTAGAAAGTCATATTTCAGTCAAAAACAAAAATTTTTCTAAAATATTGAACAAATTACAAGAAAAAAATATAAAAAAAGCTCGTGTCATACGATAGCAAATCAAGTTAAAAAAAAAAAAAAAAAAAATTCGTCAAAAAATGAACCCGCTAGTGCCGCACCAGTACGAAAAACATGGTTTCGAGATAAACGCGTTTAAAGTTTGTGAACGAAGAAAAATAAAAATGCGCTCTCACTAATCCGGCTGTAACTTTTGAACCCGTAGGAATTTTTTTCATGAAATTTTTTAAGAATATTTACTAAAATACAAAATTATAAAAAAGTCGATTTTAAAAAACGGCCAATGTCATGTCCCTCCTTAATGGAACTTAACGTAATTTGACCGTTTATCAAATCAGTGCATTAATATATTATTATTTTTAAGAATATAATATGCAATTCCTGTAATCTTTTATCAGAGAGAACACTCATATCTATCGATAATAAAGGAAGAAACTGTATTTATTGTATTACAACCAGGGATGGTATTTCATTTAATAGAAAAAACTAAAATGGATTTAACTAGGCTTCCCAGATGGTAATTGTTTCCCGGTAGAAACAGTTTTTATTATATTTAAACCAGAGATGGTTCTTCATTTAATAGAAATAACCAAAATAAATCCATTTTTACAGTTCCCAGATGGTATCCTAGAGGAGGAAATGTCCTCCTTTTTTATTAAAAATAAAATATCCCCATTTGGTTCCAAATATTCTCCTTTTTTACTTGTGAAAAATCTTTTGTAATTTTGTGAAACAGTGGTTTTCTCTATAGGAGACACTAATTCTTTTTTACTTTCCAAACTTTTTCTTTCCATTCCCTTCACTTCTATTAGTTACGATTTTGTGCTTTACATTTAAACAGTTCTTTCATTTGAATACACTGTTTATTATTGAAATACTAGCTGGTACCCGGCGCGTTGCTGCCGTCGTTGCCCAATGCCTGTTCCAGTTTGCCAATAGCAAAAAACAAAAAGTAACTTCTCTCTGAGCTTTCTTTTGTGGGCGGCCACACTTCTTGTCTAATATACGTTTAAGTTTTCGAGTATTTCCCAGTAGTTTGATATCACCAAATAGTTACTCCAAGCCGAGTTTCTTCGAGCTGTGACTATTATTTCCAAAGCGATTCAATTTAAAAAGTGAAAAAAGCCTTATATTGGCGTAGCTACACCTCTTTTACAATTCTCGTTCTGGTTTTCCAGTAGCTGGACACCACCAAATAGTAACTCCATTCTGAGTTAAAATGTTATGTGGCTTTTACTTACATAGCTAATTTGTATCAAAAATTTGAATTGTATGGGCGGATCCACGCCCCGTTTTCCAATCTCCGTGTCAGTTTTATAAATAAAAGACCTGGCCAATAAGAAACTTCATACTGAGTTTCATTGTTGGACGACATTTTGTTCCAAATCTATGCGATATCAAAAGCTTGAAAAGCTTTAAGAGGTTGAAAAATACTTTACGACCTATTCTTATACCTGCCAAATGTACAAAAAAAATTTCATTGAAATTGGTCCAGCCGTTTCGGAGGAATTCAAACACTAACAAGATATTTTTATATATATTAGATTTAAATTATTTATTTGTTTATCCATGTGTCTTTGTCATGTTCTCTTGAACCTAGTACTTTGATTTTGAAACTTTCTTAAAAAATTTCTTAAGTGATATCGAGGTGGAAACCTCTAGAAACTCGAAAATGGAAACTGTTGGAAGTTTAATTGTTAGTTGATATTGGTGGGTCTATTTTTCATATTAAAGAAGAGTATTTTTAATTTCCTTAATCCTCTTTTTCACCCTAGTGGTGAATAAAATGGGCCTATTTTTGGTACGAAAAAAAATTTGTTTTAAATATTTTCCTTCTCGAGCTGGACAGCTTTATTTTTGATCAAAAAAGTTACTTACAGTTACCCAGAGAACTAACAGGAATTTAAATTATACTGATTATTTTTCAAATTACGAATAATACTTATTTACTTCAAAAATAGTTAAGTCGATAATAAAATATTTATATCAGAAATACCTTATCGACCTTGGAAGTAAAGTGGTAACATGCTTGACTACTAACTCAAAGTTTCCGGGTTCGAATACCAGCCAGGCAATAGGTGTACGATTGAAGGTTTCTTCACTACTTTCCTCATCTCTTATCAAACACAACATTAACCAATTGTTAAGACTTTAAAAGTTGTAGTTTTTAATAAAGTTGTAGGAATGTGGATGGGCTTTCTGATACATCAAATTGCTACTTATCTCTTTGTCATTTGTCGAGCACCCCATTTTCGAGCTATGACAAACTTGGCTAAATAGGTCTAACACCTGAAATCCTAGTTTGAACCTAGACTGGGTTTTTTACTGAGGGTAAAACTTTTATATAATTTATTATAACATTATTTTAGAACATTGTTTTTTTTTGTGAAAAAGACTTAACTTCAAATTCCCCACTTTTTTCAGACTTTTCCTCTGCTTCCTGTTTAGCCCCAACATTTTTAAAAATGAGCTTTATCCGAAAATCCCTCAGCACTGCATTCTAATTTGTATGTCGGGAACAGTTTTGAAAACTAATTAATACCCATAAGAAGGTATAGAGCGGGTCAACTATTTTTCCCAAATATACTTTTTTCTACGTTAATTGTAAGCAAAGAAGTTCAGTGCGCCATAGGCGTACGATAAATTTCGAAGCGCCCCATTTTTTATTTAAGACTACAATACAATCTTAAATCAAAAATGGGGCTCAGGCTTTCATCTTCGTGCGTCAAGATGAAACCTGAGTAACTGCTTAAAGTGAAAGCTCCTGGTGAGAAAGGAGCTTTCACTTATCACTTTCACAGTTTCCTTATCACTTATGCAGTGATCTGATAATTTTTTAAGCAGCTAAAACGAAAAAATAGCAAGAAAAAATAGTCATATGGAAGTTTTTATCCCGGTAAAAATTATCTTCACTCAAATCGGGTATATTAGAATGATTCTGAATTTCTAATGATCTTGAACAAGTTTTTGTTATTATTTCATTAAAAACAAAATTCCAGAAACGAGTTTTTTTTCAAAAAATACACCGATTTTGCAAGGATAATTTTCATCACATGCACTCGTGAATCGACAATAGGTCAACTTTATTCTGAAAATCCTTTTAATTGACTAAAAAACCAAATTGGTGATTACGATAAAATGTTATTCCATCCGTTATTGCTGTTTACTTTTATTTAACGGTTTTAACGATAGAATTGTTTTTAATTTATAATAATAGTAACAGAAACTTTAGCGCAAAATGTTTGTTAACATCAGCGAAAGCTGAATTTTTTTTAAATAGTCCTTTTCAAAACTGTTCTCTTCTTCTTTTTGCACCTGTCTCACTTGCAACGCACAACTAAATATTTTACGCTAAACAATTTATGATTTCCACGAATATCTCTTAAATTTCGCGTAGATCATAAAACAAGTGTTTATTACTTGCCTGTTTCTCAAATAAATTTACGTACACTTTGAACAACCTCATTTAGCAAACACACATGTTGTGATGATGATAATTCTAAAAACAAGTGAATTTCCAACAACAATTTCCTCTACACAAAATATTGCCACAACAGCGACCTGTAAAGTATAAAAATTTTGGGAAAAATTATAGTTGATTGTTTTCGGAAGTATGCATGATACAGGTGAAAAGTTGCTTGTTCGACACTTTACTACCTGGCATAGATAGATAGTCGTGTACCATTTTCTTTGTATTGTAAGGATTTTATTTTTTTTTTTTTAACAATTTCTGCAAAATTGCCGTCAACTAGTGCTTGTCTACAAAAGAATATTTTTCCTTTGTCAGAGACTAACTAGGAGTGGATTACAATTAAGCAGCGAGTATCATTAGGACCATTATTTGTGCATTAAGGCAGCGTTGCTTGCACTGACCGTTGGTTGTTATTTTTTTTGTTTTCGGGTTTCTTTATACATTTTGATTATCTTGACTTCATTTGAAAGGTGGTGAAATGTGTGATTGATTAAACTTTGCCATGTCTATTCCTCTTTTTTTGAGGTTATTTTAAACTATGTTTAGTTAAGGTGCTTATCTTTAAAAAATTAAGTCTATCATTACTAAGGGTGTGTTTTTAAGGGTGAGATAGACAGAAATATTTAAGCTTGTTTTAATTTGGCATTAGTTTTTTTAGTTTTCCCCCCATTGCATGCACCATTTATATATAAGCTGGGTTGGTCCAAAAGTATGCGTGTCTTTTTGTTTTTAATGAAGTGCTTCATGAAAAATGTCAATTGCAATGATGACAATTCTAAAGAGATACAATTTTTTTTTTCAAAATAAATAGGTACATATATGTATAATAACATCATTCATTTCATTAGTTTTAAAAGACACTAGAAGAATACCGACATTTGACGACGCTTGACTATGTCGATGTCAGCGTCCAGCTCATACAGTTCATCGTTCCATCGATTTTGGTACTCCCCATTGTCGCATTTATGGCAAAGATCTTATGAAGTATTTTGATCTTTTGAAGTATCCCAAAGTCCTTTCATCAGAGCTGACCAATGTCAAATGTCCAAGTTATCCTTCATTTGACCTTAATGCTGATATCGTTGGAGAAGTTAACGCTAGATCGCTTGTGGTGGCTGAGATCTTGCCTATTAAATGTGGCGTGCAAGCCTACGAATCTCGAGTTCAATCCTCATTTCGGGCAAAAGTTTTTTTCGATAGAAATGAAACACAATTTATTATAAGAAAATCGGTGAAAGGGATGAAGTGGTCTATTCGTTTTTTTTTACACTAGATCCCAGGTAAACGAAATCCTTAACAACCTCGAAGGAAATGTTTTCAACAGTTCAACAGTGGTTTTTAAGGCGTTGCGATCGTTTATTTGTTGACACAAGGTTTTTCGTCTTCTCTGCGTTCACTCCAAGAGCCACTTGTCTAGACTTTTTCTGTAACTTGGAGAATGCTGAACTGCCTTACGGGTATTTTGGCCAATGATATCGATATTATCAGCGTACGCCAGTAGCATAATACTCTTGTAGAATATCGTGCCACTACTTCTCAGACCAGCAGCTCGGATGATCTTTGCCATCATTAAATTGAAAAAGTCACACGACAAGGAATCACCTTGTGTGAAACCTCATTTAGTATCGAATGAGGGGGAGAGGTCCTGCTTGATGTTCACTGCGCTGCTGGTGTTGCTCAGTGTCATCCCGATGTGACGAATTAGCTTTGCAATAATACTAAATTCAGACATGATGGTGTAAAATTGACACCTAATTGGACTGTGGAATGCGGCTTTGTAATCGACAAAAAGATGACATGTGTCGATTTGTTTCTCTAGGGTCTACTCCAAGAATTGTCGTAGCGTACATACCTGGTCGATTGTAGATTTTCCAGGTTTGAATCCACTCTGATAAGGTCCAAGTTGGTCTGTTGGTTGACGATGGGCTTCAGTCTTTCCCATAATAAGCTCGACAGAACCTTATATGCGATATTAAGAAGGCATACCTCACGGTAGTTGACGCAAATAGTGTGATCACCTTTGTTTAGGATAGGGCGAAGCACACGGAGGTTCCAATAGTTTGGAATGCATTCTTTCAACCATATTTTGCATAGAAGCTTATGAATGCATTCAAACCACTCCGATCTTGTTTTTAAAATTCGAATTATTGCTTTCAAGATTTTGTTTTTAGTGCTTTTTTTGTCAAAATTATGCCTTTTTACATGTGAGTTGGTGCCGTTTGGTTTGATACTCTTGGCAAAACTGAAAATCAAACCATTGTAGTTACTGAAAAAATCTTTATTAATATAAGACCAGTTACCCAGAAAAAGGTGGCGGTTTTTAGCTAGCGATCTACAGATTCTGCAGAAGCCGTTGTGGAGAATGTTTAATCTTCGGACGTTGTTACCAATTAAGCAGTGTGCTGTTAGGACACCAGTAACAATATTTACTTGATCCCTTCTTAGGGAAATTAGTTTTTTCGAGCGTTTCAAGTTCAGAGTTGGCCAAATCTGACGCGCCGTGTTGCATGTGCTTTCCGTAGGCCATCTTATGTTGGTTGTTTAAAAGGATAGCTCATTTGTGAGTAGTTTACATGTGGTAAGATGTATACCAATTATTTCCTTTTCTCTCGATAAGGTATTGGTAGTTCCAGTTCGAGCTAGTTCATCTGCTTTGCAGTTTCCTGGAAAGTCTTTATGTCTGGGCATCCAGCATGGGAAGATATTTAGCTGCTCTGCCATCTCGTTTAGAGATCTGCGGCAGCTAAGGACTGTTTTTGATTTTATTCGAACAGATTCCAGGGCTTTCAAAGTGGCTTGACTATCAGATAGAATGCAAATATCCTTAGCTGATATTTCATTTATGTGAAGCCAAGTCACAGTTTCATGTATAGCAGTAACTTCCACTTGAAAGACACTACATTGGTCAGGGAGAATAAAGGCGAGATTGATATTTAGTGATTCGGAGTAGACTCCTCCTCCCACTTTTCCCATCCATTTTTGATCCATCGGTGTAGATTTCAATTGCATTGCTAGGTGGAGGGCTTCCAGTATCCCATTCATTTCTGGAAGGAATGGATACATTAAATTTTTTGCAAAAAAAAGTTTTTGCGTGATGTAGTCTACGGTTTTGGGTATTGAAGGAAAGAGTTTCCTAATGCTAGAGTGTCCTTTTGTGCCTACCTTCCATTGAAAGGTTTCCAGACGTATCGCCGTGTTACCAGCCATCTATTTTGTTAGGATATCAAGTGATATAAGGTGGAGCATTGTGTCGAGTGCGTCCGTAGCAGTGGTTCTCAGTGCTCTGCTAATGCACAGTTTCCTAATGCTAGAGTGTCCTTTTGTACCTACCATCCATTGAAAGGTTTCCAGACGTATCGCCGTGTTACCAGCCATCTATTTTGTTAGGATATCAAGTGATATAAGGTGGAGCATTGTGTCGAGTGCGTCCGTAGCAGTGGTTCTCAGTGCTCTGCTAATGCACAGTTTCCTAATGCTAGAGTGTCCTTTTGTACCTACCATCCATTGAAAGGTTTCCAGACGTATCGCTGTGTTACCAGCCATCTATTTTGTTAGAATATCAAGTGATATAAGGTGGCGCATTGTGTCGAGTACGTCCGTAGGAGTGGTTCTCAGTGCTCTGCTAATGCACAGCTCAGCTGATCTTTGAACTTTGCGAAGTATATTGAGCTGTGTTTGTTTCGAGTCAGTAACGATTTGATCATTTTTTAAAGTTGGAATCGAGAAATTCGTCCGATTTTGTGTTAATTTAACGAATGGCTAATAGTTTTGTTCTCTTTGAAGCAGGGAGGAATCTGTTCCCAAAAAAACTTCCATATTAAAAATCAAGATTTCAAAACAATTTGAAGATTTGTCGGAAAATTAATGTTATGACAAGTGAAAACTTAAAAAATAGTTTGTCTTAAGTTTTTGAAAGTTCTTTATATTAGCTTTTTATCACTTCAGTTCTAATTCCTTTTTAGTCTTAGGTTAATACTATAATTTACTTAAACTTCATGAAATGTTAATTATTACGAAAATCGTTTAATGTTCGGATATATTCGAAAAAAACTCCTTTCGTTCTCGGTACTGACGCGGGGAAGCCGTCATAAAATGTCTTCCCATCCCTACTAATGCCCTTGAGGTTCTTTAATAATAGCTTTTTAATAGTCATGGCAAAATACCGTTGTCGTCATAGCAAACTTGTCGTCATCAACAAAAACAACTACGTAGCTCAAATCACACAGGGTTGCACGTTTCATTTGATTACAAATAAAAATTAAAATTATTGCATATCGTTTATAATTCATGCCAGACAAAATCAAAACAACTCATGCCGAAAAGTAAAACGATACTTGAGCATTTCGTTGACATTGACTTATAGTGAGTGAATCCCCTACTTCCACCCTACCCTCGCCCCTTCACTGCTTACACAACTAGGGCAAGCCTATGCAATTTGAGCCATGCTGTGACTAAACAGCAAGCGAGGATTTAAGAGTGTCAAAATTATTTCCTACTTAAGTTCGATTTTCATGTTTTTGTGGCAGGGCAAGAAAAGTGAAACAAGTCAGCAGAAGTCAGTGAATGGAGAGTTGGTTGGTGAAATGCTAAATTTACATTTTTTTTTTTCTTGTTGTTTTACAAATAATAATTTCACAGCTCATATGGCCAGATATTGCAGCATATAAGCAGAAAGTAAAGAACAAGAACAAAAAATATAGCTGGGAATGCGGTAACTTTTGAGGGCCGGCCAGCTGCACTTTGCATGCGCCTCGTTGTATGTTAGACGTTGGTGAATTTACAAGAGGTAAAATAATAATAACAACAAATATGGCGGCAGCAACTATGACAGCAACATGCGCTGCCATTACCTTGATGACTCTGCTATTTTATTATGCATTGATGTATGTTTGTTTATGTGTAATAATATGCAGCTTTTTGGTTTCTTGGCAAATAAAGTGGCTACATAAGTTTTCATTATTATGGTTTGTTTGTTTTTGTTTTTTTTCTTTTGTTTTCTTTTAATATAAAAATAAACTAACGCGCTATAATTTGGCGCACCCTGTGCCGCCTGCAGCAGCGGCATAGTCAGAACCCGCATATTAACCCTAGTTTTCGCGACCCCTTCAGTTTTTTTAGTTTTATTTTTTTTTTTTTTTTTTTTTTGTTCCCGAACTTTTGTGCCCTTCCTGCGCTCTCATGGGTTTCTTTATATGTTTGTTTATATTTTGGTAACGCTTGTCTTTAATTTATAATTTTGTATTTTTAAATTTTTAAATTATTACCAACTTGATTTGCTTTTCTTTGTTGTTTTGTGTTTTTTTTTTGTTTTTTTTTTTGTGACCATTAAAAAGCGAATTCGTCCCGGCTCCGAATATGTTTAGATTTTGTTTACATTGGTTTCAAGCTGTTTGTTCTTTTTCTTAGCTTTGCTATTTCGAGCGTATTTCGTTCCGCCCATTTTATGCCTGAGCAGCATGTTGCCAGCATTGCAAAGAAAGGCAAAAAAGGTAGACCGTTATTCAAGGGTTGCTACCGTTTGCCGCCATTGTGAGTTAAGAAAGTGTTAAGCATGCAGTGTAGCTTGAAATAACCTGGCATGGGAAAAATAACAGCTTTGCACAGCTTTCAAGTGTCCAAAAGTAGCTTTAGTTATACGGATTTGTTTTAAGCACTTGAGCAACATAGCCGGGGAGCGGTTTAAAGTTAAACAATTTTGAGCGAAAAAGCAAATTCCTGAATAGGTTTGGGCACCATTACACTTAAAACGTCTGTGTTGTTTTGTGCTCTTTGCACTAAGGAAAATTTTTAAAAATAAAACATAGACTATAAAAATTTACCAAAGACTTCCACAAGAGGGCTTTTTACGTAGTGAATTTTTAAGACTCAATAAGCCTCTATTACCGATTTTGCTGAAATTTGGTATGTGAATAACCTGACCCTGAAATAGAATAGAGGCTGTTTAAACTTCAGAAAACTTCCGTAAGAGGGCGCTTTGTGCAATCAACTATGTTTGGCTCATTCACGTCAAAATGAATGAACTGACTTCGATGAAACTTGGTAAGCATTCCTATCTGTTATTGAAGTTGATCCTATGCTTTTAGAAGATCTTTCGTCAAAAATCAAGGATTGAACCGAAGTCATATGAAGTCAAGAACCAAAGACTAACGAAAAAAAAAGAAGTTTAACGAATATGAGCAAAAACTATATAAAGATGAACGAAAATCAACCGAACTGTATCGACTACAACCAAAGTAAAACGAAGACAATCCAAAAATCAAATCGATCCCGAAAGATTTTTTTAAAATTTGAATTTTTTTCTAAGAAAAATGCATATTCAATGCATGTTAAGAAAAACTTGAAACGCATTTTTCTCGAAATTACTTTTTTCAAACTTGATGTCAATTTTCCTCGGAAGTCAGACGTTGGATCGAGATGTGGAAAATGTATTTTGTTTTAATCATGATCGGCAGGTACTGTTTTACGGAAATTTGACTAAACACTTTCCACGGGGAGAGGGGAAAAAAATCCCAAAAAAACAATGATTTAAAAAATTGAATTAATAATTTAAAAAAATGTTAAAATGAGAGCAGTTTTAAAATCTTTTTATTCTGTGCTTGAGGTACAATCCCGAGTAACATCTATATATGGAACATAACAGTAACATAACATATAACAGTAATATGGAAGACGAACAAAGAACCAAATGATGCTTAACCATGGAGCTGAGAGAAATAACTTATTGAGAAAAATAAACTTGAATGAAACTACGTCCTCATTTTCGTTTTTTTGCATTATTGTGGCGCTGCTACGGCGCTGTGCTGCTACGTAAGCGTTTGCTCTCATTGCTCCGCAACTCCCAACTAACAATTTAACTTCCGACAAGCTATTGCGAGGAACATTACCTCTCCCTTTTTATTAAATGTGTAAAATTTCTTCGAAACTCATTTGTAGCACTTTAGAGACTAGCTATCGAATTTAACAGCCTCGATATTGATTCACTCACAAACAGCTGCTTAAAAGCTTACTGGTGCTTCGTTTATGCCTATACGAAGGCATAGAGGGTTCGCTCTCAAGTGTACAAAAAGCACGCTAAAGAGGATTCACTCAAATTAACAGCCTCGCTCTCACAAGTAATATAGAAACTGTTTACAAACTTGCTGGTGTTTCGTCGAAACCTTTACGAAGCAAGGTAAAAATAAAAATATAAAATAAAATACATATAACAAAATTGTTTTATTTGTTATTATTTGTTCCTTTTTATTTTTATTCAAATATAAACTGCATTGAGCTTATTGGGATACGAACAAGAGCACTTCAGTCATGTATGATACCCACTGAGCTAATTTTCTATACCATTTATTTAATCATTGAAGTATTGAATGCTTATAAATTCTTTCTGCAGATATTCTCGTTAAAATGTTTCGAAAACACTACTCTACAAAGTTCAGAGATTTACGAGACTAATGCAGAGTTATACTCTCAGGACTTCGATACATTAATTGACAAGATCTTACATCGAAGCACGCAAAACAAGCTCGCTCACAAAAATTGTAAGCTTGTCTTCGAAAGTAACTTCGAAGTATAATCGAGGGAGAAAATTTCGAAACTGTATTCACAAGTTTCTTAGAAGTGATATCGAGATGGAACCTATAAAAATCTCGAAAATGGAAGCTCTAGGAAGTTGAATTGTAAGTTGGACTTGCTTCGTGCGCCATAGCTGTAAAGTCGCTTTTTGTCGCATAAGGGCGGAACTATACATTTTGTTTACCTGACAAGAGAAAATTCTTGTTTTTTTTTTAATTAAATTATTCTTTAAAAATGTTTTGGTTAGATTTTAAATAAGTTCTTTAATTTTTTAAGTCCTTCGCCAATATTTTTTATATACATGTTTTTAGATTTTGTAAGTTTTAATGAAATATTCTTCCTACCTTTTATTCCATGAATTTTACATAAGAACTTCTTTTAAAGTCACTTTTAAAGTCAAACTTAAAGTTTTTCTTCATTTAATCACGATATCAAACCTTTGCCTTTTATTAGTATCCATCCATCGTCCAACTATACAGATATCTTTTTACATTTTTGAGATTCTTTATACTTATGACTGGATCTCCACTAGTACCTTCATCAGGATTCAAGATCACCTAAGGTTTCTTAATTTGTTTTGTGAGATTATTCGAAACATTCGGAAAAGAGAAAACTCGAGGGACATGAAGTAAATTCAAAGTCCTCAAAGATTATGATAGATATTCTGTAGCAAATAAAAAATATATTAACATAAAAGTACCAAGAATTAGTAATACTTAAAAATTCTAGAAAGAGTTAATCAATACAAAGAAATATTTGGTCGTATTTGAGCGAATTCAGTCATAAAATTCCAGATTTGTGAAAGAAAAATTGATCAAACTGAAAATACATTGATCAAGCACTGTATTCAACAGATTTAGTCCCATGGAACATCTTTATGTTTCAAAACCTATAACTCCCACTTCGGAGACAATTTCAAACAATAGTGGTCGAAGAAGGTGAATACCATACATGAAAGACTCTTATAAAAACTGATTTCAGGGCTGAAAAAATGCTTGTAAATGTGCATGTAAATCATTAGAAGATAATATATAAATATTTATGAATAAATAAAAATTTTGTATTTATACAGTAACAATTCGAGGCAAAAATTTCATGTTATATCTGGGGGCTATATATGTATACTGAACCTTAAAAGAACAGAAGTTATGTATTTTAACATAATTTCCACGAATCGCATTCATGAATTTTTATCAAGTAACCAAATACATGAGCCACAAGAACATATCAATGTACAAAATACGCAAAAGAAAAAAAAAACATGAGAACATGAAAATTTAATAAGCCTGTTGCTTAAAATTTATAGTGTGTAAATTTTATACATGAACAAACCAAAATTTGATTTTGACAAGGAAAATTAATGATTTCCAGCTTTTGTGTATAAAATTCATAAAATGCATGTTCAGATACGAGGAGAACAAGAACAGTTCATGAGATAAGTGTGACAAAACTACGTACGTACACATACTAGTTTATGAGTTTAGTGACTGAAATTCATATAAACCATGTACAAATACAACAGTTTATAAAAAAGGAGTAAAAAATGCATGAAATTCATGTACTTATATTGTTCATACTTGAACTACTTTAAGCATTAAGTAACCAAAATTCATACGACCTACGTACATAAGGACACATATACATACATATAAATAGTGTGCTCCTTACTGAGATCATGTACAATTGCATGAAGACGGCAGTGCTAAGTGTGTGCTAAGTGTGTGGCGTTCCAACGAACCTCGGTAGACCCGAGTTCGAATCAACTGTGCAAAATGAAAGTTTTTTTCAATAGAAACTCATTTTTCTGATCGGCCGTCACCTCTATGCAGACAATGGCACACGTCAGAGAGTAAATAATGCCATGCAAAGCTTCTTGAGAATACACAACACAATTGATCATAAGAAGCTTGTTGAAAGTCCTTTCAGGGGCTATTTCTTTTTCTTTTTTATGTTTTTGTTTTAAATGAGTCTTAGACACTCTTTACAAGAATTTTTATTTTTAATGATTGCCGTTATTCGCCGAATTTCATGCAGCTGCACGCTTATTTCGTATAGCTGTTTTGTATGCGCGATGCTGAGATTTTAAGCGGCCTTGGTAGTGGAGTGGTAAGCGTGCTTAACTGCCAGTCCAGAGGTCTCCGGTTCGAATCCCGGTCCTACGCTCTTATCTTTCTTAAATTCTTTCCTCATTTCTAATGACCGTTTTTATACGTTAACATAACTTGTTCTTGTATTTTACATGGGCTTGTGTTGGAATACACCTAAGTGATGTATTATAACTTGGAGCTTATGTACAAGTACACATGATCAGTGAATGTTAAATTCATGTAATAATAATATGAACGAATACATAACTTATATTTTCAGTGTACTGTGTGTTGTAACCACGGTGCAATGGAATGATACTAAGAAAAATTTTGCATCGATTAATTCATTTGCAAGCATACCATCTCCGTAATCATACAACTATCATAACCATTACCATTACCATGACCATACTTTAACCATTACCATTACTATTGTTTTTACCATTACCTTTACCATATCCATTAAGATGACCACTACCATCACCATAACCATTACCATTAACATTAACATTACCATTACCATTACTATTAACATTAATATTAACATTACCATTGCCATTACCATTACCATTATGACTACCATTATTAGGCCTTTACCATTGCCTTCAGCATTACCTTTACCTTTACCATCCAACCCTACCATAACCTTACCATAACCATACTTTTACCATGACCATACTATTACCATTACCATAACCATAGCAATTAGCATTACCTTTACCATCACCATTTCCTTGACCATACTATTACCATAACCATAACTATTGCAATTACCATTACCTTTACCATTTTCATTACGATGACCACTACCATTACCATTACCATTGCTATTACCATTACTATTACCATTGCCCTTACCGTTATCTTAACCATTACCTTTACTTTTACCATTACTCTTACCATTACCATTACCATTACTATATACTCACCAATTGATCTTGTCTTAATTTTAAATAAAATTTCTGAATTTAATCAAATTTTTTTCTGAATTTCAAATGAAATTTGGGGATATTTTTTTGTAGCTTTGAAACAAGGATTTAAGGTGTCAAACCTATTCAGTCAAGTCTACCTTGGTTCGAAAATGGCACGCTAACCACTCGACTACCGAGGCCCCATAGATTTTTCTAAATTTCGAATAAAATTTCTGAATTTCAATTGATGTTTTCCCGAATTACAATCAGAAATCGTGTTGAAAAGTCATTGATTGTAGAAAACTACACACTTATCTCTTCCTTTTAGTTTCTTGTATTATTAACATGTTGAATTTG
The DNA here is from genome assembly GCA_958299015.1 of Tetanocera ferruginea. Classification (NCBI taxonomy): domain Eukaryota; kingdom Metazoa; phylum Arthropoda; class Insecta; order Diptera; family Sciomyzidae; genus Tetanocera; species Tetanocera ferruginea. The sequence goes on along the minus strand of OY282640.1, from coordinate 48,132,564 downwards.
AAGATAGTAAAATTATCCAAAATCCGTACGAATCCCAATTCTGACATTCTACAACAGAAAACCCAATAAAATTTAATGGACAAGGAAAAAACTGCTTCTTAACAAATCCAATGAGGAAACGGAAGTGGCATAAAACTTATTTAGTGTACCTTCTATGTAAATGTATGTATCCGTACGATTTTTTGCGTTCCCATTGAAACCTCATTAAATACCAGTTTCAAATTTCATAGCAAAATTTTAAAGAACATCCTGATTAAGCTGCATGCAATCAACACAAAACTCAAATTGATTTAATTTCAAAAAAACATCTCAGCCAGCAATCCTTAACATGTTCATCGTTTCGTATTTATGTGTTCGTTCGTGTTGGCTGGCAGTTTACCTTGCGGCCATATTTGTTTCCTGCATTTTCTTCCTCTTGCTTTTTACCGCGCTTACCGAACTTTATCTGGCGCATTTTGCACGCTTCTTTGCATACACAAGCTGACAAAAGATTGTGCTGGCAAAAAAAAAAAAAAAAAACCAAAAAAATGCGATATGTTGGCACTTCTTTTTTTCAAACAAACTCTCTACACGCTGTCGCACTCAATGAGCGGCGGCGCACCGGAAAAAATGGGGAACCGTTTTTACCATTGTTTGAGCAACGTTGCCACAGAGCTCTTTTATCATGATCATTACGTTGTTCATGTTGATTATGCTGCTGCTGCTGCTGATGATGACGATGTGTGACTCATGGTGAGGTTATTTTTGTTTTCTTTTTTTCCAATTTTAATTATGCTTTGTTGTTATAGAAGGCAACACCGCCTTTAAGACCCTCTTGCCGCAGCAGACCGTTTTTTTTTTATATGTATTAAGTAAGTGTAGAAATATTTTTGTTTTGGCTCTTACGACTTCACAAATCAAATTAAAAATGCATCCCTTTGCTTGAAATGCAAAAATTTTCACTTTTTTTGAACCTTGTTTTGCTTGAAATTGATTTTTGAACACGCTGTTATGGCATCTCCGACGTATTCTTCAGCGGCCTTGCGCTGATTCTCTTATTCAACGTCATTCTCGTTTGCAATGCAATTGCTATAGTTGTTGTTGTTGTTTTTGCTGTTATTTTGCATGTGCTGTTATGTTTTCTTGTACATTGCATACTTGTGCACTTTTTTTATTGTGTCTTGCCGCATTCCTTAATTTGAGCCGTACTCTGTAGTGTACGAGTATATAACAAGCTCTTGAGACATGAGGAACGCGCACCCACTCAAAGCTCCTCACTCAGTCACTCCCACGTCTATTATTATCATTATTATTATTATTATAGATATTGGCAGAAGCATTGTCGGTTGCCTGCGTGCCTGCCTGTTATGAGTGCATCCATCATTGATTGGATTGTTCAATTTGTACTGTCAATTTATATATATAAAAAAAAAGAAACAAAAAGAAAAAAAATGGAGAAATTAAATTTTATGACTCGCTGAAGGAGTTTCTTGAACTTTGCTACCCTACATTCTGTATGCCTTTTTAAGCTTCCCCTTTTCTTACACTTTTCTACTTGGTTATAAACGAATTTGATTTTTTTATTAATATTATAACGGTAGGGTAATGACACTTGACTGATCGGTAAATTCATAAAAAACTTAAGTTTGAGAGATTTCATAGATGAGGGAAGGATATGCCATATTATATGGGTCTGATTTGGTTAGCTTGTGTAAATTTTTTGAGTTAGATCTACTAAGAGTTCTCAGATCCACTATAATTCTAAAGTGCCCTGTCATATCCTTACCCCTTCTGTTTACTAGCCTTTAAAAGGGTTCGGGTCTAATAAAAGATCTGGTTGTTTCTCTTCTGGCATGTCAGTATTCCGTTTGATGACCATAAAATATATCCTTTCTTGATACCCAACACAATTCTATTTTATTGTTTTGTCCCAGTACATTCATTGATTTAACTCAATCCGAAACAAGTCTTGATTCAAGTTAATAAGTTAATAAGCAGGACCCTTTAATAGCACTTGGAGAATATAAATATATGACGTTTGCAGACATTCCCCTTTCTTAAGGAATTCCCGGTTAATAACCTCACTGAAATGTACTTCTGCTCGAAATATTGTTAGATCACATTGGAAGAGAATTTTAGTAATTGGGCTGGTAGAGTCCTATTCATGTTTCTCCGTTTAAAAATAAAGGCTCATTTCCGGCTTAACCATGATTCTATCTTTCTTCTACCTCTGTTCGATATTATTTCCTTTTATCAACTGGGGTTACATTTGAAGATTTTAAGAATCCCGCAAAGAGACCTGTTAAGGGTCAGACTTAGTCTCTGATCTATTACCACATATCGAAATTATGGTATATGCTATTTTTTCGAAATTGACTTTTTGATGCAAATTTGTTCTACATCCTACAACGCATCACACTGCAAAATATTGTAGCTGAAATCCCTATAAGTTGAAAGTGAAATTTCAGAAAAGTAGAAAAAACGCTCTCCTGTAAAATTTGCTTTTTGGCACATACGATAATTTCGCGCAAAGGGGTCGATATACCCCTCACTCTGAGTGCATTGATGTCTTCCTTTCGTTTGTTATCGCTAATGAGTTCGGCCAAGAAATACATCCTGTGCTTCGGTTGGACACGTTTCTTTTGACCCAGTGATTCCTGTGCAAGCTCATATTTCCAGCTTGTTGAGGATATTGGCTACTGCTCATTTTTTGACTTTAAGCCACCATGCATACGTGAACCGTGGCATGCGCGTTAAGTGTGTGGCTTGCATGCCCAAACCACGAAATCGATTCCCACTCGCGTTTCTTGGTTATGATTTGGACAGTTGAAAAAAAATATTAGCCGTTTTCAATAACATTTCTGGTACAGAAACTGCAGAAAGGATTTTCGTCGAGCTTGAATCTATGTAGGTACGTTTTAAAGTACCTATGCCCAGTTAGTATTTGGGTGAGGTATTAGTCTATCTCGTCATGTCGCCTATTCAACCATAGTTCTAAATTTTTAATAAGGCGTTGCGGACATCGTATTTTGTATGATGCCTCCCAGCACATCTACCACACAGCTTCACTGCGTCACGTGCTATAATACGTTTTGAGGACTAAGGCAAATCACGTAAGAGTAATGCGTATAACATGCTTTGGGTCGCGAGAAGATCTATAGGGGGGGGGGAGTTCCCGCCACAATTAGCACTGCATTCAAAGAGGCAGTTCGGAGTGCATATCATATTCTAAGAGCGCAGAGGCGATAAACCGAATCTATGCTTCGTAAGTAGGATCTAGATTTGATTATTTCGGCTCAAATGGGGTCTGTGTTCAGAAATTTTGATTTGACGATAGTGACATCCTCGTGGTGGTTTCGGATAATCCTACGAAGGTAGAAAGGGACACAAAAGTGGGGGCTCTTCTCTAATATTCTGTCCAATTAGCAGCATTAAAGGCATTTTGGATATCAAGTGTTATATCTTTATCAGTTAGATATCTTTATCACCGTGTATCCGCCGAGTGCCTGCGATTGCATTAAGCGTCATTTTTTCAACGCTTCAATTCCATCGGTTAAACGAGCCTTACAGATTTCGAATTGTATGTCAGAAAGGTCACCAGCATCTTTAATAGATGCCTGCAGCCTACTGCTTTTCTGCCGTTCTAGGATTTTTCCGCTGTATCGAACGGACGATAAGCCGATGGATCCTTTGAGGAATTAGTGTTCTTCGGATTCAACACAAGTCTGTGCCGCTTCCACATTTGTAAAAGTTAACACTACGCAATCTTGAGCACCTTATTTCGGACTCTGTCAGGTCCGGGAGCTTTCTTCTCTTCAACTTCTTTTGCTTTTTTTAGGAGCTCTTCATCAGTTACATTTTGAAAATTTTGTAACTCAGCTTCATCTCCTCTGTTTATTGCTGTCGTGTCTAGTTGTTGTGGAAAACGTGTGAACTTAAGTCTTCCTTCAGAACTTCTTCATAGCGAGCTTATACGCAAAGCTACAAGGCTGCTTAACACCATCATCACAGCTTTTTGAGTTAGTTTCTGGCGGCTTTCCACTCAACTCGTTTTTTAGAAACTCTTTAGTATCTCTCGTGCGATCTCTCGTCTCACTCTTAAGCAGAACATTCGCAAGCTCTTAATTTTATTAGTCCACCAGTAGACTAGAGGCCGGTGATTGTTAGGATTTGGCGTCGTTATGGATGGTAGCATTTTTCAACCACCATCATCGATTTGCGAAGTCTTACTGCATTCTGTAAGGTCGGAATTGTTGGGATCTTTACCCGTAAGCAGATTTGAAAAATGCTGTCTCCATAATCTTAGTGTGTACTGCGAATCTGTAACCGCGTACCTGTGTATTTGTAACCAGATTTTCATCTGTTCAAGTGGATGCTTTTTACTCACGTTTAGTTTAAATATAAACTTTACCCTTAAAATGTAATGTAAGACTGGATTTAAAAATCGGTTTGAGTGGAAATGAAATCAGGAATTTGTATATTATCCAGCGTCCAACACCGCGGGAAGTGTGCACTCAAAAATAAACGGGTAGTTCTTTTCAACGTTTGTCTGAATAAGAAGAGTACCTACATATGACATTTGAGTAATCCTTTCTTGTAATACTAATTTGAGTTTGAGTGGGCGGTTCGCTTCAGGGAGACAATAGTATTGTTATCAATATTTCCGCAATAATCTCTACTCGTAGTCAACTTCAATTTCCTTCGATGATTCTAGAATTCGTTCATGGTTCATGGTTGAAGAAAATATCCAGTCGATCTTCTGTAAAACTCCTCAAAACACATTGGATGCTGCCTTAACATGTTGCAGGTTTGCCTGAGGATCCCAAAAAGCGATTCGTTTGCTGTTCTTGTCGGCGAATTGCTTGAGACACATTTTACCGGTTCGTGTTTTAGTCTTCCTGGCGAATCGCTTAAGATCTTTGTCGGAGATTCGTTGGCGAGTTTTCCTGGTGAATCGCTTAAGACCCATTCGGTAATGCATTCGCAACACTTCCCAGTGAATTGCTTAAGATCTCTCTCGGCGATTCGTTGGCGAATCCTCCCGGAAATCCTTAAGACCCTGTAACGAACTTCCGTTTTCCGGATTTTACAGCCGGGGTATACTCGCCGGTGTCCAGGGTTCGTTGCAGAAAATTTATAATAATAAGAGACCCTTTTTGCTTATGTACAGATATTCCTTCTTAGTTTATTCGTTATTCAATTATTATCAATAATATTCATAGTGGCTTATTTGAATCTAAAGAATCTATAGCTTTATACACACAGATATGTCCTTGAGTTGATCTTGACTGGCTGGCGATGTACTTTGTTATGTCCTTGAGTTGACATTGACTTGTTGACGACGTGTGTAGTTATCCCCTTGAGTTGACATTGACTTTCTGGCGATGATACAGACCTTGCTGGCAATGTACTGAGTTATGTCCTTGAGTTGACATTGACTTGTAGACGATGTGCGTAGTTATGTCCTTGAGTTGACATTGACTTTCTGGCGATGACACGGACCTTGCTGGAGGTGTTGACTTGTTTGCGCTGATACAGACCTTGTTTGGCGAAATTAAAGCGTTCTCTGGGGAAATGTAACCTTGTCTTGATATGATCTACTAGACTGGCAACGGAAGAAGTTTGACTACCATATTGGGGAAGAAAGCTTACCACCAATACGTAATCGCGGCACCCTACGAGTGGAAACAAAATATTATCGGGGAAGAAGACTTACCACCGATAATATGTTTACAGAAATCGACAAGAGAACTCTAAATCCTACCGAAGAAGTTTGACTACAATATTGGGGAAGAAAGCTTACCACCAATACGTAATCGCGGCACCTACGAGTGGAAACAAAATATTATCGGGGAAGAAAACTTACCACCGACAATATGTCTACGTAAATCACGGCACCCTACGAGTGGAAACAAAATATTATCGGGGAAGAAAACTTACCACCGACAATATGTTTACAGAAATCGGCAAGAGAACTCTGAATCCTATCGAAAAAAGTTTGACTACAATATTGGGGAAGAAAGCTTACCACCAATACGTAATCGCGGCACCTACGAGTGGAAACAAAATATTATCGGGGAAGAAAACTTACCACCGATAATATGTCTACGTAAATCACGGCACCCTACGAGTGGAAACAAAATATTATCGGGGAAGAAGACTTACCACCGATAATATGTTTACAGAATATCACAAGAGAACTCTAAATCCTACCGAAGAAGTTTGACTACAATATTGGGGAAGAAAGCTTACCACCAATACGTAATCGCGGCACCTATGAGTGGAAACAAAATATTATCGGGGAAGAAGACTTACCACCGATAATATGTCTACAAAAATTTCCAAAAAGGACTCTGACTCCACAAGGTAACACTCACCACTGATAATCCAAGTACGTCCGACCGCTTTGACTGCACGAAAAACAAGCGACCGATCAATGCTGCGACTGGCCTTTTAAACCTTCACTCTCTGCGAGGCCAGTATGTTTAAACCAGTTTGATGCTCATTGCTTCGCTGAGTATGTGTTAGTCCTCTCCCTCTCTCTCGCTCTTCAGTTTTAATTTATCGCCTGTAGCATGCTGTTTCTGCGTATGTGTGCCAGAACTGGTGTTATGCTCTTTGCCTTGCTGAGTATGTGTTATTCTTCTCCCTCTCTCTCTCTTCATCGCCTTCATCGCTCTCGTCATCGCCTGGAACGTGCTGTTTGTGCGTGTGTGTGTGTGTAAGAACTGGTTTTATTCTTATATGAATTTAAAAAAAGACTATATACAATTAAATTAAAAATGTTAATTTAATTTTGTTGTTACAACCCTTCTTGGCGATTCGCTCGCGACTTTTCCCAGCGAATCGCTGAAGACCCCACTCGGCGTTTCATTTTCGCATCTTCCCGACATATCGTTCGCAAAGAGAGCTTGCCGGCAATTGTCTCATCTTCCAAGCAATTTGCTGGCTATTCTGAGGCGATTGAAAACGTTTTGGTTATTTTGAAGCCAAAAATGGTAAATAATGGAATAGTTGGTAATCTAAAAAAGTAATTAAAGAGAAGAAACAAAAGAAGCTTTGCCCATAGTGAGAGAAAAACTATTGTAAAAATTACAAGAGTAGACATTTTAGACCAACAGGAGGTTATTTAATTTTTAATTAAAAAGGGGGACATGTTCCCTTTTAGGATACCATCTCGTAACCCTATGTGCCCAGAACCCTCTTTAATCTTAGTCCAGAACCCTCTTCAGTCAGCATTTTGACCCTTTACCAGCCTGTGGATAGCACTGGTGGGAGTGTTGGTGGTGAGTTCGGGAAAAAATAAGTGAGATAAGTGGTTTGGAAACTTCTTTATCAACATCTCTATTTTAGTGCCTGAATATGACTCAAGTGTCGGCACTACTGCCGTAAGTCACTCTGATGTAAAACTAACTTTGCAATTAAGCATGGTTTGTTCTTAAAGTGCAGCCTTAATAGAAGAATAATAGAGTCATTTTCTGATTCCTGTTTAAGCTTTGAACCAAAGAATTCAGGTGTAACACACATCCAGAGAAACTGCTTTGTTCAAAAATTGGGTGGATATTAGTTTTTCCACAGTTATCCACAGAAAAGGGTCATCAGGTGAAACATGAGTGATGGTTTAAGCGTGGTGAAAAGTTGTAACTGCGAATTTTGAATCTAAGGCAAGCATTATGACTTTATCTCAGTCAAGTAAATTTCCTAAACGTTGCTCCTCATAAGCTTCCCTACCATCTCTTACAAATTGATAAGTTTAAAAGCCAGTTGATCAGAAATAAAACAAGAAATAAAAAAAAACCAGTTTCGATAGTATCGTAACCTCTTATCGAGACCAAAACAAACAAGCAAAATGTCAAATTCTTTCGATCATTTCGTTAAGATTGACAGGTTGAATTCATTGACGTAGTTGAAAAGAAGGCGAAGCAAATGCCATTTCCATTGGTCCCACTTTCGTCCCTGCCCGATACCTATATAGCTTGCGAGCTACAATCAGTTTAACTACTAATTTCAAAATAAAATGAAGACCCCGATTTTTAAAAAAATCGCATGGTGCCTACATCTCACGCTGAGCAAATGTTCTTTTAATTAGTGTCACTTTCATCTCAGTGCGATATATAGTTTGCGAGCTGCATTCAAATGAGTAGTGGGATGTGGGATCCAAATTAATTTACATTTAAAACAAAAATAACAAATGATCCAGAACGAAACCTGAACCATTAATTAAATCCAAAATAGATGTAATAGAAGTAAATACAAATATATGACTAGACGCACTAATTAACACATGCGCTGTTGGATGCTTATATCGTGTCAGCCAAATAGCCAGCGCCATCTATTGGGTAAAAGCATAAAACGAAATATGATCCAAGCCATTTTTTTCACAACAGTTAAATCTAACCGTATCACAGACCCATTTCGTTAAGTTTGACAGTTTGAGTTCATTGACTGAGTTGAAAAGAGGTTGTGAATGACATCTTGAGTTGAAATACAGCACTCAGTGCACTAACGAAGTAGTACATATAACAACCCAAGCCGTCTTAGTGTGGAGTAGAGAACCAATGCTGCGAATCAGTTCGTATAAATAAAAAATAATACAAGCAAAAACAACGTAACAAAAACAAAGAAAGCAGCAGACACAACTTATCAGCTGATGATTGATGTTTTTATATGAACACATGAATTTTTTTCTGCTTACATTTTGTTTTTTTGTGAATTTAACATAATAGTGACAAAATCTAAAATTAGATATTCATTCAGCGCAGGATATACCTGACATTTTGGCATATATATTATCTTTGAACGATGAGTATTAATGGCTGTGGGTATACCCTAAAGTATTGGTCAAAAGCGTTTCATGGCCTTGAAAAAATTTGTTAAAAGGACCCCGCGCTGTAAGACGTAATTCTACGTCAAAAGACAAAATCGTAGGACAATAGCCAGACTAGGTTTTGAACTTGCACTACCGAGGTGCATATTGCATCCTTGTCTTTTATTTCCTAAAATTTAACATGTATCTTAGTTCAAAAACTTCAAGTTGGCAACTGTACATTTATGGAAGTGTTGAAGTGATTCTGTAGCATTAGAATATTTCCTTCATTGTCGCAGTTTGTGTACTCACATAAATCTGGCTTATGATGCATTTCATGCCATCTAAACCCTACAGTCGCTACATAATGATTATCGTATACAAGTAAGCCAGAGCTTATGTAATGCCGCTAAAAACTATTAAAATAACAATTATGGCTTAAAATAAAAAAAATGACAGAAATACAGGAGAATAACACGAACTGCATCCTAAATAAATATTGGCCAAAGCTAAAAAGTAAACAAAATAAACTTGTTCGACGTAGAGCGAGCGCCCAGCGAAGGACCCTTACTTTTATTTTTTTTCGTTTCACTTTAAAGTAAAACTGAAAATGCAGTCGAGCCATTAAATTATACGAAAAATATTCACGAGTGAAAAAAAAGGTAAAAGTAAACAAACGCCTTGTAGGGGAGAAGAGATGCTTGCATGCATTTGTAAAATGAGAAAAAACATAATCTGGCAACATGTGTAGAAAAATATGCCTTTTGGAAAGGTGTTGTTTGTCTGCTGTTTCTTTTATTTTATATATTTTTTGTTTTTTGCTTTAAAGTGTTTTTCAATGTGTTTTTTGGTGTGTGTATTCTTGTGTTGGTGAATAAAACGTTTTTGATGTTGTCAAAGCTTTAAAAGGGTTTTACAAGTGTTTCCGGTCGACATCAGCCAAAACCATTTGAAACCGTTTGACAGCCGTTACAAAACGAGATTATGTAATTGTCATGTACATATGTTCGAGAGAAACAATTCTATCTTTCTTGAAATATTCAAAATAACAAATGTAGCTTGTGAACTTGAAAGTTCATAGCAAAAAGGACTTGCTTGTCTTAATATATTTTGTTTTTCAATATAAAGGTTTTTCGAAATAATTTCAAGCCACTTTTAGAACTTGCATGAAAATATTTTATATAAATCACTGTATGTTTCTGTTTCTTATTTTATTTTTCTTGTATTAACAGACACATTTCTTCTTTAAGAATATTTTGCATATCTGCCTATTTTAATGGTGCTCTTCTGCTTAACCAACATCTTTTGCGGTAACGCTACGTAAATGTGGCAACAATGCACCTTATTTAGCACGCTTACTTTGTACTCTATGCCTTCTTCTCAAGCACCTCAACTCTTGTTCTAGTGCTTCGAAGGTACGCACGCACTCACACATGCACGTCTCAATACCTGTTCTTTACGTTATCCACTCGGTTTCATGTCTTCTTGCAAAAAAAAAAAACAAAAAAAAAATACACAAAAAATAGAACTCCGAACATGTTGACTTCACTTCCCTCAATCTTAGCTTGCATTCTATGCTCTTACAAGGAAGCACCTTTATATTGGCAAATGTGAAGGGCTTGTCGAGAGCCGCAAGTCTACCGTGAGCCAGTCTAAAGCTCTTTTGGACTTTGTATTTCTTCAATGTTTCGTCATGTTACCAACGCAACATGAAAACAAACAAGTTCTTTGACGTTATACTAGGTTTTCTCTTTAGGCACATGTTACTTTTTTTAAAATTTTCATTTGTTTTTATTTTATTTTCTTTTTTTTCTGTTGGTCTTCATTCATTTTTTTTTTTTTTTGCAATAACTTTTAGCGATTAACCCTCTTTTGCTTTGGCTCTTATATGCTTTTGGAACTTAATTGCATATAAATATTATGACATGTTTTTGAATAATGAATGGGAGGTTGTAGGGGGTGTTGAAAAAGTGTTCGACAAATGCTGGCTTTGCTGATTTCTTTCTTTTTCGTTTTTTTCTGATATCTTTGACATCGTCTAGACGAACAATTAAAGTTTTTTCTAGCTTAAGTTGTAAGTTTCTTAGAAGTTAATACTAAGTCCATGACGTCTAGGGCATTGTATGAATGTATGCGAAAAAATTTGTTTAAAAAATTTTATGGTAGACCCCGCCTTACATGATTAACTGATTATTCCAAAAAGCCATTTCGTTTTTCTACACACTTAAACCAGTATTACAACGTTTTTAATCTAAGACAGTTATTTGTTATACGGAGAAGATAAATGACATAATAAAGGAAGTAACATATTTGACAACAGCCTGGATTGTATAACGATAAATCAAACACAATGAATCATCAATCCTATCACAATCATACCAAACTAAATTTTTTAGCCTCAGCAGTTCTACCCGTCATAAACCAACAAATACATAGCTACTACAACATTCTCTTGAGATACACTTATCTCAAATCAACTCATGATAGTCTCACCACCACCATTTATTGATCCTCTTCTTTACTTTAACCGGCTTGATATTTCTTTTATCACCGATGAAAATGACAAACATCTCGTTTCAATTGATCTTACTAATTCTGTCAACTTTAACCTACTGAGTACCTTCTATAGTAACGATTATCAGGCACGTAGCTTCAATTCCTAATCAGAATGGCAGGTGGTTCGTTTTAATTCTTACTAACTCCTACGACGAAGTCACTGTCTAACTTGTGAAACCGAATATTTATTCTCAAATAATCTCCACCACAATGCTTCTACAGTATAATAAAGTAACCCATAAATTGCTCTTTTAACATTTCGGCAGTTCTTTAATAATTCTATTGTATATGATTTTTATAACGCTGATTATAATAAAATATGAAATGAACTGAACTGTTTGAACTGGAACCAAATATCAGTCTTGTATTTTGATGAGGCTTTATCGTTTTTAATAATTGCTAGTGCTGATGATTTTCTTGATTCTTTACCTGTTGTGCATGTGCTTCTGATTGAAAGTGTTGCTTTTTCTAGTGGAACTCCATCTTCTAAAAGAATTGCTCTCATTAATGGTGTTTGTTGAACAGCTGATAAATTAAGTCTATCTCCCATGTTTTATAGGATTTTGCTTATAAGCGGATTTCTGGGTTTTACATTACTTTTACTACAAATTCGTTTTAACACTGTTGCACCATTACTAGTTGAAGAAAATACAAACTCTATATCTGCAATAGAATAACGTAAAGTATCAGAGTCAGCATACAAACTATATTAAACCTATCTCCCATGTTTTACAAGATTTTGCTTAAAAATGGATTTCTGGGTTTTCTATAACTTTTACTACAAAATCGTTTTAACACTGTTCCATCACTACTATTTGAAGGAATTATATATAAAAATTTTGTCAATCGAATTTCTTCAATTGAATCACGCTCAGTATCATAGTCAGCATACCAGGTTCGTCGTAGTTATAGCATTCTCTTGACGACGCTTCTCCTTCGGATGCATTTTTCATTGTGAGCTAATTTATTCATAACAATTGCAGAATGTGTTTAAACTTTGCAAGTGATCATCTTACTCCATTTTAAGACATGATCGTTGATCTTCAAAGAATTTCACATTTTTCCAAACCATTTTTTTTAGTTCTTCGTCTGTCAAGTTCTGTAATTGATATCGCATTGTCATGTGTTATGTCAAAGAGCAGAGGAAGAGATTTGAGAAAGCTTTCACTCTCAGTTTGGAAGGTTTTCTTTGTTTTATGTTACTAAAATTTTCGTATTTCTTAATTAATTTCTTGACTTTTGCTTTGAAATGTTCAGCTCTGAAAGGCGTGACAGGAAAATCAGATATTATAAAATATATAATAAATACTTTCTTTTGAAAGACTTCCTTTAATATATTATTAATTAAGCACGATGACGCTATTCACCATCCAGAAAGGTTAAAGATCCTGTTACTGAAATTTTATCCGACATCTATCCAGCGGCTTATGAGTTTATCTTTCACATCCCAAAAAATTGTAACTCCTTTATAAATCGTATATATATAGATAGATAGGTTGTGTAAAAGGTCATTGCGTCTCTTTTGTATAATTTTCAGTAATTTATTTTTATAAAGAACATACATACCTAGATCAGGTATTTATATATTTTCCGCTTTGTTTCATGCCCTTTTGCCATCTTTTGGTGCATTTTATAATTCAGGTTAATAAATGTACCTGTCGTTATTACCGAAAAAAAGAAGAAGGTGCGAGTTCAGACGAGTATACTGGGTAGAGTGATAGATGGCATCCAAGATACAATAATTTTTGATGCTTTGCCGAGGGATTTGTGTTTTATTGATGAAAGATTCACCCAAATTATACAATTGCCGAATGCACGCATCCGAGCTGATGAAGTTATCTTAAAGTCGTTGATTTGAAGTCTTGAGTTGAATCATCACGTTAACACTCAACGTTATTGTAAACGATCCACTTCAGTACTGTCACCATTAATTGTTTGAGTTCTTTTCGTTAGACAAATTCCATGTCTCGAGATAAAGCACTGTTCCAAGATCCACTTCAGTACCATACCCATTGACTCTTTGAGATCTTTTCGTTAGACGAATTCTCGACATAAAACATTGTTTCAGTACTATTTTACCCAGAACTTACATGTCTGGCTTCACTGAGAAACGCAGTGCAGCATATTTCCTTTCTTCTCCCTGATTAGATATTTTTTTAGGTTTAATAGTGGTTTTTCCCAGTATTTGCTTGCATAGCCCTCATTGATGCGAGTTTCTACCTCAATTTTTATTTTTTCTTCTTCCTTATGTCTGTACAATAAGATTTATTTTGAAAAAAATAATTTTTAAATATAATTTTTTTTCATAATATCCCTATTTATTGAGATTGATTAATGTATCAAATAGCTTTACCCGGTTTGAACATGTTAACTATATATTGTATACTATACAATGTATAGTCATAATGGTTGGTACTATGTTACCCCACATAATGTCATAAATTCAATATATAAAACGCAAGTGTCATAATCCGCACCCAATATCGCTCCAACTGTTCATTCTTGCTATTTCAGTGCTTTTGTTATACGAACAAATAGTCAGCCTAAAAATATGCACACAAAATTTGTAAGAAATTTATCAGTAACCACACATTGACGACGACTGCAACATAACAACATTCGAGGTTAATGTAAAAATGTTGATTTCGCTATTTAATTATTTTGAATGCGACCTCTTAGGATTGTTTTTATACTAGTTTTTTCAATAAAGTTTGAAAAAATAAAAAAATATTTTCCCAAATTTTTTGAAAAAAAATAATTTTAAGATTTTGTTTTCATATAATAGCTCTCCATGTTTCTCTTGATTTTTTGTTGAATTCATTAAACTTGGTTTAACTCGGTTTTAACACGTATAGCCTTATTTTTGGGGACTTTATTATAAAAAATGTCATTTCTTCTCTTAAATGAGTAAACAATGAGATTCATTTTGGAAAAAAAATAATTTTAACCTTACACTTCTTCTAGAAAAACATTATATCTCGTGATATTTTGTTGTAACGGAAATTTTGATGATACAACCGCATAATATAAACTCTTTTATATTTATTTCAATTACATATTTTTCTAATAACAATAACAAACGTTCTAAAATTTAATAAGTTAAAATTTAAAACCTAAACATAATAAACCCCGAAGAATAAAACAACTTGCTCAAGCAAAACTTTTGAACGATGAACTGAAAGTATTGCTAGAAAAAAAAAAAACAAATGTAAGAATTAAAATATAGAAAAACCAACTACAATAAACTAAGAATAAGATGCATCATCAGCATCGTCATCGTCATCATCATGGCAACTGTTAAAATGACTGACTAAAAAGAAAACCTGTCTTAGCTGTAGATAAGAAAGAATGAACTGACAAGAATCTGTACAGCTTGGTATAAGACAAAAGGTTGTTGGGCAAGAAAACAGATCTGCAGCATCAGCAAGAGTGCGCAACGCTGTAATAATAAAGTGTATCTATGTGGTATTAATAAAACAACTACACAGAAAATAATTTTTATTATGAAATCAGAAAAATTAAAATGAAATGTACACAGACGGTTGGTTCAAAAATGTTACACAGTTTTTTTTTTTACAAGGTTTGTTACAGAAGTACTGGCAATGAGTCAGCTTTTGAAAGTAGAAGACAAAATTTATGAAAATTTTTAGTATTTTAGTCCGAAAATGTAGGTCGGAGTTGTTTGAAATTAAATTTTAAAAATAACTGCTTCTTCAGTCTACAATCAATATATTAAAAACTAAGATTGCTTACAAGTTTGTTGATGTGTTCGAGATAAACTTAGAAACGTCTCAAAAGATTTTGCTGAAAATTGTTTATCAGGCTTAACAGTCCTTCTGGATGAACATAGGCTATATATTGTTAAAAAAATACAAGTAGGATTGGTTAACCAAGACCCTAAGTTCAACGATTTTCTCACAAAAAATGCTAACGACAACAGCTTATCATTGCTAGGTTCAAAAAACTCCCGCATAACACCGTGTATATATTACAAAGTAATTAATATTTTTCTTCGACAACCTCTTATTTCTGCCAGTGTAGTATAAAGTAAAAATTTCAATGTTGTACGAAGAAAGCAAGATAACATAAATGAAAAATAAAAAAAACAAAAAAATTGTATGAAAATAAAATGCAAACAAGCAGAACGCCAGGAAATGAAGAAATCTATAAAAAGGGAAACCTTTTTTGAACCTGTTCTTCATGCTTGAATGGCGCGCCGAAAAACAATGAAAGAAAAATATATCGAAATAACAACAAACCTCGTTTTTTCTTTCCTTACCAATAAGCAACAAAGAAGCGCTCAGCTAGAGCTGTTAAAATGATAAAGTTAATGTTTATTTTTTTTTTCCTAGATGGTTTCGTACCTTTTGCTTTGGGTCAAACTAACTGCTGGTAATAAAATGTTTTGTCATTCGGTAGATTAACATTTGCATTAAAGAATCGTTCTATATTTCATGGCCCAGTAAATGAGCCTTTTTGTGGCACACTCGTGTGACAATGAGAGACATAAAAAAACACTTTTCGAAAAGTAACGAATTTTTTTGAGGTCGCTAGATTTGGTAAGCGTTGATAAAAAAAAACACCAGCTTGCATTGCGTCATGATGATAATGCAAGTGCTGTTCCTGAAGTGTTGTTTTTTCTGTTATGGAAATTTGTTTTCACCTTTAACCGAAAAGTGACAAATTGAGAGGGGGGGAAAACATGCATATTTAATTTAGCTTCTGTTTTCAGCTAACTTATATTTATCTAGGTCTGTTCTCATACTTTTTGGACTAAAAATTATAAAATTATCAAAAGTGAAAAAAGAGCAAAAATATCACATTCACAGAGACAAATACAAGAAAAAGTACGAGCACGCTTTTTAGATTTAAACTTGTAAAAAAGATTAAATTGAATTAAAAAAAAGGAAATAAAAATATATTGTAAAAATATGGAATTATACAAAATGATATATACACATAGAGAGCTTATCTTCAATATGACTTATCTAGAATAAATTACAAAATTCCTAACTAGCATACAAAATTGTTTTACATAAATCAAACATTTAACAGTTTAAACAATGCTTAACATTTTTTTCGTTTTGAAATGAATTTCATTGGTGACAGATGGATCTTTTTAGAATAGTTTTTTTCTTTTTATCGGCACTGCCATAGTGATTTTTATTTTTATGATCTTGACATCTCCGTGCAACTTCCGAATGTGAAATTCGATAAAAATTTAATTCGACATTACCAATCTTCTTTTATTTGCAATTTTGTACTTCAAATTTACAACCTTGAAGTGGTCGATTTGGTAATAGAATAGATATTTTTTCCATTTAACACACACTTTTCATTATTGAAATATGCAGTGTTTATCTATGTCCTCCTTTTTCATCTTCCCTAAAACAAATGTCGTCTTCTTTGTCATCCACTGTCCTCCCCAGTCAAATTGTGCTCTGGTAGCCTTACATAGAAAGTACTCTGCTGTTTCTTCAAACTCCTGTCAGTGTCTGCAGTCATTTGTATCAGACAGGTTTATGATCTTGAAATGGTATCTGAGGGTACAGTGACTTGTAGAGTAACTTGTTACAAGTAGTTCAGAGTTGATAAATTCTGTTCAGATTTAGTTCAGAATTGGTTTATTATTCCTGTGGCACAGACATATTTTTATGTTCCAATATACTCACCTTTTTTGCAAAATAGACTTTAAAAGCTTCATATTCTGGAATCCAACCAGAATTCTCTTTTATAGTTCTGTTCCAATGCTTTTAGTGATTTGACAAAATCACAGCTAATCGTAGTTTTGCTTCTTACCTATTCTTAGTTGTATTCTATCAACTTGATATGCAAACTTCATCTGAAACCATCAGAATTGGTGATTAAGAGCACAGACTATGAAATTGCCAACCTTCAACTGATGCTACTTGCGATGTAACCAACTTTACTAATGGTTCAAAAATAGCTGCGGATTTGAAATAGGCATATGATCAGAAAAACTAGGTGTGACTTACTCATTTGAGCTACCAGACTCAGCTGGCTTATTTCAGACATAACTACTATGGACATGAGAAGCCTGCCGTTAGTCGTACCAGAACATATGGGATGTATTTAAGTTTTGAATATGATTAGAGTGCCCGTTAGCAAGACTTTTTGGAAATTGGAACTGTGAAAATCCTTTCTTGTTTCTCCATTTTAAGCTAAGACCCATCAGTATGCCACTGATGTTAGGTTAGCTGAGCCGGCTGTCTCTCTTAGGAGTCTCACATAGACCATACAGTCCTTAGTAGTGCCGGTTGATGAAACCTATTAAGAAATTAATATAAATTCTCAAAAACTTGCGTGGAATTCTCAAAGTTTAGTAGGGATTCTAGATTAAATTACTAAACGTAATGACGGGTGGGGTCTCAAATTTGAGGCCTCGGTAGACGAGTGGTTAGCGTGCTTGACTGTCAACCCAGAGGTTCCTGGTTCAAATCCCAGTCTCCTACGGTGGTCCTACGGTTTTATTTACTTACTTACTTAGGTGGCCATGACAACCTGTTGTCGGGTTACGGCCGACTTCATCAGCTTTCGCCACGCGTCTCTGTTTCGCGCGTGCCGTCTTCAATTTCTCGGCTCCAATTCTCTCCAATTTCGATCCTCGGCTTTCACCTCCAACACCTTTTTCGTTGAAGCTTCTTCATCCATACGAAAGACATGACCCAGCCAACGTAGTCGCTGAATTGTTATGCACTGGACTAAGTCAATGTCGTCGTAGAGCTCGTACAGTTCGTGGTTCATTCGAATGCGATAGTTGTCGCCAACTCGCACAGAACCAAAAAATTTGCGAAGAACTTTCCTCTCGAACACCCTAAGAGCGGCTGCATCTGTTTAAGATACCACCCATGCCTCAGCACCATAGAGAACCACAGGTATAATGAGCGTCTTGTAGAGTGTTAGTTTTGTCGATCGAGAGAGGGCTCTGGAACCTTACTTACTTAGCCCGTAGTAGCACCTATTAGCAATTGTTATTCTTCGCTTTATCTTATCAAAGCGGGTCGCCTTGTCTGAAACCTCGTTCGGTATTAAAGGTTACGGAGAGGTCAATTCCTACCTTGACGGAGTAGTATGTATTGCTCAATCGTCTTGCAGAGCCTTATCAACTTTGCAGGTATACCAAACTCAGACATTGTTGCGTACAGGCAATCTAGAATCGGGCTAACAAACGCAGCTTTGTAAACAACAAAGAGATGATGGATGTCGATTTGGTTTTCTTGGGTTTTCTCCAGGATTTGGCGTAGTGTGAAAATCTGGTCTTTGGTTTGGTTTCGACTTGCCAGGACGAAAGCCACACTTGATAAGGTCCAATCAGTGTTTTGGTTTGCGGCTTCAATCGTTCACACAATACGCTCGAAAGAACCTTGTATGCAATGGAAATAAGACTGATACCTTGGTAGTTGGCGCAGATTGTCAGGTCTCCTTTCTTAAGTATAGGGCAAAGCGCACTGAGATTCCAATCGTGTGGCATACTTTCCGCTCCTACGGTTTTAACTTTCTTTAATTCTTTCCTCATTTCCAATCAACTGATATTAAAAAATTGTTAATATAAACGACTTTGGAAGTTGTAGTTGGTGGTTGAGATGTTTGTGGAATGAGATTGCTAAATAACTCGAATTGACTGAGGTTAAGGCATAACACTTGCCTCTGATTCAAATTCGCTTGTTGATATAGCGCTCCTTCACACATACAACATTTTACACTTGTTTCTCCGGATTTAAATTTCTCTCCTACTTATCTATCTCTCCATTTTTGAACCAAGGTAGACTTGACTGTCTAGTCAATAGAATAGAATAGGTTTAACACCTGAAATCCTTGGTTCAAAGCAAAAAAAAAAACATCAAGTTCAGGGTTTCTTGGGAACCGGGTAACTGACCGGGAAAAATTATGATGCGTATAATAGTTCAGGCATGATTATTTACTTATAGAGCGTGAGTTTTGTTCGTCGAGAGAGAGCACTACTTCTTAATTGCCTACGGAGCACAAATGAACACCTGTTGATACGAGTTATCCTTCGTTTAATCTCAATACTTATAGCACATTGGTATTAATTAATGCTAGTTAATGTTAGATCCCTGGTAAACGAAGTTCTAAACAACCTCAAAGGAGGTATTGCTAATGGTGACATGGTTTCCAACTTGCTGGGTCTGTTTGTTTGTTGACACAAGATACTTAATTTTATCTGCGTTTACTGCAAGACCCATTCGATTCTTTTTCTAGCGTGGAGAATGCGTATCACGACGTTTTATCAACGCGGTATACTGACGGTATAGCTTTACCGTCAGTGAGATTCGATCGAGTGTTCCAAAGTTATTCCAAGCCCACAAGTAAGAAGTCAGTTATCTCCCATTTCTTAGTTCTCAGTTGCTAATTAACTGCAGTCGTTCCTAAAGTCAAGTAGATTCTATGTTCAATTTTTTAATTCCGTTCACTAAAAGGGTTAAGTTGTAAAGCATGCTAATGAAGAAAATGAAAAATTGGGAAAATAATTAGAATTAAAAGTATGTACTATGTACTGCAGCTATAAATTCCACATGCTTAATAACTTCAATTATGCTACATCTTTCTCTTCTTCAATTTTCTCTATAAAATTTTTCGCTTTAATAAATTTAACCTAAATGTCACACTATTTATTAGCATTCATAATTTAAGTGCTGTTCCATACTTAGTGTGGTGTGCCTTCAATGCCCCAATAAGTGCTGATCTTCGCTTAGCTTTCCACACGACAAAAGCCGACTGAGCTGAGCTGAATATTTAATTAATGGTTATTAACTTTTGTACTTCTTGCCTGAGCACACACCCTAAAAACAAAATAAAACAAAACAAAAACGTTGAAAACGTTGCACATATGTTACGTCTATTACTTATTACGATATTCTGCAGTCATTCAGTCGATCGCATAGTTTGTAGTACATCGCATTTTCATGATAGCTGTTAGCGGTGAGCCACTAACGTTTAACAGCTGCTTTCTATAAATAGACGATTAGCAGCTAATGCACGTTGTTGCCTGGTGTTGTTGGTGGAAAAATAAAACAAAAACAAAATAAAGACGGGACAGGAGGAGTAATAAAGATGGCAAAGATAGATAGATTCTTGCATAAACACTCATAGATGTTATGGCAACGGAATAATAATTATTTTATTTACGACTGTAAAACAAAGAATTAAAAACTACTGAAATATTTCGGTACAATGAATAACAATTTCAAGATACATATCTACTCGAGTTTAATTTTGCAAGCTCATCTTTAAATTCAAAAACTTACACACACATGTTAAAATAACTTTTTGAATATCATATTAATTAATCTTTCTAAAATAACCGCTATTTCAGCATAGTTCTCAAGCAACTCCCAAATCAACTTAATTTCTGACGACCTGCTTAAAGTTGCTGTATCTATGAGTGCTCAAAAGCTTATATACAGCTTTTGCTACAGCTAAAAATCTTGCATGTGTATCAATACTCTTATCTATATCTTTCTATCTATCTATCTATCTATCTATCTATGTTTGTATGTCTCACAGCAATACTTATATATGATTCATCATCAATTAATATGTTGTTTTTCTTTAAATGTATCATCATCTTTCAAGTTATGCTCTGTGTTCTTCACGTAATTGACATCAGTTTTATTATTGTTGGGCGTACTTTTATTTTGCCATAAATACGCGGGTCTTCTTCTTCAATGAAACCTCTTGTGTTGTAGCACTTGTTCTTTTTTATATGCTAGACTGTCTGCTATTGCTTCCACTTAATGAGCCACACTACACTGTAAATACACTTGATATAATTTAGGCTAATTGTTGCCTTTCTGCGACAATTATTGAGTACTTTTTTGGAAAGAGCAACAATCTTGTTCCGCTCTAAAAGTTCAAGAATATTAAAATCATCACGAAATTCTTGAACTGTTGCGTACATAATTTCAGAATAATTAAGTCTATATGCTGATGTTTGAGTAAATTTAAAGTTTTCTTAGAAGAGAGATAAGTACAGTTTCCCGGAGTGTTTTTGAGATCAAGATTTCATGATTCATACCATTTTTATGAAAAAAAAAAACAAACTTTCTTTAGCTCTGATATCTCAAAGTTAAAGTTATGATATAGCTTATTTAAAGAAGTTATAAGTTTCATATATTTAATAGCTTTTTAAATTTGTTAGTACATATGAGCTATATGAGTAAAGCTATTTATATATGACAAAAATAAAATATATTTGAGACCATGAAAATTTCACGCCCAATCCTAGCTCTTTCAAAATTTGTTTGATGTCAACTTTAATTTTTTCCAACTTATAATTGAACTTCCAACATGTGCCATTTTCGATAATATATCGTAGGTACTTGTAAAAGCAACTTTAATATTAAGTAATTTATCGAGGTCTTGATAGTGTTATCTCTATAACACATCTTTATAAGTCACAAGAGGTGAGGCTGAGGTCAGTAGTTTATCTCAATTTATGAAGGCGACTATTATTCTCCTTCGATTATACTTCGGAGATACAATTTTTGTTTGCTAGTTTGTTCGTTTCAAGCTCTTGCAAAGTATTTTATCGAGGTCCTCCGAATATATCTTCGTATAAGACCCATAAGTAATTCTGACGAAAGCGAAAGTATTATGCTCCCTTCATGATATTCCTAAAGTACACTGAGAAAAGAGTTTAATTTCCTGTTCTTAATGCATTGCCTTGGTGCTCAAAATTCGATTTTAAAAAATTTAAATTTGAAAAAAATTAAGAAAAAAAAAATTTGAAATTAAAAACGCCATTATATAGAAACAATGTGTGCATCGAAAGGCACAAATTAAATTCTCTACCTTTTATATTATAGGAGATATGAAGTGCCAAACTTGAATCATTTTTTAATGTGTTAAAAAGATATAGTCCAATTAATAGAAAAATAACGGTTCTCATATTTTTGTCTATATTATTAATATTTTGTCTATATTTTCAATATTTTGTCTATATTGATCTCCATATCAGTTGACCGGATATAAATAAAAAAAAAAAAAACAGATTCTAGATTTGAAATAAGCGCACAAAAATACAAACGGAACCACTTTCGTATTCTCTGGTTCAAGACCGTGTAAATCTGTGTTATTGTTTTTGTTTTCGTTAACGTGGTAAGTTTATTTATTTTGTTATTTTTTTTTTTGTTTTGCGCGAAAAAGTTTTATTCGCAAAAATTCGAAGATAAGTATAATTTTTTAATGAAAATTTAACATTAACATTTTGAACAGATATTCGCTCAGGAAATTTAACATGGAGAAAATTGAAAATTGCTCGCTCAGTCGCTCATCGCTCAGTGCGTGGCCGGGCCCTGACTCTCGAAAAATACAAATTTTATTTGATTTTTTTTTTACTATAAATAAAACTTTTACAGAAAGTTTACAAATACACTCAGGGAAAAGATGCTGTTTTATCAAACAAATCATGGGTTGAAATAACAGATTTCACTGTTAAATACCATCCAACAAATGAAACTTTCAAATCAACAGTCGGTTGACTGTTGGTCTATGGAACACGAAACCCGTATAAAAACTTATTTATTGAAATTTTATCACTGGTTTGAAATTTCATGTATGGCCGAGTGTGCTAACCTGTGCGTCTAGTACTCGCGTGTCCACGGTTCAAATCCGGCATGGCCAAAAAAATTTTCTTTTTATTTAAAATATTTTTTTTTTAAATAAAAAATGAAATTTGCAATTTTTTTTTTGCAAGATTGTAAATTGCATTCTATTTTGAAGTTTTTTTTTACCAAACAATTAATGAAACAGAATTATTATTATTTCAATTATTAAATTAAAATTTTTGATACTTACACAGCTAGGGTTCGAACCCACGTCTCCCGCGTGACAGTCTAGTGCACATCCACTGAGCTACTGGCAACGATAATATAAATATAGCAAAACACATATAAAAACTATTGCTTAGAAAAAATTGACAATTCAATATAAGCACAAAAATATTTCAACAGATGATTTTAACAGCACAAAAATACTTTGAAACGTTCATTCAACAAAGAAAATTGTTTACTTAAATGCAAATAATTCAATCGAACAAATGTTTTGAAATAACAGCGGCCTACTGTTAATATTACAGTTGATATTTTTCTGAGTGTACTTAAAATTGAGTTAAATTTGTGTTATTTTGGCTATCAAAGGGTTAAATCATGGTTGCCTGTGGGATGAATCTTTTAAAAACTTACTTTTAATTATAATCCAATGTCTTTTTTTTTTTTTGGGACGATTGTGTTAAATTTATGATAACTTCATCACTAATGTCTTAAAAATGTTAAATAATGGGTTAAACTATGGTCTCAAATGGATTAAACCATAATTGATTTAATTAATAGAAATAGTTTAAATGAGTTTGGAGGAAAAAACTGAATTCAGAGGTCTCTATGTGCGTGTGTGAAACAATAGGGGTATTCTCTACTCCTATAGTATATGCCTTTTCATCATGCAAGCATACAAAATCTATTATTCGTACAATGTATTCAGTGGCTAACGAATATAACATTTTCTATTCTTGCACCACGCAACGGCATATATTAGATATAGAGAATACCCCTAATATTTGTTGAAAGGCAATGAAATATAATTTTCTGCAAATATAATGAGTGTTTGGACAAAACATGGTTTGGTTATAAATTACCGAATCTCAGTTGATGCTATTGAAACCTGAAATATTCTATTGCTTGTGCTTATTTTGTCTTTTGTAAATTCTTTAGGCAGTAGAAGAACGTCACGATGTTAGAGCATTCCATTCGTATGCGATGAGTCTGGGGTTCGATTCGTAATGATGAAAATAACATAAATTTTGACTGTATGCAATTTTTTCTTTAAATATTAAATTATATAAAGTTCTAATAACCAAAACTGAAGTAATATAAAGTAATAATAAAGACTAAATATTTAATAAAACATATAAGTAAAATTTAATTTCACAAAGTATGTATTTTCTTCGCTTGACCCCACTACCACATAAAAATATGTTTCAACCAGAGAGTTGAAGTATGTATATTATTTATTTTGAATAACCAAATATTTATTTTGCCAAAAGCAAATTTGTTGTTAACTATAACCACATCTTGTTTGAAAGAAAGAAACTCTTTTCTCAGTGCACTTGTGAAGGTAAGTTTTACTCACATTTTGGTGAGCGAGCTTATATTTTTTGGCGAAAAGTGCTACCGAAGCACTTTAACGAGGTTTTCTCCAGAATGAATTCATCGCTTCAATACATTGACACAGCGAATCTCATATTTGGCCGGAGTGTGAAGTTAGTGGCGGCCGTGTTCGTGCTTGCTAAGCGTGTGGCGTACGAACAAACGGATCCCGAGTTTAAACCTCACCTCGAGCATAAGTTTTGTTCAATATAAATACATTTTTATATTCGGCCGTCACCTCTCTGCGGACAATGGCAAACCTCAGAGAGTAAATAATGCCATGTAATGCTTGTTGAGAACATGAGCTTTAGTCGTTCGAATTCGGCATAAGATATGTATGTAAGTCCAGTTCTAAAAAGATCGGTCAAAGTACTTACAAGGCTGAAATGGCCAATTTGTTGGTTTTGTTTTTTTTTTTTGTTTGAAGGTAAGCTGTGTTTGATTAAGCTAAATACGTTTACAGGTTTAAATTCATATTTCTTAGAATTATGAGTGTTTTCGGAGTGCAATAAGAGTCATATTTAAAAAACTTTTTATGATAGTTATCAAATATTAATTATGATGCTTTTGAGACTGATATCAAGCAGATATTTTAAATATATTAAAACTGAAATGAGCTTCTATACACTGATATGAGTTCAAAATATGACTCTTCTAAGAGTTCGAAATGTGCGCTTTATGAATCAGAATTATGAGTGTTTTCGGAGATTTGTATGTCATATTTAAGGGTATTTTATAGATGATGCTTTTTTGACGCATTTTAATTAAATAATTTGTGTCTTCTAAGAGTTTTTTTAGGACTCAAATTTATGAACTATATATGAGCAGACAGCTCAGAGTCTAAAATATGAATCTTATAATGGTCTGAAAACGCTCATAATTCTGATATTTTAAATCACGTAAGCTTCATGGATGAGATTCTCTTCTGCCATAACTTTTATACATTCAGATGTTTCACAAAAAATATATAAAAAGCTTTACAAATCGAAAAATGAACTCTGAATAATATTGATGTGCACGCCTAAAGTATAAAAGTTTTTATAATGTGCGCTCGGAAAATCATTATAATAAGGACACTTTTTTGAATGGTAATTATGTGCGCGCATAAAAGATTCATAAATAAGACTTTTTTCTGACTCATAATAATGAATGCTCATAATATCGTCAGAAATGTCGCTCTTTTAAGAGTCGTAACGGGAATTGAAATTAAAAAAAATTCAATAAATTTTATATCAATTTTTTACTTTCTACTTTGTTTTCTACATAAAATACATAAAAATCAATGTATTGATGCAAATCTTTATTTGGAATGATAGTTCCGTTCCTATAACTCAATGTTTAAAAATTATTGCCTTCAAATGCTGCCACGGCTAGCTATCCGAATGGTTCCTTCCATGGGTCCAATTTGCCCAAAGCCTGAAATTGGCGACGAATCAACTGTTCACGGTTTTCACGAAAACTTTCTGCTACTGCAGCACAATTCTCAAAATTACGGGCTCTATGCACTGTGGTTGAATGTTAAATGACCAATAGTGTAAAATTTGTTCGAAATTTGGTGATGGTGCTATGAATAATCACACTCATAATGACCAAAATGCTGTTGAAGAACTCTAACTGATGACTGATTTTGGTAGTAAGTTTCCACAATTAATAAACGTTGTCGTAATTAAAAACCATACAGTCCTCCATAAGCTCAGAACCTGGAACAAAGACTTACTGTACTCTGTTAAGAATAAACCTTATTTAAGTAAACACCATTGATTATATAAATTACATAAAACTTTTATGTAATTAAACAAAACCATTATTATATTGATTACATAAAACTCAACCAACACCTCATTCCGGTAAAAAATAATTTTTATTTTAATTGTTAATTGATTAATTGTGAATTGTAAGTTTATGAAAAAGAAAAAAAATTTTTGTTCTCATTCGATATTCTATACAGCTACCTGACCTCAAAACTATACAACTGCAATCAAGCCTATCAAGTATACATAGGTGGGAATTTCACGTAAATGCCTTGACGGCTTTAACTCTTACTCAAATTATTATAATTTTTAACCTCTTCTTGTTGTTTTTCTCTCAAACTTTTTTTTCTTTTCATATTTTATGATTAAGAACATGTGCAAACAATGCAAACATTTGCACAAACTTGTGTTTATAAAAAGTGTATAAAATATAAATAAAAAAATGCAAGACGTGCTGTGAATAGCTTGTAGTTCACACAGAAACGCAAACAAAGCAAACCTGCTTTTTTCATGACTAACAATTGTTTATACAAATAATAATTAATGGATTAAATATATAAGATACAGTCAGTTCGTGTGAAAGTATTGATTATTTATGTATACCGTTTTGCCTCACATCAAGTTTTATTCAGCTTTGTTTTGCACTTAAATTTTGCAATATTAAGCTCATTGATGATTTGTTATATATGCACATATATGCTAGTGTATATATGCATAATAATAACACAGTGCAACAAAATTGTCATATCTGTTCGGTAAATGTTGGCTTGTAGATTATTAAGTTTTTCGTGGGTCCACCCTAAATGCTTTGCAAGAGAAATGTTCTCAAAGAATAATAAATATTGCTAAGTTAAATAAATTTTCTACTAACTTTTGTTGTTTTCAAGATAAAAACAGGTTTCTGTGGTCTTTAACGTTACATTTTTCGGAAGTAAGTTTCAAGATAGGTTTACATTTTAAAAGTATAACCAAAATTGGCAATTGAAAAACCAAAAAACTAACTATATCGAAGAATAACGATCAAGTAAACTTCGTAAATCGAAATAATGAAAGCAAATGAGTAGTTTTCGAAAATGGCAAGAAAAATTTTGTTACCATAAATCTTTGATACTGTTTTACCTAAACTTTAAATATATGGTCAGCGCTCTAAAGTAAACTTAGAAGTCACTCTAACTCTCACCCATATAGGTCATTCTGGGCCTTTTTTTCAACCTTGAAAAAGGTCAAGGGTTGCAACCTTACGAAAAAATATTCTTCAGAAAATTTAATTTAGTGTCACTGAAAACAAGTAACCTCTACGAGTAAAAGTGGTACACGAAAAACGGAATGAATGAGAAAGAATAAATTTTAAATTTGAGTTTATTTGTTTCAAAGTGGCTTGGTTCTTTACTTCTAGTTTGGTATATGTTAAGTAATTTTATTGGAGTAATGATAGTTGAAGTATCTCTTTTCTTTATTTCAAAAATACAAAAATTGGAATTCGAAATAGGGTTTTGCAGAGACATAGACAAATTTTTTTTATATATGTGGCCATATAACACCATACCAATGCAGTCCCGGTCATTTTAGTCAGGAGAAACCCGTGGTCGGGTTTCGTCCGACTTCAACTGAAGCTGACATCAGCGTGTAAAAAATCCTATCAAAGTGACCCCAGTGCCGAATTTCCATTACCACATTCTGATCACATTCCTCCAAGATGCCCTAGCTCAGATGAATTTTTCTAACAAAGCCATGTCCATTCTACCTGAAACAGAAGTACATTCTACGTACGATCCTGTTATGTCAAATGTTAATTCACCAGTTTTGATTACACTGGTATGAGCTGCTTGCATGGAATGCAATAAAATGGTTTATACTTGGTCTTTTAAGCAAAAACCGCTCTAATACCTATAAAATGGCTGTAACAGAGCTGTTATATGGTTTCGAGAAACTTCAAGAGTTTGATGTGTTATGTTTTTAAAGATTTACTTTTTATACTTATATGTATATTGTTTCCATTTGGAAAATGTTGTGAGAAAACTCGTTTTGGAATCAGAAGAGCAAGGGGAACGATATTATCAGGTATCCTTGTCATTTGAAATCAGGTAAGTCTAGATTCTAGTCTAAGATTTGCTTGTGACTCGACGCTTTTGCACCTAAGGTTTATTTCCTTTTACAGATATAGAGTAAAGAAACCACTAGATGCAATATTGGCTAAAATTTATTGCTATTCCAAAACCATATTTCAAGAAAGGAATGAAAGTAGGAGTGAAGGCGAACTAATTGATATGGATGCCTAGATAGTGACAATGATATCAAGTTAAGGATTATACATACAACTTCAATCACAAAAATTTTTCAATCAGAACAAACTTTTCATCAGAATAAAAAAGAAGATATTTGAGAATTACATACTAAATAAATTGTTGAAATTTTTTAATAATTATTTCTTATCAATTTTTTTTGAAGAAAATAAACTGATATTATTTTTTTTACATTTTATGCGGAATATGATAAATTTTTACTATTTCCAAATTTGCAATCCTTAGCGTCGATCTGCCTTATATTAGATTCACTAGTTTCTTTCGGAATATCTGTTATTGAGAAAGAATTTCTGCTATCTTAAGCAACTAGAGCTTTTTTATGATTTTGGTTCACCCTTATTTAGGAAAGGTCGAAATGAATTTTTAAAATTGACATGAAATTGATATAAAATTGACTTTAATCAAAAGATAATCTTTAAGCATTATAATGTAAATATAACTTGTGGCATATGGCTGGCTTGGACGTAATCTAATCTGGAGGTCTAATTTTCAATCACTTTTTCCAACATTTATAGTCAAATATCGGCAATAACGCAGCGAATGTTGTCCTCCAAGTGGTCGATCGTTTCGGGCTTATCGGCGTAGACTAGCGACTTAACATATCCCCAAAGAAAATAGTCTAGCGGTACCAAACTCGAGATAAATCGAACGATCTTGGAGGACAATTCACGGGTCCGCACAGTGAAATTATGCGGTTACCAAACTTTTCCCTCAGCAAATCTATTGTGGCACGAGGTGTGTGACATGTTGCGCCGTCTTGTTGAAACCACAGTTCCTGTACATCATGGTTGTTCAATTGAGAAACGAAAAAGTTAGTAATAATGGCACTATAGCGGTCACCATTGACTGTAACGTTTTGGCACACCAAACAGTCAGTTTTTCTGGATGTAACGCTGTCTCAACATACACTTGAGGATTATTCTTCACTCCAAATACGGCAGTTTTGTTTATTGACTTAGCCATTCAACCAAAAGTGAGCTTCATCGCTAAACAAAAATCTTTTATGAAAAATTCGAACAGAACCATAATTTTCAAAATAAGCCTTGTTCAGGCGTCAATCTATTCATGTTGAAATGCCAAACCAAAGTAAACACAAATCACTAGACTGCTTATAAAATGGCCGCCAGATAAAACAGTGCTGACAACTTAAAACTCTATACCTCTAAAAGACAACCTTTACCTTGTCCGAACTCCTTGTTTCCTCTAGACTCTAAGCTTGAGATAATTCCATGGATCCAAAAGATCCACAGATCCTTTTCCAAAAACTAATAAACCTCCATATTTCAAATAGTTACTTTAAATTTTTTATGAATTCCAACAATTTTTAGAGCTTTATGTTCATAATTCCTTATATCCTTTCAGAGAAATTTTAAAAGAAATTAATTTTCAATAATAAAAAGAAATTTTTAGGACCTTTTCCTACCAACATTTAATTGTAACATAATTTAATTTAATTTTATTTTTTTGGGATTAAAGAACGAACAATTTTGTTTTTTAATTTTTCTCTGTATCGTCTATACTCCGTTCTTTTATATACTAAACAGTCTACAGTCTGTTTTTGTTGCGCTTCACTGCACACGTTTATTTCGTCAAATCGGAACGAAAAGGTATGAATGTGTAACGTTAAAGACCACACATTTTGGCTGCTAGAAGTGCAAATTAAATTTTCTTTTAATTACTTCAATTTAAATCGTTTTTTTGGTCCTTCTTCTTCGATATAGTACGTTTCTTTAAGGTATATTCATTGCCAATTTTGATAAGTTCTTTAGAAATGTAGACCCATCTTGAAACTTACTTCTAAAAATATAAGGCTACAGACCACATAAAACTGCATGGTTAAAAATCTTGGAGTAATTTTTAAGCCAATTATTCGACTAATGCATTTTAAAATATTTTGGTTATTAGAATTGATACTTTTCAAAATACAAGTAATTTTTAATTCAAAGCTTTAATTAAATTTAATAAATCGGGAATAAAATTTTAATTTTAGTACCTAAGATTTAAAATTTAATACAAAATAATTTAACGGAAAAAAATTTTGGAGTCATTTTTAGACCAATTATTGGAATAAATAATTTTTAATCCTTTTTTTATTAAATTTGATACTTTTCAAAATACTAGAAATTTTTTTATTCGAATTTGAACTTAAATTTAATGCGTTGGGAATAAAATGTGAATTTTAGTACCTAAGTTTTAAAATGTAATACAATATTAATAAAAGGTGATAAAAGCTGTATTTTATATTTTGTCTACATGTTGTTCATGCAGTAGGAAGCAACAGATAAGCCGTGGTTTGAACTCGCAACTCTAATTCGATGCTTGCCGCGGTTCGATCCTAGGAGGTGGTAAAAAATTAAAATGTTGCACAATGCATTTTTTACATTAAATAATAAATAATAAAAGATTATAATAATATTAAAATAATAATAAAAAAAAAAAAAATAAAAAACGGTCTGGCTGAGAATCGAACCAGGGTCACTCGGTTCATCAAATAAAATCGACAACCGCTTAACCAACTGTGCCACGAGTAAAATTTTTTTGTTTGTGCTAATTGTGCACTTAAATGTTTTCGAAATTTAAAATCTAAACCGATATGAGTGTAAATTTTTTAACCCAAGCGGGACTAAAACTTAGTTTTAGTATTTGACGTGGTTTTAATTTTAGTACAATTTCGGTGTCGTTATATATACACCGTATATCACACAGTACAGGATTGACTAAACTTTAGTACAAGATTTTTAATCATGTGGTTGAATCTTTTAAACGACAAAAATTCGATAAAAAATTTTATTCACATAAAATTAAGGTCTTGAGGCCTTTTCTCATGCCTCACTCACACACAGTTTGTTTTTTTCATTAATTCGAGTGTAACTTTAAAAAGAAATAAAATAAATTAACCATGTCATCAGTATACCCTTAACCTAAACCTAAACCATGTCATCATTATACCCTAAACCTGTAAAGTCAGGGTATATTAACTTCGAAGTGAGAACGATATATTCTTGATCAGCGTCACCTCGTGAGTCGATCTATACATTTCCGTCTGTATGTTGTCTGTAAACACAGGATAAGAAGGAGCTGAGATAATTGCATGAAAGTTGGTACACATGTTCGCATGGACCCAAAGATCTGCATTATTGAATACTTTTGGAATCCGCTTACGGACACGCCTACCTCCCATACAACCTCTAAATAAAAATCGCTGTATAGAGGTTGTGTAGTATTTAGGCTACAAAAATAAAATTTGGTACGCATAAATAATACATCAAAGCGCTGATGAACACAAAAATGGGCGTGATCCGATCATGAATACGCCCACCTCCCATTCAACCCTAAAATTGAGAACTCTTTAAAGAGACTTTCATTTGAGCAACAAGAATAATCTTTAGCAGATATGTATTTCATACTAGAACTAAGATGTGGAGAAAAAAATTGGCGTCATCCGCCCATAAACACGCCCCTCCTCTAACCCATAATGCTAAAAACACTGTTTAAAATTTCATATTTAACCTTAAAAAATAAAATGTAAAATTAAAACTGAGGTGTGCACAAAAAATTGGCTCCATCTGCTTACCAACACGCCCACCTCCCATACAACCCACTTTGCTAAAAACTCAATAAAGGGATTATATATGAGCTACATAGATAAAACTTGATATGTGAGATTATTATATCAAAACTAAGATGTGTTAACAAAATGGGCGTCATCCGCCCATGAACACGCTCACCTTCCGTACAAGTCACAATATTAAAATCACTATTAAAAGGTTCATATTTGACCTAGAAAGATAAAACTTGGCATGGGAGCATTTTATATCAAAACTGAAGTGGGCACAAAAAATGGGCGTCATCTTCCGACCAATACACCCACCTACCATACAAACAAGATAAGTTACACCTGAATTCTATAGGAATAAAGAATACGTAAGTTTTGATGGAAAGTTATGTCTATTTGTTTTAGTATTTTAATATATATGTAAATATTATAGGAGGTTTAGGGTTTTCGATAGTCGGGCTAGACTGACTTTGGACTTGTTCTTCCTTTCTGTTCATCTTTTTTTATAAAGAACAAAAACTTGGTTTTAATTTGATTTTGAATTGATTTTTTGTTTGCATTTTCGTATATTAGGGAAGAGGGTGGGTCACATTAATAGAATTATTGATGCTGCATGACTTCCTTACGAATAAATTATTAATTATACAGCAAAATTAACGGTAATGATAGGTATAGTCTGTTCTTCAAGTTTTTAATAAAACTTTAAAATAAATAATATAAAGAAGTAAATTTTCATGAAGTTTTCATCTTTAAAGTGCCATTTTAAAGCGCTTTACTCTTGATATAAAAAAAATCCAACGGCATCTAAAAAAGGATTTAAAAATTCCACGGACTTCTTTATAGGACTAGTTTCATTTGTTAAGATCCTAGTTCAAAATATAACATTTTTATAAAAAAAGTACGAAAAACTTCAATACTTTTCTTAAAGTCAACTTGTGGGCACAGAAAGTCAAAAATTGTAAGAGGTCTTCAAACAATCAGTCTCTTAATTTTGTATGTCCAAAGTCATGGGCTTTTGGGAAGTATTTTGACAAAATTTTAAGCATTATAAACGAAATGGCTAAGATGAGAGTTAGAGTGTGAGGAAAGTGTTATGTTCTTATTTTCGATAATAGCCTGGCTGGTTTTCGTACCCGACCGAGGTACGTGTGTTTTATGGGATATTGGAGAATAAAATATAATAACGATAGTTAAACTCACTTAAAAGAAAAGTGAAAAAACACAAATTTTAACTGACCAGCATTAATTGGTTATGAATTTTCAACAAATTTATATAAGGAAGATTAATGGCTTGATAAATAAAGAAAACCTATTTTCGACAAAAGGTCACTAACGTACTTACTTTAATCAAAAGTAAATTGTCTGGACATTTTCACTTTAACAAACTTGGCATAAAATCATTTTGAAATAAAAACCTCACAATTATTTTACTCCGATCAATCTCGAGGTTGATAACCTTATTACCTAATAAATGATAACGGTAAACATTTCCGTTTCAATTAAAATAATGGGAAAAACATTTGAATTTATTTATTCAAAAAATGTTAAACAAAGAAATTTATTTCATCACGA
Source organism: Tetanocera ferruginea (assembly GCA_958299015.1). Classification (NCBI taxonomy): domain Eukaryota; kingdom Metazoa; phylum Arthropoda; class Insecta; order Diptera; family Sciomyzidae; genus Tetanocera; species Tetanocera ferruginea. Next base: position 48,098,857 of record OY282640.1, on the reverse strand, counting down.
ATCCAGTTAAAATAAATGCGCAGCATTTTCATAGCCATTAAAAAAAGAGAACATTTAGATCGTGCGATCGAACGATTTTATGAATGTTCTATAACAGTTGGTCGGTCTGTCGGTGCAGAAAAAAATGTTTAAAAGCACACAACATTGATTTTCAATTGGGTCAGTGAGTCAGATAAGTGGTGTAACTCACACCGGCTAGTGTCGAATAAGTGCGTAACGATTAAAATGTTTGATATGAAAACAAGTTTGTTGACCAGCCAAGTGTTAGGAAAATCATTTAAATGGTTGCACTTGAAGAGCATACCACTGCCATAGAGACTCGGTGAGTTACAAACTCATTCACTAACTCAGTCATTCCTCACTTACTCAGACTTAAGCCGAAGTGTTGTTGGCTGTTAGTTAATGTTGTCAATTGTATAAAAAAGGTTCATCGTATTTATTGCCCAGTTTGTTTACACCAGTTTAACACCCAAGAGACCAAAGCGACGCTACGGTCGGAAGAATGGGCTAGATGGACGGACGGACGGATGGACGGATTGTACGTAGTAAGCGACATCATTCATTAACTCGTTTTAATGAATCGCAACATGTACGAGTGAGCGCGCAATATTTATGGCTTTATAATGCTTGCCACTAGCATACCGAGAATTAGGTTGGTATGAGGCATAATATAAGGAAGTACTACAACAACAAAAACAACGAGAAAACAGTAACACAAACGCGTTAATGACCTTTTTTGAATTGGCGCAAACTCATACGTTTACCCTCAGCTCCGTACATGCTCGTACATCTGCACATTGTTAACCTTATGCTAAAGCATGTTGATGTCGAATTTGTTGTTGTTGTTGCCACTAACAGCTCTCTAGTTAGGGTATTTCTAGCAGTTTGTGAGTGTAAAATATTTATTATATTTTTTTTGCCATACATTTGCCATAGCATCCCCGTCACTTGACTTGCTTGCTATTGGGCACCCAAGTTTTTGCTCTGCACCGCCCAGTTGCCCACCCCTGCTTTAGTTAATTTTTGCAAAATTATTGATGCATAAAGTGCGCGTCAGTCAGGCAAGCAGGCAGTCTGGCACTCAGGCAGACCGGCAAGGTATAAGGCATAGCTTAGAGCCTTATATTGGAACAATTTAAGTAGCTGCGTAGCTACCATCATCAACCTCATTGCCATCAACAGCATCAACATTACAATCAACGACGTCAGCATAGAGGGTGGCAGACACTTTAGCATGCATTGAACCACTAGCTCGAGGCATAAACAATGCATTTTCAATTCATGAATGAAAAGTATGCAAGTATTTTTCCTGCTGCGCCTGCCACACATTTAAAAAAAAAAATTGTAAATTTAAGCGAGTAAATTACTTAAGTTTGTTTGCTGTGGGACGTTATATTTAATTATTTGTAACTGAACCGCTTCTTTCAAAATGCCAAAATGTGCGCAAGCGTAGCTACTTGAAATGCGGGCGCTGGGAACTATTGTTATTTATTATTATTATTGCGTTTGCAGATGAAGCAATTTTAACGGGCTGACTGCTGGCTACGCCCATGCGTGATTTACAATTTGAACCCTTCAATTATTTTTCATTTTCTTTCAAACGCTCAAGTTGACTTTGAGTGAGATAAGAATACAATTATTTTGAAATACAAAATAAATAGAAAATGATACACATAAGTTGGTGTATTAACTTGATGTACTCTTTGGAAATTTGCAAAAGAAGCGAAAATACCAATATATTTTAGAATAAAAAATTATTTAATGCTCTTTAAAAAATTTCCCTTTGGTTGAACTTCAAATAACATAATTGTATAATTCCATTTTGCTTATTTCCTTATGATCGGCACATGAAAAACAGTAATAAAATACTTTTATGAAAATTTCCCTTCAGGGAAATATTTTGGGAAATTTTTAAATTGGCATAAAAAATCATTAAATAGACAATAAACAGCATTAAAGCAAAATTGGGCAGCATAAAAGCTCTCCAGCAACATTGTCGCAGCCTGCTTTCTTGAAGAAGCACATATCGCCGCCTTTAAATAAAATAAACTTTTTTCATGTTTTAAAAATATTCATTGTAACAGTAGAAGTAATAAATGATTTGTTACTATTTTAAAAAGTTTCCTTTGGTTAAATTGGAAAATATATTTTTAATAACTACATTTTTGATGATTTTTTCTCCTTTTCTAAAAAGTTTACCCAAGGAGAAATACTTGGGGAAATTTTTTAAATGACAAATAACTAAACTAAATAACTTTATGACTACATTTAGATGATTTCTTCAAAATCAGCATTTAAACATGCTCTTAAGCACTTAAAATTAACTTCAAAAATTTCCCTGAAGGGAAATATTTTGGGAAATTTTTGAAATGAAAAACGAATATATTTCCTAATTAAATTTTGACGATTTTCTCATAATCGGCATATAAAAAAGCACTTAAAATTAACTTTTTAAAAATTTTCCCCCAAGGGAAATATTTTGGAAAATTTTTTAAATGACTAATAAATTTAATTAATAACTTAACTCTGATGATTATCTCGAAATCAGCATATTAAAAAGCACTTAAAATTAACTTTCAAAAAATTTCCATGAATCTTGGGAACATTTTTGAACGGTAAATAAATATATTCAATAACTGACATTCGATGATTTGCTTATTAATGGCGTGCAAAAAGCACTTAAAATGGACTTTTAAAAAATTTCCTGACAGAAATATTTTCGAAAATTTTCTAAACTGCAAATAAATATATTTTATTACTAAATTTATATGATTTTCTTATAAACATTTATAATAAACTTTAAAAAATTTTTTTAATGACAAATAAATGTATTACATAACTAAATTTTGATGATTTTTTCATAATTATAACGCCAAAAAGCACTTATAGTGAACTTTTAAAAAATTCCTTGAAGGAAATATTTTGGGAAATTTTCTAAACGGCAAATATTGATGATTTTTTTATAAACGGCATATTAAAAGCAGTTAAAATAAACTATTAAAAAATGTCTACGAAAGGAAATATTTTGGGAAATTTTTAAACGGAAATTTTTTTTTTTTAAATAAAAATATTTTAAAACTAAATTTTGCTGATTTTCCTATAACCGGCATGTAAAAAGCTGTAAAAAACTTTCAAAAAATTTCCCCTAAGAGAAATATTTTGGGTTACTTTTTTAAATGACAAATTAATATATTTAATTGCCAAACGTTAATGATTTTCTTATAATTTCCTTGTCTAAAAGAGTTGTAATGAACTTTTAAAAAATTTCGCCCAGGGAAATATTTTGGGAAATTTTTTAAATTACTAATAAAAGTATTTCTGTGGTGACCGTGGCATGCAGGTTAAGTGTGTGGCTTAGCATGCTCGGCGCCCGGGTTCGATTCCCAGCCGCGGCGAAAAGTTTTTTCAATAAAAAATTTTTCTGATCGGTCAACACCTCTCTGCAGACAATGGCAAACCTCAGAGAGTAAAGAATGCCATGTAAAGCTTCTTGAGAACATGAGCCGTTCGGAGTCGGCATAAAACATGTAGGTCCAGTTCTCGGTCAAATGTGTGCAAACATTTAATAACACACACAACACAATTGATCATAAGAAGCTCGGTCAAAGTCCTTTCAAGGGCTGAAATGGCCAATTTGTTTTTTTTTTGTTTTTAATAAAAGTATTTAATAACAAAATGTAGATGACTCTTCTCTTGCTCGACATCTAAAGTTATAATGAACTTTTTCCCCTTAGGGGAAATTTTTTTGGTAATTTTTAAATGACAAATAAATATATTTAATGACTTAATTTTGATGATAATTTTTAAGAAATATTTTGGAACATTTTTTTAATAACAAAAATATATTAAATAACTAAATTTTGATGATTTTCTCATAGTCGGCATTTGAAAAAAAAGTTATAACGAACTTCCGAAAATTTGCTTCAAGGGAAATATTTTGGGTAGTTTTTAAATGACAAATAAACATATTTAATAGTTAAATGTTAAATATATTTCTTACAATTGGCATGTAAAAAGCAGTTTAATGAAATTTAAAAAAAATTCTTCGAAAAGAAATATTTTGGGAAATTTTTTGAATACAAAATAATATAATTATTTGCTTAATTTTGATGATTTCTTCACAATTGGCTTGTCGAAAAAGGGTTACAATGAAATTTTTAAAAATTTACCGAAGGGAAATATTTTGGGTGGGTTTTAAATGACAAATAAATATATTTAATAACTAAATTGATGAGTTTTTCAAAATCGGCATGTCAGAAAGCGCTTCTAATGAACTTTTTAAAAATTTCCCCGAAGAGAAATATATTGGAAATTTTTTAAAGAACAAATAAATATTTTTAATAACAAATTTTGATGATTTTTCTCATAATATAAAAAGCAGTTCAATGATCTTGTACAATTTTCCCAGAAAAGAAATATTGTTGGAAATTTTTAAGTCAAAAATAAATATTTTTAATTACTAAATGTTGATGGTTTTATCACAATCAGCATGTCAAAAAGCCCTTATAATGAACTTTTAAAAAATTTCCTCCATGGGAAATATTTTGGGAAATTTTTTAAAAGGGAAATAAATTATACAACAACATTATACAAGAAAAAGTAAAGACTACAATTATAGATTTTGTACTATTTAGTATAATACTAATTCAGAAAAAATGGTTTTTAAACCTTTTCAAAAATTTCCCTTATGCGCAACTTTTCTAATATGTATATAATTTATAACAAAACGTCGATTATTTTCTTTGAATTTCTTGAACTATAGTAAGTTTTAAAAGCTTTCAAAAATCCCCCTTTGGGGAAATTTGTAGAAATGCCACAATACAATATTTCATGAAAAAACAAGTGCACAAATAGTTGTATGAGACAAAAAAAAATTTCCTTAAAGGGAAATATTTTGGGAAATTTTTATAATTGCACAAAACTTTTCATTAATACGAAAGAAACAAAAATTTAACATTAAGAAAATTTTGACCTAACCACTGAATATGTAACGCCTTCTCTATGTAAGTTTTCGTGGAAAAACGAATTTATGCCGTTGCTTTTTTAAAAATTGAATAAAACACTTAGAAAAAAATACCCTCTCTTCCACTTTGAGCTTTTACTTGAAAAGTAAAAAGACAATAAATTTCACAAAACAGTGGTTTTTATACTTTTGAAAATTTCCTTTGTACAACTCTAATGCCATATGAGTGATAACACAAATTTGCTTATTTTCTTTTGACTACTTTGACGGGAAACAGTTATATAACCATTATAAAAAAAATTTCCCTTCAGGGATATATTAAGGGAAATTTTTTAAAATGCTTTAAAATAAATTCTCATGAAAACTTATGTATTATTCATATAAACAAGCAAACATTTTGACAATAAAAGCTCTCTGAAAAATATCACAGAGCTAATAAATTTGGCTAATACACTTTTCAAGATTTCTGTTTGAAGGACATTTTTTAAGGTTTGATTCTAAACCAAAATTAGCATTTTTTTTCTTTAAAATACTGCGATTGAAACCATTTTAAAACATTTATGTAAAATTTCCCTCAAGGGAAATATAAAGGGAAATTTTAAAAAATGCTTACAAATAATTTTATAGAAATAAATAATAATATAACGAGGTATTATCAACATAAACGCAAAAATGGGGATAATAAAAGCTCTGATAAATCTCTCAGATATACTTTATAAAATTTCCCTTCGATTGTTATTTTTAAATTAGCTCTTTTCATTGAAATACTGCGATTGAAATCATTGTAAAACAGTTATGCAAAATTTCCCTCAAGGGAAATATTTTGGGAAATTTTTTGAACTGCAACTAATTAATCAGTATTGTACCACTTGTTTTGAATAAATTTTAATGTTTTCTCTTCCTTATTTCTTTGCAGATAGTGCCACATACGTCGGTAACATACTAAAAATCAAAAGCGTCAAGAAGGAGGATCGCGGCACCTATTACTGTGTTGCCGATAATGGTGTCAGCAAGGGTGATCGTCGCAACATCAACTTGGAAGTTGAATTTTCGCCCGTCATTACTGTGCCACGTCCTCGCCTGGGACAGGCACTGCAATACGATATGGATTTGGAGTGCCACATTGAAGCTTACCCACCACCAGCAATTGTCTGGCTTAAGGATGACATTCAATTATCCAACAATCAGCACTACAGCATCTCCCACTTTGCCACTGCCGATGAATATACCGATTCCACACTGCGTGTCATCACAATTGAGAAGCGTCAATACGGCGATTATGTCTGCAAGGCTGTGAATAAGTTGGGTCAGGCTGAAGCGCGAGTTAACCTTTTTGAAACCGTCATACCAGTGTGTCCACCGGCTTGTGGACAAGCCTACTATGGCGATGCAGAACGTGTGGCAGCGACTACACTCGTACTCATTGGCGTGCTGGCGGCGGCAATTTATACCAGATAAGCTGATTGAGGCGTGGATAAATGAATTGATGATCGATGGCAGTGATGCAGCAACAGCAATAAACACAGCAAATACAATTATAAATTCACAACAATATAAAACGAATACGAACTCGAGTAAATCAACATTTTGCAAACATTCCAAAAGAAAAGTAATTTATATAACGATTACTTTTAAAGTTTCATCAAATGCATGAAAAAAAATGTCCAATTATATAATTAAGTCTTAATTTAATATTATGTTGCATTAAATTTAAAGTTATGTAATTTAATACCTGATACATGTTAGTGTTAGGGAAAAATTATAAAAACAGCTACCGCATAACCGCGAGTAAACATGAAAACTGCTTTACTTGCTCGATTTAGCAAAAATCTTCACAATTCTCATCACATTTTTTGTAAACTACTTACATCTTTATAAAAATATTTTACAATTTAAAATTTTTTTATTTTTTTTTAAACAAAAATACCGGTTACCGCTAGGCGTCTATAACTTTAATACAAAATTGCTTTTAAAAATTAAAGGAAATTTTGTTCTAATAGCCTAGATTCAGTGATTTCAATAAAAATTGTTTAATAAACAACATTTTTACATAGAAATAAACATTAACGTGTAACAAATAAATAAGTTATAACGTACAGTTTTATAATTGTTAACAATTAATGTTTTTTCTTTTTCTTATAATAAAAAAAAAAAAAATACAAAACTAACGTACATTCATTCCACTTAGACGACCCCGTCCAAATATAAATGTTGTATTTATTATTTAATTAATGTATTCACTTTAAGTACTCTAACGGAATCTCTTCTTCACATCACAAAAACAACAAAAAAAAAAAAAAAAAACAAAACTTGGTCAATTTAACAAAATGATTTTTATATTTATTCAATAACTATAAAATATGTTCGAATATTAGTTTTAAGCAATCAGTGAAGTAAATATTAAAAATAATTGTTGATACAGTAACGAAAAGTAAAAAAAAAAAATAAAAAAAAAATGTAAATATAAACATTTTTAATATTGACAATTTTATATGTAGCTCTAACTAGTTTATGGTATAGACTTGAAAACTTTTTATATAAAATATATACAAATTTTAAGTAATACATAATTTTTATAAAAACATTTTGATTGGAAATTTTTACAAAGAAAAACTTTGTCTAATAAATATAGAAATAGTAATTTTATATTTTAAGTAACGTAAAAAAGGAAAGAAGAAAGCAACGTAACCCATTTTTACGGGTATAAATCAACACAATAAAAATAATTGTAAAATCGAAAAAAAATTAATAAAAGAAAACAAAACAAAAAAGAAACCTCATGAAAACTTGTTTCTTAGATGACGTATTTACTGGTGAGTAGATGCTTTATTAGAATTAGAATTAATATTATAAACAGGGCTCGGATATTGTGGCACAAAAAAATAAAAAAAAAAAATGCCAAAATGAACATTGAAAAAATGCAAAAAAGGGCATTTATTAAATTTTGTATAATCGTATTGTTTGAATTTTTAACTGCGTTTTTTTTCCAATATAAAAATCGGATCCAAGATTTTTAATCTAAAAAGGACCTCTTTTCAAAAGGACCCAAAATTCAAGTTGAATTTTTTTTAATTACGTAATATATTTCGTTGAATTGCCTTGTTTCAAACATAATACTCTAAACTTTCGGTGTTACCGTGATTCACCGAACGAATTCCACAAGAAGTATTCGACATCACTGCGGCGACCGAACGCCACTCATCTTTTGTCGGTGCAAATTTTTACTAAATCTAGCTGGAATTTCAGCAAAGCTACTTCTACCGTGAGATTAAAAGAAATCAGAGGTGAATACCAAGGATCAAGGCGATCCAAAAAGGTATTGACTGTGTTATTTTGCAAAAACAAAAAATTTTCGGCAATATGTAAAAACTGATTTCTCGATTTATAAAAAATGGGGAGTATTTTAAAAAACAAGTTTTTCAAATATTTGAAATAAAAAATCGGCTTATCCAGTCTTCAGTGAATTTAAGCACTGAGGGAAATATGTGTTAAAATTAATTTAATTAAATAAAATTGTGTTCATATCAAACGAATTAGTTTTTGAAATAGAGCTTGAAACAAAATCATTTAAACTAAACACAACTGATCTGAAAGTTAAATTTAAAAGAAAAGTTTTAAATCATTTAAAAGAAATTTAAAAGAAATAAAATCAACAATTTGAAAATTTAAAACAAATTTATTAAACCATAATTTTTATAGTGCCATTTTTTTAGTTTTTTCGAGTTTTTGGCATCAGATTCATATTCGGCACACCTGGGACCCACCAAATACCAAATAATAATTAATAAGTTTTCATGTTTATCTTATTTATCTTATATTTGTCAAACCAATCCAAAAAAATTCATTGTATTCGGTAGTTATTTTGTTTCTAATTTCAAAGAAATAATAAGAGAAAATTAAAAAAAGAAAGGAGTTGAAAATTAAACACACTTTTTTAAATTTTGTTTTTTTAGAAATGCAAAGGCGTTAAATTTCTATTTTAAAATTTTTTGTTTAATATTAAATAATGTTTGAAATACAATACAAATTTTACAAAACTTATACAAAACATAAAAAAATGCAAATCAAATTTTTGGCTGAAGTTTTTGGGTTAAAAAAGCTTGATTGATAGGAAATAGAGAATTAGAAAGAGGAATCACTTCAGTATCACGGCATTCTAATAAGAATTATTTCAGTTTCAGTTCTCGAATCATACATTTCTCTTTCACATTGCGTGTGCCACAACTCCAACTTAGCAATTAAAAATTTTTCTAAAACCTCAGGAGGTTCTTTGAAAGAACTGAATATCTTTTACGTACACTGAGAGAAATATGTGTTAAAATTAAATGAAATTGTGTTCATATTCAACAAATTTGTTTTTGAAATAGAGCTTGAAACAAATTCATTTAAATTAAACACAACTGTTTTTAAAGTTAAGTTCAAAACAAAAGTTATTGTTTTTAAAACTGTTTTTGTTATGAAAAACAATTTAAAACAAAAATTTTAAAATATAAAACAAATATTTTAAAGCATAATTTTTTCCATACTATTTTTTTAGCTTTTCTGAGTTTTTGGCACCAGATTCATAATCAGCTACCTCTGGGACCCTCCGAATACTAAATGTTAACTCCATTCGATGAAGCTTGCATTTTAAATATTTCAGTATTAATTAATATTAATTAATATTAGTTTTTATCTTATCATATGGTCTATATATGTCAATCCATTTAAAAAAAAAAAAAAAATGACAAAAAAATTAAAAAATTGTTTAAAATTAAGAAACAATGAAAGAAAATTAAAAAAAGGAAGGAGTTTGTAGGTAGTTGAAAATTAAACATACTTGTTTTATATTTTGTTTTTTAGAAATGCAAAGGCATTAAATTGCTACTTTAAAATGTTTTGTTTAATTTTAAAGTATGTTTTTTTTCTCAGTGTATAGTTTTAGTTTTTTTTAAGTATAGAATAAGTTTTCCTACAACGTCTGTATATAATGTAATGTAAAAATTAATACAGATCCAAAATTTGTTTTGAAAATGGACTTTTTACATACATCATTACGTTATCAAGCACAGTATAATAAACAACAGCCTAAAATGCATATTATATAATGCTTCTTGTACTATTAAAGCAGAAAATAGAGCAATTTTTTTTTTGTTTTTTGGATCTGAAAATATTTTGAATTATATTATATTACAATTATCAAATTATAATCAGCCCAATCATGAAATATTTTCTCCCGGGAGTTGTTAATGGCAGTTCTCGTTTTCAAGATAAAGTTAAAATACTTTTGTGAAATTTTTAATGCAATTTTGTTTACATCAACCGCCAATATTCATGAGTGTAAAATAAAAAAATGAGATGTCTTTATCTGCTATTTTTAAAACCAAAAACTCCCATTTACAACTCCCGGGAGAAAATGTTTCATGATTGGTCTAAATAAGTTTTGCATGCTTTATAGAAAAGGCTGTGTGCCTCAATTAAATACTCATGTATAAATGCTTTAACCAGAATATATTTTAAAATTAGGTAAGAATATGTATTGAAGTATTTTCATGAAGCTTTGGGGGAGGGGGGCGATCGCCCTGATCGCGTGCCTTCCGTCGATCACAAAATGATCAATCTGGTTTCAAGTTTTTTGATCTGAGGGCAGCCAGGTGGCCTTGTAGATATCGAAGTGTTGGAATCTAGTGCTACTAACTACCATGTTTTGCGCCGCGCCGAAGTCGATCAGTCTTAGCCCGTTGTTCGAAGTGGTCTCGTGGAGATTGAACTGACCGACAGTGGAGCAAAAAAATGCCTTCGTTTTGTTTATTGTTTTTCTTTTTTGTTTTCACGTCAGGGTCCGGACAGTGATCATACACTTACTCTAGGCTCACGTAGAAGGCGTCCTTGAAAGCATCGTCCTTATTCTCAGTCGGTGCGTGCGCGCAAATTAGGTTTATGTGAAAGAATTTTGCCTTGATGCGGATTGTCGCCAGCTTTTCGTTCACAGGTGTGAATCGGGAAACAAGATGGCGTAGTTTCCGGTTTACGACAAAGCCGCATCCAAATTAGATCCAAATTAAATATCGCAGTCTGCTCTCCAAGAGCAGCCTTGTCCTTTCCATCGCATTTCCTGGATGGCAGTGATGTCAGCCTTTATTTTTTCGAGGGCTTCCGGCATGTGGAGGCACCTTCCATATAAAGAGTCCGGATATTCCAGTTGCTTATCCATAAATCATTTACAACACTTCGCCTTTCCACACCCTAACTGGTCATCCCTTATTCTTCGGGAAATGCTGCTAATATAATTTTTTATTATTTTCTTCAAATATTCATTCATTTGTCCAAATATCTTGAATTTTGGTGAAATGCGTATTTTGTGTTCTTATAAGCACCTTTGATTTAAGGAGCGCCCAACTGTTTTCTATAGAGTTAAGGTCCGACGAACTACATGTCCAGAGTAAAATTGAAATATTTCTGTTGTATAGGAAGTTTATGCTTCTTCTGGAAGTATGGTAAGGTGCTACACCATCTTGCATTAAGTTGAAGCCATCTGCAGAACAATTTAGGCCTTCCATGTAAGGTAATGTAACAGTTTTTTATAACGTTCATATATTGTAAGCTGTACCTTCTACAAAATAGTTTGGACTCTGACCTTCATCGCTCACACAGCTTTAAATCATTAAAGATAGATGCTTCACTATTTTTTTTTTTTACACAATCTTCGAAGAAACGTTCATTTGACTACTCATTTGACGCCGCACAAGTTTAATTGATTCGGTAACAGCCTCCAGCCGACACTCGTCACTAAAAATAACCTATCAATATAAGAAAAAAAAAAAATAATTTCGATATGCAACAAGTAAAAGTTAGAGAATTCAGATATTTGTAGTATACTACCTTGTTCCAGTAGTCCTCCTGGTAATTCTCAAAAAGCTTTGCCAAAAGAAATCGCTGTTTTAATATCCGCCCCATCAATTTTGGCTTTCAAGCTGTTCGTCGGCACTTAAAATTAAAAATTGTTCGAAATAGAAAGTAAAGGACGTACCAATTCAATCATAAACCAAGCATTCATAAAATAACAACTTTTAAGTCATAAAACTCACCATGGCCTTTGTTATGAATATAGTTCACAAACTGTACAACTTTTTCACAACATAAAGAATTCTCTTCATAACATAACTTATATTTATTTTACATAGAAAGATAACTTGAACATGAATTAATTAATCGATAGTAAGAATAACTTAAAAATATTTCAGATACTAAGAATAAACATTGGGAACTAAAGTGGCAAGCTGTGCTATTTATTTAATGGAAGCGCCCACAGTAGCCATACGATAATACATAGTAAATTCTGATTCATAGTCGGAATAGGTTTGATTATTGTAACACTTTGATGCTGGTATATAATGACGCAATGGATTCGCCAACATAAAGTTATAGAGTTTTTCCACTTTCTGAAGAGTGTATAAAGTTTTGATGCCGGTGACATCGATTTTGTCAAGCAGCTCAGCAATTTGATCGCGTTGTTGTTTGAGTTTGGATTTAAAGGCTTGAGTTTCAACTAGAAATCGAGAGAAACAGACATATAATGATTATTAAGACAAATGGATTAAATAAAAAGAAATATCTACCAAAGGTTAACTCCAAATCAAGTTTTAAATCAGTGGAGAATTCTTTAATATTATCAGCTAATTGAATGCGATTGCGAACTTCTTGCAAAGCGCCGTGAGGTGTCAAAAGAATACCCGGTGCTAGTTGTATGGTAGACGAAAGCTCGTGTGTGGAAACAATTAGTGGATTAGGCGAAAGATAAAAGACACTGTTGGGGATATAAAAGATGTGAATTACAGGAGAATGAGAACAAAATATCCATTGACTAACCATTCCTTAGTTATGCAACTAAATTTCTCCAAAGGTATTTCTGCGAATGTACACAGCTCAGTCAGATGTGGCGGCAGTGTATAACGCCCTCCGCTTGCAACACTGCTAGAGCCCATTAACGTTGATGTGTCACCGGCATTGCCTAGACTGCGTCGTAATATTGTATTATTAAAAGAACTGACGCTGGAATTAAAATCCAGCTTAGTGCTCGACAACACATCACTGCACAGTTCAAAACTTTCAGCGCCTACTGTAGAAACATTGCCACTAAACTTCAAGTTTGCATGTAGGAATTTGGATTTGTTATTATTCGCAGCAGCGGCAGCGGTGGAGGCCTGCAGATCGCTTACCAGATGCTGCAGCATATTCTTGGCATAGAGAATCTTCTGCTTTATTTGATTCAATTGCATCATTTCGTATTGTATGCGGTTAATTGAGAGGCTAATTTCGCTATAGACCTGTTTTATAGAGCCAAGCAGCACCTAAAGATGATAAAGAAAATTTTTTTTGATAAAATATGTACTTTAATCGTCATCAATTTATTAAGTTTCACACTTTTAAAGGACAAACAGAAAGTGAGTTTTATTTCTATAGATTATTTTTTGTACGTCAAACATACCTCATGGTCCTCTAGCTGTCGAGCACCCAACTCTAAATAAGTCTTGTATAGCTCTATTTGTTCGGTGAGAAACTCATTCTGACTCTTGCTGTGGTTACGCAAATTATATTGCACTATATAGTCAGATATGATATTTTCAACATGCTCGCCTGCATCCGCATTAAAAATATTCACTTTTTTCTGCAGTTCATCGACAAACTTTGGATAGGCACCTGAAAAACGTTCTTCGAGCACTTCACGTTCATGACGTGCAGCCAAAAATTTGGCCACAATTCCCAGCAATTCAGCCTTTGTCTTCATCAATTTCAGCTCAAAAGTTGTGTAGGCTTCGCGTGCTGAAGAAGAAAAGTTCGTTAGCGTGCGCGTGTGTAAAACGTTTGAATCATCATTGTTAGTCTTGTTTAGCATCATAATATTCTGCAGTTGCTCTTCTTTGAGACGCACAATAGCATTGAAAATCATGAAATTTGGCAAATTGGCCAAAGTACTGCGAATTTTATGCCAAAGTTCATCTTTGGCTTCTTGCAGGCAGTGAGCTAAGCATAAAAGAATGTATAACCAAGAAATTATTGAAATATGTAATCCATAAGTGTTAAAAATTATCTTACGATTTGTGTTATTCATGCAGAAGTTATAAAAGTCGTCCAACTGCTGCAGTGCCGTGTTCACAGCCGTTGCAGCCGCCGCTTCGCAGGCGTTCTTAGAGTTTAGCTTTACCGGCATAGTTTCCATTAAGCGTTTCTTATGATCTTGCTCTTTTGCTGTTTCACTGTCAAGTGATTGTGATTTAGCAGCGAACAGATTGACTCGCGCCTGCAGAATTTCTTGCCTATGCGTCAATTGAATGTGTTGCATATCTATGCCAGAATAACAAAATATATATCTTAGTTATTTATAACTAATGATACAAAATTTACTTTTAATTTTAATGGAACATGCGTGAGTTTCATATTCCTTCTTGTGCTCTTCAATACGTGTCTCCAGCTCAGATTTCTTAGACTTCAGTTCTTTCATTTTCAGCCACATTTGAAACTCTTTGGGCAGAAAACTGCGACTACAAACCTATCATGAAATAAACATAGCAAAATAGGCTTATAAGATGTATAATTTATTCTTATTACCGGCACCACCTGATCCTTGAGTTTCTCCAATTTCTTGATCAATATATTTTCACGTATTTCTGCCACTTGTTGTCGCGGCTGCACACGCTTCATTAAATTGTAGAATAGATCACATTGCCGCGATTTAAATATGCTGCTCAAAGTAAAAAAATTAATTTAATAAAATTTAGAAATTGTTTACATTTCTTAATACATACGATTTGATCGCTTCATCATTCGGCATGTCCTCAGTTGGAAGACCCAACTTGGTAGCCCACAGCACAAAGGCATTGACATCCTCTAAAAGAGGCATGTTATTTGTAAAAACTTAATTTATAAAATTAAAGTAATAATTCAACACAAAACGAAGAAAATTTTTATTCCGTTGACTTTAGAAGCTGTCAAATACAATTTGAAAATAAACTCTAAAAATTAGCTCCGTTTGTTTTAACACCTTGCGCAGGGTTGCAAATACTCAATTACGCATCAAACGTTTGTTTTCTTTGACACTCGTACCCGAGCATCTTTTCATAAGAAGTCAGAGCTCTAACCACTACGCCACGCAGAAGAAGCGTCTCGCAGCCGCAAATTTTAAACTTTTATAAACGGCTGGATTTGTTTATTTTTCCTTATGTAATTTTCTATTGGTGTGCAAAGTGCAGCTAATAGTCTTTTTGTATGAAAAAACGTAGGTGTCAGAAAGAGATGCATCATCACACGTATACAAAAAAGCACGTTACCTTTTGCCCGACTCCTGAACAAAGGTAACAACCTTTGTATGGAAAATTTTATATGGGGGTAACGCACTTTTTATTAGCGCTCGTGATAAATAACCAGTTATCTAACAGTTACCGTTCTGCCTGGGTAATCTCAAACCATAGATGCCAGATTCGTGTGACCGTGCGTTTAGACCGCCTGAACGAACGAAATAAACCTCGTTCGTTCGCTCGGTGTAGACACTTAAGCATAGTTCTCTGTTCGGCTTTACGTGAAATTCCACTCAAATCTCCATACAAAAAGTGACAGCTGTGAAACAACCGTGAACATTTCACAACTTTTTCATCAAAGCTGTACTATGCTTCGCTGCGGAAAATCTAGTACTATATTCCGCAACATGCGTCTAGCAACATTGCTTTCACGGCAATTTAATTGAACCGACCATTAATTTTTTAAGAAAAAAGTGAAAGCAAAAGAACAGTTTCTAATTAAAATGAAATTTTTGTACTATTTCTAAAGTTTTGCAATTAATAATTGCAGTTTTTGGAAGTTGTAAATACAGATGCACCTTTCCGCGGTGTTGGTCGCAAAACTTCGCAGCTTGCAGACTGCCATAAACTAATGACTTGTTCTGCTCCACAACAGAGGACATGCATACTTGAATAAATAATTTTTTTTTATATATATAATCACAAGTATGAAAATTAAAGAACTAAAATCATTTTCTGCTTTTCCTCTAATAAATTGTGGCTGCTTATTTACATCTTGTCGAAATTTGTAAGCTGATCATCAGCTGTTCGTACGCAACAAAATATCTGTCAAAATTTTCACGCAACAAATAAATGGCTGTTGCCAGTGAAATTTCACGCAATCGAGAATAGTACTAGGCTTTAGCCCGAACGAACAGCGTTCGTAAATTTGGGCGAACGAACGAGAATTCTTTCGTTCGGACTGTTCGACCGTCGCTCGATCTTTTTGGGCGAATCCGGTGTTGCGCTGTTCTCAAAAACAAAAAAGTAGCAAAAAGGAGTATCTTCAAAGAAAAAGTCACGTAAAGTACAAAAATTCGTAGTAACTTTAACTTCAAAACAACACAAAGCATTACTGTTCAAGGTTTGTTTGTATTTTTGAACGTGTTCTGCTAATTTTCGCTGGAATTTAATTGTTCTAAGTTAAATATTATAATAATAATAATTATATGGTTCTATCATACAATAGCTAATAGTTTAAAATGTTGTTATGGAAAATAAATAAATATTAAAAAATAATATTAATTTATTTATTATGAATATTAAAAATAAATTAATAAATTGAAATATTAAAATAAAATCACGATTATGTGTTACTCAATGCTTGCCAGCCGAATTTGTTGTTTTACTACTACAAGTTTTACTACTAATATATAAATAAATAGCAACCCTGCATTTATTCATGTTCGCCGAATGCATAATTTTCTGTTTAGACCGCCTGAACATACAAGATGGCGGATAATGTTCGTTCGCAATTGATGTTCGTCCGGTGTAGACAGTACGCCGAACGACGTTTTTATCGCAATAAATTCTTCGCAATAGGGGGTTTCGCACGGACGTACATGTCATCCGACTTGGGCATGTACGATGACATGTACGATCGTTCGAAAGCAAATGAGACAGTCGGACCGACATGTCGGATGATAATCAACAATTTTTGATTTTTCTGCCGGTCCATCCGACATGTCGTTCGTGCGAACCAACTCGCTGCATTAATCATTTGTATAAAGTTTTCAACGAGTGAGCATCAACTTAGGCAACAAGAGAAAGTAAGAAAAAAAATAAAACAAGCAATGGCAAATGCTACGAATGTGAAATTTTGGAAAGAGTTAATTTCCTGATATTTTCTTCATGTCCTTCTTCCAAAATTTGATCAATTATAATTGACGCTAAAAATTGCCTAGCCATTATAACACCGATGTGTTACTCTCGAGAGTCAACAAAGAAATGAAGTCGTCGTACATGTCCGATTGTCCGAAAGCTCAACAAAATATTCCCGTTAATTTGTCGTCGTACAATGTCGGCTGACATGTACGACCGTGCGAAACCCCCTAATGAATTCTTCGTTCGTTCAGGCGGTCTAAACGCACGGTGATAATTCACCCCAGCTAGACACCTCTAACGTAATTACAAACACAAAGAAACAAAATGTGGTGTTCACTAACACACTCTTACTTTATGGTTTTCAGTCAAACAAGGGAAGTTGTATGTGTTTACATAGCGTGCTCTTTTACGCATCAAAAAAAGCTAAACGGGTAAAGAAAAAAAAAACAAACAAAACAGTAAGCTGTGCAGCTGAAAGGAACTTTCAAATAAAAAAATTAAATCTAATTGAAATAATAAATAAAATAATTGCAAATAAAAACAAATAAAGTGAAAAGTGAATAAAAATGAAAAGTGGAAGAAAATGGTGCTGTGAGTGGATGGGCAGAACGCGGACAAGGTGCATCTAACATGAAGGTGGATAAAGTTGCACCTAACATGCAAGTGTACGTAGGAGTTGAATTTTATAAATTTATAAACTTAAATCTTATCTTGCTTTGTGCATATTTTGTCACTTATTTTAACCATACTTAACTTTATTAAGTAAGTAAGTTAAATATTTAACTTACTTAAGTATTTATTAATTAATTTAAATTAAATCTTGTTTTACATATTTCAAAATTAAACTTTTTATCAAAATTATCCATGTTATATATTATCCAAGTCCATATCAATGGAAATAAATTAATAAAAATATTAAAAAATGTTTGAACAAAAAAAATGTGTTTTTATTGAGTGGGATTTGTACCCACGTAAGTTTGCTTTATAGGTCAGAGCTTTAACCACTAGGCTATGGTGGAGCAGCGGTGCGCATGCGCTAGCTGCTGTTTTATACAAACAGCTGTTTGTTATTGAATTCTTTACGGAATTTGTTATGTGTGTGAGCAGAGCAGCTTCAGCTTTTTTAATGCACAAAACCTTAGTGGCAGAGAGAGATGCCATATCACACAGATAGGAATTTGACCACAGAATTTTCACGACGCTAGAACAAACCTAACGTATTTTGTATGGAGAATTTTATACAAACCTAACGTCTTATACGTTATGTCTATGCCACATATATGGCATATCTAGCAGTTAGGTGTCTAGCTGGGACGTCTCGTGATATTTAAGTGGCATATGAATGAATAAAATTTTTTTATAAAGTGCGTGATATTTTGCACATGTGTGATGTTTTTTTTTCATACACAAGAAGATATATGCAGAATTTGTTATAGGTGTATTTATTTGTTATAAGTGTATAGGTGCATAGGATTTTTGTGTGATTTTTATAATATATTTATAAATAGCTATTATATAAGCTGTACGGCACGGTACATCAAACATGGATTTGATCATTTGGTCGGTCGCAACAATAGTTTGATAACATGTTTGCTTGCAATTAAAACTTTTTAATTTAACATTTTGACGAACAGTCATCACTCCCATGTCAACACGTTTTGGTACTACCTATAAGGGGATTTATACAAGGAGACTATTCGCATGAAACTATCAAAACTGATGGTGTGAAGTGGGAGACATATGTGAAATGAAAAAATCACCCAGTCTGCGATTCCAAAAACATTTTTGAAGTTTCTGCTTTTTTGCATGTCTTTTACTCATAGCTTAATTCGAAAGATTGTATCAACTTTGATTTTTGAAATTTTATAAAAAAAAATTATTTGCCATAACATTCAACTAAAATCTTCCAAACAAATCCATCTTTTACATAGATAGAAAATGGCCAAGATTAATAGAGGTACATAAGAAAGATTACATAAACCATCTTGCACCACGGAGCGGTGCCGACGACCATAAGGCCCAAGTACGTAAGGTTTGGTGCGAGTAAAGCAATAAAGAAGACCAGGGAACAGGCACTTCATAAAAACTCTTGACCAAAAACTACTATGCCGAAGCAGAAAATAAACAAAACGACAATGTGGATAGCTGAAAACATACAGAAAATGATCAAAAAGTTTTGATTTTTGCAATTGAAGTGCAATTAGCTGCTCAACTTGTTGTTCATGAGTAGTAAATCAGCAAGCAAATGAAAAACTTCACTGTCAAATTATTTTTCATAGAGTAAGGTACTCTGTTTAATTGTTTGTTTTATTGAAGTTCTGCAGTGAAAATTTATTAATTATATCAGAGTTATTTTAAATGGAGATTGTAAACAGTGAATTGTAGGGCAAACTATTCACAAAGTTGAACAGCTTATCGGTTTTGAGGAAGATTAAGTCTGTAATTTTTAACACAAAACTGTGAAGGATCAAGTCTTTAAAGACCTTATTGTAATTTAGAAGCAGATAGATCCTGCTGCAAATTAGAAAGTGATTTTTATTTGAGCAAAAATGGTAAAAAAATACAAATCCATTGTCAGAGTTTCAAAATTATGAATGTTTATATATCATAGGGTTACCACACAGTAATATTATTTCAAAAAGTTTTCCAACGATATTTTTAGTGTTAGAAGGTGTACAAAACTCTTAAATAAAGTCCTGGTGGCAGCCCTATGATGTATAAAATTTCATAATTTTGAAATTCTGGCATTGGATTCGGCTTAGTGTTCCATATTTACCTCTTTAGAGGTCGCACCAGCACCGAATTCGTTAAAATAAAAACACTATGTGGCAATCCTATCAACCGCCTAGAATATTAAAATTCTAAATTTAATTTCAAGCCTCTCTTCTTCCAAACATTCGTTCGCAATAACAGCAATACAAAAACATTGTGTTTGCATTAATTTTAAATTACATTAAATGCATAGATGCCAACCAAAATTCAAACACGAAATCACTAAATCACACACAATACATATAAAAATCACTCGTGTGACAATCACAGCAAAAAAATCACGCACTTAGAAAAAAAAATCACGCAAAATCACACACAGAACAGCAAATCACGCAAAAATAACACACAGATTAGAAAATCACTCAGAAGCAATTTCAATTTTACAGCATATAAGAGAACTTATTGCCATACAATTTTACATATAATAAGATATTTTCTGCTATTTGGTTTTATTAGTCAAAGTTTATTGTTAAAAATGTATTAATATCTTACTTACTAGATCAATATTTAGAGGATATTATAGTTTTTGGTAATTCAATATACATACAGTGGCTCACAGCTTATTTCGTGTAGACGAAACTTCTAACTTCGATATGCTTTAACTTAGTAACTAGTGCTCGTAATGAAAAAATTTAAACGACATTTGTATGCTAGTAATAATATATTAATAAAAAAACTTTCATTTCTTTATATAAAAGCCTACTAAAAGGATAATAAACAAAAAACTGAAAATGAAGCAAAATTCAACGTCACAACTTATTTCGTGCTCTGCACTGAATCTTAAGAAAATGTTATATGTTAGTATTTTTTAATATTTTGTGCGGCCACCACTTTGTTTAAATACATTTTTAAGCATCTTCTTCATCTTTTTTGTAATCTCTGGGGGTATTTGTGGCCATTCCTCCGTTAAGGCATTTTTAAATCATTTTTATTGGAAATATTCCGCTTGCGAATGCCACTGTCCAAAATTGCTCATAAATTTTCTTTTACATTTAAGTCGGCTGACTGTGCCGACGGATTCATAAGATGCGAGGAATTCCAAATCAACCATGACTGGACGATTCCTGATTTATGTTTTGGGTCGTTGTCCTGGTAGAACCGAAATGACTCTCTTACGCCCAAGGTGTCGGCACTTTGAAGCAAATTTTCTTTTAAAATATCAAGGTACATTGCCTTGCCCAGAATGCCTTCAATTAAAACTAATTTTCCAACGCCCCTACAGCTATATAGGCCCAAACCATTACGCTGCCGCCACCATGTTTTACTGTAGGCTTGAGATGTTTATTGTTCAGCTCGGTATTAGCCTTACGCCACACATATTGCATTCCGTCGGAGCCAAAAAATATTGAACTTAGACTCCCTCGAGAAAATTAATGTCCATTCCAGAATGTCCTAGGATATAAAACGTGTTGTTAAGCGAAGTTCAGTAGACATAGCTGATTTTTTTTTATTAATATAAGGTTTCTTGCGTGCTACTCGACCATTAAACTCGTTTTCCCGCAGCAGACGACGAATTGTTTCGGCACAGCATTTCTTGCCCAACTCCTTCACAACCTCCTCAAGCCAATTAAGGAGCCGAAAGCCTCGGATTTTCTTTGATTTTTCGCAGAAAAGTCATTCGTCCGCTTCTGTAAATATTTTATTTGGAGCATTTTTGCTCTTATAAGCAATATGATTTTCGTGCAAAAGCGCTGGATGATGTACTACACTGTAGAGAGTCTCAAATTTAGCTATTTGCCGTTGGCTTTTTTCTTTTTTAAAGTGAATTAAAACTAATTCGCGCAGTTCTTTTGTTGTGCGATGGCCCATTTTTAAAACAAACTAATTTGTGCACTTACTGTTTTAAATTCACACTAAAAATAACTGCTAACTGCGATCAGAAGAATCACGATATAGTAAAGAAAAAAAACAGCGAAAGAAAACAATAAACTAACGGCATCACGTTCAAGAGCTTACATTTAAAAACAGTGTACACGAAATAAGCTGTGGCGTTGAATTTTGCTGTATTTTCAGTTTTTTGTTAATTATCTTTTTAGTAGACTTTTATATACAGAAATGAAAATTTCTATAAAAATATATAATTACTAGGATACAAATGTCGTTTGTTATAGCACCATATTGTTATAGTTACCAAGTTATAGCATTTCAAAATTTAACACATCGTCTGCACGAAATAAGCTGTGAGCCACTGTATGTATATCAGTGGTACTATTTTAAATTGTCTGAATTCATAATATAAGCTTAAAATTAACTTTTTAAAAGTTTAAACTTTATACCTGCGTTAGCAAATTTCAATTACAGTTACGGAATTCACAGTTTGCTTCTAAAGTTAACACCTGACAACTTTAGAAAGATATTTCAATCGAACTGTGAGCACCTCTTTTCGTGTTTTGGAGCTAAATTGCAAAAATAGTTTTCAAAAATTTGAAATTTGTTCAATAACATGCCTCGAATGAACGGAAACGAAGAATTATGGAAAAATGTACTTACTTCTTCGACGATCCATTCTTCTTCCATTTTTTGCAACAAAATTAAATCCGCTGATTAGTGATACCACATTAACACAAAAGAAATACATGAGCAGAAGTGAGATAACTTTAGCAACAAGTGGTATCTCAAGTTTGTACGTAAAACAAAAACAATCAAAGTTAACACGTGCTAAAATGTTCTAAAGTTAATAGACGGCAAAGTTAACAGAGCAGATAATACAGAACTGTGAGCACCCTAAGTGAAATAGTACGTTTACATATGGAGATTAAATCGAGATAACGTTTTTGAGGAGATGAACTCGCTAATCTTGTTGAATTTGACGAGATTAGCCATACAAAAGTCAATCCCCTCAGAACGAGATTAAAAATTAATCTACTTGCTAATCTCCTCAAAAAAAGGTTTGCAACGGTGTGAACGGCGATAATTCCTTAAAAAACTACACTCCTGTAAGAAGTAAGAAAATGGAATGTCAAACTATTGTTTCTATTTAATTTGTATATCTGCTTGCGGTGAAGATATTATTGCATAAATTGTTGAAAATTACTGAAAAACGTAAGTATTGTGGAATTAAAAAATTGGTATTAACCCTTCGTCACTCGCGCGGGGTGTACCAGACGCTCTCAAAAAATCATGAAAAGTGATTTATCACACGAAACTGGCATCTATGAACTAATGTTTATAAGTTGATCATGAAGTTCATCTGTATATTCAAACCTCTTAGTTTTTTTGCAAAGCTTCACTTGCCCGAACCATGATAGAATAACAAGGTAGGCGCATATTGGAGAGAAAGTGAGCTAGATGTCAAAACTCAGCAGTTCGAATTTAAGTTTTCTTATTGTTGTTGTTGCCTTTTCGCTTGACGTTTATAGCACC
Organism: Tetanocera ferruginea; assembly: GCA_958299015.1. Lineage (NCBI taxonomy): Eukaryota > Metazoa > Arthropoda > Insecta > Diptera > Sciomyzidae > Tetanocera > Tetanocera ferruginea. The sequence continues at coordinate 48,075,622 of OY282640.1, read as the reverse complement.
TCACAGCTTTGTTAGTGTAAAATTAGACATTTGAGCAGCCGTAAAAATATGAGCCTACCTTATTATTCTGTCATGGCCCGAACGAACAAACACAAATCGTACTGTGAACGCCCGGTAACAAAATTAAATTTATCGCGTATAGTAATAAGTACGATTATAACTGTAGTGTAATAAATCTAAAAAATAATTGGTAGTGAACACAGCCCAAGCAGAGGTTTGACATTTGCGCGCAATCTACGCACTGTCAAACGTAAATATGTGTTTTTTTATTTCATTCAAAATTTTCTGTAGATAAGCAGCATAAGAAATGTGCAACCACTGCCTTAGAAAAACTAGTTAAATTCTTAAAATACAATAAATAATAAATATAAAACAGTGCTAATATGAATCGAATTCAAAAGCTCTTCGAAGGACAAGCTGGAATTTGTAAGTAATGCAATAAATACTGCATATTTATGACGAATGCATTAAGTTGGTGCAGCTGCCGCGGCAGCTGAGGTCGAAGTTTCGCTCCAAATTTCGGCAGTTTCGCGGGAAAATAAAGCGCCAAAAACGGGTTAAACTTGGTGGGGGTCAAATACCAGCAGCTGCTGTTGCAGTGAGTGGAATTATGGGTTACCAAGTGTGGAGTGCACTCAAGCTGATTAAATTATTTTGGATAAAAACAAAAACAAATAATTTGTAAATAAAAGTGCTGAGAACGCATTCTTGCCGAATAATTGCGACACATAAATAATGTAAGAAATGGAATATTTAAAAGAAGTATATTTTTTTTATTACAGCCAATGATTACACTTATGACCATGCGTTAAGACGTCTCTGCGTCGCCAAGGAGGACAGCTGGCGTGGTATTCAGCCCTCCAACTACAGTTCTGACTACAATCCAGAGCCACCAATTTTCTCAGCTAAATTTGCTAGATGCTCGGGCTATAGACATCTGTTAGCAATAGCCAATGAAGATGGGAAAATAGCGCTGCAGGATACAACGCTACGCAATTACGAGCTGGAGGAGAAGGCCTTAAGTGCGCCGCAGTGTCACTATAATGCAGTGTTTGACTTGGAATGGGCTCCGGGTCAGATGAACTTTGTGTCGGCATCAGGTACAGCTGCAAGTGTTGGTAGAAAACTTAACAGATTTTAATAATTCTTCATTTATTTATTTCAAAACAAGGCGATCATACGGCGCGTCTGTGGGAAGTTGTGGGCTCTGGCATACGCGGTGTGCGCGTTTTTAATGGACACACACGCTCTGTTAAGACAGCAGCTTTTCGCAAAAGTGACGCTTCTGTATTTGCAACAGGTGGACGTGATGGTGCCATCATAATTTGGGATACACGTGCCAACTTAAATCTGGATTTAACGCCGCGTGCTGATAACTGCATATATAGTGGACATGTGGGTGGACCAGGCACGCCGGTATCGCAAAAAAAGCGTTTGCGTACTCCTAAATATGCACCAAGTGCAACTTCTAGCAGCATAACAGGTTTAGTTTTTCAGGTGAGCTGCAGGTCTTAAAGAAGAACCAGTTAAATAGCTGACTATTCTATGTTTTTCATCTAGGATACCAATACGCTCATTTCCTGTGGCGCTGGCGATGGTATTATTAAAGTTTGGGATCTACGCCGCAATTATACGGCATACAAAAAGGAACCACTGCCCAAGAACAGTCTGCCCTATGCCGGCTCTTCGACTTTTAAGGGTTTCACAAACCTGCTAATCGACGAATCCGGCTCAACGTTGTATGCCAATTGTATGGATAACACTATATACTGCTATAACCTTTTCTCCTGCTCACCCAAACCTTTGGCCCGTTACAAGGGTCTACTCAATAGCACTTTCTACATCAAATCCTGTCTTAGTCCGGATGGCAAATATATGCTTAGCGGTAGCAGCGATGAAAAGGCCTACATTTGGAATCTTAAGTATCCCGATGAGCCTTTGGTTTCACTCTCAGGTCATAGCGTGGAAGTAACCTGTGTGGCCTGGGGCTCAACAGATGATCAGCCTATTGTGACGTGCAGTGATGATGCACGTCATAAAATCTGGCGCATTGGACCCGAAATGCTGAGTAATGCGCAGAAGTCTGAGTTTTATCGCGGCCATGTCGATTATGTGCGCACATTTGGTCAGCGAAATGCCGCGTCAGGCAGTTCCTCAACGCACAAATATAATTTGCGTGATTTAGAGTCAACACCGCGTTCGTTAAAACGACTGGTGGAACAGAACGAACGCACACCCAGTTCCTTGGAGAAAGTCTCAGCTAAGCGATCGTTTCTCGAAATGTTGGGTGCAGCGCCCGGTGTGGAAAGTGCCGATGAACAGCACGAAGTCAAGCGATCAAAGACGCTTGAGTCGAGAGGTGGGTTCGGTTGGAGTTTTTAATATGTTCAAAATTTTTTAAAATATAAATGTTTTAGGTCGCCGCCTATTTAGCCCGTCAACCTCATCAGCTGCTTCCTGCAGTAGCTCTTCGCAAAGTGTACGCTGCTTAAGCGTTCACCTAACAGCGATATCAGAAGAGAGATGTTCTCCCTCCTCCTCCCCTGCCGCCCCCACCAGCAGTAGCTCACTAACTAGTCCTTTAAGTCGTCATCAAACAACTATTAACGCTAACCAAGAAAACGCAACGCTTCGCACGCCAGAAACTGTATTACTGTCGACAACTTCCGCGATTAAGTTTGCAAACGTCACAAATACGCCCTCCCCGCTGAGTGAACGTGCTGCGGAAAATCTTAATCACAGCCTTACCTCGCCACCTGCAGGCACTACTACAGGTTCGACCAATGCTACTTCTTATGCGTCTTTACAACTCTCCGCAGTAAATTCGCCCACAACAAATCTACCCAACTACGTGCTAGACGGCGATGCACCGCATCTCAGTATCATGTCTCCTAAACGTAAACTGAAAGATAAGGTCGATTGGTTGACCAAAATACGTAAACAGAAGCTAATGTCATCTTGTCGCGGCACAACAATGTCTGACAAAATGCACGAAGAACGCATAGAAGAGATGTCTGCCATTAATTCGATGGCAGCCTCGCCGCGTTTGCAGAGTTTGCGTGGTTCCGAGGGTGGCGGCAGTCCTCGTGTGCATGCAACGCCTCGACGTCGCATATCCCACTCAAGCGCTGGACCGCATACTATGCTATCTTCGCCAACATCATCACAACATCCCCATCATCATCCGCATCATCATCCAAAGACACCAACATCCAGCAGACGCAATAGTGAGACCACCATTCTGCGCTTCTTTAGCGTCCAACACCAGCAGCAGCAGCAGCAACAACAAGAAAGGAATGATGCCATTGTTGCGGATGTGGAAGCTGCTAATGCTTTGACGCCGGCAGCGCAACATTTAAGTTCTAACAATACAACAACGTGCACTGAATGACAACGCCTCGCATGCCTTAAGCTATAATCTAAGCTCTAAACGTATTTATAAATATTTAATATTAACGCAGAATCAATTTGAATTCGTAATTGTTACCGAGTTATTATAAGTGACCCCTTAAAATCATATTTTAAACTAATTTCTAGTTACTAAGTTTAAGTTTAGTTATTTTATATATAAGAAAAAAAACTAACAAACAAAGAAACAAGTACATTTTTGTAAGCTTTTGTAAAGAGTGTGACATGAATTGACAACCAATTCATTTCATTAATGCTCGATTATTAAAATTGTTACTAGACTATGTCTTAATATATCTACATTAAACTATATATGTAGATGGTTAATTATAACGTTTAAATGAATAATTTTATAAAGCTCGAAAAAAAAAAAATTATAACCAAATCAAATCTGACTGAAGAACTGCTATTTTTATTTACTTCAGACATTGATTGCACTCCGCTGAAGATATGTTATGCCCTACAATATCCACCATAACTAGAAAACCCTGGACGATATCCTGCAATGACACTGAAAGATGAAAAAACGTTAGGCTGAAATGCGTGAGTGCGAGAAAATTGAGATGCATGACGACAGGAATGAGACTCGAAAATTTTTCGAAAAGATAAGATGGCCGGCAGATGGTTTTAAGACCGAAACGCTGATGTTTAAAAGGAACACTTATATAGTCTTCAAGATAAGCTGCCAACAATCCCGCCAATAGCGATGATATCTCAGAAACCCAATTATGGATGACAGCGTTGAAGTTCCGCAGCGCGCCCAAAACGAATTCTCAACAGCTATAACTCGACTTAAAAACCGCAAAGTCGATGGCCTACCGGCTAAGCTGCAGGCTTAAGAACGCAGTTGAAGCTCTGTTTAAATGCATTCACAAGCTTCTTTGCAGAATATGGGAAGAATGCTTTTCAGACGATTGGAACCTCAATTTGCTCTCTCCCGTCCACAAGAAAGACGATCCCAGTATTTGCGCCAACTATAGTGGGAGAAGCCTTCCTAATACCGATTATAAGGTCCTGTCGAGCGTTTTATGTGAAAGACTGAATGAAGCTCATCGTCAACCAACTGATTGAACCTTGGAACAAACTGTCTTGGAAATCACGTCACTGCCAAGACTATGTTGGAAAGAACAGGCATTGGATATTCTGACGATGCTTGGAGTTTCTAACTGACGCAAGCAAACGCACGGCAAAAGAGGCTGGTTTGCTCCTAGGAAGAACTGATGTCTTCGCTAAAAAAAACTGACCAGGCATTTTAGAGCCAGCCAAATTACAAGTTTACCACATACACATTTATGTACTCAAAGAGAAATTCTAACTGAAGGAAAAGAAGACCAACATAAGGCTTTATTTAAATAAATGTGTTTTAAAAAATATCCCAATAGGAGAAAACTATAAGTTTTTATATATTTATACTAGTGGACCCACAGAATCAAGATCGCAGTGCTACCTACCGGAAGTTACTTTGTTTCTTAACCATTTAAGGACCCAATCAAACACAAAAATTTCATCGAAGTTGGTCTAGCCGCTAAGTAGGAGTTCAGTGATATGCACACGTAGATGTATATATTTAAGATAAAATGTCCTTAAACCGGATTTAAGTTTTTCCCTGATGAACCTGGTCACGAGCATGTTAAATCAAGTTTCTACTGTAAAATAAAAATCACTGCTGTACACTTTTTCTGACTCACTGTATATGGATCACTGGAGTTAATCGCAAATAACAATCCATGCTGGATGGTAATAAAAACAGTTAACATTTTTTTTAAACGGTTTAATTTTTCCTAATTCAATTTTGTCCTAGTCACAATAATACAAATACGTTCTAGTTTGTCTTCGATTTGGGTTCTTCTAGTGTGGGTATTATTAAACTTTGCCGCATAGTCTTGAACATATTTCGCATCACACCGCCTAGCAAAACAAGATGACAAATATGCAGCATAATGCTGGAATAGTACGTGCTGGGATAAGTGTTCCAGCAGAATTCGATCAAACCCAATATAAGATAACGTAGCGGCAGACTATACGGTGTGGACCACGCCAGATGGGGCAGTGAATGGAAGTACCATACATAAAATTGATAATGTAACGAGCGTGCACACATAACTCCAATAAAATTGCACACAAAGAACGGTAACAAAGCAAGCTGCGTGCACTGATCAAAGTGTATGGAAACTTCGGCGTTTTCGTCCTCGGGTTCTTCCTCTTTGACTGGTGGTGGTGCGATTGGCGCTTTGAGGCCAGTTTGTCTTTGTATTCCCTTCTCAAAGGATTTCAGAAAAGCCTCTTGATCTGGCGTTAAAGTCTCATCCTCTGCATTGCTTTCTACCGGCTTTGGAGCAGGACGTTTGGGTTTTTTTGCAGCATTTCTGATCTCTTCATTTTTGCGTTTAATTTGTGGCTGCAATTGCATTTGAAGTTGACGCAAGCGATTATAATTTGTAAAATAAACATATGCAGGTTTGACACAGGCAGCCAACAGCAACAAATGTAACACCAGCAGCAGCACATGAAACACTTTATGTTCGAATAGCTCACGTGGCAGGAAGCGATAATTCACCGTCCACTTGTGCTCAAAAATGCGTCCTAAATCGAAGCTTCCCTTTAGGTAAGCCAACGGATAGGTGAGCAAAAAGGGAGCGCCTAACAGCAACTGCAGACCAGCACATATAGACAGCTGTACAAATGTGCGCCAATAGCCAAGATTTATCAAATAGAAGAACAGCAGCGCGGGTGCAAAGAGTAATATATTCATTTTTATGCCCACCGCAAGGCTAAAGCAGAAACTGCCCCAGCTCCAACGATGATCCATGAAGAGATTTAAAGCGGCATATAGGAAGAGCACTGCCAGCGGATCGTTGAACAGGCGCAGCACATATATCGAATGTATGCGATATGAGGTGAAAGCGCTAATAGCCAGCACATAAGGTGGCACTTTGCGACTTTTTGTATAGAGACGCAGGACCAGCCACATCTGGAGCAGGTAGAACACAATAAATATGTACTGGGCCAAACGCACATTACGCCCATGTGAGGTGATGAAGTAGAGCGCTGAATAGATGTAAACAAAACCGGCGGGATATACCAGTGGACCGGTGTCACCTAAAACAGGTAAGAAATTCACATATTAAATAAACATCAACAAAATATTTCGCGCCACCGTGCAAAGTGTTGCTTCAACATCTATCCGAAAATAGCATGCTTTCCAAATACGACACAAAAACAACACACACACACACGCACGCATTCAAGCAGCAGAAGATAACCTAATTGCGGCGACATCTAAAAATACCTTTGAGCAGCGCGTAATTCGTCGTGCCATTGAGGAATCCCTCACATTCCTGCATATAGGCCACCCAATCGATCTCCGTGTAGGGCACTCTATTCACAACGAGCACATTCAATACCATTTCAGCAATTAGAATTAGTACCGAGACAAATGGCAGCGCCGCTGGGTCAAATATTACATATTTTAAATATTCATAATTTACATATTTTGTATAGAAGCGTAGACTAAGATTCCATGCTCGATTTGTCTTTTTGCTTTGGCTGCGTAGCTTAGCTGCAGTTGCAGCTGCATTGCTGGAAGTGTCTGTCTTTGGTGGAGCCATTGTCAAGGCTCTTTGAACTCGGTTTCTCCAGCTGAAAAATGCTGTGCTCTCACTGGTGGTAGTGGTGCTACCACTTATGCTCACGGTTGACACGTCGTTCGAATGTATACTGGCTGCTCCTTGGAATAATGTTGCTAAGCTTTGAAATGTTAATTGCAAATGTTGCCAGTGTGAACAGATGGTTGTTTTGACAATCAGCTGTTGTTTTGTCAACAGCTAAGGGGTGTGTTCAGTGTGTGTTTTCCTGCTGTGAAAATTAAGTTAAGCAAACACAAAAATGTTAGTATTTCTTTTTAAAATTTTTTAATATGGAAGAGTGAAAAGATACCTATTGAAAATTAATGCAGGCGACCAACGCAAATGAGGTTAATTTATATGGTTCATTCAATGTATGAAAGAATTCAAATAAATTTCTAATTTTTAGGGGATAAGGTCTTTATAATGCTCCAATTTTTCAAAATGACTGAGATATTGTTGCATGGAACACCCTAAATTTTACCCAAGTTAGAATTATATTGATTTAGGAATAAGGCTATCTCGTTTTTGCCGAAGTTTCTATCTCTTGATCTATGAAGTCAAGGTTTTTTGGCCTTGGTTTAATGAAATATAGTTACAGAAATATAGTAACCAAATTCTGCCAATAGCTGCCATATCACGAACCGAAGTGCCTGGATTCTGAGTAAACAGCCGCTTAACGTTCCAGGCCACCGCTTGGTTCGCTGAACCACTTTTTTCTCTCTGAGCCTGGCGTTTTCCTCAGACCAACTTCCTTAGCGATCTTTTTATACGTGGTGTCTGGATTTTCCAGGTATTTGCAAATAATTGCTTTCCGCTTTTCTTCTTGTTAAGATGACATCTTTTCAGTAGCGCTTTTATTTTACAAATGAGTAATTTTTTTTAATCTGCAATATTTATACTTTATTTAGGTACCAAATATGTATGTTGCTATTGAGGCAACACTTTTTTATAAATAACCTAAAAACAAAAGGACAGTTATTTCTGGGACAGTCTTTAGCTCTTAGAAACTAGAATTTAATTAGGGCTATTCACGACAGTGATGATATTTGATAATTTTGGACGGGAGTTTTTTACTCTTCTGAAAGTACTTTTTCGGACGCAAGAGTACCTTTTGTTAATCTATATATAAATAGGCGTTAAGAACAATTCTCTCTCGTGTTTCTCAACCGACATTGATGATTGTTTTTTTAAATGAACAAAAAATTGGTCGAATTTCGACCCCAGGCGATACTAGTATTATTAAATAAGTTTTTGTTTTGTTGCTGAGGCAATAGGGGTGGGACAGTAATACATGGAGATCTTTAGTAACGGGATTTTGATACCCAGAAACCTTAAATTTTGCGAGGTTCGGCAAAAAAATGGTTTTGAAAAAAAAAATTCGGGGTAGCTTGGGATTAAGTTGTGCCGCATCGGTGTTAAAGGTTAATGGAAAAATTAGACGAAAACCTCCATAACTACCCAAATGTTGCCCCTAGAGGGGTGAAATGTTTGACCGACCCCAATAAATTTTTTTCCCGAAATTTTTCTGGAACATACCTTATAGCCATATATCTACCCAATATTTCCAACCTTTAAAGGGGCACCTATACATATTTTTTTTAAAAACTTTTTTGGGTGCCTTCCAAAAGGCTGAAATGTGAGACCGACCCACATTAACTTTTTTTCTCCAAATTTGTATCGAGCATACAGCATACCTGTCGTAAATAAGAAATGTTGTAATTATTATTGTTAAACAATTTGAATCAAATTAATTTCTTTTTGTCATGGGATGAATATGTATTTCTTTCGATTTTTGACGACGACTTGAAGCAAAAATATTCTTTCCAAGTATTACGCCTCTTTTGGTGGCGTCGATGACAACGTGTAGACTACGCAATATTTCTTGCGCTTGTTAGTAATCTTCACACTCAATCCAGGTTTCTGGATCGGTAGCAATCAAATCAGTTGAAAATCCGAAGCGTGCGAAAATTGTTGCTATCTCAGGAATGACGTAATGGCCAATTCAATCTTTTTGACACCTCTTTTAAGCCAGCAATGTTTTATGGACGAGCACGTACTTGATTTCTGTTGCTGCCGATATCCTAGCTATCATCTTTCTCGTCTTCTTCGTTGACATCAACGACATTATCTGCCTCTATAACTTCTATCATCTCGTTCTGTTCATCGTCAGACGATTCGTCCGTCTGAAAATCCATCTGAAAATTTTTTTATTGGATAACCCAAATAAAAACTGTTAAACTTCTCTTTGTGAATGTATTTTAATGAATTTATATTGAGAACAGAATCTTAATCATGCATGACATTTCCTTTTTGTGATGATTAGTGTATCCGAAAGTACTTTTTTTGGGCCAAAAGGAGTTGGGGACTTTCGAAAATCGGAAGGAGTTAAAAAAGTGGATATCCACTACAAATATCATCCCTGATTCACGTTACAGAACAGTTGCCAGTGTAGTTGAGGACTTGTGCACTTAACAAAAACAAAATACACGTACGTCAAAAAGCTATATAACTGCATTTCTACTATAGCCTTAACTTGAGTATACGTTGAAAAATTTGACAGCTTTGGAATAGATATGCAACATTTAACAGTTTATAAACTAATTACGTGATAAATAACCTCAAGCCAATCATAGTTACAATTTCAATAATAATCATATTTATAATGTCAGTAAGAAATATGGTGTGTTCACGAAAATCTAACTGTACAGCTGTAAAAGTCCTCAAGACTTCAACTACCCTGGCAACTGCACTATATCATGAATACCCCTATTATTTTAATGTATTTAAATAAAACTCTTTGACTCATAAGTCATGTCGACTTATCTATGAATATGACTCCTAATTGAATGTGTCAATTCTAAATATTTTATCAAATGTTGTTCACAAACTATTTCACAAAATTTTTTCTTCACATTTTCTTTACTTTTAACGAACCCAAATAAAAAAAAGATTACGAGTATCCACTAATTTATGACACATAAATATGAAAAAGTTCTCGTTTATATGATAAACTAGATTTTTATCTGATGTATCTGATAGAGGTTTTTTAAAAATTTTGTACACGAAGTCATAAAATGCATTCCCGTCTTGGCGACATAAAAACCGCTAATAGCTAACGCATTTTGTAAAAAAAAAACCGACACTAACTAATAGATACTTAAAGTTCCATAGATAGACATAAATATGCAGACATACTTACATATGTATGTGTTTTTAGTTCCCGACAGCTGACATGACAGTTTGATGGGAATTAACAACGCTTCAAACTTAGTAAGTTAGTAAGTCAAGTAGTTGTTGCATTGATTTTGTGTAAACAAAACACATAAATATTTATTTTTCCTGATTTATTATTATACTTAGATTATGTTTTATGATTTTTTATTTATTATCATATTTTGACATAGATAACTGAAATACGGAACTTGGCTGCAACGGAGATATGATATCGTTAGTTATGTTTCGCTATCAGAATTTGTAAGTGATAGCTGTTTTCTATTTAAGTGTCTCAACGTTGGGTAGTGATGAAGAGGTCACTGACCTAAATTATTTCAAACATAAATAGAAAAACTGTGGTTTTTATAAAAAGATTTTCTTAGTGCAAGATTTTGTGTTCTTAACTTTACTTAATTAAGTACACATATAAATTTATTACCAATACATTAATTTAGACCAAATACGAAACAACCTGAATACCTGTTTAGTATGTTAATTATTTAAATATAAATGTTTGAAATTTTTTAAAATGACTTTAATTAAAGTAAGTTGCTTCCTTATAGTAGTAGTTCTTGTTGTTGTTGTTGTTTCAGCTACTCATGCTCTCAATTACTTGTAGCACTAATTTTATTCCACATAAATCGAGACTTAATTTAGACCAGTTTTAAATTATCGCTGTTGCTTCTGCTCATAAGTGCATCATCATCTAATATCGCTGGCGTCCATCACTTGGCTTGTCACAAGATCTCGTCTTATGTTTGTTTTTTTAATTAAATGTTTAATGTAATAACTTGACAGGACAGCTTATGGTATGATGGTATGGTGGTATGGTGGTATGGTGGTCATAATTATCAACAACTTGATAGAGCTTTTTACCCAATGCTTTCTACTAATTAATTAGATCATCGATGTTTTCTTAAGATTTGTATCTCTTAATTAAGACATAAGTTAGAGAAAGCATTTTGGTTTATTTAAAAAATTAATTTAAAAGGAAGCAAGTTCTTATCTTTATTGATATCACTTGATTTATCAATATTTTTTCATTTTTGATTATATATTTTCCTGCACATTGAGACCGAATTAGTAATTTTGTGAGATAGCTTCAAAATCATACAAATATGATAATCTGTTTGGAATAAACTAAGAATAAATTGAGAACATATTAAGGTTTATCAATTATGTTTCATCCGAATGTTTACGGTTTTAGAATACTTAAAAAAAAAAATATAAAATAAATAAAAGTCTATGCATTTTCAGAAGCTGTCATGTACTATTTAAGAACGCTGATCTAAAAAAAGACAAGAAGTTGGTTTGTCATAAAGGCTGTTGTTCATTAAATTTAAAACGTCGTTAACTTTTTGAACAACTTTCAATGTAGCGATCAAATATGCTAAAATGATTTGATGATATTTCAATTAGTTTGTGATTTATTTCTGAATATTTTTGGTTTCTTATTCGAAATCATTTTTGGTTTGTGTCCATGGTTAATAGCAAAGATCAATGCAATCGGTTGTTATGAAAAAAATAAAATTTTTGAAAGACAAGAAAAACTAGTAAGGATATCTTCAGTTTGGCCGAAGTGATTACACTCGTTGCATATCGTTTTCTCAGGCGAATTGAAAATTTTTGTATGCGCTGTAGTCGTAGTATTTGTATGTTCAAAGAACTTTATCAATCCTAGCATATTGACGGTCATGCTGACGAATTTATAGAAGACCCATTTTTGTACACGTGGCAGTACTTATTCTATTAACAACGCAGTTTATGGTAATTCTATCTACTGGGTGACGTCCCTCACCTGGCACTAAAGCAATTTAGGCGATTGGTAAATTTTCTAAAGATTCGTTTTCCAGCGAGATTTCTTGAACTCATGTGTTGTACTTCTTGTACTTCATCATTGACGAGTAACAGGTTATTGCAAAGTCGCTGTGCTATTTCGAAATCTAATTGATTAGCTACAAAGGGAACTTCTTCAACATTTTCAACCGTGAGGGCTGCTATCATCTGCTATTGAAATATTATGCCTACGATTAAATTCAGTATTTATCAGAAAAAGGGTATGTTCGAGGCGCTCAATAAATGCGGCAATACTGCGGCCTTTCTACACGCCTGCAACACTGTTGCAGATGCTCAGCTGATACTTTGCTGATATTCTGCGCATATTTTGCACAATTTCCATAAATTAAAGCAAGAATAGATTTTTGTGCAAGTTTAATTTTGTATAGCATAGAAAATGATAAAAGTTTGTTATTGAAATTAGAAGAAACAAGAATTAAGAGACTTAAGAAGAGAAGAAGAATTTTTTTAAAACCATTCAATTATATGCTGGTGATATAATTTTCACGCATTTCCGATTGAATTAATAGTAAATTTATATACGTGGCCAATAATAATAATAAAAAATAAAATAAATAAACATTTGTCTTACTTTTCTTCATGCAGTATTATTCTGCAGACAAAAATTTTGTGTTGCCGCTTTTTCGCATTTCCTGCGCATCAAATGTCAAATTTTTGTTCGCCAGAACGTTTTGCTTTGGCCAATGTTGCCAGAAATTAGCATAGAACGTGATACTTTGACAAATCATGCAACACAGCCGCAGTGTTTGCAGCTCGAACATACCCAAACTCTTTTTCATTAGTCAAGAATTGAAGTTAATTTTTCGAGTTCGAAACAATGTTCAGTACATATGACATTATACCGTCAACTTTTTACTTTTTCGTCTCTTCCCATCTGCGGGGAATTGCCAGCAATCTTGAAAATTGAATACTTGACTAATGTAAAAAGGATCATACTTAAAGCTTGTAGAACTTTAGCAGGCTGAATAGTTTCGGTCATAAAGCTACGGTTGTACAATAATCTACGCTTGAGATGCAGTTGTACAACATGTGTGTTATTGAATGTCCTTGTAAGAACTGACGTAACTTGTTCGACGGATATGAATATATTTACCACAGCGCCTCTTAGCGAACTTTGTCGGTTATAACCAAGAGCGATGATACGTATGAATGGAATCCCAAGACATGCTGGAGTTTCTGCAGAATTTAAGCCCTCTGACAGGCAAATGTTTAGTGCTTTCCCTGTTGTAACACAATGAGAACAAGTGGAACAAAATTTATATGTATTAGAAGAGTTTGGAAACATGTCTGCTAAATGAAATAGGGTAATTTATACTCGTATTAGTATGTGGATAATTTTGTACAATGTTTTTCTCTCTTTAGAAATCGCAATTCGCCTAAAGGATCTTTGGAAGATGGATCGCTTTTCGATCGCCGAAGCGATGAATGAGTGATTCTCCAAAAATTTTCCTTCACTCATTCCGGTGATCGTTGGAAGATGGCTTTGTAAAAAGCTTTCAAAATCTATCATTGGAATATGAAGCAAGCTCTGAAAAATCGTTTAATTTAATCAAAAAATTTAACTTAGCAACTTCATAGCATCTTAATGGAATTGCTAGTTGAAACTTGCAACAAATTGAAACGTTCAACAACTTTGCAACAAATCGCTGATGATCTCTAAAAGCGATGTCTTGGCCACTTGACAAGTCTTGTCAGCGAATCCCTTTAGACTTCTTCTACTAATTCGTGAGCGAATTCCTGGCGAATGGCTTAATACTCTTCTCGGCGGTTCGTTGGTGAATCTTCCCGGCAAATCGCTTAACACTCCTCTTGGTGAATCGTTCGCGTCTCTTCCTAGTGAATCGCTTAAGCTTCATAGCGGCGATTCGTCGGTGAATCTTGCAGGGGAATCGCTTAAGACTCCTCTTGGCGATTCGACGGCGAATCTGCCCGGCAAATCGCTTTTATGGCCTCACATGCTTACATTCGACGATACCCTACAGACTCTCAGAAGAGCTAGCCGTTGGTTGATTCATCTTCCAAGCGATATGCTGGATATACTCAGGCGATTGAAAATGTTTGCAGGGATAGGCAATCCAAATCTAAGTCGTATTTCAGTGCCTGTCCTAGGCGCGGACGTGACACTGTAAAGACAGGTGAAAATTAAGCTTCTAAGTTAATGTTGCGACGATCATCCTTGCAAAAACCATTATCGGCAACGCAGAAATAAGTGCCACGATCGTCTTTCTTGACGTTACCGAATGTATAGTTCCACATACGTCGAGAATGTTACCAACGTATGTGGCGCTATCTGCAAGAAAATAAGAAAGGAAAAACGTTAAAATTTATTCAAAACAAACTACAACAGTATTACTTATGTAGTTCCGGCTTACAATATTTCCCTCAACATCCCTAAATATACCTGGATGGAAATTCTGCATAATTGTTTTAAAATGGTCTCATTTGCAGTAGTTAATAGAAAAAAAAGCTAATTTTGGTAAAAATCGATATAGAAGAGAAATCTTAAAAAGTGTATCAGGCAACCTATTACTTACTTATTTAGTTGGCCATGACAACCCGTGTTCGGGTTACGGCAAATTTCATCAGCTTTAGCCAGGCGCCTCTGATTCGTACACGCCACGCCGTGTCCAATAACTTTCATCAAGCTGGGTTAGGGCTTCCTCGGTCTGGTCAATCCATGGGAAGCATGTTCTTCCTCTTCGTCGTCGACTCTTAAAGTATCTTTAAGTACGCTTGAAGAGTGCCTTCCGTCGATCGCAACATAATCAATCTGTTTTCATGTTTTTTGATCCGAGGACAGCCAGGTGACCTTGTGTATATAGAGGTGTTCGAATCTGGTGCTGTTAACTACCAGGTTTTGCGCCGTGGCGAAGTCGATCAGTCTTAGACCGTTGTTCGAAGTGGTCTCGTGTAGAGTGAACTGACCGAAAGTGAAGCCAAATATGTTTTCTTTGCCGAGCTTCACAGTGAAATCGCGTAGGACTATTTTCACGTTTTGGGCAGTGATCATGATTTTGGCACATCTCTTAGGCTCGCGTGGAAAGTGTCCTTGACAGCATAGTTTTCTTACCCTTTCTGTGCGTAAATTCGACTTTTATGGAAGAATTTTCCCTTGACGTGGATTGTGGTTTTTCGTTCATAGGTGTGAACCTGGAAACTAGGTGATTTAGTACCCGGCTAACAATAAATTCGCATTCAAATTCGCGCTTCCCCGCTGTTCAGCCTTGTCCTTTCCATCGTATCTCCTGGATGGCGGTGATGTTAGCCTTTATTTTCACGAGGGCTTCCTCCAATCGGACAAAGGCACCTTCCCTATGCAGAGGCGGATATTCCAGGTACATTTTCAATACTAATTGTCCGTTTTTCGTTTGTTTTGGTCGTCAACGTAGTAAGACTTCATATTAGAGGCTGATTAAGTGTTAATTTATTTATTTATTTAATCAACTATTATCAATAGTTATACAGTTACTATAAGTACTGTATGACATGCCACCCTTTTTTGGGTGATCTCAATCGAGCTGCAGATAGTGTTTAACGTCTTAGTCATATTGTGAACCAGGTCACATCTGCCATAATTTGTCCTTCGGTAGGGTATATAGAACAATTTCCTTTGACTAAAATTTCTTTCAAGTGCATAGAATTTGAAAAGAGCTAGAAGTGGAGCACAATCAATGTGATTCATCACAACATCCCATGCAAATAAGCCGAGAAAATATTTTTGCCGGAAATCCTAAGCCCTTGGATCCAAGTCCCAGACGAGTTCATCACGCTTCGTAAGAAGGTATAAAATCCCAGTGGAGCTTGCGAATTGCTAATCTAGTAAAACACCTTTGAATATTTTCAATCCTTTTAATACTTAAAGAATATTGTGGGGCCCCGAATAACACAGTTGTATTCTGACTATTGAAAAGAAAATGGTCCTTACGAAAAAGGGATCAGAAAACTCCCGTTTATTGCGTGATAGAAATACCAGCATCACATTCGCTTTTGGTATAAGAGCATTAAAATGTTTGACAAAGCTTAACTTTCGCTCAAATAAAACCCCGAATTAATTAATAGAATAATAATAGCGAATTAATAGAATATGATCCTTCGAAAAGTTGGTTCTTCACATGATATTACATTTTGAAGCATTGACATTTTGAAGCATTCACATGACATTTTCACGTTGAAGCAATAACAAGTCTTCGTGAGAATCCACACATCTAAAGTTCTTAACATCATCATCATACATCAGACACTCAGAAAAGCTAACATAGTTCGGAAGATCGTTGATGAATAGAAAAAACAACAAGGGACCTAGGTGACTACCTTGGGGTACCCCTGAAAAATGTTCAATGTATTTCGATGAATTTTTACCAATCTAAAATATTTCTGATGACCAACAAGGTAGGTCTCTTACCATAGTAGTAACGAGGAATGAAAGCCGAGATTACTTAGCTTATTTATCAAAACAGAGTGTTGAACTCTATCGAAAGCCTTTGCGACATCCGTGAATATAACATCTATTTGATGATCTTTTTCCATATTATTGCACAGAAAGTGTGTAAAAAGGGTTAGATTAGTATAGGTAGATTTTCAGACAAAAATCCGTGCTGCTTCTCAGGCAATCCACTTTTAATGGAATTATAAATTTTATTTTTTATCAGAGATTTAAAAAGTTCAGAATAAGTGGTAAGTTAGCTATCGGTCGATAATTTGCGATATTTTGCCTTGATCCGGATTTAAAAGTTGGAGTAATTGCCGATATCTTCCAGAAATCTAAAAATGTTCCTTCACGGAGTGACGTATCAAAAATAGGAGTCAACGGCTTGCACATGGCAAAAGTACATTTTTTTAGAAATATGGGTCGAATATTATCCGACCTACAAACTTTTTAACATTGAGACATACGAAAGCGTCAAAAACATCATATTCCATAAAGGTGATGGAGCCAAGGTCGGTAATTGGTATCTCATCGGGCGCAATACTGTCATGATTGGATGATGTATTATCACAAACATAGTTTGATTGAAAAAAGGAAGCAAATAACTCACTAATATCTTGGAGGTTATCCAAACATTTATCTTGATAAACCATATTTAAAGGAAGGCCACTGGTATTTCTTTTATTATTCAGAAAAGTACAAAATGATTTAGGATTACTTCTTTAATTTTATATATAAGCAAGTAATTAACTTCTGTATAAAAACTTTTTAAGACTCTCATAATTTTTGCGTGCCTGTCAATATTCATGATAGAATATATTATTTATCTTAAATTTTTTATGTTTTTGTCTCATAATTATTTTTAAGATTAGCAAGACGCCTATTATATCAACAAGGTTTATTGTTAAAGATTATCTAAGCAATCAAGATTCAAAATAAAATTGAATCTAAGAAATCCGCTTCAGACCAAATTGATACTCAATATCTTTAAGGCGCTCAAAAATCTTAAATATATTGAAGAAATGTAATGAGTAAATATCACTAGTAGAATTAGGCGGTACATATGAGCAGAAGATGTAAAAACTAATTAGTTTGGAACTTGTGCCCCAATCCGATATGACTGGAGTATTAACTATAACACATAACTGCTCTGCGGTCCCTGTGGTTTGTAGCAATGAAACTTCTTGGCAAGAAGTACCAAGTATCACCACTACGATCAAAACCAGTGACAATGGGACAACGTTCAATGTTCACTGGGCAGTTATAATATGGTGAGATCCAAAACTTTCCATTTTATAGGTCTTAGAGAGACCCCTCAAGCTTAGAGACTAGAGGAGACAGGGAGTTTCGGACATGGAGCTTTGAAGGCGACTCCGACTTGCCTTGACAGTGCCAGGTGCGGGCTTTTTGTGGAGATTTTTCATTAAGGTCTAAAATACTAGGAGACCCTTTCGCACCCTAGCAGATCATCTGCTTTTTAGACGTGGCTTACTTCTATATCTACAGGGTGATCAGTTCACTATCCGCAACCTGTGATCCGTCCGGTGGCTTGTAGCTCAGCCCTCGCAGATTTATCACAGAATCCACGGTTCCGGAAACTGACATTACATAGTAAAAAAATTTGAGAGCACATTTAATTTTTATTCCCACTCAATATTATAAAAGTAGCATTTCCATTCAAACAGATATTTTGATCCAAAATAGTTTCACTTGTATATTATAAATTTATAAGTATCATATAATTATTCCAGTAATGCAAACGAGTTCCTCACGGAACCACTCAGCTTTAACGTACAGGTCGTGTGTCCAAAGTTACCGTACTAAAAATTCCTGTGAATTCTATGGGATATCTGCGAGGGCTGGGCTAAGCAAACCAATTGAATTTTCAAAAAGTTGATTGCCTAAAACGTCTTCGATCTCGCTCCAGAATCAGCTATCTAAACATTTTTATACCCCCACGCGTACTGCGGAAGCGGTATATTAATTTTGTCACGACGTGTGTAACGCCCATAAGGAGGCGTGGTAGGTATAGAAAAGTATATATATTCTTGCTCAGAATCACCACCCGAGTTGATTTAGCCATGACCGCCTGTCTGTCCGTCTGTCTGTGGACACGATTACAGCCGCAACTTTGAAGCTATCGTGCTGAAATTCGATATTTAACCTTTTTTTCTAAAAAACTAAGATCAAGTTCAAAAATGAGCCAAATTGGATGAAAACCAAGCCTACCTCCCATACAAACCCCAATATTGAAAACTCCATAAGGAATCAAATATTTAAGCTACAAAACTTCAATTCGGTATTTGAGTAACCTAAGCCAATACTGAGGTGTGTTGGAAAAATGGACGACATCCATCCACTAACACGCCCACCTCACATAGAACCCTAAAATTGAATACTTTGTAAAGAGGCTTGTGTCAAAGCTACATAAACAAAATTAGGTATTTATAAGTTTAATATTGAAACCAAAGTGTGTTCAAAAAATGGGCGTCATCCACCAACGAAGACGCCCACCTCCCATACAACCCTATAATTGAAAACTATATAAAGAAGTTTGTGTCAAAGCTACATAAATAAAATTATGTATTTGTTTATTCTATACTAGCGGATGTAACCCGGTGTTACTCGAGGTTGTGCCTCGAGCACAGAAATAGGACGATTTTCAAAACTGCTCTCATTTTAACATTTTTAATATTATCAATTCAATTTTAAAATTTTTAAAATAATGGTTTTATGGGGTTTTTCCCCCTTCCTTCCGTCGAAAGTGTTTAGTCAAATTTCCGTAAAATTGTACCTGCCAGATATGATAAAAAAAAAAATGACATCTTCAACGTTTCGATCTGACGTCTGGTTTCTGAGGAAAATGGTCACCCACACTCAGAAAGAAACACATATTTTTCTCCGGTGAAAAATTTCTCTATTTTCGATAATAACAATTTTCTCTTTTTCAAATAAAATTTTCTTCGATTAGAATAAATTTTCACACTTTCTTCACTTCTAGAAAATGGAAATATTCAATGTCTCTTATAATGATAATTATTTTACTCCCACAAAACAATTCTCATTTATAGAGAAAAATTTACTGAAAATGCAAAATTTTTCCTATTTAATGATAAAAAATTCATATTGAAAAGTATTTTCTTCAATAAAAACAAAGTTTGTCTCAACTAGTAAGGTATATCTTCGACTTGGCCGAAGTTAAAATACCCCCACGGCCGATTCTTAAGGGTGGAAGAATCTTAAATTGCAGAGCTTTTTATATGAGATTTTGAGAGATTTTATTATTTTTATGTGTCTAAAATACACACATATCAAATTGTTTTCCTGCAGCTTAAATATAAGCCTTTTTATAAAGTTTTAAATTTTGGGATTGTATGGGAGGTGGGCGTGTTAGATTGTGTATGACGCCCATTTTTCTAACATACCTCAGTTTCGACATAGAATACACAAATACCGAGTTTCTGTCTTGTAACTTTAATATTAGCCTCTTTATAGATTTTTCAATTTTGGGGTTGTATGGGAGGTGGGTGTGTTAGTGGGTGGATGATGCCCATTTTTCTAAAACATCTCAGTTTTAACATAAAATACACATATACCAAATTTCAGTATTGTAGCTTTAATATTAGCTTCTTTGTAGAGTTTTCAATTTTTGGGGTTGTATGGGAGGTAGGCGTGGTTTTCATCCGATTTAGCCCATTCTCGAACTTGACCTTAGTTTTTTTTAAAAAAAGCTTAAATATCGAATTTCATTACGATAGCTTAAAAATTACGGCTGTAATCGTGTCGACAGACGGACAGACGGACAGACAGACGGACATGGCTAAATCAACTCGGGTGGTGATGCTTAGCTAGAATATATATACTTTTCCATACCTACCACGCCTCCTTTTGGGTGTTACACACGTCGTGACAAAATTAATATACCCCTTACGCAGTATGCGTGGGGGTATAAAAATAAATAGTCCTTTTCTCTAAAACCGATACATTTTTATATATTTCTCTTTTTCATAGAAACTTTTTATCATTTTAAGAAAATTTTTAGGATCGCATTTAGAGAAAGGCAAAGTCTAAACCATTTTTCTCTTAATATGATGCCTTTGTTATCATATTCCGAGAAACTTCTTTCTGAGTGCAGTTTGAAAAGTCATTTCGAGAAAAATGCGTTTAAAGTTTTTCTTAGCATGAATTTAATATGCAATTTTATCTCAAAAAAATTCCAATTTTAAAAAAATCCTATAAGTATCGATTCGATTTTTGGATTATCTTCGTTCAATTTCGGTTTTGGTCGATACTGTTCGGTTAATTTTTTTTCATCTTGATGTAGCTTCTGCTCGTGTTCGTTTAACTTTTTTTTTCGTTCGTCTTTGGTTCTTGACTTCGTTTGCCTACGGCTCATTCCTTGATTTTTGTCGAAAGAACTTTTAAAAGCATAGGATCTATTTAAGTAACAGATACTTATGACTACCAAGTTTTATCAAAATCGGTTCATCCGTTTTGACGTGAATGAGCCAAACATAGTTGATTGAATAAAGTGCCCTTTCACGGAAGTTTTCTGAAATTTAAATAGCCTCAATTCTGTCGCAGGGTCAAGTTATTTCACGTGCAAAATTTAAGTAAAATCCGTCTAGTCATTTATTTAGTCTTAACAATGCACTACTTAAAGAGCCCTCTTACGGAAGTCTTTGGAATTTTTTATATTTTATGTTTTATCTTGTGTGAAGTTGAACGTTTATACCAAATTTCATTGAAATCGGTTCAGGCGTTAAGGAGTTATTGAGTCTTTAAAACGCACTACTTAAAGCGCCCTCTTACGGAAGTCTTTGAAATTTTGTTTAGCCTATTTATCTTGGGCGCAGTCGAACCTTCATTCCAAATTTAATTGAAATAGGTCCAGGTGCTTAGGAGTTATTATAGAGTGCTACGACCACTTTTTTACCTATGCTTTATATTGGATGCTGTTGAACCTCCATACCAAATTTCATTTAAATCGGTCTAGGTGCTTAGGAGTTATTATGACTTTAAAACACATTACTTAAAGCGCCCTCTTGCGGAAGTTTTTGTAATTTTTTATAGTCTATGTTTTATTTTGTGAGCAGTTTCATTGAAATCAAATTTCATTGAAATCGGTTCAGGCGTTTAGAAGTTATTATAGAGTGCGCCCACATACTTCCGCCCACTTTTTTACACCCCTATGTTCTTTCTCTCTAACAAACGTACTCGGTGTCCAAATTTCAGCTCAATATCCGATTGAGCGGTGCGGTGCGCGAGCCTATACGGAACAGACAGACAGACAGACAGACAGACAGACAGAGGGACGTCATTCACCAACGAACACGCCCACCTTCCATACAACCCCAAAATTTAAAACTTTATAAATAGGCTCTTGTCGAAGCTACAAAACTAAAATTAGATATTTATTCATTTTATACAATAATGAACACGTGTTTGGAAAATGGGCGTCATCTACCAACGAACACGCCCACCTCCCATATAACCCCAAAATTTATAATATATAAAAAGGCTTTTGTCCAAGCAACAAAAGTAAAATTAGATAAAGGGTGATTTTTTTGAGGTTATGATTTTCATGCATTAGTATTTGACAGATCACGTGGGATTTCAGACATGGTGTCAAAGAGAAAGATGCTCAGTATGCTTTGACATTTCATCATGAATAGACTTACTAACGAGCAACGCTTGCAAATCATTGAATTTTATTACCAAAATCAGTGTTCGGTTCGAAATGTGTTTCGCGCTTTACGTCCGATTTATGGTCTACATAATCGACCAAGTGAGCAAACAATTAATGCGATTGTGACCAAGTTTCGCACTCAGTTTACTTTATTGGACATTAAACCAACCACACGAATGCGTACAGTGCGTACAGAAGAGAATATTGCGTCTGTTTCTGAGAGTGTTGCTGAAGACCGTGAAATGTCGATTCGTCGCCGTTCGCAGCAATTGGGTTTGTGTTATTCGACCACATGGAAGGTTTTACGCAAAGATCTTGGTGTAAAACCGTATAAAATACAGCTCGTGCAAGAACTGAAGCCGAACGATCTGCCACAACGTCGAATTTTCAGTGAATGGGCCCTAGAAAAGTTGGCAGAAAATCCGCTTTTTTATCGACAAATTTTGTTCAGCGATGAGGCTCATTTCTGGTTGAATGGCTACGTAAATAAGCAAAATTGCCGCATTTGGAGTGAAGAGCAACCAGAAGCCGTTCAAGAACTGGCCATGCATCCCGAAAAATGCACTGTTTGGTGTGGTTTGTACGCTGGTGGAATCATTGGACCGTATTTTTTCAAAGATGCTGTTGGACGCAACGTTACGGTGAATGGCGATCGCTATCGTTCGATGCTAACAAACTTTTTGTTGCCAAAAATGGAAGAACTGAACTTGGTTGACATGTGGTTTCAACAAGATGGCGCTACATGCCACACAGCTCGCGATTCTATGGCCATTTTGAGGGAAAACTTCGGAGAACAATTAATCTCAAGAAATGGACCGGTAAGTTGGCCACCAAGATCATGCGATTTGACGCCTTTAGACTATTTTTTGTGAGGCTACGTCAAGTCTAAAGTCTACAGAAATAAGCCAGCAACTATTCCAGCTTTGGAAGACAACATTTCCGAAGAAATTCGGGCTATTCCGGCCGAAATGCTCGAAAAAGTTGCCCAAAATTTGACTTTCCGAATGGACCACCTAAGACGCAGCCGCGGTCAACATTTAAATGAAATTATCTTCAAAAAGTAAATGTCATGGACCAATCTAACGTTTCAAATAAAGAACCGATGAGATTTTGCAAATTTTATGCGTTTTTTTAAAAAAAAAAGTTATCAAGCTCTTAAAAAATCACCCTTTATTTATTCATTTTATATAACAATGAAGACGTGTTTGAGAAATGGGCGTCATCCACCTATGAACACGCCCACCTCCCATATAACCCCAAAATTTAAAACTATGTTAAAAGGCTTATCTTTAAGGTACAGGAAAAAAATTTGATACGTTTGTATTTTATATCAAGACTAAATTGCGGAATATATATCAAATATATATCAAATATAAACAAAAAAAAAAAAAAATTGGCCATTTCAGCCCTTGAAAGGACTTTGACCGAGCTTCTTATGGTCAATTGTGTTGTGTGTGTTATTAAATACACAATTGACCGAGAACTGGACCTACATGTTTTATGCCGACTCCGAACGGCTCATGTTCTCAAGAAGCTTTACATGGCATTATTTACTCTCTGAGGTTTGCCATTGTCTGCAGAGAGGTGAGGACCGATCAGCAAAATTTTTTTGAAAAAACTTCGCCGCGGCTGGGGATCGAACCCGGGCTCCGAGCATGCTAAGCCACACACTTAACCTGCATGCCACGGTCACCACCAAATATATGATAGATATATCAAATATATCAAAACTAAAAAGTTGGAAGATCATTCGCCTACCATCACACCCACCTCCCATACAACACATAATAGTGAAAATAGGCTAATATTTAAGCTGCATAACAATTTGATAGGAATGTATTTCAGACGTCATCAAAATAGTAAAAGTTTTTTAAATCTTATGCAAAAAGAGCTACTATTTAAGATTTTGTAGCATTACTAATCAGCCATGGGGGTATTTTAACTTCGGGCAAGTCGAAGATATACCTTACTAGTTTTTTCATAATTCCTGAAGTTTTTATACCCTAAACCTGGAAGGTGAGGGTATATTAACTTTGTGCAAACGTTTGTAACGCATAGAACGAAGCGATTCCGGTATAGAAAAGTATATATATTCTTGATCAGCGTCACCACGTGAGTCGAGCTATCTATGTCCGTCCGTCTGTCCGTCTGTGTGTTGTCCGTATACAGAGGATAAGAAGAAGGAGTTGAGATAATTGAATGAAACTTGGTACACATGGTCGCATGGACCCAATGATCTGCACTATTGAATATTTTTGCAATCCGCCTACGGACACGCCTACCTCCGGTACAACGCAAAAATTGAAAACTGCATAAATAAGCTCATAATTAACCTTAAACAATCAAATTTGGTGTGTAAGTGTTTTGCATTAACACAAAAATGTCTTCGAAAAATGGGTGTCATCCGATCACGGACATGCCCACCTCCCATACAACCCAAAAATTGAAAACGTAATAAATAAGCCTCTGTTTAACCTACAGAGATAAAATTTGGCACGTGTATTTCTTATGACAATACAAAGATGGCTTTAAAAAGTTGACATCATCCGCCCACGGACACGCCTACCTCCCATACAACCCAAAAAGTTTAAAAGTCAATAAATAAAATTATGTTTGTCATAGAGACATCAAATTTGGTATGTTTGTATTTGATACAAAAACTGAGTTGTGTTCAAAAATTGGGAGTTATCCGTCAATTAACACGCCCACCTCGCATAGCGAAAGGCATTTACTGTGAGCTACAAGAATAAAACTTGGTATGTGTAAATTTTTCATCAACATTTAAATGCATATAAAATATAAGCTTCATCCGCCCACGGACACGTCCATTTTCAATAATATTATTTTGTTTTTTGAAAAGTAGGTTTAGGGTATTTCATAGTCGGCCTAGACCAACTTTAGACTTTGTTTACTTGTTAGATCTTAATTAAGGATTTTTTAAGAATTTAGACTTCAGAAGTTATCGTGACAGTAGATTTTGAATGTTGCACATATGAAATTAATGATAAGTTTGTATTTTTATTTAAATATTTTAATTTTGTATTATAATTTTACATTTTATTGCTAGAACTGCGTACTCGCTTTTTAAATTTTTTGATTTATGGGCGTGTAGGGGTTGAGTTTGTATCGCACATTTGCACTAAACGGTATCTAGTCACAATCAAAAAATATTTTTTTATGACTCAGGAAGAAAAACGATCAAAAAATTTCTGCCCATATCAATAATTTTATTAAGATAAATAAAATCTTAAAAAAATTAAGATAAATTCAAATTTTTAGTGCAATATTAGACAATTGTTTGAATTTTAAAAATTACAAGAAGTACATTTCAAAACTAGAACAAAAACAAAACTTGAAGTTTCTATTGAAATATTTTACAACTAGCCAAAATGAAGGCAATACAGCACATTTTCACATTCATATAGAAATAAGTTAATATTTGTACATAGATTTGCAATAAAATTCCAACGATTCTTCTGCTTATTAAACTGTGAGATATTATTGGCCAGATGGTTTTTATGTTTGTGTTCTTAGGTGCAACAACCATAAACAAAAACAAATTTTTATATTTATACAACTTTGCCCTTAATTCAACAAATCTATATACATACATATGCACATATACGTATACCAATCAATGTGAAGACAAACATATAACGAACAATACGAATAAGAAGTATTATGAACATAGATACATATAGATTGTTCTTATTTTCTGCATTTTTTTCATTTCATGCCTCTTCGATAAAACCACACAAAGTATCTAATAAATGTGAATATTTTGGTGTGGAAATATAAGAGCAAATAATATCAAGAACGTAATGAAAAAGTCAATAAACGACAAACGTAGCTAAAATTTTGCCTGGACATGAACAAAATAGGCAACAGAATAAATCAGCTGCCAGGCCGGCGAACAAAGCAGTCAAAGTCAACCAACCAACCCTCCCACAAGTTAAGCTTCGGCACTAAAACATACTCAATGAAAACCGTCAATAAACACACCATAATAAGATAACAAATGTGGCAAAATGTACTCGTAAAAATAATACCGATACTCAAGATGAACTGTAGTGCAGGAATAGAAGTGGACGTTCTCGTTAGAGAACAAACCAGAGACTTGCGTGTCTGAACATATTTGAAACTAATTTTATGCCAAGATATTTTCACGCTGACCTCTGCAAACAATATACATTTCTCTTGATTAATTCTTTCTAATCAGCGTGCAACTAATCTAGATTAGTTTCGGCTTACATTTCTTATTGGACTTTAATATCTATACAAAGGTAATAAAGAAACAAAAAAACTGAAAAAAAAAACAACTAACGAAATCCAACGGATTCTTGCCAATACAGCATATTCAAGGAATATTATGTTGGGGGAAAATAAAAGAAACCACATTCAACAATTTTATGAATGGCTATAAATGAGTCTTGGCACAATATATTCGCATGACAACAAAATGCTAGTTATAGAGTATTAATTATATCAGAGATTATGGATCAGATAAAATAACACTTGAATAAAATAATGTGGATGAGGTGCGGGCTTATGTAGAAAACAAAAAAAAAAAAAAAAAAAAAAAACAAAATTTTTTACTTTCTTTTGGGTGTAGCTCGAGACAGAATTATTGATGAAATACTTACGTAAATGTGGTTTTATGGGTAATAAAGAATCTAACAGGTTGTTTGATTGTAATTTTAATAATTTGCTCACTTAGTCACACGTGCTTGAACTGAAATGACTTATTATGGTTATTTATGGAAGCACACTTAAGCTTCTGGCTCACACATATGAACATGGAAATGTGGACGAGCACATCGTTTTCATTGTCAAATGTGTCGAAATGTGTGTCATGCGAAAATGTGTTGCACTACATTATAATAAAGCGACAAAATGTGCTTCATAAAATTAATAAAATGTAAAATGTGTCTCCGATAGAACCCACAAATTTAAATGATTGAACTGGTTGAAGAAAAAACAAGTAAAGAAAGTCTAAAGTCGGTCTAGGCCGACTATGAAATACCCTAAACCCACTTTTCAAAAACAAAAAACTTTTATTGTAAATGGGCGTCTCCAAGGGCGGATGAAGCCTATATTTAATATGCATTTAAATGTTGATGAAAAATTTACACATACCAAGTTTTATTCCTGTAGCTCACAGTTAATGCCTTTATTGTGCTTTCGCTATGGGAGATGGGCGGATTCATGGACGGATTACTTCCAATTTTTGAACACACCTTAGTTTTGGTATAAAATACATGCATAGCAAATTCAATTTCTCTATGACAAACATAACCTTATTTATTGAGTTTAAAACTTTTTGGGTTGTATGGGAGGTAGGCGTGTCCGTAGGCGGATTACGTCCATTTTTCAAAAACATCTTTGTCTTGTCATAAAAAACATACGTGCTAAATTTTAGCTCTGTAGGTTAAACAGGGGCTTATTTATTGCGTTTTCAATTTTTGGGTTGTATGGGAGGTGGGCGTGTCCGTTAGCGAATGACGTCCATTTTTCGAAGACATCTTCGTGTTTGTATAAAACACATACAAATCAAATTTTATTGTAGTTGGCTTATTATGAGCTGAGTTATGCAGTTTTCAATTTTCACGTTGTATGGGAGGTAGGCGTGTCCGTGGGCGGATGATGTCCACTTTTCAAAACTAACTTTGTTTTGTTACAAAAAACATATGAGCTAAATTTTAGCTCTGTAGGTTAAACAGATGCTTATTTATTGTGTTTTTAATTTTTGGGTTGTATGGGAGGTGGGCGTGTCCTTCAGCGGATGACGTCCATTTTTCAAAAACATCTTTGTGTTGATATAAAACACATACATACCAAATTTTATTGTTGTAGGCTAATTATGAGCTGAGTTATGCAGTTTTCAATTTTCGCGTTGTACGGGAGGTAGGCGTGTCCGTGGGCGGATTCCAAAAATATTCAATAGTGCAGATCCTTGGGTCCATGTGACCATGTGTACCAAGTTTCAGCCAATTATCTCAACTCCTTCTTCTTATCCTCTGTATACGGACAACACACAGACGGATGGACGGACGGACGGACGGACATGGATAGCTCGACTCACGTGGTGACGCTGATCAAGAATATATATACTTTTCTATACCGGACTCGCTTCGTTCTATGCGTTACAAACGTTTGCACAAAGTTAATATACCCTGACCTTTCAGGTTTAGGGTATAAAAATTAACCTTCGAGATCAAGAACATCTCAAAATATCTGCAGAACTTATTTTTTTTTTTTAGAAATTTTCACCAACGCACCATGAATCGAATGAATACGAAAATTGAAGAAAAGTATTGCTGTTTTTTTTAAATAACCCTCCGTAGCCGTATCTATCTCCAATGACGTGAAGACCATACAGGAGTAGTTTTCATTTT
Organism: Tetanocera ferruginea; assembly: GCA_958299015.1. Lineage (NCBI taxonomy): Eukaryota > Metazoa > Arthropoda > Insecta > Diptera > Sciomyzidae > Tetanocera > Tetanocera ferruginea. Next base: position 48,047,008 of record OY282640.1, on the reverse strand, counting down.
TTCCTAATTCCTTAATTCTTTATGACTTATTTTTTCTAAACGCATTTATAAGAGTTTAGGGTAGAATTTTGGTGTAATAACATTAGGGGTATTCTCGCTGTCTTGCAAAACCCTTGCAAGCTGTAAGAATTGCAAAAGTTGCAGAATCTTGCAACCCGTGCAACGACCCAACAACAAAATACAAGCGATAAAAGTTTTGCAATTCGTGCAATTTGTGCATCAGTGATACTCATGTTTTGAGTGGATGTGCTACCGTGAACTCTGATTGAGACAAATTTGTTCATTTTAGTTCGTGTGAGTTAGAGTAAGTATTTAAATATTTTGTTTTCGCCTGTTCGCGGCATTTCTTTTAATATTCACAATATTTGTGATTTTGTGCGCTCCAGCAGTGTTGCATTTGTATCTTTGCTATACTGCGAGAATACCCCTATTATCAAATAAAAAAACCATTACCTTCATACAAACTTTTTTTTAAAATTTGTCTTTTACACAAAACATTTTTGACGTAGTTTAACGTCTTGCAGTGCAGTTTGTATCGGGTCGTTTTAACAGATTTTTTCAATGCCATGAAACTTTTTTGACGAATATTTTAGGGTATACTTACAGCCTTTAATACTCATCGTTCGAAGATAATATATATACTAAAATATCACATATATCCTGCGCTGAATGGATATATAAGTTTGGATTTTGTCACTTTTATATTAAAGTCACAAAATTGTAAAATATAAGATGAAAAATGAATGTGTTTGTATAAGAAAATCAATCATCAGCTGCTTATGCTGTGCCTGCTGCTTTCTTTGTTTTTGTTTCGTTGTTTTTGCTTGTGTTGTTGTTGTTTTATACGAACTGATTCTCAGGCTTCTTCATTGGGTTCTTGTATGTACTATTTTTTATTGGGTTCTTGTATGTATTACTTAGAAATGAGTGCTCTATTTTAACACAATATGCCAATCATAAACTCTTTTCAACTCAGTCAATGAACTCAAACTGACAAACTCAAAAAATGGAAAGTGCATTTGCTTTGCCTTCTTTTCAACTATGAACTCAACCTGTCAAACTTAACGAAATGAACGAATAAATTTGACGTTTTGTTTGTTTCTTTTTGTTGATCATTTTATCATGCTTACTTTTAACGTTTTCTTTATTTGGTCTCGATAAGAAGTTCATAATTGAGTGTTATTAATTTATTTGTTAATTTTCGGAAGATCAATAAAAAATACGTGCAAAATGAACAAAACAATCGGACCAAAAAGACACAGAAGAGGTTACAACTTAAACAGAATTCTATGTCTCAACTTACAATACTATCGAAACTGTTCCTTTTTTTTAACTTTGTTTAAAATTGTTTTTACATAAAATTTTAGTTTTAAAATTTTTAACAAGGGCTTGAAAACAGACTATCTTCTTCCTCTGACATGTGCTCATAGATTTGCACACCAAATTGCTGCTTCTATATTTCTTCTTCAAATAGTAAAACATAGTTTCCTGGAACAACCCGATCACAGTTTCCCCTAGTGGGTCCAATTGTAAATTCAATCCATTCAGATATCCATACAAGCACGCACAAAAAAAAAACATTACCATCGGTCCACCCATTTAGAAGTAGTTAAGTAATAAGTCCACGTACAGAAGCATTAGATATTCATATACCTACCAATATCTTAATATATGAAATACAAGCGTCGTGCTCCGTGCCCTAAATTGCTCAAACTGTTCATATTTGTTATTGCTATGCTTTTTGAAACCTTTTCAGCCTGAACCAGAACCTGTTTTGCTCAAACTGTACATAATTCCTGCTCCGCACCAAATATCGCTCAAACTGTTCATTCTTGCTATTACAGTGCTTTTTTATATAAAAAAACTCGCGTGTGTGTAAAAAATAACAGTTATTTTCTGCTGTTTATTTTTTCATCAAAAATATCAGGTAATTTATATTTTTTCAAAAGCCATTTTACCGACTAAAAAACTTTTGATACCATTATTTTCATTTCATCGGTAAGACATTTTACACATGGTGTCAACAGTTCAATCTGTCAAGCGGCCTTTAAAAAAACACAAATTGCTTGATATTTTTAACTGAAAAAATGAAAGTCACAAAATAACCGCTATTTTTGACCGATAAAATAAAAGTCAAAAGTAACCTTAATTTTTCCCCGAAAAAAATACAAGGCAAAAAATAACAGTTAAATTTTAACTTTTAAAGAATGAGTCTAAAATTTAGAAGGCACTTAATATTCGTGAGGCTGAGGACATTTGTAACATTTTTTACATTTTTACATTTGAAAATTGTAAAATAACAGTTATTTTTGGTACTTGATTTTGTTCAGTTGGTGTTTTAGTTGCTTTCGAATGGTTATAAAATTTTGTTGAGATGATGTCTGAGTTCCAAAATACATTTTTACAAAGCATCAGGTGTGTTTTTCTAGGGGTTTGATTCTTTGCAGATACACCAAAATACACTGATACTTCGTAAAAATCAATTTTGGAACTCAGTCGATTAAACTTTCAAAAAATTAATCGTATTTTGAAAAAAAAAAATTAGTACATGAGATTTTTAAAATTGTATTTTGCTCATGTAACACACTTTTTTTGAACAAATATTTTTTGTAAAAAAATTTCTTTGCCTTATAAACTAAAAAATTTTCGAATAGTGATAAGTTATAATAATAAAAGAAAATATTTTTGGATTTTGACGAAATTTTTAATATACATACATAAATTTTTTATCAAGTTTTAATTTATAATTTCCAAAATATTATCTTATAAACCACAAAGTTATTTAAAAAGTGCATTTTTGCGAAAAATGGTTAATTTTGCATGGAAAATTTTTACAAACTTCAAAAAGGAATGACAAAGAAATAAATTCTTGGATTTTGACAAAATTGTTTGCAATTTTATTTGTAGTATATATTAACTTATCATTTTCAATATATTATCTGCACCTTTTCTTTGATAAAAGGGTTATAACGGTTTCAAGAAGTGCATTTTTGTCTAGAATGATAAATTTTGTATGAAAAAATATTGAATATTTTACAAAGTTCAAAAAAAACTAGTAAGGTATATCTTCGACTTGGCCGAAGTTAAAATACCCCCACGGCCGTTTCTTAAGGGTGGAAGAATCTTAAATTGCAGAGCTTTTTATATGAGATTTTGAGAGATTTTATTATTTTTATGTGTCTAAAATACACACGTATCAAATTGTTTTCCTGCAGCTTAAATATAAGCCTTTTTATAAAGTTTTAAATTTTGGGGTTGTATGGGAGGTGGGCGCGTTAGATTGTGTATGACGCCCATTTTTCTAACATACCTCAGTTTCGACATAGAATACACAAATACCGAGTTTCTGTCTTGTAACTTTAATATTAGCCTATTTATAGATTTTTCAATTTTGGGGTTGTATGGGAGGTGGGCGTGTTAATGGGTGGATGACGCCGATTTTTATAACACACCTCAGTTTTGACAATAAATATCCAAATACCGAGTTTCCATCTTGTAACTTTAATATTAGCTTTTTTATAGATTTTTCAATTTTGGGGTTGTATGTGAGGTGGACGTGTTAATGGGTGGATGACGCCCATTTTTCTAACACACCTCAGTTTTGACATTGAATGCACAAATACCGAGTTTCCGTCATGTAACTTTAATATTAGCCTCTTTATAGATTTTTCAATTTTGGGTTTGTATGGGAGGTGGGCGTGTTAATGGGTGGATGACACCCATTTTTATAAAACACCTCAGTTTTGACATTCAATACATAAATACAGAGTTTCCGTCTTGCAACTTTCATATTAGCCTCTTTATAGAATTTTCAATTTTGAGGTTGTAGGGGAGGTGGGCGTGTTAGTGGGTGAATGACGCCCATTTCTCTAAGACATCTCAGTTTTGACATTTAATACATAAATACAGAGTTTCCGTCTTGTAACTTTCATATAAGCTTCTTTGTAGAGTTTTCAATTTTGGGGTTGTATGGGAGGTAGGCGTGGTTTTCATCCGATTTAGCCCATTCTCGAACTTGAGTTTTTTTAAAAAAAGCTTAAATATCGAATTTCATTACGCTAGCTTCAAAATTACGGCTGTAATCGTGTCGACAGGCAGACGGACAGGCATACGGACATGGCTAAATCAACTAAGGTGGTGATGCTGAGCAAGAATATATATACTTTTCCATACCTACCACGCTTCCTTTTGGGTGTTACACACGTCGTGACAAAATTAATATACCCCTTACGCAGTACGCGTGGGGGCATAAAAATGATAAAGAAGAAGGGTCCTTGAATTTGAACGAAACCTTTTTCTAATTTTATATAAGGATGACCTTATGGGTGTCTAATGATAAAAACAGTAGTCATTAATTTTTTTAAGGTACCTAACTTCGGATCGGCACCCCATCGAAATTGTAAAAGAGCAATTTTTAAAGTACCCTAAAGTAGGCTAAAATTTTCATTTCGTAAGTATATAAAAAAATTAAATTCTCATTTCAACAACTAACCGTTGCATGGTAAACTATTGAAAATTTCGTAAAAATTGTTGATTTTTTGAGATATTTTATGTGGCCTCTGCCTCAGCTATTAGTTCGGGACTCCTGATTTTTTGCAGCCATGTAGTACTTGTACTCTAAATTAGGAATTTATTAGTTTTAAGTTTTAGGACCCTCATATGCTTAAAGAGAAATACCATTGCAAATTTAAATTTATCAAAAAGATCTTACTTTGACCCCTACAACGAGGATGTAAATGAAAATCTGAAACTTTTAGATAATATAGTTTATAGCTTAATCTTTGCTGGCTTTTTAATTTGATTCAGTTTTTTTGTCTGTTCTTAAAATGAAAATATATATTTAAATCTATTCAAAGTGGTTTTTCACAAAATTTAGACATGATGGGAAAAAAATCTGAGAACGCCATCTTGTTAATCATCCTTCAATTATGTGAGATTAGTTATCAAACCTCTTGAGCTTTTTTTTAAAGGTCGATTTCGTTGTACCGGTGTAATTTTCATCAAATATTAATTGAGTTGGTTAACGAACCGGTAGTAAATTGAATACATAGGTATTTGTTTATTTTAATTTTTTTTTTAATATTTGAATATAGCGAGAAAGCCAGTTTCAGAAAACCAATTCCTTATTATTCTTTGATTTCTAGCCATGCTGAAATCCTAACCGCACAGCTTCCTGCCGTTGCTAGGCATACAAATCCACCTACGATTTCACCTACTCACCGTTATTTCAACCGTTTAATTTAAAAATGCTGGCTTAAATTGTCCTTCTCTGATCCGCTCTCTTTTTCCGCTCACACACAATTATGTATGAGTGGGTATGTGTGTGTGTGTGTGGGAGAGTATGAGCAACACGTTCCAGTTCACAATTCTCTACAATCGGTCAAATCCTAATCAGCTGTTCTACTGTTTTGAAATATTAACGCGAACGTCGAACATCGCGACGTTTGTTTTTATCAATTCTTTCAAAGCTGTTGCTTCTTAGCTGATAATAAAACATGTTGCTCTGTGCTGTTGCAACAAAATAGCATCAACTCCAACTGCAACTACAACATGTTGCCAACTCAACATGCTGTAAGATAAGAGTTGTTGTTGCTATTGTTGTTCTTTTTAATTCAAACAGTTGATTTTGTTTTGATAGCCTTTTGGGCTTGTGGTGAAGAGTGTGCCAACAGTTATCGTTGCAGCAAAAATACTTTTAAACGAAAACAAAAACAAAAACATTGTTGAAGGTATTAAAATTCAACAGCAACAATAATAAAAACAAAAACAAAATGCTAGCAAGAACCGGCAATTGAGATTAGAAAATAGAAGAAGAAAACACATTTAGATTTTTATAGAGCCACCAACAGTGGGCTGAAAACAATAAATTGTGTCTAAAAGTAATGCATCTTTCAGGTCTTTCAGGTAGAACTTCTAGCAATTAGAGAGTCTTGTCCAGCAAACAAACTAAATGCAGCGATATCGTCATATTGTCAAGCGGCCATCAGAGCTTCAGCTGTTGTGAAATTTAACTCCTTTGCAAAGAGGAACTGACCAGACTGAGATGTTAACATGATATAACCATTATTTGTGTTTCCGTCCACAAAAACATTTATTATAATGAGAAAGCGGACGAACAAGCCATGCTAAACTCCTCATTTAAAAAAAATGCCTGCACTACTTAGTCCCGGTTTACACATATCAACAGTTGATCATCAATTCTTGCATATTCCTTTTTACACTTGACGCTTCAATTTACACACTTCAAGATTTGAAGGTCAATAGTTTTAATTCTCCCTCTTAGTTTCCGCTGATGACGCCGAAATAAAATGAAAACAATAACGTTACAACGAACGAACACAAAGCGAATTGCCCGAGAATTGACGGTACGGTCAACTTTGTTCTTTTCCCTTACCGCATGAGTAAATCGCTCAAAAGCGCAAGAATTGACGGTCAACTGTTGACATGTGTAAACAGGGACTGTGCTACAGCCAGGAAAATGTGGCTTTCAAACAACCACGAACTATTACCGAGATCACGGGGCTATATAGGTAGAGTAACTACAATCAGTATGACTTATTGGTGCGTTAGTGTTCACGTTGAGAGACTGGCTGTTACCTACAACTCCCACTGTCGCGACTGTAACGATCTGAACACAAAGGAAACAGTGTTTCACTTTATGTGTGCTTGCCCAGCGTTAGCAAAATGTAGACATAGTAGAAGTTCACTTCGAAAACTCTTCTCCAACAACCTAGAGAAATTTTCAACTATACGGATCAACGATACAATCATATTCCTTAACAGAATTGGCTGGATCTGCGGAAACATGCCTTGTTCATCCTGTCCCAAATTCAAGAACGCACGGGAATAAGAGGTAGTGCCATCAAAATGGCTCAATAGAGCCACTAGCTGTATCACCCTATGAATAGGGAATGAAAGAGAATAAAAAAATATGTTTTCGAAAAAAATAACAACAACAACGACAAGTGATGTTAAAACGAAATCGTTGTTTTCTGACTAAAGCATAACTATAATAGGATAAAAAGAAAAGAGGGCGACCAATGCACAAGCTAAGCTCGCGGTATAACCGCTGAACTGTACAATCGAAAAGTAACTCAATGAAGAATGGTATCAAAATATCTATGGAATTCAGCTGAAATATATCACGTTGGAAAGTAGCTCTAGCACTAAAACTATCTTTAAAGTGTTTCAATAATCCACCACATCCTCTTTCTTTTTAAGGTTATTTTTTAGATGAAAAAATAATTAATTACTGCTTAAAACTCTTTATCAGGTATAATCTTTGATTTAAAATCTTTGATTTAAGGTATGGCTTCTGACGTACCATATTCTTTCAGTTTTATTAAATAAATAAATTTTGAACTCGAAAATGGGACGTGTTTCAAAATAAACTTGCAAGAAAGTTTTGCACAATTACTGTACAGAAAAAAAGGTTTCTAATAGAACTTTATCTAAACGTTTTCAAATTTCTCATAACTCAGTAAAGCACAGAGTGGAAAAGTTTGGTGAGACTGCATACTTGGAAGACTTGCTACAAACAGGCCAAAAAAAAGTAGCAAGTTGAGAAAAATATATTTTTGCACTTATTAAGGGGAACCCTTCAAGGTTTATACGAAATTTGGCCAAAAAGAAAAGAACTACCAGTACGATGATGCAAAGAGTTAAAAAGTGTAATAATTTATAGATTTGCAAAAAGCAGAAGAGACCGAAAAAATCAGAAAAACTTGTTGGAAAAACAAAACAAAGTACGTAAATTGTATGAGCGTTTGAATAAAGGAAAACTTTCACAAAGAAAAAATTAACCAACTTTATTGTGCATAGGGCAGAGCACACTGAGGTTCCAATCATCTGGAATGCATTTTTCGACCATATTCTGCATTGAAGCTTGTGAATCCAGTTTAACAGAGCTCTGCCTTCGTTCTTTAACAGCTCAGCCGGTAGGCCAACGGGTCCAGCGGCTTCGTTGTTTTCAAGTCGAGCTATAGTTGTTAAAACCTTGTCAGGTTCGGGCAGCAGAACTTTAACGCTGTCATTCATAATTGGGGTTTCCGGGATATCATCTCCTTTGGCGGGATTGTTATCAGCATCGCCATTTAGAAGACTAGTGGTCTGGATACCTGTCACTAGATTCTCATTTCGTCTCTGCATGCAGAAAGAGGCTCCTATCTTAAAACTATTGGCCAGGCGTCTTATCTTTTGAGAAAATGTTCGAGTCTCATACCTTTAGCCATGCGTCTCAATTTTCTCGCATTCACTCTTTTGTGCCTTATGTTTTATCGCCTGAACAGGCGTCTCTCTTCCCTACTTTTCTTTTGGGAACGCTCCATAGCAACATACGTTAAAACCGACTACAGGGTGGCTTTGTAGGTGTCGTACTTCTCTGCAATGGCGTCGCGACACTTTTGGTCGTGCCACTGGTTTCGGCGAGGGCGATGGTAGCCTATCACCTCTTCGGCAGCCGTACGCATAGAGTGGAATATGTGCGTCCACTGTCCGCATATATCGTCGATCGGAGGAGTGCTTTCTTGAAGCAGGAGTGAGAGTCGATTAGCGAAGGCTTCGGCCGTCCGTTTTGACTGCAGCTTATCGACGTCTAGCTTTCTTTGTGTAGGATTGCGAGCATTCTTAGCTGCGCACAGACGTGTGCGGATCTTGGCTGCGACAAGATAATGATCCGAGTCTATGTTAGCACCACGGATCGTGCGTACGTCTAGTACACTGGAAGAGTGCCTTCCGTCAATCAAAACGTGATCAATTTGGTTGCATGTTTTTTGATCAGGGGACAGCCAAGTGGCCTTATGAATATTGAGATGCTTGAATCTAGTGCTACTAACGACCATGTTTCGTGCTGCGGCGAAGTCAATCAACCTCATTTCATTATCGGATGTGTTGTCGTGGAGGCTGAACTTTCCGACTGTTGGACCAAATCTGTTTTCCTTACCCACCTTGGCGTTGAAGTTAACAAGCACGATTTTTATGGCATGACGGGAGCGGCTCATACATACGAGCTTCACGGTGAGTTCAAGGCGCTCGTATAAACTCTCTTTGGTTTCGTCATCTTTTTCTACGGCCGGAGCATGCGCACATACAAGGCTGTTGTTAAAAAAATTAAGCCTTGTAGCGGATTATGACAAGTCGATTGTTTACAGAAGTGAATCGCAAGACATGATGCCGTATTCTCTTGCCAACTACTGATCCGCATACAATCTCGTGCTATTCCGTATGACCAGTTTAGTAGATATGACAAAATGCTTGCCGTGAGCAAACCTGTCTCTTCCATCGCATTTCTTGGATTTGCAGTGATAGCAGCTTTATATCTTTTCAAGTTATCCGTTGGATAGAGGCACCATCCCAATTTAGGGTGCGGACATTTCAGGTGCATATTCCTAAATCATTATGAGTTTTTCGCTTGCGGTGGTCTTTATAAAATTTGGAGATCATTCTTTTATTCATTATTATTTGTTTCAAACCCAATGCACAACCTTTGCGTGGAGACCAAAGGAGCCCGCCGCTCAAATTAGTTATTAAGACTAGCGGTTGCTAGTTTGCCGTTTCCAGGAGACATCACGGGGAGGTTTGACTCAACTTGAGACGATTTCGAAATGTATAATGCTGGACACGTCGAGGCAGTCAGACACGTTGCCGTGTGAAGATCGTCTGCTTATATCGCAATTAAATTGATGCACTGAACAGAACAGCTATAATAAAAGAACTGTTTCAAATGCATTAAATTATTTAAATGGGAACATATTTTTGCACCACTGTATTGCCCACTGTGCGTTTAGAGAGTGGCTCACTTAGTGCGCCATATCGTAAACTGTAGACAATTGTGCTGCATATTTACAAACATACGTATTTAGGTATGCTTCCAACATAGCATATATATTTAATACACTGTAACATGTATGTTTGTTGGACTGTGTATTTGATTATTTAGTGATTTGTTTATGCTTTTCATATGTATATATCTGTATTAAAAAAAAAAACTAGAATTTTGTATGTGTTAATGTGTGTGCGTGTGCGTGTGGAAATGTATGCATACAAGCATGTGTATATGAGATCCAGCAGTTGATGTGTTTATTTTTCTGCTCGATGCCTGAACGTTGTAGTTCGTTCGTTCGTTCGTTCGTTCGCCGCTTGTTGCTTGCTTGTTTGAGGCGCTGTTGTTGCTGTCGTTGTTATCAACTGAGTTCTTTTTGTTGGTGTCGTTTTTTGTGTTGTTGTTGTTGTTGTTGTCGTTTTTGTGTTTGTTGTTGGGGTTCTGTTTTTATTAACATTTGCTGGCTGGTTGGAAATCAATTTCAGTGCCTTGCATGCGCTCGACACAAGTTTTTGGAATCAGTTGAAGTTTGTAAACGGTGCCGCGAGTAGTAAATATTTTTCCATTTTTTTCTGCGCCGAAAACCATACAACGAAAAGTGATTATTGTTTGTTTTTTATGCTCTCTTCAACTTTGTCAAAAATTTTAAACATTAATGTTGAAAATGTTTAATTTTATCAAAATGTAAATTATTATTAAAATTTTTTTAAAAAAGAGCAGAACTATTTTTATTAAGCAACTATACATTTGTGCTAAATACAAGAGGTTAATATATTTATTGTAAAATTTTGTGTCATTTATTTTTTTTTCATATAACATTAATTATTTACTTGTAAATTTTGTCTGTGTCTTTTTATATAAATATTTTTTTTTATAAATATTGTTGAGAGACATAAAAAAAGCTTGCATTTAGCCGGCATTTTTTGTGTTTACTTATAACGAGTTAATAGAAAAAAAATTACTTAAATTTGTCTATGTTGCAATATTTTTGTACATGTGTGTGTGTGTGTGTGTATGTGTGTGTGTGTGTGTGTGTGTGTGTGTGTGTGGTGTTTATGAGAGTCTTAACTGGCCGTGCTCAAAATTCTAAAAATTGACCCTTAACACACTAAATTTAACTAAATTTGTGTTTGTTTTTCTAAAATATTATTTCGAATTTAATAACGAGTGAACGTGAATGTCTGAAAACCATCAAAAATAGCAACAAAACAATCAATATCAATGAAATCAAAATAATTTTAATTTTTTTCCAATTAAACATGTGCGTTTCTTCTTCTCTTTAAATTTTATTTCCATTCGCGCATAAATTTCAAATCTCGATTTGCAGTTAAGCAAAACGAAACAATAACAAAAACAACACATTTTTTTTATACACAAAATAGCAGAGAAAAAAAAACTGAAATATCAATCAGCCAGCGTTTAAAGCAAAATAAAAAATAAAACAAAATAAATAAAAAAAAAAAAAATGTTTTAAAAAAAGTGTCAAAAACAAAGTATATTTTAACATACATACACAGCCATAGAAAGAGCAAAACTTAACAAAAAGAAATAAAAATAATAATAATAATAATAAAAAAAAACACTGAAATAGCAGTCAACAGCAGTCAACAACATAAAAAATAAGAAATATAATAAAAAAAAAAGAAGAAGAGCACACGAAGCAGAAGAAGAAGAAAAATTCAACATATGTGCTCGGTCTATGCTTGTTTTTTTCGTATCTTATCAGTGCTGCTTTGATTTTTTCCACACGCACTGTTTTTTATGATTTGACGTAAGTTTTTTGACATTTTGTAATTTACACTCAACTCAAAATGTTTGTTTCTATGTGTGTGTTTAGTGGGGGTAGCTGATTATGTTGAGCTGAGTGGGAGATAGACGCTAAAATATTGCTAACATAGCAGTGAAAAAAAAATAATCGATTGTTAAATACCGATTAATATTTCTTATGCGATTGTCAACTAGTTAGTGCTTAAAATATTACAAAAGACTTGAGGACATAATAATAAGTAAAGAACAAAAAAAAAAAAAAAAAAATAGAAGAAATTTAAGACATCTACATAAAAAACGCTCAAATAAAAGTAGAAATTCCGGATGAAAAAGTTTTATTGTTGACGTTTTCTTTGTCTTAAATATGTTATTAAATATGAGGGGGAGATTACGATTTCCGGGGCGCCGCGATTTGACGACGGATTCGAAGAGTACTCTTAATAAAAATAAGAATAGCCAAAGGATATGTTGTGTTATCGATTTGTTTTCGATTTATCGACTTATTAAATTTTTTTTTTTGCTATAAAGTCTATAAAGAAAATATATTATTCTTAATATATAACCGATATTAATGATTAAGGTATTATATAAAAGGTTATATATAAGGCTTTTAGAAAAATTTTAAATTAATGAAATCTGTTGAGTACTTTTTTTTTATAGGCATTTTCGTTCAATAAAAAAATATTTTCTTACACAAAACGGTTATTTTCTCAAAAATTACCGCTATTACTATGAATTATAAAAAGTAAATTATTAAAGCTTGAAAATTTATCTTTCATTTGGTATATAATATATATAATTTATTTGACTTTTTGTGGTGTTTTTTTATGATACAATGATTTGCCCTTGTACGGAAATTGCTTATTTCACTCATTTGTACCTTAGATGGTTGGCTTTCTTACTCCATATTGACGAATATTGCCATTACAATAAATAATTGTTTTTAAGGCAACATTGTAGCTACAATATTTATATGAATTAACGGGATTTTCGAGTCAGTGAAAAAAATTTGTATTTTGTATTCGATCAGTTAATAAAAAAATATACTTATTTTTATCTATCGGAAAAAAGGTAAAACTTTCAGCTTTTCAAAAAAATATATATTTTTAGTAGGTATCTTAAAAACGTAAATTTTGTAGAAAAAAACTGTTCTTTTAATTAAAAAATTCAAATCTGATATTTATTCAGTTATAAATTTAAAAACTTTTTTGAATTTATATTTGTATTATATATCGTTGAAAAGGCATTTAATTACCTTTCGAATAGCATGTCAATCTTTAAGATTCATTGGATATTGGCAAAGATATAGAAAATTTTGTGAACAGATTTTTTAACAAAGAAAACACTTGGAAAATTTAAATTTTATGTAATATAGTGTGAAATTAAATAAAAAAAGTATATTTTTAAATGTCAAACAAAAGGTCTAACTGTAAGCTTTTCAAAAAAAATATATTTTTAGTAACTTAATAACGTAAATTTTTTAGAAAATAACGGTTCATTTTATTAAAACATTCAACTTTGGAATAAATTCGCTTATAAAATTAAAAATATTGTAGCAATGATATTTATAACAAAAATATTTGAAATATTCATTTAATGACCTTTGAAATGACATATCAATCTTAAAGATCCATTGAGTAACGGCAAAGACACAAAAATTAAAAAAAAAATCGATAACTCGATAACTAATAGAGTTATCGATTTTTTGTTCGGCGAATCATGTTTTTTTGTTGTTCTCTACCAGAAAACATCTTCAAATCGCGGCGCCCCGGAAATCGTAATCGTGTCAATATGAGGATTTCAGAATATATAAATTGGACTTGTATTGTTTTTGAAAAACTTGGGGCCAAAATTTCCCTTATACAAAATTCCCCTCTTCTAAATTCCAATTAACAAAATTCACTGTTTTTGAAATTCACTTTTAAAAAAATTCTCCTTTTTGTGAGGTTAGGTTAGAAGAGACATGCACCATTGAGCCACTTCCGTGGTGGCCTGGTTATGATTTACTTCCTCCAGTGTTTTTAAAAAATTGTGCACAAACTTTGTACGTCGCATTGGGTTTGATTTTCAACAAATCTTTTTCTAGCGGTATTTTCCCAAATGAATGGAAAACTTCTTGTGTAACATCAATATTTGAGTTTGGGCAAAAGTGTTTGGTTGAAAATAACAGGCCTATCGTAAAGCTATCGATTATCCCTAAAGTCCTTGTTAGAATTATTAACAAGCTCGTTTTTGCGCAAGTACATATTCTTATAACTTGGCAACAGCATGGTTTCTTTAAGTATAGATCCACTGTTTCCAACTTAGTAACTTTAACCAATTTTGCAGTTAACGCTATTGAGAAAGGTTCGCATGTGAATGTATTGTACACCGATTTTTCAAAGACCTTTGGTAGCATTAAGCACCCTGTTTTGTTAAAAAATTTGAGATGATGGTTATTCACTCAAAATTTTTAAAATGGGTTCACTTTTAAATGAATGTTCTATGTATTTATCTGATAGAACACTTGCGTTAAGATTGGTGAGAGTTATTCAAGGCACATTAAGGTTACATCAGGTGTTGCGCAGGATATTCACTTGGGTACTTAACTTTTTTACTTATTTATTAATGATGTTACTCAGTCTTTTAAGTTTAGCAAGTCTTCTATACGACGATGATTTGAAGATCTTTTTAGAAGTTAACGATTGCACGGATTGTGTAAAATTCCAGGATGATATTTCATCGTTTCTGTAATGGTGTAACGTTAACCAGCTTAATCTTAATTTTGGTAAATGTTAAATCCTCACTTTTGCTCGGAAAGTAAATCCAATTATCTATGAGTATAAGTATGAGTCTACTGAAAAATTTTACAGATTGAATCAATTAAAAGACCTTGGTATCATTTTTTACCATAAACTTACTTTTGATACTCACTTGGAATACATTATTGCAAAAACTATCTCCTAATTTGGATTTCCAAACAGGAATTCCAGGGACTTTTTTAATCCATTTACACCAAGCACAATCTTTTTTAGTCTAAGAAGATCTCTACCAGCGTATGAGTCCATTGTGTGGGACCTCTTTTATGGGGTATCGATTACCCGTATTGATAATATCCAAAAACGATTTTCAAGATTTGCCTTTCAAGAAGACAATACACTTGGGAGACAATGCCTTATTATTGGATACGTTGCCGACTGCTAGGCTTTAGTAGTTTATCAGACAGACAAACCTTTAATAATATTATGTTCATAAAGGATATAGTGGACGGTAAAATTGATTCTTCTGAACTGTTAGTATTAATTCCATTTAATGTCCCAGCATGTTATTTGAGAGAGTTAAACTTATTCTATACTCCTTACCATAAAACTAATTATGATTCCAATGAACCTCTTTCATCTTGCCTTTCAAATTGTAATGCATGTGCGAATCAATTAGATTTAAGCGTGTGTAGAAATATTTTCATTGAACACCTCAAAGAAATTATCATGTGCTCTCCACAATCGAATTAAGATATCTGTGATGTTAAGCTAGTTTTAAGTATTGTCCTAAGTAATCTGTAAGGGCATTAACCTAAGAGTTGAAATGAAATAAATAAATAAATAAATATATAAATAAAATAAATAAATAAATAGATTACCAATTGATTATTTGATTATGTTTAACCCTTTGGTTACCTAATTCTTTTTTATATATGCTCGTTCACCTAACCATCCTGTGTTTTAAATAAACTTCCATATTTCCAAAAATAGTATGTTGACTAGATCCTCCAAATATTTGAAAAATCTGTTCCCTGTATATCGGAGTCCACGATTCTGTAGATTTGGGCATTCACACACAAGGTGGGTGATTGTTTTCGTTTCTTCCGGATCATTACCACTTGACAAAAGTTTGTTGCTGTAATGCTCATCCTATTGGCCTTCACACCGATAGGACAGTGACATGTAAGGATTCCCACCAGTATACGTATTTCCCCTATTGCCAAGAGCAGTAGGCTCTTAGTTCTGTTCTCGTTTAGTTCTGGCCATAGTTTCTAAATATAATGCAGTTACTTCTGGAAACCCGGCTTGTGTTGGCATTATCTTTGGCTCTGAGATCGATACTTCTTTTGACGACGCCTATTTGAATGTATACGTCTGTTATGGTTCTGTTTGTGTCGATTATTACTCCACTTCTCGCCAGCTTATCTGCTTTGTCATTCCTTGTTATACTAGCAGGGAGTGACTTGTGGGTATTGCCGACACTGTTTAGAACTTGTTTATAGGTTAGTACCGTTCGGGAATTGTTCGTTTTACATTTCAATGCTTTGATGGCTCCTCGGCTGTTTATAAAAATTACTACCCTTGTGGAGGATTTTTTGTTTTTTTTTTAACTTGATCCAAGTATCTCAGTTGTCAAACCTATGCAGTCAACTCCGCCTTGGTTCGGAAAATGGGGAGATAGATAAGTAGAAAATAAAGGGAAATCAAGAGAAACATGGGAGGAATGTTCTATGTGTTGTGTAGCGCTATATAAACCTGCGAATTTGAAATCGGAGACAAGTGTTATTATGCCTTTACCTCAGTGAATTCTAGTTATTAAGAAATCTCATTTCACAAACAGATTCTCTACCACCAACGTATATATACACAACTTACCAATACGACCAATGTCATATATATTGATGAATTGAAATAGTGCCTGAAGAACATTTTAGTGAATTTTAGCATTTGTAAGACTTTGATCTGTAGCGTTTCACAGTACTCCCCAAATCTTGTTCCGTTCTCCATGTTAGAGGCATCAGTGTAGAATTGGAGATTACCGTAGGGTTCTATGGTCGTATCTTCCCATTATTGTCTGCTGGGATTAGATGTGGTGTATTTTGTTTGTTTTCTTCAGTTTAATAGAGAATCAGGATAGTTATATGTTCGAAAGTATTTTTTTATTCCAGTCTTATCACGCTCTTAGACGAATCACGCTCTTCGTTGCCGAACACTTAGGGAATTTCTATGGAAACATATGTAGCATAATTTCTAGACTCGCCTATGACTTAGATCTCATAGCTCCTGTTATTCCTATGCATGATAACTTCAGTTAGAGAATCAAGCAAGTTCCTTTTGTGTACAATCCCAGAACGAAAGTGTAGAATGTATGACTTTAGGAATGCATGAATTCTTCAACGTAAAAACAGAGAAAAAAGATACATGTCCGAGTAAAGTATCATAGAATTCGAACTTGCTTTTATCGAAAATAATTCAAAATGAAAATAAATAAACAAATTAAATGTTTGATTTACTTTTAGCAAATAAGAAAGTAAATCAGTTAGTTAGTAAGTCAGCGTATCTTAACAGAATAAATATTTCACCGTAGTGCAAGATTTCATACAAAAGGTTGTTGATGTACTGATATGAATCTGATTTTTCTATTGCTCAATTGCTTCATCGCACATTGCATTGTACATTGCCCTTTTGCATCACACTTCGCTATATCATGCGTACTGCTTTCAAACGTTTAAAAGCACGACGTTTCAAAGAGAATCATCTGACAAAAATCTTTTGGCCTGAATAAAGGGCATATAGTGCGTTTTACCTTCATTTCTCTGTGTTGCGTTTCCAACTCAGCTTGCTATAAAAAAAAATTCCAAGATATTTAGCTTCAGTGGAAAGTTTCAGAGTTACTTCATTGATTTAAGCTAGTGTGTAGCTGTGTACTATTCTTCTCCTTGTGAACAGACCGAATTCGGTCTTGATTGTTTTCACACCAAGGCCGTTTGTTCCTACCCATATTGAAATGTAGCTCTTTAAGTGCCCCCGACATCAGTTCACTTATGAAAAGTCGAAGCGAATAACGTTGTAAGAGAAATCTCACGGATCGAGTTAGTTTGTTCACTATTATTATTTTTTATAAGCTCCTTTCAACATTTTTCCACTGACTGAAACTTGCAATGATATTTAAATGTCTACGTCTAAAAAATTTCGCTTACAGCGCTATTCGCGTTGACTTTTCAAATGATTGCAGGAATTGCAGGAATTTTCCGAATATTAGGATGGCAACGTCATCCAATTTTGTTTTAACAACGTTTTAAGCCACCAGCTTTAATCTTAGAATGGGTGTTCTCCACTACAATTAGCCAAAGATGGGGGAAATGATTCCTACTTGCAAAGTGCTTCTTGTGGTCATCTTCCTTGCCACACTCAACCCAATTTGTGCATTTATATGTCTCCTATTCAGCATTTTGGTATTTTAAATCCATTGGGTAATCATGCTGTTTACTCCTCTTCCTACTAAAGCATTTCTTATAGAGTCCGTATTAACATTGTAAAACGTGCGTTCGATATCAAAAAAATATTGCTAAATAGCGTATTCTATGTCATGAAGGGTTCTTTCTATGACCGAAACCTCTATGTAGTGTTGTGCACTATAATTTAGAGATTTTGTTTTTTGAAGATCTATTATTCCCGCCAGTGTTTTTAATCAGAAACGATGAGAGACTAACAGGCCTATAATTTCTTGATGTGGAGTGTTTCCCTGTATTGTGAATAAATACTACTCTCACTTCTCTCCAGATTTTCGGAACATAATCTGTCCTAAGGCAATCGATGAAGATAGCATTAAGCCATACACCATGATGCTGGAAACTGACATAATGGCCGGCAGGATTTCATCTGGTCCCGCGGATTTGCAAGATTCTATTGACCAATCTAAAAATGACCTTGTGATAATACTTGGGAGTTCTCGTAAAGGTTCTGGTAAGGTTCTGTAAAAATTCTGTATCATTTCTTAGTTGCTGGTAACTCCGTTTTGATCCAGATCTTTGCAACCCGGAAAATAATTTTCCATAAGTAGCGATAGCTTTTCTTGGTAGGATTCTGTCCATGATCCGTTAGGCCATCTTAGGAATCCCGGCACCGACTAGTTCTTAGATAGCGTCTTACAAAGTCTAGCAGCTTCACCTGTGTCCTCAATGGACCCTTCAATGAAAATTTTTTTTCAAAATGTTCGCTTTGCTATTCTTGCTTATCTAGTCCAGGCATTTAACATGGTTCTATAGTTTATCCAGTTCTGTTCTATGTTGCTTAAAGTGGGTTTTTGGTGAAGTTTTCTGACTTTCGTTCGTGTCTTCTTAAGGTCGCTTGTCCACCGGATTGTACTGGTAGATTTGTGACACTGAGACTTGAACAGAATTTCTTTTGGGTTTGCAACATTGTTGTTGAACCAGAATGAATAACTTTTTCAATTAGTTTTCATAAAGTTCCTTAATGATTTCTCTATATAAGGGTCGCAATTTACAGTAAAGAGAATCTTAAAGTAGTCGATAAACGGCTCCTATCTCTTCTACCTGATTCTATTCTGAAAAAGTTCTGTGAATCTCTGATCAAAAATAGACTAGAATAGAATGTCCTGGTCGTGTTAGCGTGATTTGTCAACTCGCGCACTATTTGCGGACTGTTTTGGTGGGTTTGCCTCTTCATAGGCCAGGCCTTGAATCTTGTTGTTGTTGGTGCATTTTTTCTGTAATAAGGCCACGTCTACGTTAACTTTAGACATGCACAGCAGGTTTATTTGCACCATATACAGCTTCCTCTTTCTATCAGCTATTGTAAGTCCAGTCTCTTTATTCCACTTTAATAGTTTCAAGGCGGAATTTGAGCATGTTCGATTGCTCCTTAAGCCAGTTTGTTTGTGGATCTTTCAGACACTCCAGAATTTTGTCTTTATTCTGCACATTTAAAAGTTTCTGAATGGATACAGCCTCATGCATGGCAGGAGTTCATTGTTCCACAATGACTTGTATGACATGGGTGGGTCTACCAGGAACTTTTGTTCCAAGCCTCTACACCATGTCAAAGTGGCCGTCACTTCGTAAAAGTAGAGCTTTTTAGATTCGTAAAGAATCTCACTAAGTTGATCCCTGTGAAGTCTCCTCACAGGGTTCTAAGTCAGCATTTTGTTTTCGACGATATGAACGTTAACACTGAAAGTGCACTGTTATTTTATATCAAACCGAATATGTGTCTGATCAGAGCACGATGTTTCCTTTGAAACACTCCAGTATTTAAGCGAAGAGGCCATTAGAAATGGATATCTGACGTCTATGGGTTGCGACGTCCATCAAGTCTTTTGCCAAGTTTAGTTGCTCTGTCACATCGTGTATTGAATAATTCTATTTTAAAATTTCAAAAGTAAATTGATTTATTAAAATATTAATGTATAACTTAATAAAAATTAATTTATTTTAATTTGCTTATTTAATTAATTAATTCATATTATTTATTTAAGTAATTAAATTAGGCTGAAACGCTTTTAACGTTGTTCATTTAATTAATTAGTTGATTTTGTTAATGTAAGTAATTTATTTTAAAAACTTACAAAGGTTAGTTATTAATAATTAGTTTGTTATAAGTAATTATTAGTATTATATTGGTTACAATTTTTTTTTATTTTTATAAAAAAAAAATATTAAAAAAAATGCTTAAGTATAGAAACTCTTTATTTGATTATGGGCTCAATTGTTACAGTTTTATTTTTTTGTTTTTCTGTTTGTCGAAGTCTTGGTTGTTTTTTTTATAACAACTTGTTGCTGTTGCTGCTAGTATTTATTTTTTAATTTTTTTGTATGTTTTTTATTTATTTTTTTATATCGGTGCTTATCAATTTGGAGGTCGTCGCTGAGTTCGTGTAAGCAATATAAATGATTTGACTAACAATAAGTACAAAATTGTTTTTATTTTTTATTTTATTTCCTTCTCGCTGAAGCTACAAAAGCATACAAAAGCATTGTTGTTGTTTTCATTGTTGTTGTTGTACCGTTTTTGTAATTTTCTTTAATTTTTACTTACAAATAAAGAACTTTTAAGGCATGATTCAGCTGATTTGTTAAAAGTGTAAGTTAAGCGGTTTTATTAGCTTAACAAAATTAATCAGCTGTTTTTTTTTTATTGTAAAGCTTTTTGCTACAATCATACGATATAGCGATTAATTAAACGTTAATGCGGTGTACTTCGGCATTTGTTTATTATACAATCTTTGTAGCAAAAACTTGAAGACTAGCATAAGTTAAAAGTTTTTTGACTACAAAAGCTTTAAAATAGGTCGTCATAGTCGCTGTGTCTATTCGATCAAGCTTAGTCAAGCTTGAACCTTGACAAAATAGCACCCTCTTGCTTTCGACTAAAGAGAATTAACATAATTTTGTATATTACAGTTTTGTTTTTTTTTTTTTCAAAGAGTTCGAAAATTGAAAACACTTTGTTGAATAACGACTAATTTTTTTAGTTATCTTCAAATTGTTGTTAATTCTTAGTTCAAACAAAATTAGCAACACTGCGATTGTGAAGCATATAATTAACAGCAGCAACAACAACAAAAATATAAACCAAAAAAATTGTTGCTATGTGATAAAATAATAAAGCAAAGGTAGCAGAGAATTCCATTTCTAATTCTTATTGATTGCATGTGAAATTCTAACTCAACTTAATTTATTTCGAATCAATTTATTTGAGTGACTTCACTTCAATCGTTTTGCTTGGATTTTATTCGATTTAATTTCGTTTCTATTTCTATGGCAACGCTGTGTGAGCTTAATGAATGAACCACATTAATTTTACTTGAATTACAATCAACTTTATTTTTTCTTTGTCAGTTTTTTATTTCTTCGTTTTGTTTTTTTGGCATTAAAAAATAAATTAAATAAAAATTATTTTTGTGCTATATTTATTTCAGAGAATTTGAGAAATAAAACAAAATTTTGAGTTTTATGAAACCTGAAGCTATATGAGCGAACATTTTTTATTTATATTTTACATATGCACAAGAGCATGTTTTGTAGAATAAATGATTTGTTTTTGTATGATTTTTGTTACTCTGAGGTTTTTTATGTTTTCTGTTTCGTCTACCTCTTAAAAATCAAGTTACAATACCATATCAAGGTTAAATTTAATGGTAGGTAGTAAAAGAAACACATCAAAAAGTATTATTAATAGAACTTACAACAGAAAAAGAACCTTAATAATAACAGTTATTCAATACACAAACCTTCCCATGTTCTTTAACTTCGCCCATGCTTTGGTAAATTTTAAATAGAACTGCATTTAAACTTTAACAAGCACTGAAAAATGTACTCATAAATTTGGTGTAACAGAACTTGAACTACAGTTTGAGAAGTACTGCGAGACCTACTAGAGTACATACTAGAGTAATGCTTAGAAAGGAATTGTTAAATGCCCAAAAATCGAATATAAGCAACAATTGGAAGAGTACTGAAAAATATTCACTTAACGTTTGAAAAGCAATAGAGTAAAATTATGACAGTTAACGATATTTGTGATCAAAACAGTTTGAGTAGCCTTAACAAGCGCTGGATAATGTACTCATAATAATATTTGGAGCAACAAAACTTGAGTAATAGTTCGACATGTACTGCAAAAAATTTACTTTGAAAGGTACCAAAAAATGCCCAAAATCTCGAATAGTAGCTACAGTTGGAAGAGTTTGGAAAAATATTCTTTGAACGTTTGAGAAGTAATAGAGTAACATTATTGAGAAGCCTTAAAAAGTACTGAAAAGGCTGCTAATTAAGTTAAGAGCATTGAAACTTGAATATTAATTTGACAACCCAACTAGCACAAAGACTTCTATAAAGATTGCAATAAACCTTACAGCTAGTTTCAGTAGTTTCTGAAAGTATGTTTATAGACTTCTATAATGGCAAAAAGGCGAACTTTTTATTATTTTATAGAAGCTTCTTGGACTTCTTTTAAACTTCCCAAACAACTTCCGTAGGATAAGTGCGTGCTTGCTTATAACAGCTTTTTACAGCTTTTATGTATTTCCAATAAACTTCGGACAGTAACCTGCGTTAAACTGTTCCAAATAGAATGATGTAAACTTTACCGAAGCTTCAAAATTGACAACAAAAACTTTGCAAGAAATATTGTAAAAGATACCTACTTTTTCTGTTTTTTGTATGATATTTCAATTTTTTTATATATTTTAACCTTACTTTATTTGAATTTTAAGGCTAAATTTAATTATATTTTATTAATTAAAAATTTCACGAAATTATTCGGATGCACTCATGGGACTCGAACCCGTAACCTACCGCATGCTAGGTCGCAGGGTAATCTATCGACCTATTTCTATTTTATATGCGAAGAGTTAAAACTGAATGACTTCATGCTTATGGAAACCGAGAGTCTTTTCTGTGCATACGAAAGGCTTCAGTTTCCACTACAAACCTTATCAAAACTTATTGGAAATATAAGCTTCGAAATGCAACTGTCAAATTTTCAAATAAATAAATTATTTGCTTTTACTGAAATTAAAGCTTCTATATAATACATGCGAGAGGCTTTAGTTCCAATAACATACCTCATTGAAACATATTGGAAATAGTTCATTCAATTTCAGTACAAACGAAATATAGTGCAGCTTGGAACCACACACTTAATCGAAGTTATAACCTTTCATTCAAGCTCTAACTGAAATAGAAGCCTCTCTTATAAGTTTCTATTCAGTATAAACAAGGCTGCCGCCTCACGTAAAAAATCAATTTCTGATAGGTTTTACGATTTTCAAAACAACCCTAATGTTTTCGCTCTTTTTTGCGTTGCCAATCAACAGTTTAACAAATAATTTGATATTTATCAATACAAAATTTTACGTTTTTTAGTAGTTTCGAAGTTGGCATTTCATTACTGTCAGTTTCAGAAATAATTAAATTCAATTTAAAAAAATAAATTTTTTATAATTCCGTTAATAATTTAGTAACGGTTGCCGAACATTGTATTGGTTGCAGAGACCAAAAGTTAGATTGTTGTAGTCCCGATTCAATAATGAATAGATTGGCCGTTTGCATTTTTATTTTCCCAACCGCATAACGCTTGTGGTCTAATCCAAACATTGTGCATTTTTCCAAAATTTTTTTTTTCTATTAATTTTTTTAATTTATTTGAAGTTTGACACGTTGGGTTCTCAGGCTGAGAGATTCCAACTTCTATTCACATAATTTCGAAAGCTTTAAAGAGCTACTCAAACAAAACTGACGGTAATTTTGATAATGCTTCTTTAAAAGATTTATAGAAATCTTTTGCAGACTAAGAGGCAGCAATTTCGGTTGTTCTATTAACGGAAGCTCTTTCGAAACTAAAACTTCCTATGCTTCCGTAAACAAACATTTTTAAGTTTATTAGAAACTTTGAAATAAACCTTTATAAAACTGCTGATATTAACTTCTGAAATACTTCATAACAGCTATTATATCAGCTTTATCTTCGTTAACAAGTCAGCTTCTAGTTGTAAGCTTTATAGAAGCGCAAACCAAGCTGCAGCTGTCGAATATTCAACTTTTCTAGCCTTATCGAAGTTCATGTGTAAGTTGGGAAGTACTGAGAAAATTGACTCAAAAAGTTTAAGCATAACTAGAGTGGTGCTTTGAAAGGTATCGGAAAATGCCCAAAAGCTCAAATATAAGCTGCAAATTGAAGAGTACTCAAAAATATTCACTTAAAGTTTGAGAACCATTAAAGTCATTTATGACAATTTTCGAAATACCCAATAGGCAATTAAACCAGCGTTCTTCATACGAAGGCCTGCATTGACTGTTACTTTTGAAGACCGAACACATCCTTTCCTCGCTGCTCTTATGGGCACTTCTTGAAGACCTTCTTTTTCTACACAAAAAGACCTTTTTTCGCTTAAAAGACTGAATTTTCATATATATCAGGGCAACTTTTTCGTTTAAAGTTAGAATATATATCAGTTTAAAAGTATGACATAATAATGTCTCTTCTTATCAAAGATTATAGATTGAAATTAATCTGACTAAAAAAAAATATAGGAGAGAAGATATACTGGAATAAATCATAGCATATAAAAAATATAGGAGAGAAGATATACTGGAATAAATCATAGAATATATAATAAATAGAAAGAGGCTTAAAAAAAATATTTTTTCAATACATTTTGTTTACCCCTTCTTTTAGCCATTCTTAAGAAGTCCTTCTATCAAAAGTTTCAAAATTTTCTACCAAAATTTTCCCATTTTATATAAAAAAGAAAGTATACTTGGATATGAGTGTAGCACTTCGAAAATCCATATGAAGACCTGCTAGTAGCGCTTCAAAGTGCTGCCATTGCCGACTGATATACCCAGTCAAAAAAGTTTGAGAAGCCTCAGAGAGACTGTAATAACAGTCTCAAATAACAGTAGTTTGACTCAAAATTTTAAAAGCGGCCTCTCGGAAACAAGAAAAAGTGTCTTAAAAAGCTTGAAAAGAAGAGAATTACTGTTCTTTGAGCTGCCTCGGTACTGGAGAGGTAAGCGTGCCTGACTGTCAACCCAGAGGTCCCGGGTTCAAATCCTGGCTATAATATCGTTGCACGCCTTAGCCTTTCTTCAATTTTTTCCTTATAACTAATCAATTGCTCTCCGCTACAGATAAAATATCTTCACTTGGTTCACTTGATTTCCTTTTTTCTACTACTTTCCCATAACCCCATTTCCGAGAATCCAAGGCAGACTTGGCTGAATAGGTTTGATACCTGAAATCTTTTAAAAAAAAATCTAAGTTACGTTTTGGAAAGCACTTAAAAAATCTACTCTAAAAATTTTAGATTTTTTCATAAGTCAATTATCGGAAAATATGCTCAAAACAGTCTGAGAAGCCTTGTTACAACATGGGTTGAAGTTTGACCCAAAATTTAAAAAGTGACTTTTTTGGATACATGAAAAAGCAAGAAAAATTGCTTAAAAAGTTTGAGAAGAACTGAAATAATTGTTTAATATGAACAGAGAAATAGAATCAAAATGTTTGAGAAACATCTAAGTAACGCCTTGACAAGCACTGGAAAATCTACTCAAACAATGTAAGAAGCGAATAACCGAAAAATATACTCAAAATAGTTTGAGAAGCCTTGTAATAACATGGGTCGAAGCTTACTCCCAAAGTTTTAAAACTTACTTCTTTGGATACATAAAAAATATGGGAAATAGATTTAAAAAGATTCAGATGAACAGAAGTTACTACTAGATGAGTAAAAAATAAAACTCCAAATGAGAAACATTAAAGTCACGCCTTGCCAAAGACTGGAAAATCTACTAGAGCAGTTTTTCGAAATCAATAACCGAAAAGTATGCTCAAAACAGTTTGAGAAGCCTTGTAAAAACATGGGTTGAAGTTTGACCCAAAGTTTAAAAACCGACTATAAGGATACATGAAGAAAAATGAAAAGTTGATTCAAAAAGTTTTAGAATGCCAGAATTTACTTTAAGATATGTAAAGAAAAATAGACTCAAAATTTTTAAGGAATATCTAAGTAATATTTTGACAAGCATTGAAAAATCTACTCAAACAATGTAAGAAGCGAATTACTGAAAAATATAGTCAAAATAATTTGAGAAGCCTTGTCATAAAGTGGGTCGAAGCTGAATAAAGTTTTAAGATTAAGAATAGATATAAGGAAAACATGGAAAATTGACTTAAAAACTTTGGTAAAAATGAAGTTACTGCTAATCAGTGCTAAAAGAAAATAATTTGAGAAGCCTTGTTTTAATATGGGTTGAAGTTTGACTCAAAGTTTTAAAAACAAATATTTTGGATACATGAGGATACCTGAAAAATTGACTCAACAAGTTTGAGAAGAACATAAGTTAGTGTTAGATAAGTCCAGTAAAATAGACACAAAATGTTTGAGAAACCTGAAAGTAACGCTTTGAAAAGCACAGTAGGTCAATTACAGAAAATTTTACTCAAAACAGTTTGAGAAGCCTCGTAATAATATAGGTCGAAGCTTGCCAGATTTATAGAAACGACTATTTTTGACACATGAAAAAACATTGGTACTAAAAAATAGACTTGGGACAATAATAAACATGGGACAAAGTTTTGAAAATCTATTCAAAGAATTTTAGAAGTCAGTTACGGAAAAATATGCTCAAAACAGTCAGAAAAGCTTTGCAATAATAAGGAACAAAATTTGACCTGAAATTCGAAAAACAGTTTTTTTGGATGCATGAAAAAACATGAAAAATTTATTAAAAATGTTTGAGAAGAATATAACTTAGATGAGTACTGATAAAAACACTCAAAGGGTTTTAGGAGCATTGGAAAAAAATTTAGACAAGCAATTAAAAATCTCTAGGCATTCGAAGCGTGGTCCAAATATTTTGAAAGGACCGTATTTGTGTTCATGAAAAAGAATGTGAAATTATTTTAAAAAGTTTGAGAAGAACAGGGGTTTCTGTACAAAGGGTTATTGACAAATAGACTCAAAGTTTCAAAAGCATTGTTGTCAAATTTTGACAAGACCTGTAAAATTTACAAAAAATAGTTTGTAAAGAAAGCATTGTAATAATTTCGAAGCTAAGCATGAAAGAAGAACTGTTTTATAAAATGAAAAATATAAAAATGACACCACACAGGAGTAAAATAAACCGTTATTTTAAAATTTGATATTTATTTTGACTCAAAATCACTCTGTATGCCTGATAATAGGGCAAAAAAATAACAATTTAAGTTTGAATCATATATAATTTCAAGGTAAATGTGATTAATAATGAAATTGAAGTCAATTTAATTGATTTTGTTGGCCAATATGAACAACCTACCAAACAATCTAAACCGCATACTTGATCTAATTTATATCGATAAGGATCTCCAGATCCATCTAGATCCATCCACCTTCCATTTAAAATGTCTTTAAATCTGTGTATATCTCTGCAACCCATGTATCAGCTTCCCCTACCTTAGCCCTATTTTGGACATTGGCTCTGTACCTATGTCTAGATGAATCGGATGTTGCTACTGCTCTAGTTAGCTTTAAAAGTAATTCGAACGAAGGTCCGGATGGGATAAAATAGGGGTACATATAAGTTAACTCCCAAAGGCTAAAAAAACATATGGACTCGTTTCAGACATATGAGCTAGATGTAAAAGTCAGCTGTTTGATCTCCTGTTTATGTAAAATTTAACATTTTAACAGCCATTTTTAAATCATGCTGTTATCATATCATGCTACCTTAAATAAAATATCACGATAAATGAAACATACAAACTCACACCAAAATAACATTTTATTTCATTCCACTTAAATTCCTCAAAGTATAAAAAACAAAACCATAACCAAGAGATCGAAATTTAACAACTTGACCTACCGCACTATTATTTCTCTTATGTGTGATTTATGTTACTTAACATAAAAGTGACGTCATGACAATAAAAACATATGAAAACAAAAATAAAAAGAATATAAAAGCAAAAACATTACAAAAAAAAAATTATGGTTCACAATATTCAAGTACATATCCGTTCATAAAAAAAAAAAAAAAAATACAAAAAAAGCAAGCAAACAAACAAAGCCATGCCCAAAGCCCGCCAAACTTTTTATATATATTAGTTCCAAAGCAACGCAGAATTAGAAAAACTTTTTCACCAACATGCTTCGTCGCTGTTCAACTTCTTCTTTTTCTACATTTGGCATTTTTGAGCAGAGCAGTACGACAAATGCGAACTTAAATTAACATTAATTTAATGCTTTGACACTGGCATATAGTGAGGATTTGGAGTGAGGGGTATAGAGAGGGCTGTCGAAGCAAAACACTTTTATTCAAGAAGTTGTTTTGCTAGCTTGCGGCAACACACAGCGACGGACAGACTGACTGACACACAAGCAGCTAGTTTTTAAAGCGCCAAAACTTTTGCAACTTAATTAGAAAACTTTTAAGAAAAGGCAAAGAAAAAACACTAGCTTAACATAGGTTGTTTCTCATGCTGAGTAAAATAGTAGAAGAAAAAGTATAAAACAAAAATTGTTATTATGACATTAGCAAAATATGCTTTATCTGTATTTGAGTGTTCTTCTGACATTTCGCATCAAACCAAAAACGTGTAGAGAAACTAACAAAAATGACACCAACACTAACTATCACAAACTTATTGTTAGCCCAGCACGTTTGGGTTAATTTTCAAAGTTAGGCCTAATTATGATTTGATATACCTACGAGCAAAATGTCATATAATTAAATATTTTTGCTGTCTCATTAGAGGTTTGACGAATAAAAGGGAAAACTTTCATGACTAATTGGCAAGTGTGACAATTCATATTTTGTCAACTTCATTGTTTGCAAATAATTAACAGAAAAATTAGTTCTAACTTCGCTTAAAATCTCAAACGTGCAGCTGAGATGACATAAGAGCAGACATACCTTATGTCAGAAGTCTGTTTATATTGTTGTAGAGACATTTGGAAGCCAACCAACTTCGTGTGCGTTTTGTTCATATAATTTTTCTGTAAGTTATTATTCAAGGATATTAAAAAATTAAAAGAGTTGATTGCATCACAAACGTGGATGAAAATTTTCAGACATGCCAATGTTTCTTTAATATTATCGTTATCATTATTCGTTTCCTTATAGTTCTCCTTCTTTTAATAATCTTTCTCCTTCTTTTAATAATCCTAATCCTCATCTTCCTTCTCATTCTCATTCTCATTCTCATTCTCATTCTCATTCTCATTCTCATTCTCATTCTCATTCTCATTCTCATTCTCATTCTCATTCTCATTCTCATTCTCATTCTCATTCTCATTCTCATTCTCATTCTCATTCTCATTCTCATTCTCATTCTCATTCTCATTCTCATTCTCATTCTCATTCTCATTCTCATTCTCATTCTCATTCTCATTCTCATTCTCATTCTCATTCTCATTCTCATTCTCATTCTCATTCTCATTCTCATTCTCATTCTCATTCTCATCTTCCTTCTCATTCTCATTCTTATTCTCATTCTCATTCTCATTCTCATTCTCATTCTCATTCTCATTCTCAATTTCATTCTCATTCTCAATTTCATTCTCATTCTCATTCTCATTCTCATTCTCATTCTCATTCTCATTCTCATTCTCATTCTCATTCTCATTCTCATTCTCATTCTCATTCTCATTCTCATTCTCATTCTCATTCTCATTCTCATTCTCATTCTCATTCTCATTCTCATTCTCATTCTCATTCTCATTCTCATTCTCATTCTCATTCTCATTCTCATTCTCATTCTCATTCTCATTCTCATTCTCATTCTCATTCTCATTCTCATTCTCATTCTCATTCTCATTCTCATTCTCATTCTCATTCTCATTCTCATTCTCATTCTCATTCTCATTCTCATTCTCATTCTCATTCTCATTCTCATTCTCATTCTCATTCTCATTCTCATTCTCATTCTCATTCTCATTCTCATTCTCATTCTCATTCTCATTCTCATTCTCATTCTCATTCTCATTCTCATTCTCATTCTCATTCTCATTCTCATTCTCATTCTCATTCTCATTCTCATTCTCATTCTCATTCTCATTCTCATTCTCATTCTCATTCTCATTCTCATTCTCATTCTCATTCTCATTCTCATTCTCATTCTCATTCTCATTCTCATTCTCATTCTCATTCTCATTCTCATTCTCATTCTCATTCTCATTCTCATTCTCATTCTCATTCTCATTCTCATTCTCATTCTCATTCTCACTCTCATTCTCATTCTCATTCTCACTCTCATTCTCACTCTAATTCTCATTCTCATACTCATTCTCATTCTCATTCTCATTCTCATTCTCATTCTCATTCTCATTCTCACTCTCATTTTCATTCTCATTCTCATTCTCATTCTCATTCTCATTCTCATTCTCATTCTCATTCTCATTCTCATTCTCATTCTCATTCTCATTCTCATTCTCATTCTCATTCTCATTCTCATTCTCATTCTCATTCTCATTCTCATTCTCATTCTCATTCTCATTCTCATTCTCATTCTCATTCTCATTCTCATTCTCATTCTCATTCTCATTCTCATTCTCATTCTCATTCTCATTCTCATTCTCATTCTCATTCTCATTCTCATTCTCATTCTCATTCTCATTCTCATTCTCATTCTCATTCTCATTCTCACTCTCATTCTCATTCTCATTCTCATTCTCATTCTCATTCTCATTCTCATTCTCATTCTCATTCTCATTCTCATTCTCATTCTCATTCTCATTCTCATTCTCATTCTCATTCTCATTCTCATTCTCATTCTCATTCTCATTCTCATTCTCATTCTCATTCTCATTCTCATTCTTATTCTCATTCTCATTCTCATTCTCATTCTCATTCTCATTCTCATTCTCATTCTCATTCTCATTCTCATTCTCATTCTCATTCTCATTCTCATTCACATTCTCATTCTCATTCTCATTCTCATTCTCATTCTCATTCTCATTCTCATTCTCATTCTCATTCTCATTCTCATTCTCATTCTCATTCTCATTCTCATTCTCATTCTCATTCTCATTCTCATTCTCATTCTCATTCTCATTCTCATTCTCATTCTCATTCTCATTCTCATTCTCATTCTCATTCTCATTCTCATTCTCATTCTCATTCTCATTTTCATTCTCATCCTTATCCTTATCCTTATCCTTATCCTTATCCTTTCATTCTCATTCTCATTCTCATTTTCATTCTCATCCTTATCCTTATCCTTATCCTTTTACTTATACTTATACTTATACTTATACTTATACTTATACTTATTCTTATACTTATACTTATACTTATACTTATACTTATACTTATACTTATACTTATACTTATACTTATACTTATACTTATACTTATACTTATACTTATACTTATACTTATACTTATACTTATACTTATACTTATACTTATACTTATCCTTTTCCTTGTTCTTTTTCTTTTTATTTTTTTTTTATTTTTCTTATTGTTTTTCTTTTTCTGTTTTTCTTTTTCTTTTTTCCTTTTTCATGTTCCCTCTGTCTCTTTTCTTTTTCCTTATTCCTTTTTTGCTCTTTCCTTTTTTTTTCCTTTTTTCCTCCTTTCTTTTTCTCATTCTTTCTCTTTCCTAATATCCTTTATACTAAGCAACGGCTTATCTATTCATCCGTCAGTGCGTTGTCGATCTCTAAGAAACGTAAAAATCGAAAAAAGTGAGGTCGGGATGAGTTTCTCACATCGCTTCTATGAAGTTTTGTTCCAAACTCTTCCTTCTCGATGTAATACAAGATGTTGTTCAAGCTAGAGAGAACGGTGAGTACTGGTTTTGTGACGTACTCCTAAGATTATTTATAGTAAAATGCAGTAGCACAAAATCAATGAAGCACTGTCCATAAATTCTTAAGTTATACAAAAAGGAAAGCCTACAACTTGATTAACCGAGAGGAATAACAATTAGACATGCGTAGTTCACGAACGAACTAGTTGAATTCAACGATTCTCACTTAGGATATATATAAACTAATTCTTTCATTATCCTTCTTTAAGTTCAATTGATTTTATAACGAGTCAGGACTAGGGCAAAAACTTAAAAAACGCCTTCAACAATGGCTTGAGTCCGTCTAAATATATTTTTGGGTCTTGGGTCAACAGAAGTTGCTTAAAAATTAACTAAAGGACTAGAAGATCTAACATAGTTAACGAACTAAAATTATAACTAACTTAAAGATAAACTAATTAAAACTGTTCGTGAAAATCCTTTTTGTTAATTTCACTATTTGCTATAGTCCACAAAACCCAAAACTTGTCTAATTACCCAGTTAGAGCCATAGATAATTCGAGTGGAACTCTCTCTTTAAAAATTAAAAATTGTTTCCAAGTCGTCCACGAAACCCAAAAATTGTCTGTTAACCCAACTTGATTCCCGTAGATAATACGAGAAAAATCTATTCACAAAAAATCTATAGATTTTTGGAATTCCCCAAAACCCAAAATATGTCCAATAGCTAACTGGATCCATAGGTAATCCTAGTAGAACTTATTTGTCAAATCAATATTAAAGTTTTGTTCAAAGAGTTTCCTATATAATTCCACTTGATCCTTTTTGTCACAAAAGAATATATTTCTCTCAAAGTAATCAACAAAACCCAAAATAGTTCCAATATCTCATCTAGTTCCTTAGATAATCCTAGTAGAAGCGTCCATAAAAAACAAAAAGTTCTAAGAACTCAACTAGATTCATAAAAGTCCAATGATCCAATAGTTTGACATATCACACAAATTCTTGTTTGTGTCCAAGGATCCCTCAGAAATAACAAAAGTTCCAATGACTTACGTGACTAACTGCAAAAGCTATCCTCATAAGCAAAAAAGTCCCATTTGCGTCCCCGAGCGCGTATTTTTTGGTAGAAGCACGAAATAAGACCTCATTTTCAAGTCTTACCAAAATATGCCCCCGCTCACGTACGAGAACGAACAAATATTGTTTTCGGGAGTATTTGGATAATGACGCATTTAATGGTGTCTTACAACTTCGCAGTCATTATCCATGTACTTCTTAAACTTGATTTATTCCCAAGAAAAAGGCAGGTGAATATCTCAAGATCTGGGCGACCAGTTTATCAGTCCGAAGGTGAAATGCACTGCTTCCGAATAGTTCAGGATATAAAGCGAGAGTTTAAACAATTGACCTTATTTCAAAAGAAATATGGACAGATAAATCCACCAGCTTTTAAAGCACACCACCATCAGGTCATAAATGGGCCTGAACGATAACACAAAATATTGGTCGAAAACAGTATATCTTTTTGAAGGTTTTCGAGAACCTATAGACTGGAACGGTGGTGATGCGGAAGGTCGACTGGCCAGTTCAGTTCTTGCAGCAGTTCAATTTTGTATGCTTTAGAACCAAGATCTTTGGGTCATATATGCCATAAGCTGTTCAGAACGGTGCTGGATCGATTCATTACGGTTATCGCGAACACTTACTTATGACCGCTATATCCAACACCGATATACTTTCTACGCTACATGCTGATGAATTCTCCAAAAATTACACCGCTGATACGCCAAGTCAACCTCAGTTAACTGTATCAGCAAAATGCGCTAACTCAATTGCGCCATGGCATCAAGACTTAATGATGATTCAAGTATCAGCAAGACTTCAATCAACGCACTGAGTTATGGAATTGTATAGCGCATTGATTTATGTGGTAAATTTTGATAGTGCGGTGAGTTGGGTAACACAATGTGGTGAAAGTTCTTAGCGCATACATTTCTGGTTTGTAAAACAAGTTTGCTTCCTCATTTGAGGTCGGACATGTTCGAATGAAAAAAGAAAGAAGAACGAGCTAAAAAATGTATACTTAACACTATTGCGTTACATTTAATTAAACAACTACATCAGCGTTGTAACACAGTTAAGTGCTTCAACTCAATAATCAATCAGCTCAAGACTTCAATTAGCACACTGAGTTAGGGAGTTTTATAGCGCACTGTGCTATGGGGTAAATTTAGTGATTGTAGTGAGTTTGGTAATGCAATGAGTTATGTAGTGAATATCTTAGCGAAAAAGTTTCTGGTATGTAAAACAAGTTTGCTCAGAAAGAAGAACGAACAAGAAACAATTTGCTTTTTTTTGCGCTATTGTGATACATTTTGTAGAACATACGTATCAGTGCAGTAACACAGTTAAGTGCTTCAACTCAAAAGCGCAACGCAATGCTACGTCATTCAGTAAACTGTAAGCATACTTTTTTACTTGGTAATAATGAGTAAAAAATGTATACCATACATTACTTCGATTTAAATCGATTTGAGGCAATTTGAAATTGAAGCAATTGCACTTAGTTGGTTTTAATATACTACCCACTATCATTTCTATGATTTTTGTTTAATAAAACTATGAGTTTAGTATAAAAAAAAGTTCATAAGTGAAATTGATAAGTGAACATCACAATATTTAACTTCTTTTAAATGTATGTAAATGTCTTCGTAAAACGTTCTCTGAGCACATAATTTTGTATAAATATCGTTATTTACTCTATTTTTCTGTTATAATGTTTGATCTTAAGATACGTGTGTCTTTGAACTTCGTGTGCATTTTCTCTTTTCATCGACTTTGGTTGGTTTCTCCATGTTTTTTTTTTTCTTTAAAGAACTTTACTTAATATCTCAAAAATTATCGCAGTATATAAAATGTACTCTTCTCTTTTACTCTTTGCAAATTCTTTTAGCTACTGTGCTGTTGAAATTTAAATCAAATTTTTTTATAATGTTTTCGACTTTGGACTCTAGAAGCTTGAGTGTGAAAGTGTTTATTGTTTTATCATATTCAACTTTATTATTAATTACTATTTCTTTATCATGATTAGCATATTTATTTTTTATTGCTCAAATTTATTTCAAATACGCTAAGAATTTAATGTTCGCCATAAGACGAAAACAATCATAAAAGTAAAAGAGAAAAAAAAAACAACTTGTTTCTTGGTTAGTTGTTCTTTTAACTGTTTTTCTGTCAAAAAAAACCTGTCTAATAAAAAGTATTTTTTTAATATTTATTAAAGAACTCTCAATAATTTTTAACAATATGACTGAAACTTGTTAACTAGCCTACGATATAAAATACGGGTAATAAAATTAAATTGAATACGTTTAAAACAAAAAAAAAAAAACATAATAAAGTTTTGTAAAATATAAAATAAGCGTAAAAACCATCTTTAAAATGAGAGAAATCAAAAGTAGGGTAATAAAATAAAAGAAGTTGCAAAGTTTTTTATTTGTGTGGATAACATTTTTTAGAAAAAAATTTAAAAAAATGAAAAAAATTTGGCTAGAAATGGAGGTGTGGGATCCAGAAATCTGAACTTAGTAGTGACATTTGTTTTAGTCAGAACTTGGACGTTAAAAACAATGCAGTCATTTCAGTTATAAAAAATAAGAACAAGGACATTTAAGCTTTCCTGACATGTTTTTAAAAAAAATTATACAGAATCGTGTTTTCTGTCTAAATCATCTCAAGTCGGTAACAACATTATTACGTTAAGAAGTTTCTAGTTCAAAAGTGTCTTGTAAGTGACTTCGTGGCTCGATTGGCTTAGTTGTATCAATTTTCAAAATACATTTTCTGTCTACCAAATTTAGCAATGCATTTATTAGGCAAAACAATTATTCTTTTAAGACATGAGATACTCATCAAGATATACTGCGCTGATACACCAACTCAAACGCATTTTATTATATGCACAAAATGCGCTAACTCAGTTGTGCCATGGCTTGGTTCGAAATGCTATGAAAGTCGTAAATCCGCGCTTTGAGCTAGTGAGTAGGTTAAAACATGAGTTCTGAGGTAAATTTTGTGAATGTGATTAGTTGGTTAGTTTTTTTTTGAGTTAATTGATGTTATAACGCACTGTTTAGTACTTGGCGCAGTTTGGCCTTAACTGAAGAAAATGCATAAAATCAAATTCTATCCCATTATTAAATTTAACAAAATCCTATGCAAAAATATATTAAAACAAGTAAAGAAAGTCTAAAGTCGGTCTAGGCCGACTATGAAATACCCTAAACCCACTTTTCAAAAACAAAAAATTTTTATTGTAAATGGGCGAGTCCGTGGGATAATGAAGCCTATAATTTATGTGCATTTAAATGTTGATGAAAAATGTACACATACCAAGTTTTATTCCCGTAGCTCACAGTTAATGCCTTTATTGTGCTTTCGCTATGGGAGGTGGGCGAGTTTTTGGACGGACTACTCCCAATTTTTGAACACACCTTAGTTTTGGTATAAAATACATACATACTAAATTTAATTTCTCTATGACAAACATAACCTTATTTATTGAGTTTTTAACTTTTTGGGCTATATGGGAGGTAGGCGTGTCCGTAGGCAGATGACGTCCATTTTTCAAAACCATCTTTGTCTTGTCATAAAAAACATATGTGCCAAATTTTAGCTCTTTAGGTTAAACACAGGCTTATATATTGCGTTTTCAATTTTTGTGTTGTATGGGAGGTGGGCGTGTCAGTGAGCGGATGACGTCCATTTTTCGAAGACATCTTTGTGTTGGCATAAAACACATACATATCAAATTTTATTGTTGTAGGTTAACTATGAGCTGAGTTATGCAGTTTTCAATTTTTGCATTGTATGGGAGGTAGGCGTGTCCGTGGGCGGATTCCAAAAATATTCAATAATGCAGATCCTTGGGTGCATGTGACCATGTGTACCAAGTTTCATCCAATTATCTCTACTCCTTCTTCTTATCCTGTGTATACGGACAACACACAGACGGACAGACGGACGGACGGACGGACGGACGGACGGACGGACATAGATAGCTCGACTCAGGTAGTGACGCTGATCAAGAATATATATACTTTTCTATACCGGACTCGCTTCGTTCTATGCGTTACAAACGTTTGCACAAAGTTAATATACCCTGACCTTTCAGGTTTAGGGTATAAAAATGCTAACACGAAAAGTTATTTATGTGAATCATATCAGATCGAAGCAATGAGTTTAAGTTTAGCAAAAACTAACAAAGTTTTAAGTTCAAGCAGACAACTTAAGTTGAATTTCAGATGAATGCGATAAATTGAATGGACATAACATGTTTTTGATCAGTGGAAATAGTTTTAAGTTTGCTTCCACTTTTAAAATCGAACACGTTTGACAAAACGATTAAAAGAACGAGCCTAATATAAATTTAACCAATTGCGCTATTTGAGTTATTGCGTTACTTTTGTCAAAAAAAGTGTGTCAACGCAGTAACACAGTTAAGAGCTTTAACACAATAACGCAACGCAGTGCTGCGTTTACTACGTTTAATTCATTGCGTCTCATTTCTTTTGTGTGGTTTCATAATAATTATTCTTCCATGGACAAGAACCATTTTCCTTTTCTTATTTCAATGAAAATTTTTCTAAAATGCCAGAATATGCTTTATTTTTATTTTTTATAGAAACACTTTGGTTCAGTTAAAAATTTTACGTGAGCATCAGAGCCTTAGATAAGCTCAAAGTAACATGTTTTTTATTATGTAGAAAATTTCAGTATTTGTGAATTTTCTAGATAAACTCAAAAAACCAAATATTTAGTATTTTAGAAAATAGTACATTTTTCGGTGGGCTCGCAGGGCTTTTCTCGATTAACTCAAAAGTAAAAATCTAACTTGTGCTTGAAATAGGAACCATACTTCATAATTATTTCATTATTGGCTCATTTCAGATTTTTTCGATAACACAACTCCTCTAAATAAATCCAAAAATACAAGTTTTTAGTTTCATTTCATAATTTTTCTTTGCAAATTTTGACTCCTTTGATATTTTTTTTTTGTGGGCTCGACTGCTTTAGATAAACTTAAAAATAAATTCCTTTAATTTTTAAGAAAAATGCTTTTGTGACAAAATTTTTTTTTAATAACAAAACATGTCTAATTTCAGAAACATTGACACATTTCATACATGAAACTTCAAAAGTATTTTTTTTTCTTTAAGGGTATTCATGGCATATTTGTCATTTTTTCAAGGTCACGTCTGATATAGATAAACTAAAATTTTTCTGTAGTTCCGTAGAAAATGAAGATATACCGTTAATTATTTTTTATCAAACCAAAGTTGATACATGTTATATTTTTTGTATGGGTGCGATAAACTCGAAATTTAAACTTTTCAGCATCGCAAAATAACGATATTTTGTTTTTTTATGTAACATATAACCAACTTTGGCTCATTTAATATTTCTTCAAGTTGTCGACTGATCATGAATCATCAGATATTGGCTCATTTTAAATTTTTTATGGGCAGGACTGTTTTAGATTAATTGAAAATAACACTTTTCAGTATCCTAAAATTACAATATATCGCAAATAGTTTTTATATCCAATCTTGATTAAAACTCTAGAATAAGATAGAAAGATAGATAAATTCAACTTTAAATTAAATTCTTTAAGAAAAACATGTATCATAGTTTTTATGTTTTATGATTCATCATTATATTTTCAGAATATGATCTTATAATTATATTTTCATGGCACATTTGAAATTTTTTTCGTGGACATGACTGCTCTAGATGACTAAAAAATAAATCTTTTTGTTGGATTTTAGCAAAATATGATAATTCGTTGTTAATTTGTGGCTGTTGTAATGAAATTTGACATATATCATTAATTTTGGCTCAATTGGAGCAGTGTCACAGTTATTACGTGGCACTTTCTTTTTAGAAATAGCTTGATTTACATCACCAGACCCATAACAGAGATGTTAACCGGTTTACTATTAGGTAAATATGCCTCGTAAGTTTACATTTTGGTGTCGTCGGATCTTTATTAGAAAATAATTTGGTTCATTGAGAATTTCTTGTAGGCACTCTAGACTACTCTAAGGACATTCTTATATATTTTTTCTCTAATCAGATCCATAATGCTGCTGCTAAGATATAAATATTTGGTTAAATATTTGGCTCATTTCATATTTTTGATGGTCAAAAATGTGCTAGAGAAATTTTAAAAGAAAAAATAATATTAAAATAAAATAAATTTATTTTCTACCTCATAAATTTCCATTTTCGTTACGCAAAATATCTATTGAAATATAAATTGGCACCTCGAAAACTAACGTTAATGCCATGAAGTTTAATTATTGAGAAATCATTTAAATCAAATCAATAATATCTGTAATAAAAATCATTTGGCTCATTTGAAATTTTTTCATCGCCATGACTGGCGTCTAAATAAAAGTCTAAAATAAAGTTGAAATATTGATTTTGCTAACAACGAAGTTTGTCAAAATCTGACAAATAAACTCGGGGTCAACAACTTTACAACGGCTTTGCATATACCTCGTAAATTTACGCTATTGTATATAATATTAATACACTATAATTA
The DNA here is from genome assembly GCA_958299015.1 of Tetanocera ferruginea. Taxonomy (NCBI): domain Eukaryota; kingdom Metazoa; phylum Arthropoda; class Insecta; order Diptera; family Sciomyzidae; genus Tetanocera; species Tetanocera ferruginea. The sequence continues at coordinate 48,007,812 of OY282640.1, read as the reverse complement.
CTTTATAATTAAGCTTGAAACATATCGTCAACTTACATTTTTATCATGTAGAATCCCTTACAAAAATCATGTGGCTCATTTGATATTTTATTGTGAGGACGACTGCTCTGAAAAATGTGAAATATTGATTTTTAATGGTTAAGAACTTCATAAATGCTTTGTATATGCCTCGTAAATTTATACATTTGTCATAAAGGGTCGTTATTGAAAAATCATTTATCTAGTTTCGCCGATCACATAAATATATCATAGTTTAGCTTGAAATATCTCGTATATTTACATTTTTTGTGATGTATGATCTATAATAAAAATCATTTGGCTCAGTTCATATTTTTTGAGGACATGACTGCTGTAAAAAGACTGTGAAATATTGATATTATATTGATATATGAACTACGTTATTTGTTATTATCAAACAAATAAATGAAGAGCTAAAAGCTTTACAACCGCTTTGCATATGCCTCGTAAATTTACGCAATTGTCAAAAAGGGTCGTTTTTGAATTATCGATTGCCTCATTTCGGACTTATAACCGTTAAGATAATTACTGTACAGTTAAAATTTTTTAAAATTTTCATGTATTATCTCTTATTAGAATCATTTGGCTCATTTGAAATTTCTGCATGGACATGACTGCTCTGAAAAAATGTGAAATATTGATGTTTAACGGCGTAGTTTGTCAAAATCAGACAAATGAGACGTTAACAACTTCACCAACGCTTTGTATATGCCTCGTAAATTTACGCTATTGTCAAGAAAGGTCGTTATGGAAAAATCGATTGTCTCATTCTTAAAATAATAAACTTATAGTTTAGTTCCTAATATTTCGTAAATTTACATTTTTTGTCACGTAGGATCTCTTATATGAACAATTTGGCTCATTTGAGCTTTCTTCATGGCCACAACTGCTCTGATTTGGTTTTTAACAGCGTAAGTTGTTAAAATCAGACTAACGAGGCTTAACAACTTCATAAAAGCTTTGTATAAACCACGTTAATTTACGCTATTGTCATGAAGGGTCGTGGTTGAAAAATCATTTATCTGATTTCACCGATAAGATAAATTAAGATTGTAAGTTTCATAGTTAAACTTGAAATATCTCGTTATTGTAAATTTTTGTTAATTCTTATTATAATAATTTGGCTCATTTGACATTTTTTTATGGCCACGACTGCTCTGAAAAGAAAAGAAATTTTGATTTTACTACTGATGTAGATTGTCATATTTAGATTAATTAACGCCATGCTAAGAACTTTACATCCACTTTTTATACACCTCGTAAAATTATACTTCTGTCATGAGAGGTCGATATTGAAAAATCGATTTTCTCATTTCAATATTATAAACGATAAAAAACTACTTTAAATTTAAGCATAAAATATCTCGTAAATTAATATTTCATGTAGGATTTCTTCATTAAGGATAATTTGGCTCATTTTAAATTTTTTTGTGGGCACTACGGCCTTACTTACAATATTTCTATTGCATATTTTTCTAGTAGCGAAGTTTGTTTGTCATAATAAGACACATAACCGAATAGTTAGCCGCTCTACAACAGCTTTGTAAGGCTCGTAAATTTACATGTTTGTCATGAAGGGTCTTATCAATCCATTTTGAATTTTTAATAATAAAACAAGTAAACTGTTAGCCCAGAAAAAAACAAAAATCCAAGATTTAGACCAAACATGCCCACGTAGAAGCTCGATTGGCCCGCGTGGCCCTTCATACAATTTTTATTTTTTTTATTTTAAGTTTGTCTTTTTGCTAAGCCAAAAAAATAACACCTGCACAAGATTATTCGCCACGCCTGCTTTTTCTAAATTGTATAAAATTAAAAAAAAAACTCGTGAAAATAAAATACACACTAGCTCAAATAATTGCCAATTAATAAACACATAAGAAAGATAAATAATAAAAAAAAACATGATTCGCACAAATAAATCATGGCTACAAATTAAATTTCCCTCGAAAATTTCCCTGCAATTTATTTGCTGCTGCTGTTGTGTTGTTGTTGTTGTTCACTTTTCCAATTTATTTGCCATCAAAAACAATTTCGCTGCCGCACTGCATGCCTAACTTTTGTTGCATACGCGAGTCAAACGTATGCAATTTGCTTGCATAGCAACAGTGAGTGCCACACCTCATCAAGCAACCAAACCATGCGCACCGCCCCACTTGCCCCCCTCCCCCCAAGAAATGCTGCTTGCCATAACCCAGGTTATGGCTATGAAAATTATTCACTGCATCTTGCTGCTCAACAACGCAATGAAATTTTCAATGTTGCCATATTTTCTTTGAATTTATTCTGTTTTTTTTTTTTTTTGTTCAACACAGCAGCAATTGCAGCTGTTTTCTTTTTTTGTCCAACACTTTTTTGTGCAACACTCTTTCACACACAATAAATCACGCTGTGCTGGCGAAAGTGTTGGGCAAACGCAGTGTTAAGCAGGCAAGGAAGTTGTAACATATCGCATAATTTTTAGCTTTTTTTTTGTATCTGAGCTGCAACAGTTTTTAATGGCACTCAATCAAGAGCAACAACAGCTAACAACAACACAAACAATAACAACAACAAAAGGCTGCAATAATTTTTTCATCATTGAAATTGTGTTGATTTTGATTTTTCTCGCATGTTTGTTTTTTTTTATAGAATACCAAAAAGATTTACGCAAAGTTGAATTCAGAAAAAGCAAAATCATCATCACAATCATCATCTATGATCAGCAGTAGCAGAAACAGCGATAGCAACAGTTGTTGTTGCTATGCAAACTATTCATATTTTTGTGGTTTTTTATTTCTTTTCCTGCTGCTGCTGTTTTTATTTTTGCTACTGTTTAACAAACACATTGTTGCGCTTGTTAAAATGTTGTCGTTAAAGTTGTTGTTGTTTTTTTTTTCTCTACTGTAGTCGGCACACAGTAGCAATGGCTAAACATGACAACATTAGAATTTGTACAAAATTGACATGAAAAAGCTTTTTGCTAATTAAGCAGATACCTGAGGCGAAACTTAGATAAAAGAGAAAAAAAAAACCGGGTCTGCTTTCGAAGAGAAGAAAATTAATTTTATGGTAAATTAAAAATAAACTTTGAAGTGGTCTTGGAAAATATTGTTTTATTATGATTCGCTATCTTCAAATTCTTTTGCAAAGTCTTTTTTATTTAGCATGAAATTTCTTTTCTTATTTGTAGTAGGCTAGAAGGTATTACAAAAAGTCTAGCATATCGAAGTTAATTATAATATGTACTAAAAAAAAAATATATGGAAATATTATTATAAATTATTATATGAAATATTATGTACAAAAATCTCAACTTCATTTAGTACCGAGTATTTATGAGACTTGGAGTAATTTTCTATGCTTTTTAATTCCAATACCTTAATTCGTATACCTTGACTTGATTGAAGCTGTAACGAATAATATCTGCAGATTACTTTTCAGTAGTTTCGAAAGTTTTTCAACATTCTTTCAAAAGTTTTTCCTTGAGTGAAGATATGACAATTGTGCCAGCCATGACAAACAACTGATCTTCTGGGTTCTTAACTGCTAGAGGTTAAGGGTCAGGTAAACATCGAGCTATTGCTGTAAGAGATGATGATTTCATCGTCACATCGTCAGTGACGATAAAATCATCACATCGCCAGTGGATCATATGTTTTTTAGGGAGAGATTGACTCGTCGAGTCATAGTATATAGAACTTCGTTCAGAGAGCACGCCATCAATGCAGTAGTATCGCAGGGTTCAGTCCTATCACCTACTTTGTTTTCTGATTTTTATCAACGACCATCTGTCATTGACTCACAAGCCAGTTTTTTCGTTTGCCAATGTAGCAGCAATCATCTTTGGAGATTTAGAGCAAGAGGCAAAATATGAATGATAAACTCCTTTATTACTCATAAAAACCTCCAAGTGAAGTTTATATAAATGGTGTAGAGCTTGCGAAATAAGCCGCTATAACGTTCTGGACAAACGTGTCGAAAAAATACTTCACTTTGGCTGAATTTAGCACTAACTATAGCTCATATATGAAAAATCAAAATGGAGTATAATTCGCACATTTGGGCAGGGGCTTCAAGGGGCTTATTATTTGGAGTAACTGGAGTAACTGGAGTAAACGTAGTGCGATATACCATATCTGATAGGGGATTGTAAATGTTTCATCCTCTCTCAATTTACTTGGACATCGACGTAATGTTGGGTGCCACTACTATGAGAAGTGTTCAATAGTTGTGCACGATCTGACTCCACCAGCTAGAGCATTCCCCAGGTTCAATTGGGCGGCTCACCAAGCCCAACCCTAAAATTGCCTTGATCTCCGACAGTTTTGGTCTGTTTAAATGTAAAACAAATCTTCACCATTATTGCTCCAATTTTCCACACTCCATTTTTATCCACTTACGAATTTGTTGGGGGCATCCCCTGAGCATTGATTTAAAATAAAAAAAGGAGGCTTAAGGAAGTATGTCTTATTGCAATAAAGATGGCAATAGGCACACAACGGACAACAAGGCAATCTTACAGTTGCTCAAGAGCATGCAGATTGAAGCTTACAGCAATGGAGTTCTTTTCTCTGATAAAAAGTCAGTTTATGTGAGTCCGAATGTGTGTTCATGAAACCTACGTCTATAGAAGACCCGGTGAGCGTTATGCGCAATGTCGCATTAAAAAAACAGTGACGTACCAAGAAGAATCTTGTATGATGTGGACTGGAATATCATATCGCTCATTTGATCGAATAACGTCATAACTCAAAAAAAGTCTTTTTGCAGAAAATGCTTTTAACGTCATCAATTTACTCACACCTTGTATAGAAAAGAAAAGACATATTCTCTTCTCACGCGGATGGTATTCAAAATAATAACTTGAATATTTTACACAAAAAAAAAACAAATTGGCCATTTCAGCCCTTGAAAGGACTTTGACCGAGCTTCTGATGATCAATTGTGTTATGTGTGTTATTAAATGTTTGCACATAATTGACCGAGAACTGGAACTACATGTTTTATGCCGACTCCAAACGGGTAAAGTTCATGTTCTCAAGAAGCTTTAAATGGCACTATTTACTCTCTGAGGTTTGCCATAGTCTGCAGAGAGGTGATGACCGATCAGATAAAATTTCTTATTGAAAAAACTTTTCGCCTCGACTGGGGATCGAACTCGGGCTCCGAGCATGCTAATCCACACACTTAACCTGCATGCCACGGTCACCACATACATATCGTACAGATTGCAAAAAACTCAAGTTGAACTTTCGTCCCTTAACCATAAATCTGTATTAAGTGGCATACCACAACGTTCAATGCTTGGTCCTCTTTTATTCTCTATTTTGAGAAATGACATCTTTGCTGTTTTCCAACATTCTTACGTGCAACGATATTCAGATCTTTTTAATAAGTAGTATTGATCTTTGTTAATCTCTGACATAGACTCAATGAGGATGTAAGAAGCATTAACCACCAATGGGTTATATTTAATGGACATCAATTAAATACATATGAAATAAGTTATTGAAAAAATTATTTATTTTCGCATAAACAGTTCTTTTTCGCAACTGTTTAATTTAAAAAACTTTTATAATCATGAAATATAACCTGCTTATGAAATGTAACCTGTAAAATGATAGTCCGTACTTGGAATTAAAAACCGTTTCATATCACACCATTTTGTGGTTATATAACGAGAACGGTATTGCTGCTTTAGCTCTATTTAAGTGGGAAATGAAAAGGTGATATTTTCAAAATGCTCCTTCCGCTTGGAGTAAGTCGGATGTTCCGGTGCAAAAAACGATTTGAGAAGACTGGAGTTATAAAAATCCACAGTTTGAAATCCGTTCCGGGATGGATTGTAATCGGCAAGATGGATTGTATTAAGAGGATAGAAATGTTAACGCCTTTTGGAGAAGCACACTGATAATTTGCAAAGAAAACTCTTGTATACCGATGAACACAATTGTGTCTTGCAGAAAAAATCTTTACAATCCAAATGTTAGGGTGTATGAACAGTCATCTAGGGAAGCATCTGAACTTATTTCACGGCTAGTTAAGTGTCATCACCCAGCTTCAGCCATGGTTTGGCGGGGTGTTTCTTTGGTAAAGTCATTTAACCATTCTCTGTTTTAAAACTAGTCGTGGACTTTCCAGCAAAATTCTGCGCCGTATTAGAAAATGTATTGCCAGCATTAAAGAACATGATTTTCGACACAACATATTTATTCTCTTAAGACAGCTTTGGTTCGTGTTGTGGACAATTTTTCAATGAACGAGGTGCGAGGTGCGTATGACTATTGATGATTGGCTGGTCTGACGAAAGGCGTGTGTAAAAGCCAAAGGCGGACATTTTTAATGAATATTTCTATGTCGACAAAGAATAACCGCTAAAGTCGATTTAGCACAAAGTGAGGATATTACTTTCATTGCATTCCTCGCAACAAAATACACTAGTAAGCAAATTTGTATGGTTGTACCTTGAAAGTTAGTTGTTTGAGGCCATCAAATCTAAACAGCAAAAGTCGGGGTTCCCCGATTTTACGTAGTATTTTTAATCTTAAAATGCTGTACTGAAATCCTGAAACATGACTTTAGCTTGTCGACACAGATATTTTTTTTTGTATACTATATACAGTGACCGACAAACTGTTCATAAAAAGACATACATACATACAGTGAATCAAAAAAGTTTAGGCACAAAGCAGTTATGAGTTTAAATTTGTTAGTACAACTTTTTCCAGTACACTTGCAGAAAAGAAAAGTATAAGCATTTAAAAAATAAACATTTCATTTTGTATTTACACCAAAATAAAAATTTAATTTCAATTTTAATTCATATTAAATGTTACAATACTAAAAAAAACATGATTTTGACATCAAAAAAGTTTAGGCACAAGTGATTATGTTTTTATTAAAGTGAGTAAATTTCAAGTCCTTGAATATTTGGCTAGACGTCCTTTGGCCTAAATTATCGCCTCTTAACGTCCTCGCATTCTTACAGATTTTGATGTCTTTTCTGGTGATATTATTGACCATTCGGTGCGTATGGCTTCCTTGAAGCTTCCTTGAGCGCATTTTAGAAGTATTTTATTTGAGATTTCGTATTTTTTTCTAGTAAGTACCAAATATGCTGAATGGGGTTCATATCGGGTGCTTGCAAAGGTGTTTTTAGCTGATTTCAGAGCTAGATAAGCCATTCCAGCAAAAGATAAGACCAATTTTTTGGGTCGTTATCTTGTTGAAATTTATATTGTATCCCAGTTAGCCCCAATTTTTCAACACTGGGTGTCAAATGCTCATTTAAAATATTCAAGCAAAGGTGTTTATCCATTTTATCATCAATAAAAATGAGATTCCTAACTCCAGACACCGCCAAATAGCCCTTAATCATTCGATTTCCGCTACTGTATTTCACTGTTTTTTTATGCTATTTTCCTACAGCTCTTTTTTCAGTTTTCTCAAACGATTTTGAGCGCCATATGATGCAAACAAATTGTATTAAGGTCCATCACTAAAAATAATACAATCCCAAAATGAATCCGGCTCATTTACGTAGGGTTTTGGGAACTCCGAACTTTTTTTTTTATTTGAAGCTTAAATTTGTAGCTTGCGCCGATAAACTCGTACCTAATATCCAGCTTCATTAAGTGTATCGCGAAGTGGTCGAGCATCAAAGTTTTCTCAAATCGTTGCTGTATTTCGTGGCACAATTTAACAGCTAAATTTTAGGGTTTTGAGTAACTGCAGGCACTACAATCTAATCCTGGTGTAGCGTTCATATTTTGGCACGACCAGATCGGCTCTTACGCTTTACTTTACCGGTATTTTATAATGATTTATGATGTTACTGACACTTGAATATGATCTCTTTACTAATTTACCGGTTTCGCGATACGGTTTTTTTCTATACATAAACATTTATTATTATTTTACGAACGTCAACCGAAATTTCTGTTCCATTGCTTACTTCTGCGCTCAATCTTTACCGAAACCAACATCAACACTCAGTAAAAACTTTTAACAAATAACTTAAGCGCAAAAGTAAAGACAAAAAACCAAGAGATATTGCTAAATAAGAAACAACATGAGACACATACAAAGTGTGCCTAAACTTTTTTGATAAGGATTTTTCCTTCATCCGCTTAAATTTTGATTGGTAGTTTGAAGTAACGGGACATTTTTTGGATATTAAGAAAGAACTATTTCTAATGGTACTTTCTTCATTAAAACTTTGGTCAAATTCGTTATTATTAGATACTTAAGCAACACTTTTTTTCAGAAACATTGCTTGTGCCCGTTATTATTAGATACTTAAGCAACACTTTTTTTCAGAAACATTGCTTGTGCCTAAACTTTTTTGATTCACTGTATATTTTTTTTTATTAAAGACATTTTTGGAAACTAACTGATAAAAAATGTTTTTAATATTTTTATTACATTTGTCTGACGTCTTTTTCAAAAACAATTATGTGATTTTTTTGAATTTATACTTTTTCATAAAACTTTTTAAATTTTGTGATATTTAATGTGACCTTTTTTTGCTTTGAGCACCAGTTGTATCCTTTTAGTTATATTATTAATTAAGTTTTTTAAAGATTGAGTACTTATCTTTTGACCTTTCTTTGGTATCAGCCATCCAGAGCTCATCAACGTTATTCGGTGACCAATTACCGAATAATATTTTTGTTTCTTCAATATATTCCACACGCTCTCGATAAGATTTAGATCGTACAACTTTGACTCACAATCCTTTAAAAATTCACAATTAAAACCTTTGCCAAAATCCATTTCGTGGCTATTTTCACCTTATTTTTGTGGTCATTATCGTACCTGGGTCATTATCTTACCTGGCTCACATCCGAATTTCTTAAGACAAGGAAGTTTGGAATTCAAACTTTTGTAAGAGTCAGCTCCGGCGGCCATTATACAATTTTTCAGATTTTTCAATATAACTAGTACAGCTTTTTTTCTACTATCCGTTTTATTTTCTCTTAAGTACAAAAAAGTCCTGTATATTTAGGGTTCCATCTAACAATTTAATCATTAATCTATAGGTTTTAATTGATAGACATTTCTACGGTATAAACATGAACGGTATATGTTGCAGTTTGAGTTTTGTTCTTCGCTAACGGTGTGAATTACTTTGTTGCATTGTGATTGAGTTGAGTGACTTATTGTGAATGTGAATGCAGGCAGCATGTATGTGTGCATGTTTGCATGTACATACGTCGATGTGCGGCGTATAACCCATATCTGTTGGATCTCGATATAATAAAAAGTTTTGCCCGTACCATAGTTGTCATATGTGTTGTTGCTATGCAGCAATGAATTGGAACTCAGAAATGAATTTCTTTTAATATTTAAGCTGCAAGCAGCACCCACAGAGTTGCAAACAATACAATAATTTGGAAAACATTTAAAGTTTGCATCTGTTTACAAAACTGCCTTTTTGTACTAAACAAATATGCAGTTTAAAGTCAGCTCTGGGATTGTATCTCAGCTCTTGAAAAAGTAAGTTGTCAGCTTTAACCGTTAAAGTTGAAGTGAGCCTTTGTGTGTGTGCCATACATTTGTGCCATATCATGTCATCAACTCTTAAAATTATGCAGCGGAGTTACATAGAATGCCTACACATGCAGCTTATTGTTAATGCATGCAAAAGTACTGCTAGGCGCAGCACTAAGCATGCATCTCTGCAAGAACTAAAGAAGAGCAAGACTAGCAAGTATAATTTTTGCATAAAAAAAGGCGAACCATATGACTACAAACAGAAAAGTAGTGATGATAAAAAACTACTAAAAAGACTAGCCTTCAACTTTAACTACAGCTAAACAATGCAAACAGTTCGAAAGGGTTGTGTGAGAGTTGGTTGGGAAGGTGGATGGTTGGTTGAGGAATGCGCCTGCTAGTGAACTAGTTAATAAGGTGAGTGAACTGTTTGAACTGCTGCACCACAAGCTGTCAAGCCATGACATGATGAATTTTGTTGTTCTTGCTGTTATGTTGTTGTAGTCATTATATTTGATCAGCTGCTCTGCCATCTGCCGCTGCCCCCTTTTCTTAGCTGCTTCCTGAATTTTCTTTGTTTTACTCTTTGCTTTCTTTTTATTTTATTTATTTTTCTTTTTTAGATGTTACGTGTTGTTGTAGTTTCTTAGTTGTATCAGGTATGCTCTGTGCGTAGCAATTATTGAACTGTTGTGCCTCTTTTATGCTACTTTTGCATGCATGCTACAATTTTTGTATGCTCTTTTCGCACTCATTGCAAATTGGTATTGAGCTGTTGGAATTTGATTAAATTTGACTTTGAAAATTTTTTCTTGCAAATTTTTGAAGTGAAACTTCTTTGGCGGCGAGTGAAATTTCAAGGTCATTTTTCGTGACGCTAGGCTAACGTTTTCAATTAATATGAAAATTAAAAAAAAAGTTATTGCCGCTGCCAAGAATGGAACCCCGAACATCGTTGCTTATAAGACGGAATCTATTCCCTTACGCCACGTAGGCACATGAAACAAGTCTAACAAAATGTTATTAAAAGTGAACACGTAACATAATGAAAATAACATTAACTTTAGATTAACATTAACATTACATTATTAACATAACCGTAACATTAATTTTCATCCTACAAGTATGCACGGAAAAAAAAATAGAAAAATAGCTAAAACAGGAGCAGAACGCGTTCGTGCATATAAAGAGCGAGTTAGAGCTCTTAAGAATACAGCCGCTGCTGGGTCTGCAACTAATAATGAAGGTAAGGTGATTGCAACAACGGCTGAGTTTCAAAATGTATTTTTACGAAACATCAGTGTATTTTGGTGAATCTACAAAGAACCAATCCCCAAAAAACACACTGATGCATCTCAACAAAATTTTAAAGCCAACCAAGTTGATGTACTCAACAATCAACGTTCGCTGCTTTATGAGGCCCTCTATCAACACAGCAATTATTATGATCAGGAAGCAGGAGGTAATAATGAACAAGATTTGCCTCTGCTTTCGGAGGCTCCTTCAAAGAGTACTATGCAAATGCAATCCAGCATTCAAAAAGTAACAGTGTTGAGAAGACATTCGAAAGCAACTAAAACACCAACTGAACTAAAACAAGGAACGAAAATAACTGTTATTTTACAATTTTCAAATGAAAAAAATGGTCGAAAGACTTTTTCAAATACACAATTATGTTAAAAATGTCCTCAGCCTCACGAATATTAAGTCGCTTTTAAATTTGAAACTGTTTCTTTAAAAGTTAATTTCTTGCCTAGTATATTTCGAGGAAAAATAAAGGTTACTTTTGACTTTTATTTTATCGGTCAAAAATAGCAGTTATATTGTGACTTTAATTTTTTCGGTCAAAAATATCAAGCAATTTGTGTTTTCTTAAAGGCCGCTTGACAGATTGAACTGTTGACACCATGTGAAAATGTCTCACCGATGAGATCAAAATAATAATATCAAAATTTTTTTATCGGTAAAATGACTTGAACATATATAAATTACCTGATATTTTTGACCGAAAAATAAACGGCAGAAAATAAATGTTATTTTGCCCAAAAAAACTATAAGGCACAAAAAACTGTTATTTTTGTCGGAAAAAATAAAAATTAAGAGATAAAAGTTAATATGTGACACTTTCGACAAAAATCATATTCGGTACGGTCCCTGGATGCAAATAATGAATCAACAAATTATTATTCCATTTCGTTTTGATTGAATTTCTTTTCAGATACTTTCGCTCTCTATTTCACACTAAAATCTCTCTTATTTCTTACTGTTAAAGAAGTTTCACTTCTGCCACGTGTACGTTGCTACACGCGAGTTTTTTTTTTTTTGTGTTCGCTTTATGCACCATTATTAGTGAAAAGTACTTTTGTTGCAAAAAGAAGGGGTATTCATAAATTGAGTACACATACAATTAACTTAATTAACACCTGTTAATTAAAAGAATTGACAATTAGTTAACCTAGTTTCACATCTGTTCAAAATCCAGAGTAGATATTAGCGAATATTGAGCCTCAAGCAAAATTCTAATATTTAAAAACAAGAACTTAATTTTTTATAATTTGTAATGCATTCCTTCATATAAAGATTTTTTTTAGAGGTATAGAGCTTCCACCAGGGATAACTGTCAAGCTAGCTGTCATATTGGTGAAGTAACTTCAACTTTTTTTGTCCGTAAACTTTAAAAAATCACCATGCAAAGACTTACACTAGAACAACGCTTACAAATCTTGGAAATTTATTTCCAAAATTCGCCCTCTGTGCGTCAAACTTATAGAGCACTTTGTCAAGTTTACGAGGCGCATAATCCTCCACCTGAGCAGCTAATACGCAATACTATGGATCGATTCATGACCACATTTACCCTTGTGGATAACATTCATCTAAATCGAGTCCGTACCGCGCATACAGAAGAAGCCATCGCCGCTGTAGACGTGAGTCTGACAGAGGACCCGAAATTATTGAACCGACGCCGTTTTCAGCAACTTGGCCTCTGCCCGCCCATTTCTTGGACAAATTTTGAGAAATAATCTTGGCCAACATCCATATAAGATCCAACTGGTGCAAGAATTACAGCCAACGGGCCATCGATTGCATGGTGTATTCGGTAAATCGGCTGAAAATGAACTGGAAGTTCAACCACATTTTTATCGTCAAATCATCTTCAGCGTTGAGACTCATTTATGGATAAACGAGTACGAAAACAAGCAGAATTGTCATTTTTAAAGTGATCACAATCCTCATGAAACTCTAGAGACTGCACTACAACCCGAAAAAAAGCACTGTTTGGTGGGAATTAAATGCCGATGACGTAATCATCCCATTTGTGTATAATCTGTAATTGGTGCCGACATTACCGTGAATTTCGAACGCTAAAGGTAAATTATTCCTGATTTTTTTATTTCTGACGTCTTTGCAAATCATTTGGAGAAGAAATGGTTTCAACATGACGGCGTTAAATATCACAAAGCGCGAAAAACCATCACTTTGTTGAGCCAAACGCTTGTAACCGAATCATTTCAAGAAATGGAACTGTGAATTGTCAACTCGTAAAGCCAATATTCGACGTACTATCGACGAAATAAGATCGGGTATGCTCGAAAAATTGGTACAAAGTTAGAGCGACAGGCTGGTGTTCATAAACGACAAACGCGCAGGCCTTAGGCCATATGCCAGAAACTATTTTTTATGAAATTTGGGATCTAATAAAGCCAACATATTGGTTTTCTATTGAATTTGTTGTGTTTTATTAAAACAAAAATTAAAGGCCTCTAAAACAACACAATTTACATATTCTAAATTACACTGTGATTTTTTAAAAATCTCGATAACATAAAAAGGGTTGCTTTTAGCCTATCCCGGGTAGGGTGTATCGCTTCTCATCATTTGATTTTTAATTTTTCCGCACATTTTCGAAGAAAAATTTTCATACCAATTTTTGTTGAACATTTTCCTGCAAGCTTTTACAGGTTTATCCCCTATTTTATTTTTTTCGATAAAATTTATTTGAACTTCCTTTTTCAGAATATGTCCGCATAAACTTTTGTGAACATATCAAACACCAAAAAATAGATCTTGGGGACTTTCAGATAAAAAGAACCCAAGACCTTTATGTTGGTGTTTGGTATGTTTACATAAGTTGAAGTCTGAGATTTTCTGAACAAATTTTTCAATGCAATCAACGAAATCTCGCTGAAAAAACCAACCAGCTACATGTTACAAGTCATAAATAGTGGAAAAACCTGAAAAATATACATGGGAGGAAAAATTTTCAACTAAATATTTTGTATAAGGCGTGCCGATAGGTTAAAAGTTAAATTTGCAGTTCGATTCCACTTATCCGAAGTAAGGTGAAACCGTTATCGTTTCCTATTCCTATTCTTATTGCTATTCCTATGCCTATTCCTATTCCTATTCCTGTTCCTATTCCTATTCCCATTCCCATTCCCATTCCCATTCCCATTCCTATTCCTATTCCTATTCTTATTCCTATTCCTATTCTTATTCCTATTCCTATTCCTATTCCTATTCTTATTCCTATTCCTATTCCTATTCCTATTCCTATTCCTATTCCTATTCCTATTCCTATTCCTATTCCTATTCTTATTCCTATTCATATTCATATTCCTATTTCTATTCCTATTCTATTCCTTTTCCTATTCCTATTCCTATTCCTATTCCTATTCCTATTCCTATTCCTATTCCTATTCCTATTCCTATTCCTATTCCTATTCCTATTCCTATTCCTATTCCTATTCCTATTCCTATTCCTATTCCTATTCCTATTCCTATTCCTATTCCTATTCCTATTCCTATTCGTATTCCTATTCCTATTCCTATTCCTATTCCTATTCCTATTCCTATTCCTATTCCTATTCCTATTCCTATTCCTATTCCTATTCCTATTCCTATTCCTATTCCTATTCCTATTCCTATTCCTATTCCTATTCCTATTCCTATTCCTATTCCTATTCCTATTCCTATTCCTATTCCTATTCCTATTCCTATTCCTATTCCTATTCCTATTCCTATTCCTATTCCTATTCCTATTCCTATTCCTATTCCTATTCCTATTCCTATTCCTATTCCTATTCCTATTCCTATTCCTATTCCTATTCCTATTCCTATTCCTATTCCTATTCCTATTCCTATTCCTATTCCTATTCCTATTCCTATTCCTATTCCTATTCCTATTCCTATTCCTATTCCTATTCCTATTCCTATTCCTATTCCTATTCCTATTCCTATTCCTATTCCTATTCCTATTCCTATTCCTATTCCTATTCCTATTCCTATTCCTATTCCTATTCCTATTCCTATTCCTATTCCTATTCCTATTCCTATTCCTATTCCTATTCCTATTCCTATTCCTATTCCTATTCCTATTCCTATTCCTATTCCTATTCCTATTCCTATTCCTATTCCTATTCCTATTCCTATTCCTATTCCTATTCCTATTCCTATTCCTATTCCTATTCCTATTCCTATTCCTATTCCTATTCCTATTCCTATTCCTATTCCTATTCCTATTCCTATTCCTATTCCTATTCCTATTCCTATTCCTATTCCTATTCCTATTCCTATTCCTATTCCTATTCCTATTCCTATTCCTATTCCTATTCCTATTCCTATTCCTATTCCTATTCCTATTCCTATTCCTATTCCTATTCCTATTCCTATTCCTATTCCTATTCCTATTCCTATTCCTATTCCTATTCCTATTCCTATTCCTATTCCTATTCCTATTCCTATTCCTATTCCTATTCCTATTCCTATTCCTATTCCTATTCCTATTCCTATTCCTATTCCTATTCCTATTCCTATTCCTATTCCTATTCCTATTCCTATTCCTATTCCTATTCCTATTCCTATTCCTATTCCTATTCCTATTCCTATTCCTATTCCTATTCCTATTCCTATTCCTATTCCTATTCCTATTCCTATTCCTATTCCTATTCCTATTCCTATTCCTATTCCTATTCCTATTCCTATTCCTATTCCTATTCCTATTCCTATTCCTATTCCTATTCCTATTCCTATTCCTATTCCTATTTCTATTCCTACTCCTATTCCTATTCCTATTCCTATTCCTATTCCTATTCCTATTCCTATTCCTATTCTTATTCCTATTCCTATTCCTATTCCTATTCCTATTCCTATTCCTATTCCTATTCGTATTCCTATTCCTTCCATTACAATAACCGTTACCACTACTATCATGGTAATGACCATTGTCATTACCGTTCCCATTTCCATTTATGTTTCAATTACCATAACCATTAATATTTCCATTATCATCACCATAATCTTTACCATTACCATTATCAATACGATGCCATTACCATGACCATTACCGTTACCATTACCATTACCATTACCATTACCATTACCATTACCATTACCATTACCATTATCATTACCATTACCATTACCATTACCATTATTATTACAAAAACCATTACTTTTACCATTACTTTGCTATGACAACTGCTATTACAATTACCATATCCATTACCTTAACAATTACCATTATCATAACCATTACCGTTGTCATTTCCATTAACGTTACCATTACCATTGCCATTACCACTACTATTAACATTACCATGACCATTACAATAACCATAATCATTTCCATTACGTTACTATTACCATTGTCATTGCCATTTGACAATGGTACCACTTATATATCCATTATCATCACCACAATCTTTACCATTACCATTACCATTACCATTACCAATACCATTGCTATTACCATTGCCATTACCATTACCATTACCATTACCATTATTATTACAATTACCATTACTATTACCATTACATTAATATTACTACCGCTATTACAATTACCATATCCATTACCTTTACAATTACCATTATTACAAATATTACCTTTGCCATTTCCATTACCGTAACCATTGCCATTACCATTACCATTACAATTACCATTACCATTACCATTACCATTACCATTACCATGACCATTACCGTTACCATTACCATTACCATTACCATTACCATTACCATTACCATTACCATTACCATTACCATTACCATTACCTTTACCATTACCTTTACCATTACCACTACCATTATCATTACCATTACCGTCACTATTATCATTACAAGTACCTGTACCATTATCATAGCCATTACCATTATCATTACCATTACCATTGTCATTGCCATTTTCATAGCGGTTTTTTATTCACGCATTCCTTTCTTTTGCTTCGCATTCAATTTATCCATTCCAATTCATGAAATTCTCGGATTCTTTTCCTTCATCTGAGAAGGCATAAAAATGATATTAAATTCAACTTTTAAATACTAATAAACATAACTTGTGCTTTTTGTTGAAAAGCTCTACGCCTCTCCCACGTAATTCATGTTGATTTCTCTATTAAGTTTTAAATTACACTTTAACCAAATATCACACGCACAGCACGTGTTGCCACCAAACATCAAAATTAAATCAGAATCAGATTCAGTGACTATAAATTTAAAGTTTAAAACACAAACGAAAAGAGGAATATTTGATATAACGCCAACACATAATGATTTTTATATCATTTTCAAACTTGAAATGACCTAAAATACGAAATTCACAAATCATTTGATTTCGACGAAGAATAGCACAT
Organism: Tetanocera ferruginea; assembly: GCA_958299015.1. Taxonomy (NCBI): domain Eukaryota; kingdom Metazoa; phylum Arthropoda; class Insecta; order Diptera; family Sciomyzidae; genus Tetanocera; species Tetanocera ferruginea. Next base: position 47,990,683 of record OY282640.1, on the reverse strand, counting down.
CTTTATAGAAATAATAAAATATCACTGAAATTAAAAAGTTTTTGATAGCTTTGTAAATACATGCATTTTAAAACGTAGGTTTCTATTGTTGTTTGTTTTTGTTACGGATTTTCTCAAGATTTGCTGCAACAAAATAAGTGTCAGCGGCGAATAAAAGCAAAGGAGTTAACAGGAGCGCTGCAGAATATGACTGTATAATTTTAATATTTAGTCAAGATATTTTTTAAAAGCTTACACGGTGTTATGCTTGAATGCTTTGAAAAGCTTTGGGGATAGTACAAAATTGCTGAAAATGTACTCATCCCAGAGCAACTCAAGCATTTAAATGTTTTTGGTAATTTCTTAAAATATTCTCAGCTGAAAATTTACAGCAACGTCTAAAAAAAAAACACATACACAAACTTGAAAAAAATAATAGTTGAGAAAAAAAATCTAAAAATTATTTTCTGGTTAGAAGAGATAAACCAATATCTTATAAATATTTATCTTAAAATATATAAAAAAAAACACAAAATGCCGCCCTAAGGCAATGGCGCCTCATTATCCGCCGCTCAGCAGTTTAGTGTTAACATACATCTTCACAACATGTTAAACACACATTTACACACACACACACACACACACACAACTTTATCACTATACAAGTGTTTGTACTATATAGCAGATGGTATCAGCTCAATGTTGGAATATAAATTTTACGAAAATTTTATCGTTATTATCTATAAATATCTATTTTTATTATCATTTAATGTTATTATTATGTTAAAATATGCCTCACTCCGATCATCGTACTTAAATATTTGTAGCATAAGTTCGCCATCTTTGTTTTTACTTTTTTCCGTTTTTCTCTTTTTGGTAATGACTGAGCTTAAAAACTGTCTGCTGCTTGCATAAATAATTTTAACTTATGGAATTGACTATTGAAATAGTGGATTTAGGAAAAAATATCTCATTATCTTTGTATCTATTTGTTTATTATTTTGATATCAGTCTTCCGGCTGTTGTTGTTGTGCAGTTATCTTCCATAGATTAAGCTACCAATATTTTTGTATTTTATTTACTTTTCTTTATAACACGATAAGGATTCTGTAAAGAAAATGGAGCATAGTTCTAGAAGTAGTTGAGAACAAGTTACAGACTAGTGAAGAACTAGGGAATTAAAATTTGTTATGTATAGAAATATGAATATGAATATGAATATGAATATGAATATGAATATGAATATGAATATGAATATGAATATGAATATGAATATGAATATGAATATGAATATGAATATGAATATGAATATGAATATGAATATGAATATGAATATGAATATGAATATGAATATGAATATGAATATGAATATGAATATGAATATGAATATGAATATGAATATGAATATGAATATGAATATGAATATGAATATGAATATGAATATGAATATGAATATGAATATGAATATGAATATGAATATGAATATGAATATGAATATGAATATGAATATGAATATGAATATGAATATGAATATGAATATGAATATGAATATGAATATGAATATGAATATGAATATGAATATGAATATGAATATGAATATGAATATGAATATGAATATGAATATGAATATGAATATGAATATGAATATGAATATGAATATGAATATGAATATGAATATGAATATGAATATGAATATGAATATGAATATGAATATGAATATGAATATGAATATGAATATGAATATGAATATGAATATGAATATGAATATGAATATGAATATGAATATGAATATGAATATGAATATGAATATGAATATGAATATGAATATGAATATGAATATGAATATGAATATGAATATGAATATGAATATGAATATGAATATGAATATGAATATGAATATGAATATGAATATGAATATGAATATGAATATGAATATGAATATGAATATGAATATGAATATGAATATGAATATGAATATGAATATGAATATGAATATGAATATGAATATGAATATGAATATGAATATGAATATGAATATGAATATGAATATCAATATCAATATGAATATGAATATGAATATGAATATGAATATGAATATGAATATGAATATGAATATGAATATGAATATGAATATGAATATGAATATGAATATGAATATGAATATGAATATGAATATGAATATGAATATGAATATGAATATGAATGGTGAGGTTAATCTTATTCGTATTGGGTTTGATAATGGTAATGATGATAGAAATGGGAATGGAAATGGTAATAAGCAAAGGAATAGGAAGAATTGGAATGAAAAAAAAATTAAAATAGTGGCATGTTTAAGTTTTATTAGATATATTGAATAGAAACCATAAATGTCGTAAAATACTCTAAAAATGTGTTGCCTTCAAATTGTCATCAGCCCTGGTATATTAGTTTATGTAATAAATTATTGTGATATGTTTGCGAACACGCTTTTGTAATGACATTCATAAATCATAAACATAAAGCTTATGCTTCTGGTTTTTTATTAGTACTTCGTTGCTAATTTAATGCATTCAAATTATATACAATATCTTTGTTTGTTATTGATTGGCGCTGTAGCTGACGTTTAATAAATAAATTTCGGTTATTGGAACATAAAGTTGCGATGAAACCACAAAAACTAAATAAGTGCTAAAAATAATATAAATAACAAAACAAAAATTCCAATTGACGTCACGAAAACAAAAGTCAATAAATAACAGCTGATAACTGAAAGTAAACTAATATTACAAAGCACAAGAAAAGAAAAATAGCAAAAAAGATAGTTATAAAGTATCAAAAAATAATAAAAATGTATAACAACTATAAGTTATCAATGTTTTATGGGCATATTTTCTTTTGTAAAGCACTATAAATAAATATTTTAAAATATGCTTAACAAAGTTTTTTGTTGCTAGCCGACTTAATGTAGAAAAAAAATTAGAATTAAGTTATATTTACGTATCTCAATCATTACTAAGCAAATGCTTGATTACTTATCGATAACATAAAGTTACATACACACACACACACACACACACACAAACATAATTACTTACACACCCAAGTGATGATAAGCAAATTTATTGCCTTGTTGTGTTCAACACAACACTTAAGTTAGAACTATTTTTTACTATTTGCTACACTACTTTATTTAAGAAAATAAAAGTATTGAAATAATTGCTTTTTTTTTCTTGTATTTTCAATGTTTTTCTTTTGTTGCTTGCTTAACGCTTATCTCCGTGTTTTGTTTTTTTTTTTTCTTTATTATTATTATTACTGCCCTGGTATAGTCATAATTTTAAGTGTTTTTAAGCTATTTTGGCAGAGTTAGTTAGTTGGAACAACAAAAACATCTCATGGTTTATTTTTTCTGGCTAGACAGAAAGTTATCGCTCTAGGCTGTAGATCAAAAACGAAACAATAAACAAGGAAGTATAAATTTAAAGAAATGAGAACAATTAGCAAAACAAGATGATTAAATTTAACGAAAAACACTTAGAGAAAAACTGATAAAAAAAAAACAAACACAATTAATTGCAAGGTTGTAGAAAAATGAAATGTAGCAGCTGTTAAATATGAAAAAAAAAATTAATTTTAGAACTTCAAGACCGTCAAGCCCCAGCCACTAAGTGCCAAACCTCTGTGGTGGTTCTTGTTAATTTTTGTTCGTAGCCTTTTTATTCACAGATTTTTCACAAACTATTTGGTAAGTGACCCATATCTTTACATGAGATACTCCATTAAATATTGAGCCATTTTGAAAATTTCCAAATCGCAAAGTTTCAGTGCAAAGACACATGTACTTTTTACAGGCAATGCAAAAGCGATTTCTTCTGAACTTTCTCCTAGTTTAAGATCAAGTGGCCTTTAAAGGATTTTTTGAAGGAAATATTAGGCAAAAAAAAAAGGGAAATGAGTAAAACAACCCTTCCCTTCCCTCCTCTGGAACACCCTTCCAAAATAGCTTCAGGTGTCCTCTATGCGATTAAGAAAAACTGACATCGATATCATCTGAAAAAAAAGACGCGTCTTTTGAAGTGATTCACGATTCGATCAAATTTTGTAGTTCTTCAAAAGACCAAAAGTGCTAATCCTCAAGGGTAAGCGTCATCGATGAAACAAAAAAAAAGCTGTCAGAAGGGGCAATGCCTGGACTATAAGATGGGTGGGGTTGGAATGCATCGAATGGATTTCATCGAATGACACGAGTCTTCATCGAATATAACCTACAATTCGGCATCCTCAAACTTTTCTGGCCGCCCTTCGCACTCTTTGTCATCGGTATAAATATCGTTTGTCCTCTTGTTTGTTATATAAAAACGTCTGTACCAAAACTCACATGTGGAAATTGATAAAGCATGTTCGATATATCAACCTCTTTGTAGATTTTCATGGGTGGATGACGTTCCGTTCCTTGTACACATATTAGTTTTGATATAACATACTTACACATTAAATTTTATTCCTGGGACATTCCATTGTGACGGGTGTTACATTTACACGAATTTAAGCATCCATAAATGACTCAATAACTCAACTGAATTCTACTAGCAATGAGTGGATTTTCACTTAATATTAGTGGAAAGAAGAAATTTTAGCTTTTTGAAACAAGGAAATAACTGACTGTTATCAAAAAAATATTCTAGTATATACTTATATACACGCAATCTAAGAAAATATTTCCTTATTGCCAGTTCGAGGCAGTTTAGTTTTAGAAACATTTGTTAAAGATTTTGGTTGGATTTGATATTGTAGAAAATGTGGTAGCTCTGGCATACATGTCAAGTGTGTGACTTGAATGCCCGGAGCTCAAGACCGATTCCCACTCGCGGCAAAGTTTTTTTTTTTTTTTTTGGCTGAGAATATCTATTTGATTTAAGTAGTTTTTGACTGGAATATTTATTTTACTTAATTTAAGCTTATATTCGCTGTGTGCTAACTGTGGCCGCAATTTTCTTAATCCCCACTGAATATGAGTATATTTTTCTATTCGTGTACGTTGGCAAACATAAAATAATTTAAAGTTTTTGCACTCCTCACAAATGAGTTTTATGGTTATCTATCCATCCATATGTGAAAAAAAAACTTTTAAAATCATGGTCATCAATCACTAAAGTACCTGTGACGGGTGTTACGAGTACTCATTGAAAATCTGACATCACTTGGGAGGTAAATAGGAATGTTCGTAGGTATATTCCAAAAATATTCAGTAGTACTGATCCTTGTGAACATGCGTACCAAGTTCTATGCAATTATATCAACTTATTTTTCTAATCCTGTTTAGGAAGTAGATAGCTGAAATAAGTGATTCAAGATACGAATGCACTCGCAAGCAGCGTTGCCACTTTGGTTAAATTCAACCAAATTTGGTAGTTTTTTTTCTTCAAATCAGCTTTTGGTTATTTGGTAGGTTTTGTAGATTTTGTAGTTTATAAAAATTTTTAGCTAAATAAAACTCAAAGAAAATAAATGAAAATAAAAAAAGGCGTGATAGAAGCACTTCTTTAGAATGGATGAACTTAGGAATAAGCCAAAAGTATGGAAAAATATTTTTCGTTTAATTTTTTTGTATATTCTTTGGTGTTATTTTATTTTATATGTTTTCGTTTGTTAAGATAATTTTCAATTTATGTATAAACTTAAATATTATTAAAAAAGGCCATTATTATTTCATATTGTTGAATTAATATATATTATAACTTTAAAAATGTATGAGCCAAGATCACGTGTGAGGTCATTATACATATACAATTCTTATTGGCCCTAATATCTCAAACGGTATAGAAGTTATGAACGATAAAGTAAAGTGGATGGCAGAAAAAACTTGAGATTGCGAAAAAACTTATCATTTGACCACCACAATTTTTTTGTTGGTGGATAGTTTACATATTCTGCTTTAAAAATTAAAAAAAAACAAAAGGTTCACTTTTTGAGAATGTTTTTCAAAAAACTATATAAAATACCAAAAATATTTATTTTTTAAATCGCTTTTTAATAGCTTTCTAACGATACTACATTTACAAAAATAGAATAACAGATGATAGAGATTTGATTTGTTGGAAAAGACTTTTTTTTCAAGATTTTTACTTTTATGAAAAATTGGTATCTCCGTAACTTTTGAAAAAATGTCGAAAAAAACAAATGACTTACATTCTTATAAGTGGCAAGAGTACCCTTAGACAAAATTTCAAGCCAATCGAAGAGCATGAAGCCAATCACGACTTATATGGGGGTGGAATGCCCGTATTGGGAAATATTGAGATATAATTTAATTTTTTAAAATGGGATTATAATAAAAAATGTGACTTTTTAATTACGATTGTTTAATATACAATAGGAAAATAATATAAATATAAGCATGACAACATTTTTACAGTATTCCAAAAAGAGTTATAAAGTTATAATTGAGTTATAATTGATTTGGTAGTTTTGTATCCATTTTGGTAGTTTTTTTTTAATGTTGTTGGTTGCAAAATATTTTTTTCGGTGGCAACCCTGCTCGCAAGTATATTCATAATTTGCTTTTACGTACACTCACTCATACTCATCAAAATACCCACCATATTCATATGCATTCAACTCTTTTTATATAATTAGACATGGGTTACACTCATACTCATTTGTTTTCCCCCTACTCAACTGAGTTAGATTCATGTGAAGAGAGTGTACGCGATAACCGAGTGTTATTTAAAATATCTTTCTCTGCTTCAGCTGACAAGCCATGGTGTAAGGCCGCGATTATAGTGAACGCCGATTCAGACAGGCAGGTAGACTCTGAAATCTGTGTGAAAAAACGAGATGCAGATAGCTATCTATCTCGCTTGTTCACATTGCCTGCCTGTCTGAATCGGCGTTCACTTTAATCGCAGCCTTATGCTATGTCTACACAGAGAGTTAAGTTAATTTTAACTAACATTTAACCGAAGTTGTTCACACAGAGATACCGTAGCAGAATTGAGTTAAATTTGCCGACAATGCTGCTGGTGTCTCTGCGTACACATGCGTCTTACTATGCGAAAGCTCTGCCCATATTTGGATGAAAACTACTTTCCCCACTATTGCTCAAATCCTTTTCGAAGTTCTTTTACTCATTTTTTAAAGAAAATAACAACATATAGTTAAAAAAATAAATTGTATAATTAACGAATCAGCTGTTCTATTTTGACAGTTCTTGTAAAAAAAAGTTTCTTTCATGAAAAATACCACTGAATATACACAATTATATTATTTTGTAGTGTACTTTTAGGCACTTTTTACATTGAGTCATAAAAACTCAGAATATATAATGAGTTAAGTTGAGTTAAATCATACATTTTTGTACTGGTAACGCAAGAGTTTATTTCTCGTCAAATGGGAAAACTCAGCTTTGTACTGGTAACTCAAACTTAACTCTCTGTGTAGACGTAGCATTAGCCATGTCGTATTTTGATGAATAATTTACTACCATTTTTCATACGCTATTAATTTAAACATAATTTTAATAGATTAATGAAACAATACACATATTTTCGTTTTTACAAAATTATCGTGTTAACTTGATGCAAGCATGTTTATTTTTAGTATTTTCAGTTTGAATCATGTTTAATAAGTGTCAGCTCTGGTAACCAGATTGAGTAAAGGCGGATTCACTGATAATCTACAGCATGTTCTTCAAGTTTTTTTTATATGAAATTTATGCGCTCTATCTTTTCCACACTTAATGAGAGAGTAACAAATACTTGCAGCACTCTCTTTGACTTAATTAACTTTCTTGCTAAATGTTCTTGAGTGGAATTGCCAGAACGGAGCTTCTTGAGTTGAAATTGGCATATTTTATTTTTTGAAGTTTCAAAATAAAGAAGCATTGTGTCTGGCAATATTAAATTGTTTTGTTGTGCATCAAAACTTTCTGAATGTTTTAGATGTCAGTGAATCGCAAAAGAGCACTGACAAGAAACTTGCTGAAGGTGATCAGTGAATCCGCCTTAAGACTATGTTTATTGAAGCGCCAGTAAATTTATTTCAAACTTAGGTAAGTGTTTATCTTATTCGTAAAGAGTAATTAGTTGGCAACACCCGCCTGGCATGCAGTTCTGACATTTACACATAAATATCACACAATAAACAATAACAAAATGAGTGAATATGCCAAACGCTCATACGCTTCCTTGAAATTACGCTACCAGTACTCAAATGATTTAACTTTCCGAAGAATTTTTGAATATCTTATGTTTATCATTGAGTGAATTGAGGAAGAGTATTCATAATACTCATAGCTGAAGTCAACTTAATTCTCTTTCACTTAGAGTCATGAGTATTGTTTGCCCACATGCTCGACTGCCGAGGCCGCAATGAGGTTGTTAATGTTCTTGTCAGAAGCTTGTCAACCCAACTTACACATGAACTTCGATAAGGCTAAGAAAGTTGATATTCAACAGCTGAAGCTTGGTTTGCGCTTCTATAAAGCTTGCAACAAGAAGATATAGTTGACATAAAAGCTGTAATCAAGCATGAAGTTTATGTAAGAAGTTTTATAAAGACTTATTTCAAAGTTTCCAAGAAGCTTAAAAATGTTTATTTACGGAAGCTTGGGAAGTTTTAAGTTCGATAGAGCTTCGGTTCAAAGAATAACCGAAATTGCTGCCTCTAACTCTGCAAAAGATTTCTATAATTGTTTTATAGCAGCGTTATCGAAATTACATTAAATTTTGTTTCAGTAAATAGCTCCTTAAAGCCTATTTAAAGTGAAAATAACGTAGTGAAAATTCAAATAAATTAAAAAAATTAAAAGTACAAATAAAAATAGGAAAAATGTACAATGTTTGAATTAGACCACAAGCGTTATGCGATAGAAAAAATAAAAATAAAAATCACCAATCGATTTATTCATCAATCAGAAACAGAAAAAAGTAACTTTTGGTCTTTTGGCAACCAATACAATTTTCGGCAATCGTTACAAAATTATAAACGGAATTATAAGAAAACTAGTTCCTTCCCGTCAAAAATAGCGGTCCCGGTTTTAATGAAAAAACATGAAGTATTGATTTTCTTTAAGCTGAACTAGCAATCAGCGATGGTCGCACATTCGATTTTATATAGTAAAAATAACAATTTTTTGTTCCAAATATCTATAAAATGCCGGAAAACGGAAACTATAGCACTTACGTCTATAGTTAAAATATAAAAAGTTAAATTAAATATAAAATAAAAAAAGTTTTTGAAGTTTCAATAAATCACAAAACAAAAAATGCCTAAAAATATGCTATGAAATTTTTCAAATTATGTTACAGTAATATTATTTTTTGATATTGAATTTAATTATTTTTGAAACTGGCAGTAATGAAATGCCTTCGACTTCGAAACTTCTCAAAAACGTAAAATTTTGTATTAAAAAATATCAAATTATTTATTAAACTGTGGAGTGAGTGGTAACGCAAGAAAGAGCGAAAACGTTAGGGTGGTTTTGAAAATCGTAAAACCTTTCAGAAATTGATTTTGTGCGTGAGACATTTATACCGAAAAGAAACATATAAGAGACTTATTGAGATTGAGTTAGAGATTGAATGAGAGGTTATAACTTCGATTAAGTTAATGGAATTCGATTCAGTTAATCGAATATAACTTAGAAATAGGCCGGTAGGCCCTCTGATCTAGCATGCTGTAGGTTACGGGTTCGAGTCCTATGAATGAATAAGAACAATTTTGAAATTTTTAATTAATAAAATATAATTAAACTAAAACATTTATCTTTAAAATTCAGATCAAATAAGGTACACATTTTTAAAAAAAAATTAAAATATCATAAAAAAATCACAAAAAGTACGTACTTTTTCTACACTTTTTGTAATATTTCTTGCAAATGTTTGTAGTTAATTTTGGTGTTTCGGCAAAGCTTACATCATTCAATTTGGAATAGTTTTATGCAGGTTACTTTCCAAAGTTTAATAAAAATATATATAAGCTGTAAAGAGCGCGTATTAGCAAGCACGCACTAATTCTACGGAAGTTGTTTGCGAAGTTTAATAGAAGTCCAAGAAGTTTCTATAAGAAAATAAAAAGGGTTCGCCTTTTTGCTGTTATAGAGCCATAAGCGTACTTTCAGAAACTACTTAGTTTTCATAATGAGTTGCTGTAAAGCTTGCTGCAATCTTTATAGAAGTTTTTGTGCTGGTTGGAAGGTCATGTTAGAATAATAAGGTAGGCGCATATTGGAGAGGAAGTGGCTAGATGTCAAAGCCACTGTTCGAATTTAAGTTTTTCTAATTGTTGTTGTTGCATTCATCGTTTGACATTTCTGGCTCTTACAGTTTTGTTATAAATAAACATTTGAGCAGCCATATTAATATGAGCCTACTTTATTATTGTATCATGATCAAGGTGTTATTTACTCTCTGGGATTTAGTTTTGTCATCCGAATATAAATAACGCTTTTGGGGCTTGCCGTTTTTGGATTAAATGGGATTTGAACCCGTGTCTTCCGCGGTTACGGTAAGCACGTAAAACAAACAAAAACAAATTGGCCATTTCAGCCCTTGAAAGGACTTTGACCGAGCTTCTTATGATCAATTGTGTTGTGTGTGTTATTAAATGTTTGCACACAATTGACCGCGAACTGGAACTACATGTTTTATGCCGACTCCGAACGGCTAAAGTTCATGTTCTCAAGAAGCTTTACATGGCATTATTTACTCTCTGAGGTTTGGCATTGTCTGCAGAGAGGTGGTGACCGATCAGAAAAATTTTTTACTGAAAAAAACTTTTCGCCGCGGCTGGGGATCGAACGCGGGCTCCGAGCATGCTAAGCCACACACTTAACCTGCATGCCACGGTCACCGCAAACGGTAAGCACGTACTATTTTTTAAAAAATGATAACAAATAGACAAATTAAAAAAAAAAACGAAGCAATTTTATAACATTAAAAAAAGTAGGAACACTTACTTTATAAAACAATTTTTTTTTTAACCAAGTCTGCAAAAACTTTTTAAGTGTTTACATCATTTTCTTACAGTGGAAGGATCTGTTCTGTCTATCTTTTAGTGTCGCTTGCATTTCAATTGATTTGAAATCGACTAAAAATTGTTGGTTGTTTGCATTGAGTGGCTGGAGATTAAATTATTGTACCCTAAATCTGAAAGGTCAGGGTATATTAACTTTGTGCAAACGTTTGTAACATATAGAACGAAGCGAGTGCGGTATAGAAAAGTTTATATATTCTTGATCAGCGTCACCTCGTGAGTCGAACTATAAATGTCCGTCCGTCCCTCCGTCCGTCCGTCCGTCTGTGTGTTGTCCGTAAACACAGGATAAGAAGAAGGAGTTGGGATAATTGGATGAAACTTGGTACACATGATCACATGGATCCAAGGATCTGCACTATTGAATATTTTTGGAATCCGACCACGGACACGCCTACCTCCCTTACAACGCAAAAATTTAAAACTGCATAACTCAGCTCATAATTAGCCTAAAACAACAAAATTTGGTATGTATGTGTTTTGTATTAACATAAAAATGTCTTCGAAAAATGGAGATCATCCGCTCACGGACACGCCCACCTCCCATACAACCCAAAAATTAAAAACACAATTAAAAAGCGACTGTTTAACTCACAGAAATACAATTTAGCACGTATGTTTGTTATAACAAAACAAAAATGATTTTGAAAAAAGGAAATCATCCGCCCACGGATACGCCTACCTCCGATACAACGCAAAAATTGAAAACTGGATATATAAGCTAATAATTAACCTACAATAATAAAGTTTGATGGTTATGTGTTTTATGTCAACACAAAGATGTCTTCGAAAAATTGGTGTCATCCGCTCACGGACACACCCACCTCCCATACAACCCAAACATTGAAAACGCAATAAATAAGCCTCTGTTAAACCTTCAGAGATAAAATTTGGCAGGTATGTTTTTATGACAAAACAAATATGGTTTTTAAGAATGGACATCATCCGCCCACGGACACGCCTACCTCCCATACAACGCAAAAATTGAAAACTGCATAAATAAGCTCATAATTAACCAACAACAATAAATTTTGGTGTGTATTTGTTTTGTATAAGCAAAAAGATGTCTTCGAAAAATGGGTGTCATCCGCTCACAGACACGCCCACCTCCCACACAACCCAGAAAGTTTAAAACTGAATAAATAAGATTATGTTTGTCATCGAGAGATCAAATTTGGTATGTATGTATTTTATACCAAAACTAAGGTGTGTTAAAAAATCGGGAGTAATCCCTCCATGAACACGCCCACCTCTCATAGCGAAAGCATTAAAGCATTAAGTTTGAGCTACAGGAATAAAACTTGGTATGTGTAAGTTGTTCTTCAACGTTTAAATGCATATAAAATGTAAGCTTCATCCGCCCACGGACACGCCCATTTTCAATAATATTATTTTGTTTTTGGAAACGTAGGTTTAGGGTATTTCATAGTTGGCCTAGACCGACTTTAGACTTTCTTTACTTGTTTTTAAATTATTTTTTACTTAACGATGTCTTACATTGTTGCTTGGCTGGCTTTATGAGTGTCTCCAAACGTTGGGCTGATTGTCTATCTGCATGTGCGTTGGACTGTCTGCTTTCCTGCCACTGCTAGTGTGTGTGTGTGTTTGTCGCTATATAAGTGTGCGCGCGATCATAATTTTTTCATAATCATTTATTATCATATAAATTATTATGAGTTTTTTTTCCTATCTGCTCTTTTTTCTACTCCACAGTCGAAAGTTCAACTTTATCAATAGCAGCAACAATAACAACAACAACAAAAACACTTAACTAAATTAGGCCACAACAAAAGTTGAAATTGTTAGTGTGCCGTTGTTGTTGTTGTTGCTTTTATTGTTTTTCCCTGCCAGAGCCGCAATTGAAATCGTTGTTGTTTTTCTGTCAACACAAGAGTTGCTGTTAATCTTGCATTCGTTGTTGTAGTTGTTGTTGCCGCTGCTGCTGCTGTTGTTGTTGCTAATTTTGTGTCATTTAAGTCTAGTTAAGTTGTGTTAAGCTCTGCATTAAGTTTGACTGCCATGCAAATCGCTGTCTCGCGCTGTATTTACTCCGTGCAACAACAAGTATTTCAAAGTTTTCGTCAGTTATGGCAGTTTGCTAGCCTTAAAGCTTCTTTACAACAACTCTCAAGACAACAACTTTTTTATATCTACTGTTGAGGGGGTAAGTGTTGCAGCCAATGTTGATGAAATAAGCATATGAATAATTAATAAGTCGGTAGAAAGGTAAAAGGAAAAAAAAAATAACGATAAAATAAAGCAAATTGCATTTAAGTGGCAGCATTTTAATACATATTGTTTCGTAGAGTTTTATTGTGGTTTTGTTTTTTTTTTTTGTTTTTTGCCGATGCATTTGAAGTTATGTGTGACTCATATTTTGAATGAATTAAATTAAAATGTCTCGAGGAGGAACATTGGAATAAGCGGTGCTTTTTAATAAGTTTTTGTTTTTGTTTTTATTTTTGTTTTTGTGCTATAAACAGCAGTGATCAATATTTTGAAGCTGATTTATATTTTTAAATTTTTATTATATTGACTACATAAGTTCCGAATCATTGGCAACACTGTACAAATAGAAATAAATAATAGAGAAAAAGTTTATCTCTTGAATTTTCAAGCTCGAAGAGAGATGAAATTTAAATATCGTGACCAATGAAAAAAAAGCACATGGCAGCAAACAGCCCAACGCTTTCAACCAGGGCTGCCGTCAAATATTTTTTAGCAGAAGCCACATGTCAATTTTTTAAAAAACAAGCTAACTAAAAACTTGACAAAACTTGAAAAATTGATAACAAAAAATAATTTTTTAAAAATATAACTAAAAAAAATTATACAAAATCGTTGTAGAACTGAAAGGTATACCTAGATATATATAAGTTTTGTGGGCTGCTCATGTAGAATCTGAGCTCTAATTTTAAAAAATCCAAATGTTGGATACAAAATGGTTGACGAAATTTTTTAAATTTAATCAAATTTGAACTAAAAACTTTACGATTACGAATCTGCAATCAGATTCAAAAAATTCAAAATGACAAATCCAATATGGCGGATGAAATACTTGAACTATATAGATTTTGGACTGAAATCAATATTATCTGGCATCAGATTTAACAAATTTCATAAAACAAAACCAAAATGGTGGATGCAGTATTGAAATTTGTTATTTTAAGTCGTCAGAAGATTAGAAATAAAAAGATTTCCAAATTGCACAATGGGCCAGTAATTTGAAAAATTGAATATGAAAAATTATTTATGTGCCGAAAATCGCAGATTAGTTTGATTCGAAAAAAACCGTTAGGTAAATTATGTTATTTATTCCTACAGCGGTTGAAAAATTGTACATAATGTACATAATTTTGCAGTGAAAAGAGTAACCAACAAAAAAAAAAATCCAGGTACACTCAGAAAAAAGTTTCTCGGAATATGATAAAAAAGACATCATATCTAAAGAAAAATGGTATAGACTTTGCTCCAGAGAATGCTTTTATCTAAATGTGATCCTAAAACTTCCGTAAACATGATAAAGAAATGAAACACGTAAAGCTTCTAAGGAAAAGAAATTTATAAAAATATATCGTTTTTAAAGAAAAAACTTTTTTATTTTTGAGAACAGATTTGTTTTTATTGAAAAAAATACTTGGCATAGTGAATTTTTTATCAAAATATAGGAAAAATTCTTCATTCTCAATAAATTTTTCTCTATATATGAGATTTTTTTTGTGCGAGAAAAATACTTATCATTATTAGAGACATGAAATATTTCCATTTCAAACAAGAAAAGAAATATTTCTTCGAAAATGTAAAAATTTATTCTAATTGAAGAAAATTTTATTTGAAAAAGAGAAAATTGCTATTATCGAAAATAGAGCAATTTTTTATCGCAGAAAGATATGTGTTTTTTTCTGAGTGTAGCAAAGGTACAAATCTTAATAAATACCAAATTCATCAAAAGAACTTGTAATACTGAAAAAACCACAAAAATTTCGAATTTTCTAATAAAATTTTCAATTATTCATAATTATTATTGTATTCTAAGCTGATTTTGTTAGTTTTTACTATTTGTTTCTGTCATTAAATCTTTATATTTATAACATGAAATGTTTATCTATCTTCACCCAAAGGATTAAAATTAAAACTGGTACAAGGCCGACTTGATTTAACTTAGTTAAATGTGTTTTTTTTTTTTATCAAAACAACATACATTTAATTCTCTGCTTTGCCTCTTATTAGAGCTGATAAGCAGAATATAAAACACGTGTTATAACATTGATAACTGCTTATGTATATTTTTTCGCTTTATCAAAATTTTTTAAAAACAAAAAATAAAAACCTTCACAAAACGAGTAGAACTATTAATCGAAAAATAGTCGCCAAGGTCGTGTATTTCTTTTTAGTTATATTTGATAAAAAATTGCATACTTATTTTTAAAACAATTAGTTAAAAGTTTTTAATTTCTTTTTCAGCAAGTAGGACACAACATTTTTTTTCGAAACTATACTTAATATTTGAACCAAGAATACAAGTCCTATTCAAATTTCGTCATGATTATTTTATCATTGACGTCAAATCTCTTTTCGCTGAGCCATTTCTTTAAGTTTGGAAACAGGAAAGCTTCATTCTGGGCTAAAACCGGAAAATAGAGCGGATGAGGGAGGAAGAATCTTGGTCAAATGCGGTTGCTTTTTCTATAAATTGTCATTGAAGCGGTCCAATAAGTTGTCATAATATTCGCCATTGATTGATCTTCCCTTTTGAAGGCAATCGATGTGGATTATACCTCGTGCATTGCAAAAAAAAAACGGTCGGCATGACATTATTGTCTGCCAAACCCAACTTGACCTTCTTCGGCGTCGATTCGCTCAGTAAACACTGATCATTTAAAATTAAAAATAAAATATAGACGATAAAAATTAAAAAAACACCAAACAAAAATAAAAACTTTAAAATAAAATAAATTAAAAATAACAAATAAAAATAAAAACATACAAAATACAATAAAAATAAAAATAATAAAAAACGAGAAATAAGAAAAAAAAAATTAAAACTAAAAAAAACATAGTTAAAAAAAATAAAACAACTGATAATGTATTAGAAAAAAAAATAATATAAAAGTTATTTAAAAAAATATATAAAAAATAAGAACTTAAAAAAAATTAACAAAAAAAAAAAAAAAATACAAAATTTAAAAATACAAAATGGAAATTCAAAACAAAAAGTAAAACAAAATTAAAAAAATAAAAAATAATGTATAAGAAAAAAAAAAAAAATAATAAAACATTAGAAAGAAATAAAATAAAACAAAATTAATTTAATAAAAAACATATTTTATATATACATCGCACACTAAATACAAAACAGTCACAACTCAAAAAACATGACTTTTCAGGAAAAGCGAAAAATAAAACTCTTTGGTTGAAATTGCAGAAGAAAAACAATTTTCATTTAACACAAAAACTTCATTTTTCCAGTTAATGAAGAAAATAACGAAAAATATAGTCAGATATGTGTTTTATAAATTGATTTATAACAAAAATTCGATATAAAAAATTTTGAGTTGTGACTGTTTTGTATTTAGTGTGCGATATGTATATTAATAAAGAATTAAAACAGATAATAAAAATTTAAGAAATAAAAAATTAATACAAAATTAAAAAATTAAACCAAAAATAAAAAGGAGCAACAAATGAAAAATAAAAAAAAACAAAAAATAAAAGAAAATAATATATATATATATAAAAAAAAAACAAAAAAAAATGAATAAGTTACTAATAAAAAAAAATTTAGTAAACTCACATATTAAAATAATAAATGCTAAAATTAAAAATAACATATACTATTTAAATATTCATAGGTAAAATATGAATTAAAAGAAAACATTAGAAATAAATAAAATAATATTGAAATTAATTTAATAAAGAAACATACAAAAAAAAACAAAAATCGAGAATATAAACTAATTAAAATTACTTTAAATTATTAAATTTTATTAAATAAAAACTATATTAAAAGTAAGAGATAAAAAATTAAAAAAAATATACATATAAAAAAAATTTAAAATTAAAATAAAAAATAAAACAAATTAATAAAAAAAAAACTATATCAAAAAAATTGAAAATAAAGAAAATGAATCATAAAAATTAACAATAAGACAAAAAATAAATAAAAAATATTAAAAAGAAAAACTATGTAATAAAAAATCATAATTAAAAGTTGTTAAATTATAAATTTTTACATTAACATTAGATAATGTGTTTAACTTTTTGACATTTTAATATTAAAAATAAAATATAGACGATAAAAAAATAAAATAAAAACTAAAAATATAAAATAATAAAAAATATGCACAAATTAACAAAAATATTTAAAATAAAAATAAAAACTATAAAAAATATAAATAAAAAAAACAAAAATTGATTTTTAAGAAATAAAAAATAAAACAACAAATAAAATATTAGAAAAAAATAAAACTATACAAATTAATGTAGTAAACATTATTTATTTATTTGAAAGACAAAAAAAAAATTCTGGTTTTAAAATAAAAAAGAAAAATCAAATTAAAAATTATAAAATTAAAAATTTAAATAGAAAAACTTAACAAAAAAAAAAAAACAGAAATAAAACTATATAAAAAAATTTAATATAAAGAAAATGAAACATTAAAATTCAAAATAAGACAAAAACTATTTAAAAAATATTACACAGAAAAAACTATATAATAAAAAATCACAATTAAAAATTGTTAAAGATAATGTTTTTCATTGTTTTTACATTTTAATATTAAAAATAAAATATAGACGATACAAAAAAAAAAAAAAAAAAATAAAATAAAAGCTAAAAATATAAGATAATAAAAAAATGAACAAAATACCAAAAATATTCAACATAAAAATAAAAACTATAAAAAAAAAAATAAATAAAAAACAAAACCAAAATTGATGTATAAGAAATAAAAAATAAAACAACAAATAAAATATTAGAGATAAATAAAACTATAAAAATTAATGTAGTAAAAATTCTTTATTTATTATAAAGATAAAATATAAATTCTGATTCTATAATAAAAAATAAAAATCACAAAAGAAACAAATTAAAGCAAAATTAAAAATTCAAGAAAGCTCAAAATATAAAATTAAAAAAAAAAAATAAAAAACCGTAAGTAATAAAAAATTAAATCATAAATTAAAAATTACTGAAAAAAATAAAAAATTATAAATACGAAATAAAAACTTATTTTATAAAATATATATACAGAAATAATAGATAAAAAAGATAAAAATTTAAGAAATAAAAAATACAAAATTGAAAATAAAAAAAAATAACTGCAATAACAAAAATCAAGCACAAAAAATAAAAAATTAAAAAACATTAAGACAAAAATAAAATAAAAATGACTAATTTTAAAATTAAAAATAAAAAATAAGAAATAAAAAAAAATAAGAAACTGAAAACTTATATCCATAAAAATAAGAAATAAAAGATTATGGATACGATATTGAAATAAAAACAAAAAAAAATAAAAATAAAAAAGAAATAAAAGAAAAAAATTAATAATATATAAAATAACAAGTAAGACATAAGAACTAAATTAATAACTTTTTTGTCTGCAGAACAAGAAGCTGTGAAAAATAAAAAAATGAAAACTAATGCATAAAACATTAAAAAAAAAATTAGAAATAAAAACTAATTTAATAAAAAAAATATTAAAAAAATTAGTGCACTAGATAAAACTTATAATAATTACATAAATAAATAGAAAATAATAAATTAAAAAGAATTAGTAATAACAAATTAAGAGGGAAAAATAATAAAATAAAGTAATGAAAAATGAAGAAGGAAAAATTAAGAAGAATAAAATAAAAAAATAAAGTCAAAAATAAAAAAATACTTAATTACAAATTCAAAATATAAAACATAAAATAATAAAACGTAAGAAAAAATTAATTTACCAAAAAAAAAAAAATGTATATAAAAATAAGAATTGAAAATTAAACGAGATTAAAATTTAAAAATAAAAAAAAGTAAATAAAAAATATTTTATATATATGTAAAATATGATATAAAAAATGAGACAGAAGAACTAGATAAAAAACAAAAATTAATTTGATAAAAAAAAATTTAAAAAATAAGAAGTAATTATATATTATAAAAAAAAGTTAAAAATTTTTTAATAAAACTAAAAAAAAAAATAAAAATAAAAAAAATTAAAATAAAAAACTAAATAAAACATAAAACTAAAAATCCATAATAAATTAAATATAAATAACAAAACATAAAACATTCAAATTAACAAGAAAAATAAACTTTACACAAAATAGAACAAATAAAACTTATTTAATAAAATCAAATTATTTAATAAAATAAAATCAAAGTACAAAAAAAAAAAATCAAAATTCAAAATAAAAAGTTTTTCATATAAAATTTCATTTTATTTTATTGTTTAAAATCAAAGTAAAAAAAACATCAAAATTCAAAATGAAAAATTTTTTAATGTAAAATTTTATTTTATTGTTTCTTATTTGCTTATTGTTCTTATTGTATCTGTTTCTTATTTATTTTACACATAATTATTTATCATTCAAAAAACGTATTTCCTTAGAACTCGTCAAAGTTTGGACCATACATTATTTTTGAAACATTTCCTGAAAGCATTTTAATTTTGAATCAAAAACCATTAAAAAACTTTATGTTTTTCTCTTAAAGAAATTAATTAACGATGAATTTGAAAACTTCGAAATCCAGCTATTATTTGTTTTTAGTGTATGTTTAATCAGCATGCATGCAGCGTGAGTTATAAACAACAAAATGATAATATTTTTTCTTGTGTTTGAAACAAATGAATAATAAATCAATTGTTGTTCATCACTTTATTAAATGACGGCAGCGCGTTGATAGCACAGCGCAATGCAATGGGGTGGACGATGGCGGGTTGGGTGTGCAGAGTGCACACAGGCGGGCGAAAACAGAGAGCAACAAAGTGTTTTGCTGGCAGTGTGCATGAAATCAATCACGTCCTGGCGCACATTAATCAGTGTTGATATTTTTTTTTTGTTTTTAATGCTTTGTCCATCTTTTGAGTTTGAAAGCAAAATTCTTCTACTGATTTTCTTGCTTTAAAAATACAGAAAAGCATGCAATTAAATCAGAACGATGTACAACATTGACTGCGCTGACATTTGTGATGTCTACGCTGGGTGGATGTCAAAAATGTGTTGAGTTGTTGGCGAGGGTGAAGCGTGGCACGCTATGATACAAAATGAATGACAGTTTTTTTTTCTACAATAAAAAATGCAGAGCTTTATAAATTTTAAAATATTGCTTATAAATTTTTTGAAATAATTTAAAAATCATTAAGATTTAATGAGTATAGATCGTAAGAAAGAGATAGTTTTGCACAACACTGTACTGAGAGCAAGCGCTCTCAATAAAGCTTGAAATATGGCTTAATTCCTTTAAGCAATTTTTTTTTTATAAAGTCAGACTAAAAATTTAGTTTTTTTAATTATTTTGGTTTTAAAGTATTGTTGGCTTGTTTTTTTATTTCTTGTTGTTGCGTTATCGTCTCGAACGCATTAACAAAAACTTGATTTAACACAGTTACCGCCACAGTAACGCTTTTGTTGTTGTTATTGTTGCTTTTTATTGCTGGCTTTGCTACTGGTTTTTATTGTTGATATTGATATTCTTATTAAAGCTTTGATGAACTGCACGACTGGACTGGCTGACTGATGAACTGACTGTCTGGTATGGATATGTACAACAATACGAGGCAATAATTTAAATATTTACATTCATGTTAGTAGCTTTCAAAGATGTTCACCCACTTTTTTGTGTCCTCAATCATATTGAATTTCTTTGTAAACATAAATATTTTCATTTAAGTGTATTCATCCCATGCCAGTCGGTCAACAAATAAAGAGACTTTCTGATTTTCTGATATAACCTCCATAATACATGCAATTCATTGAAAGAGTGTTGCAAAGCGTATGAATTAGGCTAGCGTTAAGGGGTAAACTTTTGAAAATTTTTTATAAAAATTGCATTTCTTCTTTGTTTTTACAAAAATGTTCACTAATTTTAACTTCTCTGAACTGGTATTCAAAGAGCTCTGTATTATTTTTAATTTTTTTATATATATTTATTTTTATATAATTTTGAATTTTGTTTTGTACTCATAATCATTATCTAACCTCATTTTATTTTATAGCAAATATCATAAATTCTAAAAAATTATTTTTTTCTCTTTCATTTGCAGTTCTTTGATGATACATCAGCAATAGCCAACAGTTAACTCACACCAAACACAGGTAAATTTACACATTATAAGCTGTTAAAAAAAAGAAAAAAAAAAAAAGACTAAGAATACCTAAAAGAGAAAATAAATGCTTGTTATTGATTTAAAAATTTCTCACTGCTTAATAGTTCCAAATTGAATGGCTAGCCATGCTTTGTTCAAATTAGCTATTCTTGAAAAGAATTTTGTGTAAATATTTACCTCACAGCTCAGACTGACCATAAATGAAAAAAAATTGTTAAATCAGGAGAATTCAAAAAAAAAAACCATGTGTGCAATTTGCCATATTTTTCGCTTGACTGTTTATAAACATTAGCATGAAGCTGCCAAATCGACTGTCTAAGCATGAGGTCTGTGCAGGCAGGTTAAGGCAAACCCATTTCATTTTTTAGTCTATACAAAGAAAATTGAAAAAATAGTTGAACAGTAAAGAATGCAAAAAAAAAATAATATATAAAATACTGGATATATTTATAATTTGAATAAATTTCTTAAGCATTATATTTTGAGCTGAATGCCAAATAATTCGTGAAGTAACAGGTTGCTACGGAAAAAAATTCTTTACATAGCAAATAGCCAGCAAACAAGACAACTGTTTCGTTGGTCGCTACACCAACTAATAACACTCTCCCAAACAAATTCTTTCTTTAAACTCTATATAAAAAAAATGTATAGTTTGGAAGCAATTATTTAATATTCCTTAAATAATATCGGTTCAAATAGTTTGGATTACTTAAAAAAAATAATTTTTCCTTATTAAAGGAATTAATTACCATTTCAAAAATTTGCCTCCAAAGTTTCAAATATAAATTTTAATTCGTTGTAATCATTTGAATCTAATGTTATAATCGATTAAGTAAGTGTTCCTCGTGAAATGCCGGAGCGCATGTCATGTTTTCAAACGCGTTTTCTCGGACCAATTTTTTTTTTAAATGTTTGTACACTAGCTTTGGTTAATTTTTCTAAAATTTGCAAATTTTTTTATGATTACGGTCCTTATGAATCTAAATTCAAATAATATCATTCTATGATCCTTAAATGACTCTCATTTTATTATTAACGACACGCAAGTTATGAAATTTATATTATGGCAAGTGTACTGTACTAAATGTGCAGTTGGAAAGCAATATTTAGTAGCGCTTTATTTTGGCATATCATGTTTTTGCAATAAGCCCTTCATATATTTAACGACGTTATGAAGTTTCAACCGATTACAATCTCATCCGCTGTATCTTTTGCCCAGTGTTTCTTATAAGATGCAACCACTTTTTTCCCAATAACTTCTCAAAAAATATTTTTTTTAAAAAACTTTCTTATCAATTTTAAATTATAAGAAATAATTTTTATAAAAATAAATTTTTTATAAAATATATATATTTTTTGACAAAAATCTGGACTCATGGGTTAAAGATTTAAGATCAAATTTCAAGAGTTAAAGAAGGTTTAGTTTTATTAATAAAAAAGTTGTAAGCACTTATTTTAACCATTGCATATTCAGCCCTTCATGGCATAATTTTTCCTTCAGAATTTGAAAAGGGATTTTTCATTTTTAAGATAACAGATAAAGGCATCACAATTATTTTTATTAAAATTTTGAATATCGACGGTTGACTTAGAAATTTGCATAAGAAATTTTCAAAAAGTTCTTCTGCTTTATCTTAAAAAACAGAAATTATCTTTCCAATTCATTGGGAAAAATTGTTCATGATTGGGCTGAATGAGAAATAAATAGAGTAAAGAGCAAAGTAATTAGTAATGATAAATGATGAGTAATTAGTAATGAATATTGGGTAATGAGTAATAAGTAGTGAGTTATGAGTAAGGAGCAGCAATACGTATTCAGTAATGAGCTATGTGCAATGATTTGTGGCAAAATAGTATTAATTAAGCAAAAGAGTAATGAAAAGAGTAATTAGTTATAATTAATGAGTTTTGAGCAATTAGTTATGAGCTATGAGCAATGAGTGATGATTAATTCGTAATGAGTAATCAGAAGTAGAGTAGAGTAATCAGTAGTGCGTAATGATTTCGGTTTAATGAATAATGGATAACAAGTAATGAGCAATGAGTAATGAGATTTGAGAAACGAGTAATGAGCCACAAGTAATGAGATAAGAGCAATAAGTAATGAGCAACGAGTTACGAGTAATGAGTTTTAAGTAATGACTTAAATGAATAACGAGCAATGAACAATGAGTAATGAGCAGTGAGTAATGAGTAATGGATAATGAGTAATGAGTAATGAGTAATGGATAATGAGTAATGAGTAATGAGTAATGAGTAATGATAAATGAGTAATGAGTAATGAGTAATGAGTAATGAGTAATGAGTAATGAGTAATGAGTAATGAGTAATGAGTAATGAGTAATGAGTAATGAGTAATGAGTAATGAGTAATGAGTAATGAGTAATGAGTAATGAGTAATGAGTAATGAGTAATGAGTAATGAGTAATGAGTAAGAGTAATGAGTAATGAGTAATGAGTAATGAGTAATGAGTAATGAGTAATGAGTAATGAGTAATGAGTAATGAGTAATGAGTAATGAGTAATGAGTAATGAGTAATGAGTAATGAGTAATGATAAATGAGTAATGAGTAATGAGTAATGAGTAATGAGTAATGAGTAATGAGAAATTAGTAATGAGTAATGAGTAATTAGTAATGAGTAATGAGTAATGAGTAATGAGTAATGAGTAATGAGTAATGAGTAATGAGTATATTGAGTAATGAGTAATGAGTAATGAGTAATGAGTAATGAGTAATGAGTAATGAGTAATGAGTAATGAGTAATGAGTAATGAGTAATGAGTAATGGATGAGTAATGAGTAATGAGTAATGAGTAATGAGTAATGAGTAATGAGTAATGAGTAATGAGTAATGAGTAATGAGTAATGAGTAATGAGTAATGAGTAATGAGTAATGAGTAATGAGTAATGAGTAATGAGTAATGAGTAAGATGAGTAATGAGTAATGAGTAATGAGTAATGAGTAATGAGTAATGAGTAATGATAATGAGTAATGAGTAATGATGATAATGAGTAATGAGTAATGAGTAATGAGTAATGAGTAATGAGTAATGAGTATGAGTAATGAGTAATGAGTAATGAGTAATGAGTATAGATGAGTAATGAGTAATGAGTAATGAGTAATGAGTAATGAGTAATGAGTATGAGTAATGAGTAATGAGTAATGAGCAATGAATAATGAGTAATGAGCAATGCGTTTTGCGTAATGAGTAATGAGTAGTAAATAATGAGAAATGTGAAATGAGTTTTGAGTAATGAGTAATAAGAAATGCTAATGAGTAATGATAAATTAGTCTTGAGTAATGAGTAATGAGAAATGAGATTTGTTTAATGCGTATTTAGTTATGAGCTATGAGAAATGAGTTGAGAAAGGAATCAGCAATGAGTATTGAGTTATGAGGAATGAGTTATAAGTTGTAAGGATTGAGTAATGAACACTGACTACAAAAAAATGTTAAGAACTGTTATTTCTTTTATTCTGTTTCCTTCAATCCTTAAAGTACAAATAGGTTTAGAAGACCTACAATTTAGATTTTGTTAAATAATCATAAATAATCAATGATTGACAAAAAAAAAAAAAACAAATTGGCCATTTCAGCCCTTGAAACGACTTTGACCGAGCTTCTTATAATCAATTGTGTTGTGTGTATTATTAAATGTTTGTACACAATTGACTGAGAACTGGACCTACATGTTTTATGCCGACTCCGAACGGCTAACGTTCATGTTCTCAAGAAGCTTTACATGGCATTGTTTACTCTCTGAGGTTTGGCATTGTCTGCAGAGAGGTGGTGACCGATCAGAAAAATTTTTTATTAAAAAAACTTTTCGCCGCGGCTGGGGATCGAACCCGGGCTCCGAGCATGCCAAGCCACACACTTAAATTCTCTGGGCTTAAATTCCGGTCAGTTTTTGGTGTTATGTTCTGAATTTTCTTCATACTTTCTTCATTTCTTCACAACTGACATTAAAAATTCATCAATATTTGCGACTTAATATGTAATTGTATTGGTGTTAGAGATATGTTCAGGGGAATGCTTAATACTTTGAAATGACTGAGGTAAGACATAATACTTGTCTCACTCAAATTCCAATATTCAAATTCAAATAACTCGTTTCGACCAATTCTTGGTCCAAAGCAAAAAATATGTTAAGAGTAAATAGCCTTACATGGTACAAAGATCAACCGAAACCGACTTTAAACTCAGAATAATGGAAAAGATATCACGAAAAGATATCATCACAATATAAGCTAATTTGCTACCTTTGAACTCTCAAAAGGTCGCCGATCGATGCAATGTGTCGGTTATGTGCTGAGAGCACTGTATAACTAAGCCTTCACAGCAGGTGTCTACTTTAAACACATTTGGATTTTCCATTCATTTCTCCAAGATCCCTAATCTTGGAATGAAAGCCTGTCACCCCTCACCGAGAATAGAAGAGTGACCTGTATAAATGTTAACTCACTGTGAGCAGTTTTAAGACTGTCTGTCTTATTCGAAGTCCATTATTCTCAGAGATTTTGAGTGAAATATTGCATTCAGAGTATCAGATGAAGACCCTAAGTGCTGAGTTTTTTTGCAGACATATATACCCTTATCTTTGCCAGTATTCTCCAGGATTTTTGGTTCTAACTTAACTTTCCGTCTAGTATGAGTTCTAAATACTTTTTTGATGTGTCTACAAGAAATAGGGAAGTGTCATCTGACTTTAAGGAACACTGAGGGAAGATTGTATTTCCTCGTGAAAAGTTACAGGCCGGGTTTTTAAGCATTATCCCGGAACCCATGCCTATTGGCCCTGTTTATAAGATCGGTGGTTGCTGACCCAAGTAGCTGCGAGGGAGTATAAGGATGCTTACCTTATGCAGCAATAGCAAAGAAGTCCGAATTAGCAATCATTCCAGTTTCCTTCAATACTTGGCATCAATCATTCCAGTTTCCTTCAATACTTGGCATCATTGATTTGTATTTTATTGGCCACCTAGATTTGTGCTGATAACTTTAATACTAAGCATGTTGTATTAAAGTTAAGCATGGTTAAAAGTTTTCTCTGTTAACCTACTTGATATAGAGTCGTTACTTCTGATTTGTTTTGTCATGATGATGTCAAGATGTCATGAAACCAAGGAAAGGACATAGGCGCCGGCTACTGTAAAGTCGAATTATACCGTCTGGTTCAAAACATTTGTATGCCTCTCTATATCCGGTCAGCCATAAGACCTCCATCAAGATGAGGAAGATTATAAAACATGGTAAAATTTTAATTGCTCTAAGTGGACGTTACGCCGGTCGCAAAGCCATCATTGTTAATACCTCGGACGATGGCACTCCAGAGAAACCTTTTGGACATGCTGTGGTTGCGGGTATCGACAGATACCCATGTAAAGTGACAAAGCAGATGGGCAAGAATAAGCTAAAGAAGAAGTCCAAGATAAACCCCTTCCTTAATGTTGTGAACTACAACCATCTGCCATGCCTACTCGCTATACAGCTCACGACATCAGTTTGGATAAAATTTCGGCCAAGGATTTGAAAGATCCCGTAAAGAGGAAAACACATCGTTTCCAGACGCGCGTAAAATTCGAGTCCACATACAAGGAGGGCAAGAACAAACGGTTCTTCCAAAAGTTACGCTTAAGTAGTTTCATTAGAAAATGTGTGCGTGCGAGAGCATTTTGTTTTACTTATAACTTGAGCTAGATATGATTTTTGTATGCTTGCTGTGCGGAGGCGAGGAGAACGTTTTAAAAATTACTATTAGTAATTTTTTAGAACCCAGATAGTTCTACTCATATAGTACTCATCCAGATAGTACTCATCTTAGTACTCTACTCATATAGTACTCATCCAGATAGTACTCATCTTAGGAATTAAGCTGAGTTTTTCTGAGACTAACTTTATTTGTGGTTAAACGGATTTTTTATTCAACTCAGTTAAGAGAACTTTCTTTAACAATCCAATCCTTTCTTATTGTTGCCAATCCTTTTGTTATGCGACCTAACTTTTCGAATATAACCGGACCACAAAGGTTATTTTGGCTTACCCTAGGTTTGACATTGTGATGGACATGGATGGATATATATCTAAAGCATAATTTAGAGTCTTTGTAAGCTGTTCTACGTTAAAACCTAGTTCCCGCGAAGTTCAAAGTCATTATTCGAGATAGTTTTGTTTTAACGATCTACCTAACTTTTAACCAGTTTTCCTTTGATTTAGAAAAAAAAAATGGTTGGCTGGTGATAAGACTGTCTTTAGGTGAAAAGAGATATATTTTTGATCGGAAAAAGAGCGCTCTTCAAGCTTCTTCTAGTTATTAACCTGTCCAAAATCGAGGTTGACTTATGTTTTTATTAAAATAAACTTACTGTGAATTATAATGATACAGTGGATGTGAATATTAATCATGCGTGTTGTCATACAGTGACATACATGCTTGGTTGACGAGTAATTGTAATGTGTTGTTATTGTTATTGTTGATTCGTGTGTTGTTGTTCTTGTAGTCTGTGCCAGCTGCGTTGTTTTGTGTTGACCTGTATAATGAGCACACAACTAGCTGTGGTGTGTTGCTTGTGGTGAATTTTGTAAAGCGGCTCCACAGAGAGTATATTCCCTGCAGATAAATGGACCAGATTTAGAATAGTTCTAAACTAGTTCCAAAAGGGGCCAGTACTGGTCCCACTTCAATACCCTTTTACATTGAACAAACTGACGCTTTTTACGGGTTGATGTCATAGGAAAAGACAATTGTCCCCATAAGCATCCCTTTTTCCCTATATCTGTGTTAGTTCCATAATGGATAGTTCTAAACTAGTCTGTTTTGATACAGTCCAGAAGTGGTCAGTTGTAAGCCCTATTATTAGCCTTATTTCACATACGGTTTCGTACAATAGAACTTATTAAATTCTTTTATGTAGTTTTACCTGATATTTACCACTTAATCATTTTCATCGAAAATGTTTGCAAAAGTTAAAATATGTGTGGAATCTAATGAAAAAACGATCCACAACACGTTTTGAACGTGTATGTTTTTTTATTTTGTTTGTGCCTGCTGACAAGAAAAACAAAGAATATAAAAATAAATTCAAACTGTTCTATGCTGAGCGTCTTTTGTACTAGTTCGCAACTAACTCCAATTTCACTAGAAATAAACTAGTTGGTTTTTCCAATTGTCTCCAAAATAACTGCTGGGTTATAACAAGAGATTTTATAAGAATAACTTCGCTCTGTTAATGTTAATTTCATGATGTCGCCAAGAGGACGAACTTTTTATTCTACCGTGAATGTCATCGGTTCTCTCAGAGCAGCTGAAATAGATAGACAAAATGTTTGTAGATGTTTGCAATTCTATTTGGAAACTCTCTTCAAATTATTTTCTCTTGTCCCCTTGCCTAATGGTTTCCACCCCTATGTCTATTGCCTTATGTTTGTTGTTTTTATAATCAACCACGATCGTTGTTGTTGTTAAGCTGTTGTAAAAAGGAAGCAATTCGCGTAGTTCGTTAGGTTGTTTTTGTTGTTGTTGAAGTCAAATGCAAACGATGTTGTTGTTCTTATTAGCTGTCGTCGTTGTTGTTGTAGGTTTTTGTTAGATTTTGGATATTTTACGTATATCTCCTTGTGTGTCTATGAATGAATCTAAAAATAGAAATACATGTATTCAATACATTTACTGCTTCCAATTTGAATGTATGCGTTTGTCTTAAAGCTGAAATTAAATAATTTGCATTTTTGATATTTTTGCATTTTGTCGATCTCACAGAAGTTACTATTGAAAAAACGTTGTAACTTTTGTGGTTTCAGTCGGATTGAGATAAACCAAAGGACAAAATTAATAGAATTTATCGTATATTAATAATGCATCAAAAATAAATGTTGAAAAAAATTAATCAATGCATTTTTAATATGCTGTTTTTTTTTATCAGATTAAAAGTAAACATTCGTAACCTTATTTTTCCAAATTTTTAATTTCTATTTTTATAATATTTTATTTGTAACTATTTTAATATAACTCGTGTCTTATGTATTTAAAAAATAATCAGATATAATTTTATTTTTCTTCTTAAATATTTTGAATAAATGTACCTAAATATTTTTATTTATTAGTTTATTTTATATATCAGCCTAAGCAATTTAAATTTGCTTACAACTATATTGTGAAGTATAAAGTAT
Organism: Tetanocera ferruginea; assembly: GCA_958299015.1. NCBI lineage: Eukaryota > Metazoa > Arthropoda > Insecta > Diptera > Sciomyzidae > Tetanocera > Tetanocera ferruginea. Next base: position 47,961,203 of record OY282640.1, on the reverse strand, counting down.
TTGGTGGTTAAAAATATTACAAATAAGAATTATGAAATAATTATTGCCATCATTAAAATGTACCAATATACATATATATAATCAACAAATAAATATAAAATCAAGATTAAGTAAATAATAAATCAAAAACATTTTTAAATGAGTTTCTTGAAAGTTAATTTAAACCCTGGTCTTATGTTTTTAAAATAAAATATTTTTTAAAAATATAAATACCTATAATTAATTATTTGTTGTATTTATTTGAATATATTTATATATAAAATAATTTATTTATTGTTTATATGTATTTTTATATTTATTTATATAATTTTATATTTATATATTTATTTTATATATTTTATATTTTATATTTTATATTTTATATTTTATATTTTATATTTTATATTTTATATTTTATATTTTATATTTTATATTTTATATTTTATATTTTATATTTTATATTTTATATTTTATATTTTATATTTTATATTTTATATTTTATATTTTATATTTTATATTTTATATTTTATATTTTATATTTTATATTTTATATTTTATATTTTATATTTTATATTTTATATTTTATATTTTATATTTTATATTTTATATTTTATATTTTATATTTTATATTTTATTTTTTATATTTTATATTTTATATTTTATATTTTATATTTTATATTTTATATTTTATATTTTATATTTTATATTTTATATTTTATATTTTATATTTTATATTTTATATTTTATATTTTATATTTTATATTTTATATTTTATATTTTATATTTTATATTTTATATTTTATATTTTATATTTTATATTTTATATTTTATATTTTATATTTTATATTTTATATTTTATATTTTATATTTTATATTTTATATTTTATATTTTATATTTTATATTTTATATTTTATATTTTATATTTTATATTTTATATTTTATATTTTATATTTTATATTTTATATTTTATATTTTATATTTTATATTTTATATTTTATATTTTATATTTTATATTTTATATTTTATATTTTATATTTTATATTTTATATTTTATATTTTATATTTTATATTTTATATTTTATATTTTATATTTTATATTTTATATTTTATATTTTATATTTTATATTTTATATTTTATATTTTATATTTTATATTTTATATTTTATATTTTATATTTTATATTTTATATTTTATATTTTATATTTTATATTTTATATTTTATATTTTATATTTTATATTTTATATTTTATATTTTATATTTTATATTTTATATTTTATATTTTATATTTTATATTTTATATTTTATATTTTATATTTTATATTTTATATTTTATATTTTATATTTTATATTTTATATTTTATATTTTATATTTTATATTTTATATTTTATATTTTATATTTTATATTTTATATTTTATATTTTATATTTTATATTTTATATTTTATATTTTATATTTTATATTTTATATTTTATATTTTATATTTTATATTTTATATTTTATATTTTATATTTTATATTTTATATTTTATATTTTATATTTTATATTTTATATTTTATATTTTATATTTTATATTTTATATTTTATATTTTATATTTTATATTTTATATTTTATATTTTATATTTTATATTTTATATTTTATATTTTATATTTTATATTTTATATTTTATATTTTATATTTTATATTTTATATTTTATATTTTATATTTTATATTTTATATTTTATATTTTATATTTTATATTTTATATTTTATATTTTATATTTTATATTTTATATTTTATATTTTATATTTTATATTTTATATTTAAAATAAACTCATAAATAAAAATACTTAGGTACATTTATTCAAAATATTTAAGAAGTAAAATAGAATTATATCTGATTATTTTTTAAATACATTTGATACTAGTTATTTTGTTTCTAAGCCAATAAAAGTAGTTCAAATAAAATATTATAAAAATAGAATTTAAAAATTTGGAAAAATAAGGTTACGAATGTTTACTTTTAATCTGATAATAAAAAACATCATATTAAAAATGCATTGATTAATTTTGTTCAACATTTATTTTTGATGCCATATCAATATACGATAAATTCTATTTAATTTTGTCCTTTGGTTTATCTCAATCCGACTGAAACTGCAAAAGTTACAACGTGTTTTCAACAGCAACTTCTATGAGATCGACAAAATGCAAAAATATCAAAAATGCAAATTATTTAATTTCAGCTTTAAGACAAACGCATACATTCAAATTGGAAGCAGTAAATGTATTGAATACATGTATTTCTATTTTTAGATTCATTCATAGACGCACAAGGACGTAAAATATCCAAAATCTAACAAAATCCTACAACAACAACAGCTAATAAGAACAACAACATCGTTTGCATTTGACTTCAACAACAACAAAAACAACCTAACGAACTACGCGAATTGCTTCCTTTTTACAACAGCTTAACAACAACAACAACGATCGTGGTTGATTATAAAAACAACAAACATTAGGCAATAGGCATAGGGGTTGAAACCAATAGGCAAGGGGACAAGAGAAAAGAATTTGAAGAGAGTTTCCAAATAGAATTGCAAGCATCTACAAATATTTTGTCTATCTATTTCAGCTGCTCTGAGAGAAGCGATGACATTCACGGTAGAATAAAAAGTTCGTCCTCTTGGCGACATCATGAAATTAACATTAACAGAGCGAAGTTATTCTTATAAAATCTCTTGTTATAATATACTCTCTGTGGCGGCTCTTCTCTACAACTTAAAATTCACTTAACATTACCTTAACAGTGCACAACATTAACTTAACAGTCACAAAACATTTTAAAAACGTGATAGCAACAGAGAGAAATAATTAACTGAAATGTAATTAAATTTATTATATCAGTGAACACATAACAACAATAAAAAATCTTACTTAACTTTCGCTAGAATATAAAATAAAAAATAATTAAAAACCTAAACTAATGAAAAAACTGCTACACCGTGCTAAAAATTAAAAGTTGCTGCTTCTCTGACTATAAAAAAATTTAAGATTATCGTCTGCTTAGCAACAAAAAATTTCTTGCTCATAAAACTGTTGTTTCTTTTTTTTTTTCTTTGTTTTTTTTTTGTGATATTTAAGACATAGCTAGTTAACTGAAAATGTGAAAACAAGACGTGAAACATTCAGACCTTATATGATGGCAACAACTTGTCAAAATTTTGCTATAATAAGGAAACTATTGAGTGCTATAAATTATTTGATTTAAGCATAGAAAACAAAAACCATGCAACACTGTGTGTTGTTTTTATAGCCGTGACGAGTTGCCATATAAGTCAACAATAATAAAAAAATCAATTTTAAGCTTCTTGCTTATGGCTTAAATTGACTGTAAATGCAGCGAAGGCTGTTATTTAAACACTAGCTAGATGTCAACAAAAACGATATAAAAAAATAAAATATATTAAAAAAAAATGAAAGCGCAAACAAAGAATAAACATAAAAAAAGCAAAGGAAACCCAGAGAAATAACATAAAAAAAGCAATAAAATGAAAACCCAACAAAGAGAAAATAAAAGTTAAAATATAATAAAAAAAATCACAAAAAAAAAAATTATATATAAATAAAATACTACAATGAAGCAAAACGTCTCAAAATAGATAAAATTATGCAGAATATCAAAAGCCGGGCAAGAACAGTTAAACAGAAAAATAAATGCCTAGAAACAGAAAAACCTTAAAAATTCTTCTTGGATTTGAATATAAAAGCTCCAAATTTTCTGCTAAAACTTGCTTTAAATGCAACAAGAGAGAACAATAAATGAAAAAAATAAAGAAATGTATACAAAAAAGAAAAGAAGAGGCAACAAATTTATGGCGGGTTTTTTTTGTGCCGACATCAAAAGATATCAGCCACAATAAGTCAACGATAAAAACAATAACCATACCAACAACAACAGAAAAAGCAAAAAAAAAAATAAGCATAACAACAGCGAACCCGCCGGAATTAACCTAACTACTCTAGGCACGTAGTCAGGGTTTTTTATGCAGGGGTTTTGCTTGCAAAAATATATTTGCAGCAGTGCAAACTTTAGACATGGATATGTTTTTGCTTACATTTTTATAGAATTCTGTCTCAGAGAGATTTGAGATTTATAAGAAAAAAATTGTTAGAATCTTAAGAATCCAATTTCGTCTTTGGATTTTGAGCTAAAAACTTATGTATAGGTCTTTTGTATAGGCAAATTTTTTGTTACTTAGAATTTTCAAAACAATAATTCCAATAAAAAATTTCCCAGCGGTTGAAATATGCCTGAATCAATACATTTTCTCTGGCCTGAAGGGTAATCGGGAGACCTGAGTATTCAATACACCTCTTCATTTCTTCTTCCCCATTCAAATGTCATACTCACGTTATACCTGCTATCGTATAGCGTAAACTCATGCCTGAATATCCCCAAGAATATTCCTCGGAATATTCAGGGCATAGATAATGGTTAAAAATCAGGCCTTCTTTAAGGTCGTGGCACTCAAACCTGAAAATTTAAATGAGAATGAAGAAAGTACATCATTTATTTGACACTCACTTCGGCTTCGATGTTTTGAGCAATGCTTGAATTGTTTTATTGAATTAATCAGCCCTACCATATGAGTCGTCGTCGGCAGTTATCGTCTTATGTCGTCATCTTAAAAATGGTACCACTGAAGTCGTTTCGATAAATGTTGAATGTCGACTAGTACACGGTACTCCTTTAGTTGTTTTGAAAAATATGTCGTGTCGACATGCCTTATTTTTAGTCGTTCACTTTTTCCTGCACGAGTTGCGACGACTTAGAGCGAATTTTTTTTTATTTCGGCATTATTTTAATTGAAAACGAAGAAAAGAATTTAAAATAACAAACGTTGGTCAATTTGAACATTTAGTTTGAAAGCTGGAGAAGAATTCATACGAAACAAAAGGAACAGTCCCAGCCAATTTAAAAAAGAAATGGGAGGAAATAAACAATTAAATACTTTTCGTCCACCGCTTGGGACATGATGGTTGACAGGAAGTTAGGAGCAATGCTACTTGTAGTGCTGGAGATACCAAGCAATCAATTTTACTCTGTTTTATTTTTAGTCTGGAGAGATTTCAAATTGTATGTAAAAAATAAAATTTCTTTAAACAAGGCAGAATGCACAGCAACTGGCGAAAGGAGATATAAGCAGCTACAACTTCCCCATTAGAAGAAGCAATTGATTTTAGTTTAATGCAGTTTGAAAAAGCAATTGAGACCTGATAGTTTAGAATGTGGAGTGCCAGAGCTCGGATAAGTGGTACAAGAGCGTGAGGAGAAAATACACATAGCAGAAAATATATGTGAGCACTCAAATTCTACAAATAGGCGTTCGCGAGTTTCAACTGCTGCTGTATCGGAAATGAAATGCATGTTTATAAATAAATGACAAATATTTTAAGAACTAAATTCATTTAATTAAATTGTTCATATAATTTGACAGTTCAGATTGAGAAAAAAGAAGAAAAATTTGAAGCTGGCATAAAATTATCGATAAAAAGTCGTCTTATTTTGACACTCGACAAGACGACGTTGAGAGTACCGATTTAGCATTGAGGTGAAGACGACGTCGATAACAAGTGACAACGGAAACGAGTCGACGACGACTTGGTCAACGTCTCATATGGTAGGGCTGAATATTCGACAAACTTTTTATCTCAATAATTAAAATTATTGTTTTGTTTTACTGCTTTAAGAATGAAAAATGACGCGTCGATCACTTAACATTTTTTTATTTTGAAAAAATTTCTTAAAGTTGTTTGCTGGCATGATATAATTACTCCAAGGTAGTATTGACGTTTCTGTTGGAAACGCCTCCTTATTTTCAAAAGAAAGAGAGCGCTCACAATCCGTCATAGCATGCAATTAATTTTCACTGGTCACATTCAGCGTACTCAACAGTTGCCAACTGCTAAGTCAAAACTTGATGCACATAAATATGAAGTTGCGCATTAAAATGCGTTTAAAAATAGAAAATTTTTAATTTGTCGGTAAAATTTCCATTCGTATTTGATACAAAGCTTGATATTTCATAAACTTGACAATTTTTCTGAAACTTCAATACCAATACCAATACCAAACTTCAATACCAATAATACCCCGATGTGTTGCTGTCACAACAGTTGACACAGCTGAATGTGACCAACGAATATAACAACGAACAGCTGTTTTTGACAAGGGTTTGTTTACTTGTAGCTGAGAGAATCAACATTTGTCAACACTACCTGGTAAAATTATTCTATCATGGTTTGCTGGTATTACGACTGAAACTTTTAATGTCAGCCGTTACTCAGGTAGGAACACGAAGCAAAATCAAAAATGTACTTTTGGGGGATAATTCAATAATAAAAGAATAAGGGTAAGGTTTTAAAAGCGAAAAAGGCACATTTTCGTATTTTTTGTGCCGATATGAGTTTTATTAATTTCATATATATATCAGATTATGTATATATATATTATATATATAATCAGCATAACATCTGAAGTACATTAGAACAAATTTTCAATAAAAACTATTGATAAACATGCCCATGACAGCGAACCACCGGAGGCGCCTTGAAAAATAGTTGTTTTGCGTTGAACATGATAACTCGTTACCGGAATATCTGAAACAAAAAATTTTGATGCGATTTAATGGTCATATGTGCCCCCCAATTAAAATTAATAATTTTGATTTATTAATGTTAATTTTTTTTTTGACTTTTTTCAGCATTTGGAAGGAAGAAGTATTTCTTGTTATAGCGGTTTTATCAGTTTATTGAAAACATTCTATACCTTCAAGCAAAAGTACCTATTTTTCATCGTCGTGCGTTAACAATAAAAGTATTATTTTTTCCATTCATGTTTCATATCATCCTTGTATTTATAGAAACTAGAGAAACCTAAGGTATATATATTCTAAGTGAAGTTATGCTGACTTAAACAAATTTCTCAAAATAAATTTCTTTTTTTAAAGAACAAATCATCGGCAGACTGGTTCGTTGGTCCCTACATCGTCTCATCAGTTGTCTTTTGTGATTTCTACAGTCCGCTAACTTTTATATAATAACTTATAAACACAACTCTATAAAGCAAATGCAGAATTATGTGTGCCTTTTGCTATGAGGGGTGTCTTAAACCCTAAAACCCCCCTTGTCTACGAGCATTCTATTGTTGTTGTTTGTGTAGAAAACTTGTTGAAAAGTTGTTGCTGCTGTTCTTATTGACGTTGACTTTGCAGAATTTTTTGTGTTATTTTTTTCTGCTTGCTTTGCAGATTAGCAACAGAACAAGACAAGAAGAACAACACCAAAAACAACAACAACAAAGCATTAAAAGTTTGCTGATACTGATAATGAAGTCTTTGTGGAGTGGTGGTATGGTCTGTGCTGTGTGATGGGGTGTTGTGGAGTAGGCAAGGCCGGCTTATTTTGGCAAGCTTGTTGACGTTTGTTGTTGTTGGTGTGGCTTTTTGCTGGACTTCTGTGCTTGTTGAATATTATTAAATGGTAGCGTGCCATACTAACAACAAACAAAAAACTACAACAATAACAATAATAACAACAACAAATCATGTCATGACTACTAAAAGCAGTCAATAAAATATGTGTGACAAATACACTTTGTAATAGTTTCTTTGCACTCTAGTTGGTTGACTGTATCCTTGTCTGTTAAAAGGATCTTTACTCTTGCCCAGCCCACGCCACTTATCCTTCAACGCTTCTTAAGTTACTCAGTTTTTCGCCAACGCTGTTGTTAACTGATTGTCAACAACGATATATCTGCCCATTCAGTGACTTCTTGTTGGTCATGTCCGTTGCTGGGGATGAGAAGGAAGTGTTTGAGTGAACTTCAACAATAGGTGACTTGCTTACTTTGTATCCCATAGTGTACACGTAGCTTAGTGAAACACTAGCATTAATTCACTTCAATTAATTAATATTTTCCATTAAATGCTCAAGGCTAGTTTCTTCATTTCTTAGCTTTTGTTATTTTCTTTATTTTTTCTATTAATTTTATGTCTTGCAATTGTATTTATTTGTGCACTTAAATTATTTTTATTTGTTACTTGAAGCGTGTATCCAGCGTGTACGTGCGATAGTCTACTTAATTTATTTTAATATCCAATATACGAGTAAATAGATAAACGACCGCTTTAGGGTGCTTTAGTTACTTTTTCTATGCTTTTGTAGGTCTTTGGCAGGGAAAAAGCTTTTATGTAGCTTTTGCTAATTAATGGTCACAACGAGGCAAAACTCAACAGATTGTTGATTAATTTAATAAAGCTTGATTGCCTCTTCGATGACTATTTGCTAGCTATGATTAATATATGAATGGGTAGGTCAAAGTTCAAATAAAAATAAATTGCTTCGATGTTGCACTGTGGCTTAGTTATAGACAATAATACAAAAAAGTAGTACAATATATATTATATTAATTACTTTTTTTGTATAAATATATTTAAAATTTTTAATATAAAAATTGATATTGTAATAAAAATATTAAAATTACTAAAAAAATAAACAATATTAAAAATATTAATAATATAAAAAATCTTATAAATATTAAAAATATAAAAATATATTAAATATATTAAAAATATTAAAAATATTAAAAATATTAAAATATTAAAAATATTAAAAATATTAAAAACATTAAAAATATTAAAAATATTAAAAATATTAAAAATATTAAAAATATTAAAAATATTAAAAATATTAAAAATATTAAAAATATTAAAAATATTAAAAATATTAAAAATATTAAAAATATTAAAAATATTAAAAATATTAAAAATATTAAAAATATTAAAAATATTAAAAATATTAAAAATATTAAAAATATTAAAAATATTAAAAATATTAAAAATATTAAAAATATTAAAAATATTAAAAATATTAAAAATATTAAAAATATTAAAAATATTAAAAATATTAAAAATATTAAATATATTAAAAATACTAAAAATATTAAAAATATTAAAATTATTAAAAATACTAAAAATATTAAAAATATTAAAAATATTAAAAATATTAAAAATATTAAAAATATTAAAAATATTAAAAATATTAAAAATATTAAAAATAGTAAAAATATTAAATATATTAAAAATATTAAAAATATTAAAAATATTAAAAATATTAAAAATATTAAAAATATTAAAAAAATTAAAAATATTAAAAATATTAAAAATATTAATAATATTAAAAATATTAAAAATATTAAAAAACTTAAAAAAATTAAAAATATTAAAAATATTAAAAATATAAAAAATATTAAAAATATTAAAAATATTAAAAATATTAAAAATATTAAAAATATTAAAAATATTAAAAATATTAAAAATATTAAAAATATTAAAAATATTAAAAATATTACAAATATTAAAAATATTAAAAATATTAAAAAATTAAAAATATTAAAAATATTAAAAATATTAAAAATATTAAAAATATTAAAAATATTAAAAATATTAAAAATATTAAAAATATTAAAAAATATTAAAAATATTAAAAATATTAAAAATATTAAAAATATTTAAAATATTAAAAAAATTAAAAATATTAAAAATATTAAAAATATTAAAAATATTAAAAATATTAAAAATATTAAAAATATTAAAAAATATTAAAAATATTAAAAATATTAAAAATATTAAAAATATTAAAAATATTAAAAATATTAAAAATATTAAAAATATTAAAAATATTAAAAATATTAAAAATATTAAAAATATTAAAAATATTAAAAATATTAAAAATATTAAAAATATTAAAAATATTAAAAATATTAAAAATATTAAAAATATTAAAAATATTAAAAATATTAAAAATATTAAAAATATTAAAAATATTAAAAATATTAAAAATATTAAAAATATTAAAAATATTAAAAATATTAAAAATATTAAAAATATTAAAAATATTAAAAATATTAAAAATATTAAAAATATTAAAAATATTAAAAATAGTAAAAATATTACAAATATTAAAAATATTAAATATATTAAAAATATTAAAAATATTAAAAATACTAAAAATATTAAAAATAGTAAAAATATTAAAAAACTTAAAAAAATTAAAAATATTAAAAATATTAAAAATATAAAAAATATTAAAAATATTAAAAATATTAAAAATATTAAAAATATTAAAAATATTAAAAATATTAAAAATATTAAAAATATTAAAAATATTAAAAATATTAAAAATATTAAAAATATTAAAAATATTAAAAATATTAAAAATATTAAAAATATTAAAAATATTAAAAATATTAAAAATATTAAAAATATTAAAAATATTAAAAATATTAAAAATATTAAAAATATTAAAAATATTAAAAATATTAAAAATATTAAAAATATTAAAAATATTAAAAATATTAAAAATATTAAAAATATTAAAAATATTAAAAATATTAAAAATATTAAAAATATTAAAAATATTAAAAATATTAAAAATATTAAAAATATTAAAAATATTAAAAATATTAAAAATATTAAAAATATTAAAAATATTAAAAATATTAAAAATATTAAAAATATTAAAAATATTAAAAATATTAAAAATATTAAAAATATTAAAAATATTAAAAATATTAAAAATATTAAAAATATTAAAAATATTAAAAATATTAAAAATATTAAAAATATTAAAAATATTAAAAATATTAAAAATATTAAAAATATTAAAAATATTAAAAATATTAAAAATATTAAAAATATTAAAAATATTAAAAATATTAAAAATATTAAAAATATTAAAAATATTAAAAATATTAAAAATATTAAAAATATTAAAAATATTAAAAATATTAAAAATATTAAAAAATATTAAAAATATTAAAAATATTACAAATATTAAAAATATTACAAATATTAAAAATATTAAAAATATTAAAAAAATTAAAAATATTAAAAATATTAAAAATATTAAAAATATTAAAAATATTAAAAATATTAAAAAATATTAAAAATATTAAAAATATTAAAAATATTAAAAATATTACAAATATTAAAAATATTAAAAATATTAAAAATATTAAAAATATTAAAAATATTAAAAATATTAAAAATATTAAAAATATTAAAAATATTAAAAATATTAAAAATATTAAAAATATTAAAAAATATTAAAAATATAAAAAATATTAAAAATATTAAAAATATTAAAAATATTACAAATATTAAAAATATTAAAAATATTAAAAATATTACAAATATTAAAAATATTAAAAATATTAAAAATATTAAAAAAATTAAAAAAATTAAAAATATTAAAAATATTAAAAATATTAAAAATATTAAACATATTAAAAAATATTAAAAATATTAAAAATATTTAAAATATTTAAAATATTAAAAATATTTAAAATATTTAAAATATTAAAAATATTAAAAATATTAAAAATATTAAAAATATTAAAAATATTAAAAATATTAAAAATATTAAAAATATTAAAAATATTAAAAATATTAAAAATATTAAAAATATTAAAAATATTAAAAATATTAAAAATATTAAAAATATTAAAAATATTAAAAATATTAAAAAACTTAAAAATATTAAAAATATTAAAAATATTAAAAATATTAAAAATATTAAAAATATTAAAAATATTAAGAATATTTAAAATATTAAAAATATTAAAAATATTACAAATATTAAAAATATTAAAAATATTAAAAATATTAAAAATATTAAAAATATTAAAAATATTAAAAATATTAAAAATATTAAAAATATTAAAAATATTAAAAATATTAAAAATATTAAAAATATTAAAAATATTAAAAATATTAAAAATATTAAAAATATTAAAAATATTAAATATATTACAAAATATTAAAAATATTTAAAATATTAAAAACATCAAAACTATCAAAAATATTAAAATTAAATATTTAATTATTTAAATTATTAAAATAAATTTTAATATTTTTAATATATTTGAACTATTTTTAAAATTAAGATATTTTTAAAACTTACATTTTTAAATATTTTTAATACATTTAGTATTTTTAATATTTGTAGTATTTTTAATATTTTAAGTATTTCTAATACGTTTAATATGTTTTATATTTTTAATATTTTTAATATATTTAGTATTTTAAATATTTGTAGTATTGTAAATATTTTAATGTTTTTAATATTTTTAACATTTTTACTATTTTTAATATTTTTAATATTTTGAATATTTTTAATAAGTTTAATATTTTTATTAGTTTTAATAGTTTTAATATTTTTTAATATTTTTAATATTTTTAATATTTTTAATATTTTTAATATTTTTAATATTTTTAATATTTTTAATATTTTTAATATTTTTAATATTTTTAATATTTTTAATATTTTTAATACTTTTAATATTTTTAATTTTTTTAATATTATTAATATTTTTAATATTTTTAATATTTTTAATATTTTTAATATTTTTAATATTTTTAATATTTTTAATATTTTTAATATTTTTAATATTTTTAATATTTTTAATATTTTTAATATTTTTAATATTTTTAATATTTTTAATATTTGTAATATTTTAAATATTTTAATATATTGAATTTTTGTAATATTTTTAATATGTTTAATATTTTTAATAGTTTTAATTTTTTTAATATATTTAATATTTTTAATATTTTTAATATTGTTTATTTTTTTAATATTTTTAATATTTGTTATATTTTTATTTTTACTGTTTAAATAATATATAATATTTGTGTTATTTTTAAGATTTTTAATTAGTTTAATATTTAAAATATTTTACACTATAAATATTTTATGTATTATATTTCAATATTTTATGTATTATATTTTTATTACTTTATATATATTTGAAATTTTGTATATGTAGTTTTTGTTATTTATCACAGAATTGTAAACCTAACTGGTACATTTCTACATCTTATAAGTTCGCAAGTATTTTTAAGAAACAATGTTGCGCCTTAAGAATTTCCAATTAAAAAAATATAACTTTTTATATAAAAAAAAAAACAAAAAAACCAGATGTGTGCCTTTTATTCAGTGCAATCACCCACACTGGCGTATTTTTTGTTATTTTTTTTTTCTATGCATGCTGTTGTCATGCCAAGCTGCCAACTGTTTAATCTAAAGGCGGAAAAATAGTGTATCTGACATCTGTGATCTGAGTTCGTCATTTAATTAAACATCAAACTTAAAATCAAACTAAAAAAAAAAAAAATGTATGCAGAAGTCTTCTTTGGGTTTTTTGTGCTGTCTTATTTTGTTTGACTCAAGTGAAAAATATCTCAAGAATTGCGTAGAACTATTATTTAGTTTATTTGTTTTTTTAGCTAATTTTAGGATGTCACAAAAAGTTCAGTAAGTCTGAACTTGTGGCTGAGTAACACAAATTTTATCAAATATATTCAAACTTAATTTTAATTTTTCGGAAATAAATCATGGTGTTGTTTATAGTGTCGAATACACATAGCTAGGAAGTTTGAAGTTATGCTGAAAGAATTTTTGTAAAAATGTGTTTTCTTTCACTGTTGAAAATTTAAAAAAAGCTGGAAATTGTTATTTTTGACATGTTGAAAACATATGCTTCGGTCTTAAAATCAAAATGAACATTTTTTTTTAAATTTATCGTTTGGTCTTATGCTAAACTTATATGATAAAATCTTTTTGTTAAAACTGAAGTGAGCCAAGTCATAAAAATTTCAGCATTATATCAATTATAACAATTTTTCCAAAATACAAAAAAATGTTGTAAAACACTTGTATGAACTTTTTGCTGTTTTGTTCTGTTCAATAACAGTTACTTTGAAGAGTACAAAAATTCTACATCTTTATAGTTGAAATAAAAAAATAACAAAATTTCACTTGGCTAACTTTGGCAATATAAGTTCCAAATCAAAAGTTTTACATGAATTAAAATTAAAAAAATATTTATAATCTTTAATTTCCTTTGTATACGAATTTATCATGAACACGAAACGACACGTGTGTGAATTTAAAGCAAGGCTAGAATATAAATTTTTCTACAGATCATGGCGCCAAAACTAAAAAATTTATAAAGGTAAACATATGTTAAGGTAAACATATTATATCTAGTAAAACAAAAGAATACAAACATTTTATTCAGAATAAAATGAAATGACACTTAAACGAATGTCTTAAAATGTCGTTAAATAATTTCTTTTCCGTGTAAAGGCCTGTTTTCAGTAAACCGTTAAATGAATCTTGGGTTTAACTCAAATCAACTCGTTGAGATGATCATCGAGAGTTGATTGTTTTTTTAAATTAGTCCGTTATTTTTTTGCTTAAACTATTATAGTTAAGATTTTATCACCTAAATCGATTTTATACGAACATTTTTTATATGCTAATCTTAGAGCTGAAAGCGAACGCGCACTATAAAACGTCTCTTATAAAATTTTGAAATATTTTTGTATTTAAATACAGTGGCTGACCAAATTATTATGATCGTTAAAATTTTGATGTGAAAATAGTTTGTATATTGTTTAAACTAATAAAAGCAACTTAGCGGTAAGTGTATTTTTTAATTTTGGCCGTGTTCACTAATTTTATGTTAAAGTTAGAAACTTCAAACCCTCATAGTATGCCGTTTAGTACAAGCTTACTTAATCAGTTCTTGGCATGCTGTCACAAAAAAACAAAAACATTTTTTTTTGTTAATTTTCAATACTTATGTTCAGCCATCAAAAATATTTATCTCAAATACCTCTAACCGGTTTTTCACAATTCTTACTTTAAAAGCTCCTCAAATTTCGACAAAATTAGGAAAAATGTCTCTTAAGTCTAAGTTCAATGGTTCAAGGACTCTTGCTTTTAAATTTTTAGCCATCCCATGAGTTCTCTTAAAACTTCTTCGGTTGTTGTGTCATAACTTGGGCTAAAAGCTCCAGATTTTGTGTGCAGATAGAATAATTTTGTATGCTTTTAATTTTTATTATTATTAATTTTATTATTATTTTTTATTTTTTATTGTGTTATATTTATTATTATTGTATTATTAGGTTGATAGTTTTTAAATCGTTTTATTTATTTGTTTTTATGAATATTTTTATTTTTTATTCATTTGACATTGTTTTTTATTAGTTTTGTTTTTAATATTTTGAAAAATTTGTTCTGAATTATTATTAAAATTATGTATTTCCTTTATTGTCTTTAATATATTCATTTATAGAAATATCAATACTATAATTAAATAAATATTATGTTAATGCTGATTTAATTTTTTATATCTTTTTATTGTTTGTAGTTTATTTATTATGTTTTATTTTTATTAATTTTTTTAGGTTGATCAGGTTTAAATTAATGAGTAGTTTGATTAACTAAATTAAGATATACATTTGTAGTACACCTTTAAAACCAAAAATAGTAACTAATATGAAAAATAATTTTTTTTATTATATATATTAGTTTAATTTTTTTTTATGTGTTTATTATTTATTTATTTATATTATTTTATTGTTTAATTTTTTTATTATTTTGATTTGTTTTTAGTTTTACTTTTTTAATCTTTATTTTTAATTTTAATAATTTTTTTTTGTGAGGTTAACAGAAAATCGGGTTAACTTAAAAATATGGCTGAGGTGTCATAAAACAGATGGCACCAGTTTAGAAACTATCTGCCAAATTTGGAAACATGTCAAATGGAAGAACCAATGGAAAAGGTAACAGTAATCGAACAAAATATGATCATCATGGATGATCCCATTTTAATTCTCAGGTTGCCATCAACATTTAATAATGCTCAATCGTAAAGGTACTTCTTTAACAACACAAATATATTAAACAAAACCTTAGATTGTAAACTGAAAATTACAAAATAAATCAATTTCTTAACATATGGTACATTAGTACCCAAAAAAATGATTGAGCATCCATAACGTATACATCTGGAAGATTCTGATGTAATCTGATAAGTTAAAGGCGAAATAGAATTATTTCTGAACAGTCTTAAAAACGTCTAAGGACCTCAAAACTTTCACAGATCGATTTACAAGATATCTTTTAAGATCTAAAATGTTTTCTTTCAAAGGATGTCATTGTTGTTATTTCCTTTGGTACTACTTTTTAAATCGAGGCATCTGTAAATAAGGATCTTCGGTTAAGAACAACCATAGTACAGAATTGAATCACTGATTGTTTTCTTATTTCAGCTTTATCATATTTAATATTTAAGCTTTTTTTAAAAAAACTAAGGTCAAGTTCGAGAATGGGCTAAATCGGATGAAAACCACGCCTACCTCCCATACAACCCCAAAATTGAAAACTCTACAAAGAAGCTAATATTAAAGCTACAATACTGAAATTTGGTATATGTATATTCTATGTCAAAGCTGATATGTCTTAGAAAAATGGGCGTCATCCACCCACTAACACGCCCACCTCCCATACAACCCCAAAATTGAAAAATCTATAAAGAGGGTAATATTAAAGTTACAAGACGGAAACTCGGTATTTGTGTATTAAATGTCAAAACTGAGGTGTTCTATAAAAATGGGCGTCATCCACTCATTAACACGCCCACCTCCCATACAACCTCAAAATTGAACAATCTATAAAGAGGCTAATATTAAAGTTACAAGATGGAAACTCGGTATTTGTGTATTAAATGTCAAAACTGAGGTGTGCTATAAAAATGGGCTTTCTCCACCCATTAACACGGCCACCTCCCATACAACCCCAAAATTGAAAAATCTATCAAGAGGCTAATATTAAAGTTACAAGACAGAACCTCGGTATTTGTGTATTCTATGTCGAAACTGAGGTATGCTAGAAAAATGGGCGTCATACACAATCTAACACGCCCACCTCCCATAAACTTCTAAAATTTAAAAATTTATAAAAAGGCTTATATTTAAGCTGCAGGAAAAAAATTTGATATGTATGTATTTTAGACACATAAAAATAATAAAATCTCTCAAAATCACATACAAAAAGCTCATCAATTTAAGATTCTTCCACCCTTAAGAATCGGCCGTGGGGGTATTTTAACTTCGACCAAGTCGAAGATATACCTTACTAGTTTTTGTGTATTTTTATTATTTTAATTATTTTTATTTGAGGACAGCAAAAATATTATTATTTTTGTTTTGTTTATATGTATTTGTTTTTATTTTTAATTTTAAATTATATTCAATATTTTTGCTATTTAAAATACTATATATATTATTTTTAATAATTTTCTATATCAATTATTTTTCTATTTTTATAATTTTTCGTATTTTTTAATTTTAATCTTATTTAATTAATCTTATTATTATTAATTTTATTGTTTTTTTATTATTTTTCTATTGTTACTCATTTTTATTATTTTTTGGTTTATGGTTTTTTTTTTTATATGTATTTTTAATATTTTTATTTTTATTATTTTTATTATTTTTATTAGTATTATTTTCAATTTTTTATTATTTTATTAATAAATGTTGTTTTAATTATTTTCACCATTTTAATTATAAGTATTGTTTTAAGTTTTATTTTTTATTATCTATATTGTCTTCTTTCATTATATGTTACGTATGTATTTTGATTTTTGCTCTTTTCTATGATAAAATTTTTGATTGCTTCACACAATCAGTCCCCTTTACTAGGCATAAGAACTTTTCGTCATCTCCTCTCTGGTACAATAAAGAACTACGCTCACTTCGTAATAAGAGGAACAAACTTTGGCGTACTTATTTACTTTCTCGTTCTTCTCTTGATCTTTTAATCTTACTTTCTTCACTTTGTGAAAACAAGAATTTTTTTTTCTTCACTTTGTGAAAACCTATATGAGTCTTACCTTGCTCATATTGAAATTAAATGTGCTCAAACGTCACTTACTTCTGTTGATATAACATTAGCTAATATCTTAGCAAAGTTTCATAAACTTAAAAGATGATTATTCTTCTGGACCCGATTGCCTGCTATTGTCATCAAAAAATTCGCGAACTTTTTGGCTCATCCCCTTTTGACTATCTTTCAACTTTCTATTTCTAACTCAGTTTTTACAAAGTAATGGAAGAACACGTACATAATACCTTTACATAAAAAAGGACCTTGAAATGATATTTTTACTTACAGACTTTTTCAAAACTGTCATGTGCTCCCAAAATTTTTGAAAGTATTGTCTACGACATTCTCTTCTTCCATTGTAAATCTATCTTTCCCCCTGTCAACATGGCTTTCTCAAAGGTAGATCGACTGCCACCAACCTAACAGAATTTGTTTCAAACACTCTATGCTCGTTGGAAAATGATTACGAAGTGGATGCAGTTTCCACCAATTTTAGTAAAGCGTTTGACAAAATCGCACACACTATCATCCTTCTTAAGTTTAAAGCCTTTGGTTTTCCACATCTGTTTATAACATGGATCAAATCTTATCTCGAAGAACGCAGTCGTAATGTCATCTTTAGATTTTCCAATTCAAAATCTTTTACAGCTATGTCTGGTGTCCCACAAGGCAGTCACCTTGGTCCAGCTGATGTTGATGGTATCATCAATGAATTTTATCTTTCTGTGTATGCTGATGATATGAAAATCTATTGGCGCATACAAACCAACGCCGATTCTCGTAATCTTCAAGACGATCTGGTCAGCTTTTGCACTTGGTGTCAACAAAATCTTCTGGAGCTCAACGTCAGAAGTATAACATTATCTCGTTAGCGACTTCAACTTCCTCCCAGAACGTATTACATTCTCGGCAAACCAGTTCCTTCAGCAAGCTCTTTACTCTAATCAAGTGTTATTTGTGACAAGGAACTTAACTTTAGGCCTAATATTGATAATATCATAAGTAGAGCCAACTTTGCACTTGGTTTCGTGAAATACTGGTTCAGAGAGTTCTCCAATCCTTACGTCACTAAATCTCTCTATCTTTCCTTTGTTAGACCCATCCTCGAATGTGCCAGACAGGTTTGGTCTCCCATCTACAACACCCATTCAATGCGTTTCGAAGCCGTTCAACGACGATTCATTCCTTTCGCTTTGCGTGGTCTTCCCGGTTCTGACAGTTTCAACTTACCAGCTTATGCCAACCGTCTTAAGTTGATTAACATGCAAACACTTGCATAACGAAGGGATGTTGCCGATGTTCTCTTCATTCATCAACTTGTATGCGGAACCATTAACTGCCCAGAACTTCTCCATTTAATATCTTTTAATACCAATCCACGCAACCTTAGGTCTATATCTCTCTTCCACCTTAACTTTCATTGCACCGATTATGGATGCAGTGAACCTATAACCAGAATGCTTCGGGTACCCAATAATTTGATTAATGAATTCGATTTTCATCTGAGCAGACCACTTCTTCGAAATATCGTCCTTATCTCTCCAACGCCACTTCATCACCCTTTCTAATTTATTCTTCCAATTAAGATATGATGCAATTGTAAATTAAGATTGACATATTGATCCCTGTTAATTATATAAATATAATAAATCAGGTATCGCAGGTTTAGATATAAGTTTTTTCATGACAAGCTTGTAACCGAGACCCCAGGAGATCTTGTTTGAGGTAGTTCTTTGTTTAATTGAAATCATCGTGTTCGTATAGAGCTATGCCTGAGCTTCTTGCTCTGGTGTATCTCCTACGGCTACGAAGATTTGTTTGACTCAGTTGTGCTATTTCTTCCATCTATCAAAAGACAGAGTTTTTGGGCCGGCTTGTTCTGGATCTTGCTATCGACTTGTCACAAGCTCTCTCAATTGTTCTCATTGTTTGATTCACTTTGATTCGTGCATTATTTGTGTCTAAACTTATTTGGGAGTAAGCGTCAATATCAATATCAGCAACAAGTGTCTGGGTCTTATTTAGCAGCATTACATTTTCGATTGCCCCATCTGGTGACATATTGCGCAGGGCGGCTAAATATTTCAACGGAATATGATGTTTAATGATGGCCGCTGTCTGTAAAATCTTCGATAACTTTTCACGCTTTCAGCACGCGGGCCATTTTCTCCGATACTAGTGTGATATCTGTAGTTGTGAATCCCGGTCTTAGGATAGTGATGGAACCGAAAAGCTTCATATTGATAGGTACGCTATTGTATCTTTTGTTTTTTTTTTTTTATAAATTTTTAGTTCTTCAATAAAAAAAAGTTTTCACTAACATTTTATAACTTTAACGCCGTTTTTATTGTGTCTTTTGTTGTATTGTTTGTTTATTTTTTTATTGTTTTTTTTTATGTTTTTAACCCAACAGCTCTAGTTTGATCATGTTGCTTATTAAACATCTTTTGAAATCCATTTTTTAACTGTTAGTTTTTATGTTTTATTTTTTGTACGTATTATTAATCGTCTTTTGTCGACTGAGTTAATTATTTTGTTTATCATAGCAAAAAATTCCTAAGCTTGTTGTTTTGATGACTAGAAGATTTGATGTGTTTTTGTTTTTTGTTTTTTTTTTTTAATTTTTTTATAGGCGAAAAAGCAAAAGTGTAAATTTTAGTTTTATTTTCTTACTAAGGCATATTAAAAATACAAAAGAATTGTTGAGTGTTGCTAACTTTTGCGCTGTTTTTTTACAAAAATAGATACTTAAGTATTAACAAAAAAAAAAAAAATAAAAACAAAATTTAAAAAAAAATTAAACAAAAAATTAAAAACAAAATCTTTAAAACTTGTAAATATTTTCAAGTTCAAAAGCAATTATATTTATGTTCCATGTTTAGTTGAATTGTAGCAGCGCGCTATAAAATCTTTCAAATTATTATAGTTTTTTAAATTTATGTTAAGTTTTTGGTTTTTTATTTCTTTTGGTGCTAATGTTTTTTTAATCATCCTAACTCAATAAAGCAAATAAACAAAAGAAATAGCAGGAAAACTTAAAAAAAATGAATTCAAATCAATAACAAAGCCATCAAAAGCAAGCAGCAAAATAATAAAAGATTTCGTTCAAAGAAAAAAATTAAAAAAAAAGAATAAAAAAATTAAAAAAATGAAATAAAAAATATTCCATGCATTGTTATTTATAAGGCTGCCAGCGGAAAATTTTTTATTCCCGCGGCCTAATTTTAAAGCTAAGAAAATTGTAGCTTTGTTTTATTTTATGACTGCTTAATTTTTTCATGCGTTATTTTGCTGTTTTAAATTTTCTGTAAATATTTAAAATATTTTTCGTTTTGTTGTTTTTTGCAGGGCAATAAAATGGCAACAAAATCGTTTAAATTTCATATGTTTTTTTGTGAGTTTTCACTTGTGAAAAAAATTAAAAATAAAAAAAAATTTTAAAAATAATCATATGCACACACACACATACACAGCAACATACTTATAGTTTTTTTTTGTAATATTTCCCAAACATTCTTCCGACATTGTTTATAATTTGTTAAACTGTCTGTCAAGCTGTCAAAATTACGCTGTACTCGCTCTTAGCTGTGAGTTGTGAAACGTAAAGTTTTTGTGTTGCTTTTCTTTTAAATTTTCAAAAAATTTACTGAAAATATAAAGTGGCTGCGGCCTACTTTTGCTATCTGGCAATGCTGTGAAATGCATTTTTTTACCTCATTTTCAAAAATGATAATAAGTTTTCTGACAGCTAGTACTGACAGCTAAAAATTTTTGTGCATAAAACACTTAATGTTATATAAAATATATTATGTCATAAAAGCACATTTTTATATAATTTGTTTTAACAAAAGTTTGATTCAAATTTTAAAGGCTATAAATTTTGTATGTTTTTGGCTGCGAAGCTGATTGTTGCCAAATTTGAAAATTTTATTTATATTTTTTTTTGCACGTACCAGTTTGCAATGAAAAAAAAAAATAAAAAAATGCAATAACAAAAAAAAAAACCAAAAACAACAACAAACTGCTGGCAATTGCAAGTGAAGTGAAATTCATGTGAAATAAATTTCTGTTTGGACAGATGTTTGAATTTTGCTGCATTTAAGCAAATGCAAAAAACACAAAAATAGAAACAAAAAAATAAAAATTCAAAAAAATTTGTTGTTCTATTTCTATGAAAACACACACTGCAATGTATGAAAAATCAAATAAAAAAAAAATAAATCTTTAAATTCCGCTGATCGTATGATCGAGCTGGCTGCAACAGCGCGCACCCGTTGCTGTTGTTGCTCCTACAGCGGTGCTCCGGTGCACTGGCCTGCCATGGCTTTGTAAAAGCATTTTCAATGCAAACCATTAAAGTTGAATTGATTTGAGTTGAGTTAAGAAAAACTCAACGAAAACAATAATAATAATAAATAAAAAATGCAGGTATTTTAAGCTTTTAATACACGATGAATAAATAAATAAAAAAATATTTAAAATAAAAAAAAACTGAAAAAAATATTATCTATTAAATATTAAATATTAAATATTATATATTATAATATAACATATTATATATTATAATATTATAATAATTATTTTTATAATTTTATTATAAAATATCGGTATTCAAGATTTTTTTCGTATATGTAACATAGTAAATATATATTTTTTTTTTTTTTAAATATTTTATATTTAATCGTAATCGTGTTTAATCGTAAGAATTATGAAAAATGCCCAGTTGACAAAATTAAATTATATTAAAATAAAATTTCGTATTAAAATGCATCAGAGTGATAAGATTTTTTTTAAAACTTTCTTAGTGACTCAGCTTTATGCAGTTTTTTTTTTTTGCGCAAAAAAGTAAAAATGATTAATAAATTTCCCATAATTCAATTTAAAGCTGAGTACATAAAAACTGTCATATATGCTGATATCACAAAATTAAAATAAAAATAAAAAATTAAAAAAAAAAATAAAAAAAAAAATTATAAATGCAGCTGTTAACTTACAATGAAGAAAAATTTATAAATATATTAATTTTGCAGAAATACATGATTCAACATTAACTTTTTGAATGCATTGCGGTAAAGGCTACAGGGTGACTCAAGTAGAGCATGTTTTCATTTTAGCAGCGCTTAACATCAGCAGCGATATCTTTTGCAGTGTAGAATTTGTTGACTGTATTTTATGTTTTTGTTCTATCGTGATGATAGTTTACTTATGATATTTCTCTTATATGTCTCTTAAAATCTTTAAAATGTTCTCTTAAATCGATTTGTGTATTATTATGTTTTTTTTTTTTAACTACAGTCAGACTCTATCAGAGGTGTCACCTAATTTAGACTTAAAGGGGCATCGAATAATAACTTGTTCTTGACTCGTTCTATAAAAGAATGCTTCATGATAATTTTTTTTATAGCTGTATCTTACAAAAAGTTTTGAGCATTATGTTAGAAAATCAGTATCGGCTGTAAAAGTAAACCGTTTAGTTTTGTTTGATTTAACAAAGAAAAATCCACAAAATACTGATTTTTGTTTTTGAGCAAACACTTAAAGTTTATTATCCAAAATTCTTTTCACATATAAGACAACATTTTTAAGAATATTTTGTTTCAATGTCATTGTCCTCTGTCAGTGGATTTTCCGAGACGCCTTTTTATAAAAGTGATTTGCGGTGGACACGATTCCTCATCACAGTTTCTTCTGAAAAAATTCAAATTTATGCAATACGGAATGTATGCTTGTCCCAGTCATTCCAAAAGGTGCCCCTTACGGTAGGTCACATGTTTTGTAAAATAACATCCAATTTTGAACGACCAACACAAAATTCGTCCTGTATACCATACCACCACGATTGTATTCGGTTCGAGATCGTGCTACAACACCAAAATTTCGATGAGAGATTTGGCGGCCTCGGTAGTCGAGTGGTTAGCGTGCTTGACTGCCAACCTAGAGGTTCCGGGTTCGAATTCCGGTCTAGCCATGGTCCTACGCTTTTACCTTTCCTAAATTCTTTCCTCATTTCTAATCAATTGAAATTAAAAATTCATCAATATATACGACTTTGGAAGTTGTAGTTGGTGATAGATATGTTTGTAGATTGAGATTATTTAATAACTCGAATAGGCTGAGGTAAAGGCATGACACCTGCCACAGATTCAAATTCGCATGTTGATATAGCGCTCCGCCACACATATGACATTCTACACTTGTTTCTATTGATTTTCTCTTTCTCTCCCACTTATCTATCTGCCCATTTTCCGAACCAAGGCAGACTTGATTAAAACTAAAAAACTAAAAAAAACTTATATGACAAAACGTTCCAAGTATATATCTCAAGACTTAAATTCATCCTACGAATTAAATAGAAAAATAATAAAAAATCAAAATAGTGCTCCCACGAGAACATTTTTATTGAAAAATTATTAAGACTATTAAAATGCTTTCAGCCTTACTAATAAATCAAAAAGATATGAAAAAAAGAAAGCATTATCAGAAAAATAGGCTTTTTCTGAAAAATTTATTCTTTAAATAATTTCAGCTGATGCTGATTTTAAAGTTGAAATGTATTTTAGAACTAATTTCATTGAAAAATTACAAGTTGCTAAGAAAAAGTCGACTATTTAAGTATAAAACATTTTTTGTTTATTGGTATGAAATTGGGGAAAAATCGACTTTTAAGTTAGAGTCGATATTTGAAAAAGTCGATTTTTTCATTTGTCTATTGGTAAGGCTGTTCAAACTTTGTGGTGAAAATAATTTTTGCTCTGAAAGTTAATAAAGTAGAACAAAGTTAAGAAGAGTTCTCTATGCTTTTTACCCAAGAAGATGTTCTTCTTAAAGTTATTGGCTGTGTCTTCTTCAATTAGTTTAAGAAAAAAATCTCATACAGCTACTAGGTTTTCATCTTGATTTTGTTTGAGAAGAAATCTCATAATACCATTTCTAGGTTTTCTTCTTTATTTTGTTTAAGCAGAATTCTCATACATCTATTAGGTTTTCTTCTTGATTTTTTCGGAAGAAATCTCATGAAGCAACATAGTTTTCTACATGATTTGCTTTTCTTCTCAATATGGCATAAATAAATAAGAAATAACGAATAAACAATACACGAAGTCTAAAACTTGAAAAAAATCTTGAAAATATGAATTTTAGAAGACATTAAGAAGATATATTATTATATAAATTTAAGAAGACTTTTGCTGAAAATCAAAAATATTTCCTTGTAAAAAATAACTCTCCTCTTTCGTCTTTGATGCCCTTTGTTCTTGAGAAGTCTTGAAAACATGGATTTTAGAAGAAATTAAGAAGATATCTTATTAAATAAATTAAAGAAGTTTTTTGTTGAAAAACAAAAAGATTTCTTCTTAAAAAATATCTCTCCTCTTTCGTCTTTCATGCTCCTTGTTCTAAAAACTTTTTGAGAAGAAATCTTATAGATTTTATTTGGCACTATTTTTCTCTGTGCACATAAGAAGTCGACAAAAATTCTCTAAAAACTATCCCTTTTTGATTATAAGAAAACAAATACAATGGATAAACATTTGAGCCACCTTTTTGAAATCAAAAACATTACTTAAGAAAACTTCCTTACTCCTTCTTTTATATAGAAATTTTAAATGTTTGATTAATTTTTGGATAGTATAATTCTGTTCCGAGAAGGAATAACAGCTAAAGCTAGTTTCAGGTTTTCAGAAGAGCATTTTAAAGATTAAAATCGTTACTTAAAATCAGGGAATCCTGGCTTTTGCTTTTTATATTTGATGGCCTCAAACACTTAATTTTTAAGGTATACTCATAAAAATTTGCGTACTAGAGTTTTGTGCTGTGAAGAAAGCAATGAAAGTCGTAACCTTACTTTGTCCTAAATCGACGTAGCGGCTATACCTTGTCGACACAGAATTCAATTGTCAAATTCAATTTCATAATTATGAAAATAACTAATTATGATCGTAAAAAGTGTCTGGGTGTTTTACACCCACGTTGGTTATGGAGAAGCTAGCATTTCGGATGGTTGACTATGAATAAAAGTGTTCAACAAACTCGGTTTGTATTCCAAAATAAGAATTGTACGCATTTAACTTCATCAAAACTTTAGTTGAGAGCTTTAGTATTTTTTTCATACAAACTAGTCCTCTAAAATGTGTTTTTTGGTGGAAAAATTCAGCACCAATTCTGAATAAGTTCGAAATTAACACTTGAACAGATGGTAAGTTTTGACTTTTTTCTGGCGTTCTAGTTGCATTTTGGGCTTTGTGGGTATTCAGAATTTTATGACAAATATTTTTGTAGTACATTTTAACCCTCTGTAGCCCAGTTTTATGTGTAATTTTGCCATTTTTTGAAAAAAAAAAATAAAAATAAGACCCATACACTGAAGAGCTGGATTGTTGAATTGTTCGACAAAAACATGGTGTTCTAATACAATTTACCATAAGAAATTGCAAAAAGGGAAACAATTAAAACTCCCTAAAATAAAACTCAAACGTAAACTTTCAAAACGCCGATATACGTGTTGTTTTGTGTACTCTCTATCAGAATCCGTTATCGGAACCTTATAATTTTTTGTGTTGAACAGTGATATAGTAGAATCAATTTTAACAAACATAATTCAGTAAAGTCTTCGCTTTTCAAATTCTTTAATTTTTATGTGCATTAATTTGACTTTGTTTAAGCTTGCTGACCGTATGAGGGCTTTTAACCCATAGATTTTACCATTAGTTCCATTTTGCCCGGCTTATTACAGCCCATAATAAACTCATGTGTCATAATGTCTCATAATCTATCATTTTTGAAAGAACTGTGAACTATTTTTCAACCATTTCATTTCATTTAATGACAGTTTTAGTAAATTTCTTGTGTTTTTAAAGGTGGTGTGCGTATCCTCATTATACTCCCTACTACTGCGCCTTTGCTTTTGATGCCTTCAAATGTCGCTAGGCTTGTACGTTTACAGCCAAAGTGCAATGGTTGCTAGCGTTTGCATAGTTTTCATATGTTGCTATGTTGTTGTTGTTGTTGTTGTTGTTGTTGTTGTTGTTGTTGTTGCTGGTGCTGTTGTTGTATTGCTCAAGATACAATCATGCTTGTCTTCGTTTTTTCTCTTCTGTTGATTTTAACATAATTTTTTGTTTTCTGAATTTTATTTAAAATTGAAATTTATTTAAATAAAATTCTCGATGTTTTTGTTGCTGTTTTTGGTTTTTTTTTCAAGATTTACCTGATTCATTTTAAGTTCATTCACTTGCCTAATCATGATTTCTTGCAGTGTTTTTTGTTGTATGCTACGCTGCTGGTTTTTGTTCAGTGTGTTGGTGCGTGTTGAAGTTAGTCACATGTTGAAATGATTTTTGGTTTTTTTTTTTTTCGGCAAGCATTGTCTTTTTTATAGTTATTGTTGTTTAAGTTGTTGCTCTTTTGTGGTTTCTGCTTATGCTGCACTTGTTCGCACAAAGAATGTTAAGGCGAGCATCACATGATTTTGGCACTATTTTACGAATAATTTATGCTCGATGCGAGAAATAATTTTATTGCATTGATGAAGAGGCTGATTCAAATCTTGAGATGTTGTATTGGGCAGTTCGGAGTTCATAGTTTTTGGACCCTTTTTTTAAGGAACATAACTAGTTAGAAACTAGTTTTTAAAAAACAGGAAGCGGTCATGTCAACTGATAGTTTTTAAAATTCAGGAAACGGTCATGTCAACATTTCATTTTGTTTTAAATCCGTTTTTAGTCAGTTTTTGTGACTGTTTATATGAAATTCTATATTTCCATATTCCATATACCATATTTCCAGAACGACAATTTCCATATGTTTTTTATAAATTATTCTTTATCCAACAGAGTTTTTAGACCATCTGACTCCTGATCGTACTATATGATCATCATACCATTTACACTATTCTTATCATATCTTTACGATCATACCACAACTATAATAATATATAAAGCATGCCAAACCATCATACCAAATCATTAATCATACTATATATTCATCAATACTCCCATGCTTGCAACATATTATGTAAATGATACCCATCAAATGTTATTCACCGTTCCAAGTCCATGATTACCTTCTTCTACCATATCATGTCTATCATTCATCATACCATAGCCATTATACTAAACGATAATATCATACCATACCATACTGTGACATCTAATATATCTTATCATTTTATCACACCATCATACCATACCATCATACCTTACCATCTAACTATTCCTCTCATATTTCACCTACAAGGTTTCACCAAACCTATCATACGACATCCATTATACTATTAACACATTAAAATACCCATCATCATACCAAAACTTTATTTTTTTAATAAACTTTTTGGCATTCAAACTTAACTGGAATTTTTTCCATTTAATCGTTTTTAGCCACTTCGACATAAATAAACAGAATTGCCATATATGGAGTGAGAATAATCTTGAACGTACTCTTCAGGGTTTCTTACATCCAGAAAAAGTTATTGTCTGGCGTGGTTTGCATGCCGAAGGCAATATTGGTAAATATTTTTAAAAAATTGCAGATGGAGCCAATGTTATCGTCAGTGGTTAGTGGTCACAGGCAAATTAATCACTTTTTGATTCATTCCCACGTCAACACAATTCGCCTAAGTGCTAAATTATTCCGACAGATCGTTGAAACAAGCCATTCTCAGTGAGTGAATCCATCACTTTATTGGGACAACTTTTGATAACCGAATCATATTAAGACATGTGCCTGCACGGTTAAAAATCTTGGACTAAATTTTAAACTTTTTTGGATTACATATAGGACACGACCAAAAAAAGATTACTTTTTAATCCAATGAAAAGTTTTAAATGTTTCAATCCAAAAAGGATTTATTTTTAATCCGCAAAAAGTTTAAAATTTCTTAATCCAAAAAGGAATAATTGTTAATCCACAGAAAGTTTAAAATGTTATAATCCAAAAAGGATTAGATTTTACTCCAAAAAATTTTAAAATAATGTAATCCGAAAAGGATTACTATTTAATCCACAAAAGTGTTTACTGTTATAATGTATATAATAATATTTTGGTTCAGATTTTAATAAACAATTTGTTTCATTTAATTAAAAATAAATTTTGGATGCTTAAACAACATTTAGAATTATATTTAGCTTAAATTTCGTAGCAGTAGTAGTTTTCAATCTTATACCTGAATTACAATGCGGCAGTGGCAGCGTCAGTGGCAGTGTCATTGATCAACTGTTATTTTAGGAATACTGTTGTTCAATGGTGAAACTTACATAGCAGCAGTGGCAGTAAGCAGTACTGCCGAGGTTAGCCCTATTTCTAAATTCACTGCCAACATGCAAATAATTAAACTACTAAGAAAAATTCCACATTCACTGCTTTTGATGCTGACGCTAGATTGTAATTTGCAGGCAGTAAAATACTTAACAGCTGATCACTGCCGCTGCCACTGCCAGTGCTGCTTTGTAATTCAGCTTTTAAATAACATAAATACTTTTTCCTGAAAAAACTACCTTAATGCAAATTTGTAGTCCAAAAATAGTCTTAAACTTAAACTTTTTCGGATTAAAAAAAATTAAACTAAAATATGGAATAAAAAATAGTACTTTTAGGATTAAAAATTCCTTTAAACCAAAGTTTGGATTAAAAACTAGTCCAAAATTTTTAACCGTGTGTCAATTGGCCACCTAGGTCATGTGAGGAGCAGTTTCGTAAGGGCGTAAAACTGGTGAGCTCTCCATAGAAGGTAGAAGGTGATGGGTATGACGACCATTATACTGGAGGGTAACAGCATTACCAAGGGCGCCTTTTATGACATCGGCCGTTTTCATTCAATTGATTCTCATTTTTTGTAAGGGCCTTAAGGATGTCATTCGGATGCTTCAGCTACATGAGCATGTATCATAGAGTGAGCGAGTTTCGGCTGAATGAGGTCGTGTGTGCTTGCTGTGACCAATCTTGCCATGTGGCAAGATAGTACACTAATACGCTTAGAGACATGCTTTCTGAACTCATGTTGTTGGAGATATGTCCTCTGCACCTGGTCATGATGGCTAGAGCGAGCCTGGTTACAGTTTAAGAGACATAAGGTGGAGGCAAAGCATGACTTAAAAAAAGAAAATTATATTTTTTGTGTGCATACTTTCAGGCTTAACATTTTTTCGTATAATAAAAGCACTGTAATAGTAAGAATGAACATTTTGATAGTGATATAAGGTGCGGAGAGTGACACTTGCATTATATATGTTGATGAATGCTGAATTTTAGTTGATAATAATTATAAAAATTGAAGAATGGAAGATTCAGTTGAAGCTATGGACTATAACCTGGTCGATCTTCAAACCCGGGACCTCTGGGTTGGTACGCAAGCACACTTTTCACTCCATTTTTGAGGTGGCTAAAAGCGTAAATAATTTAAATACGTTGGTCTTCACACTCAGAAAAAAAACCTATCTTTCTTCGAGAAAAAATTGCTCTATTTTCGTAAATAGCAATTTTTTCTTTTTCAAATAAATTTTTCTTCAATTAGAATAAATTTTCATATTTTCGAAAAAAATATTTCTTCACTTGTGGGAAATGGAAATATTTCAGTGTCTCTAATAATGATAAAAATTTTTCTCGCACAAGAAAACTATCATTTAAGGAGAAAAATTTACTGAAAATTAAATATTTTTCCTATATTTTGATAAAAATTTCATTATGCGTAGTATTTTCTTCAATAAAAATAAATCTTTGCTCATAAATAACAAGGGGTTCTTCTCTAAAAACGAAATGTTTTCAATATATTTCTCGTTTTCATGGAAGGTTTTTATCATATTTAGAGAATGTTTGTATCACATTAAAAGAAAATCATTCTCTGAAGCAAACTCTACACCATTTTTCTCTAAATATGCTGCTTTTTTTATTATAATTCGGGGAAATTATATTCTGAGAGCAGTTTGAATACCTTAAAATATAATTGAATTTAAATTTGTATATTTACCTTAAATGATTTATAAAATTTTACATAAAATTTTACAATGAATTAAATTGAACTCGTTGAATTCAAATCATTTTAAAATTTCACACAAATTTTTTCATTTTAAAATTCTTTTAAGTTTTGATTTTAAAAATTAAAGATTTATTATTTTTAAATTTTTTGTATTACTCTTTCTTTTGTCTATCTCTACCTTTTATCTCTTTTGTCTCTTTATCATGTGACTTTCTTTGGACGCAAATTGGAGAAAAAAACTAATCGAATATGCTTTCTTAAAAATCAAAATATTTTCGGTTCAAATTAATTACATTTAACGTTTAAATTAAATACTGTTTTTTGAGCAGTGTTGGTCAAAAGTCACACAACACAAAAGTGTTGGTCAAAAACTTCGGAATTTTTCGCGTTGTGTAGAAACATTCTTATTAATTATTTCTATTAAATTCTAATATTAAGAAATTTTTTGAAATAATCTAAAATTGTGGAAATTTGTTTTATTTTAAACTGCTCATAAGTGCATCTGTCACTGCGTGAATTAATGATCTCGGATCTGAGTCAGTTTTTAAACCGGTATTAGTTCATTTTTAGTCTATTTTCAGTCTGATTTAAGGCTGGATTCTAGTCTGGAGTTAAAAATTATGGATGGTTTTTAAAATTGAATAAAAAAGACTAAACAAATTTTTTCTTGCAATTTTTTTAACAAGATGTTTATTGATTGTTGAACAAAACAAAAAAGAAAAATTCAAAAAAATTTTTGAAAATTTAAATCTTTAAACGCGTTTTTCTCCACTTTTTCACCACTTTTTCTAATACGTCTGACGTGATTTCTCAAGTTCTAATGAACCGATTAACTTAAAATTTGGTTTGAACCTTCTTTATATATCCTTCTATGTTTGGAACTATAATTATGTAAGTATTTGGTTTTTACTTTTTTAAAAAATTCAAAACTTTGAAAAAAGGTAAAAAAAAATTTTTTTTTTAAACGCCGCCATTTTGTAAAATAATTTTTTTTTAAATTTCCGTTGTTAAGCCATAGTGACATTCTTACTTATTAAGAATCTTTTCATTTTCATTAAAAGATCTCCAGAAGGGTTGGAATAATGTCAAGAAGGACGCACCCTTATATTTCATCACCCCCCTCACTTAAAGTGGAACATAACATTCGCGGCAAAGAAAACAGACCTTTTTTTAAATATTCATAACTCACAATCACACAAGTCATAAGCAAACATTTATCCAAAATTTTTTATTATAGTAGAGAATTGAACATATTACAAGAAAAAAATTCAAAAAATATATTTTCACTCCTATTTTCCTATATTTGAAAATATATTTTTCACTCCATAACGAGGCCTCGTGGTTGCAGCGCTGGGAGTCGCAAAAATTGTCTCATCTGGAAAAAAAATGACTTATTTAAATCTTAACAAAATTGGTTATCGTATGACAGGAGGATTTTTTTAATTTTTTTTTTTCAAGTTTTGGTGATTTTCCAAATTTGAAAGTGTGTTTTTTCGAAAAAAATATTGACTTTAAAAAATCATAAAAATCAAAAAAAATTTCAAAAAAGCTCGTATTTTGACAAAAAAAAAAATTTGGTCAAAAAATCAACCCGCTAGTGCCGCAACCAGTACGAAAAACATGGTTTCAAGATAAACGCGTTCAATGTTTGTGAACAAAGAAAAATGCAAAAAAAAAAAATAAAAATGCGCTCTCACTAATCCGGCTGTAACTTTTGAACCTGTAAAAAATTTTTTCATGAAATTTTTTTCTTAGAATTTTAAGAAGATTTGCTAAAATACAAAATTATAAAAAAGTCGATTTAAAAAAAAGAGCCAATGGCATGTCCCCCCTTAACCAGCCTCTAATTTTTTTCAACTTTTATATCTTGTATTGTTAATATATCATTAGATAATATTTTATAAAAAACCGCTACCAAAAACATTCTCAGTTTGTTTTTTATCGAATTAAAAAAAAAAACCCATAATTTGTACCCTTAGACTAGACTATCTCCTTAATGGTTTGAGTAAATCTCTAAGATTTTTGTTGATCTTTTAAGTTATTTATCTTTGTAAAAAAAATAATTTTTTATATATATTGTCATATAATATTTTTTTTTTGTAAATTATTACTATAACATAATTCCGTAAAATGTGAGTGCGGAACGCTCGATTTTTTTTAAAAATTTCATAGCATATTTTTAGGCATTTTTGATTTGTGAATTATTGAAACTTCAAAAACTTTTTAAATTATTTTCCATTTTGAAATTTTCAGTTTTATAAATAGTTTTTAAACATATTTCATCGCACCTACTATGGTAACTGTGTTTACTTTAAGGTTTTTATAAATATTTAGAACTAAAAATTGGTATTTAAAAATTGGTATATACATATTTAAAATCGAATATGTGACAAACGCTATTTCTAAGATTAGCTTAAAAAAGTCAATATTTCATCTTTTTTCCTTCCGAAATGACCGGGCCCGTCATTTTTGACGGGAAAGAACTAGTTTTTATAATAATATAACTAACAATAATTATTTTTATACTCCAAAGAGTCCTATTTTATAAATATTTGCTCAAATCATTACTTGTGGAACTTTTGTTGAGTAGCTATAAAAAAAAAGCATAACGTTGAAATAATGTTGTCGTCCAAATGTCTGCGACAATCATTTCGCAGCTGCTGCCAATCGTGCCAACAACAACAACAACAACAACTACAACAATTTGTCACAAAATCTTCAAATGCAAGGAAATTCAATTTTAAACGCTGCAACATTTTGAAATATTTGCAGTTATTTTTAGATGTTTTTATAAATTAAGTGAAAAAAAAAAGAAAATAAAACATAAAAAAACAGCCATCGAACCAGTTAGTCTGTCCAATCGTTCGATAGTCCGTCCATGCAAACGTACAAACGTTCATGCAACTAGTTCACAGATGTTGCTCTGATCATCTCTAAATAAATTGCTGCTTGTGTTGAATTTTATTGTTTTGCTGTTGTTGTATGTGTGTTTTGCTGACAACATTTTGCATCTGGGCCAAAAAGTAGAATGCGCAAAATAATAAAAAAAAAAAATTAAAATTGTTGCAATTTTTTGTCTCTTTGTAACTTGCAGAACTCGTCAGCAGCAGCTTACGTTGCAGCAACTTTTATTGTTGTTGTTGTTGTAGAATGCGACAATTGATCATCGAATTGCATCAGTTTTTATTTTAATGTGGCTATAATATTTTTATTGTTGTTGTTTTTTTTTTTTTTTGCTACTTTTTGTTATTCATCTGTCGATCGCGCATGTTAAAAAACTACAAAAAAAAAATTATCTGTTTATCTGTTGGATAACTTGTAAACTTGTTAAGTTCTCAAAATATTTTGTGACGTGCTGCAAATGCAGGCAACAA
Organism: Tetanocera ferruginea; assembly: GCA_958299015.1. Classification (NCBI taxonomy): domain Eukaryota; kingdom Metazoa; phylum Arthropoda; class Insecta; order Diptera; family Sciomyzidae; genus Tetanocera; species Tetanocera ferruginea. The sequence continues at coordinate 47,927,089 of OY282640.1, read as the reverse complement.
ATTTTCGGCAAAAGCTAGATAGATGTACCGGGTTTGGGGTTGGTTGACGTTGGGGCTGTTGTTGTTATTGTTGTTGCTGTTGTTGTTGCTGTTGGCTTTGGCTCGTTGTGCTAAGAGCGCGCTGCTGCTAAACGCTTAAAACAAAATCAATTAGTTTCAACCATAATCAGTGTGGGAAACTCACGCCTTGCGACTTGTACGGCCGACCGACCGCTCCTCAGTTGCTGACTGCACATCGTTTGCAGCAGAAGCGCGCGAGTTTTTCTTCGTTGTCGTTCGTTGCAGTTTCGAATAATATATTTCGAGTTTTAAACAAAAAAAAAAAGTGAATTTCAATTTTGAGTTCGAACTTTGGCAAAGCTTAGTACGTGGTTACCGTTATCTTTTTATTAAATGGTACGTGACATTTTGTTTTGTACCCGAAGTTACTGAACGTACGCATGACATAGCGTTGATTTTTCTTTTAAAATTATAAATAAAGTGAATTTTATCAAAAGTCAGCTGTGAGTCAGAGTTCAGTTCAAAGTGAAATAGTCAACGAAAATATATAAAAATATATTAAATAAATAAGCAATGTAAGTATTTTAGTTAAAATTTTTACTTTTACAGCTGTCTAAATGTCGTTTTCATGTTTTTGTAGTTTTTTTTTTTATACAAAATATTTCAAAAATTTTAATTACTAAAACAAATTTTTGAACAAAATTTTATTTTTAGTTTATAAAAAATTTTAAAATTCCATTTTAAATATTTGTTTATTAATTTGTATTCAAATTTATGAAGTTCTCATAATTTATTTCGAAATGAATGCTGAAAAGTTTTTTTTTTTTTTTTTATATAAATTTCCAACATTATTTTAATTGCGGTTTTATTTTTAAAACATATTCAGGTCTTTAGCGTCTTAAAAAAAAAATTAAATAAATTTCTGCTTTTTTGTTGTGGTTTATTTAAGTAGTTAAATTGAAATGGTTTCGGTTAATAAGTAACAAGTATATAAATTGTAACGCAACAGAAATTTCACAATTTTGTGTTGTTTAGAGTTGCCTTTTAATATCTGCTTCTTAAAAAATATAAATAAAAAAATAGATTTAATGAGCTTTCATAACAAGAGTTATTTTACGTGCAAAACTTTTTTGAAGTTACTTCATATTTGAACTCGAATACAGCGGACGCATCCTTATGGCAACCCTTAATTTAGTAACATATTTATCCTTTTATTCAAAATTATAACTGAAGAATAACTTTTCAGAAACTATTCCAGCTCTCTTCGCTTTAAAACAGTTCTTTGTACAAATTCAATTATTACTTAAATTTTTTTTTTAAGTTTATTGTCTCAACAACATTGTATTGCCTACAAAAATTTTTTACTTTTGCTTAACTAAGTCAAGAGCAAACTGGTTTTTTTTTATTTAATATTTTGTTAAGATTTTTCAATTATTTAATCAATAAATTTTGACATGACACTTGCAACTTTTTTGACAAGCTATCCAGATAAGCCATTTTTCAATCATATCGATGAAACTCAATCTTATCGGTCGAGTAGTTTTTCGTTAAAACAAGATACGCGAATATATTAAAAACACAGAGTTTAGAGAAGTAAAACAAATGATTTGTGAATTTCGAAAAGAATACATCTCAGAATTTTGACATTTATGTTATTTTTACTGAAATGCACTTTTAAGGTGGGACATGACATTCGCGGCAGAGAAAATAGACATTTTTTTTTCAAAATTCATAACTCAGACAAAAACAAAAATTTTTCCAAAAAAATATATTTTTCATTCCAACATGGTCTTATAGAGCTCCAAACTGGCGGCCGAGAAAAAACGGGGCCTCGTGGTTACAGCGCACACAATGGCCGTGTAGTATAGTTAATGGCCTTAAATCAAAGAGGACGCGTAGCTTCATGAAATTTTGCTCAAATTTATTTAAAATTTTTAAAAAATTTTAATTTTTTTTTTTTAAAAAATATGCCCACTTTTACGACCACCTCCCATACAACTTCAATAGAAAATGTGGCCTTACTTCGATGATTTTAAATATATCAGCTCAATTTTTACAAAACATTAATACTGTAATTGTAGAATGTGCTCCTGAAAATATGAACGTAATCCGCCCATTTCTACGCCCAGTTTTATACAACTAATATTTTGAAAATACTATATCTTCTGTAAATTTGTAACTACAGTGTTTATTTTATGTAAAAATGCATATAAATGCTGTTTTGAAAATATGAAGAAAATCCTACCACTTTTACGCCCACCCCTCATACAACTCCAATACAGTTTCACTCTATTTCGTTTATTAACAACTCATTAGGGGTATTCACACTGATTTGGGTAGTTGGGTACGGGTGGATTGAGTACTTTTGAGTACTGCGAGCACCTTTAACTGCAATTGAGTATTTTGTAGAATAACAGCTGATGAGAGATGACTGACAGCTAGAAAAGAGTTGCCACTATATTATTCATGTCAATTTATGAGCGCAAAATTAAGGTCATTGTACGGTAGACCGGATCGAAATTTAGATTCCTCCGATGTGGAATTTAATATTTTAGCAGATGTGAGCATGCGTTCTGTGAAAAATAAAAAGTTGCAAGCAAAAAACATGTTTTTTTACCAAAAAGGACCTTCAGTAGAATCAAAATTGCTTCGGCGGTTTTTCTCCGATTTGAAAAAAAGTATGCAGAAATCATTTTAATGAGTTCCTCTAACTTTTGAGACACCGACCGGTTGACATTTTTTGTTTCCATATAAAAATGATTCGGCCTATTGTACGGGCGTAAAAAAGTTATTTTATATGAGTAATTTTTAACCTGAACTTTGCGGCATTTAATAATTTTTATCTCAAAAATTTTAAAAGAACTCATTTTAACACATTTGTCTATTTTATTCACTTATAATTTGTTTACTTTGTCTTAGTTTTTTGTCAATTCAATTATTGCCTACTTTTGGAAGAGGTGGTAGCTCATGAAAAAAGTACTCAATCAATCCACCCAAACAAGTCAGGGGGTCAGCTAGAGTAGATTGATAGATGGATACTTGGGTAGAATGACACTTTTACAAAAACAAAATGTATGGCATTTTCCAATCTACCCAGTTTGGTAGTTACCAAAGGCAGTGTGAATATACCCTGTTGTTTTTTCGTTGGCGGGCAGATTGGGGCAGGTTTTTGTTTATTAATCTGTTAGCTGAGGCTCTCAGCTTTAATTTGGTATGTGTCTCCATGTGTCGCACATCGGGAAAAACATAGCAAAAATGCTCGCATCGCCTCTTTTCAACGCTAGCATCTATATTAGTAATGCAAGAAACTTGAATTCTGGCTATTTCATAGAAAATCCTTCATGAAAACGACTGATGTAATTTATTTTGGTTTTTCTTTACCAGCGGCTGATGATGACTTTTAAGGAACTGCGCTGTGTGAAGTCAGAGAAATATATAAAAATTCCGGGATTGAATTTGAATAGCTGGTTTAAAATAGAAAAACATCCATGTTGCAGCGTTTTTTAAGTTGAGGCATTAAAACCATTTTAAATTCACCATTTGTGGAACATATTTTGAGATATTATTGTATATAGCTAGAAAAGATTTTTGATATTGAAAATAGTTTAATTCCTATTTCTGTTATTGCTTGCAATGGTTATAAGAAGACTATATTAAGTGGTCTTAGAGGCCATTTGTTGAAATAATTAAATATTTAAAGTATAAAAATTCAACTCGAATGCCGACCACTGTTTAACATGTATAGTAGACCGTCTCGCCTTATAGGCAAAAAAAATAATATCGCCGCACACCAGCTAATCTGAAGCATTATTGAAAGAAAGTTTCGAAAAAAATTTTTTTTTCTAACGGGAGTGGTCGTACATCGACATATAGGCTTTCTTTTTAACTTCGATATTTATCGTAAGATCTTAAAAAATGATGTGTTTATGTTTTTGTCTCGGGCAGACCTATTTTTGTCTCTAAAACTTAAAAACTTTGCAAAAAAATTACAATAAAAATTTTTTTAAATATTTCTAGTGAACAAAGCGAAAAGTTTCTTAATAAAAAGTTTAATGATTTTTTACAGGCTTTCCATTTCTGAAATCAAAATGGTACGTTAAGATGATAGGAACTGTGCTCCTGTGGGTTAGTACTATAAGGAATCAACTGAGATCAATGAGTCTTGCAAATAAAAAATAGGTCTCCCTGAGACAAAAACACATCATTCGTTAAGATCGGTCGATAAATAACGAAGTTATAAAGAAATATGTCGATGCGAGAACCCTACGTTCGGTAAAAAATATTTTTTTTTTAAACTTCAATTCAATAATGTTTCAGATTAAGTGGTGTGCGGCGAAATTTTGTTTTTTTCGATACGGTCTAATGTACAGCTTTGCGTTGAAAATTCTCTCACTCTCGCAGCTCTCTCGCTTTGCGTTGAAAATTCTCTAACTCTCGCAGCTCTCCGCAAATAAATTTTGTGTCATCTTCAAGGTGAAAGATTGAAGTTATCAGATCCGAAGTATTTTGAGGAATCAGAAGGAATTACAAAAGTTATCTGCTTCTCTTCTAATATATAAAATCAAATGTTTGTCTGTCTGTTACGAATAGGCTCGCGCACCGTTTATCCGATTGAGCTGAAATTTAAACACTGTGTACTTTTCATAGAGAGAAAGAACATAAGGGGTGTAAAAAAGTAGGCGGAAGTATTTGGGCGTGGCACTCTATAATAACTTCTAGAGGCCTGGACCGATTTCAATGAAATTAGGTATGAAGGCTTAACTGCTTCCAAAATAAAACATAGGCTATACAAAAATTCCAAAGACTTCCGCAAGAGGGCGCTTTAAGTAGTGCGTTTTAAATACTCAATAACTCTTAAACGTCTGAACCGATTTTAATGAAATTTTGGTATGAACCTTCAACTCCACTCAAGATAATACATAAAATATAAAAAATTCCAAAGACTTCCGCAAGAGGGCGCTTTAAGTAGTGCATTTCTCAGACTCAATAACTAATAAGCGCCTGGACCGATTTCAATGGCATTTGGAATGAAGGTTCGACTGCGCCAAAGATAACATAGGCTATAAAAAATTCCAAAGACTTCCGTAACAGAGCGCTTTAAGTAGTTTGTTTTAAAGACTCAATAAATTCTAAATGCCTGAACCGCTTTCAATGAAATTTGGTATGAATGTTCAATTGCACCCAAGATAAAATATATAAAAATTAAAACATTCCAAAGACTTCCGCAAGAGGGCACTTTAAGTAGTGGCTTGCTAAGTCTAATTAACTCCTAACTGACTTGACTGATTTTACTAAAATTTAGTACGTGAAATAACTTGACCCTGTAACAAAATTGTGGCTTTTCAAATTTCAGAAAACTTCCGTGAGAGGGCGCTTTATTCTATCAACTTTATTTGGCTAATTCATGTCAAAACGGATGAACCGATTTTGATGAAACTTGGAAAGCATTTGTATCTGTAACTGAAATAGATCCTACACGGAGAAAATTATTTTGCTTGAATCAAGCCATTACTTTGCTTAAACGCAAATCAGCAAAATTTTGCTCAATAGCGGTTTGATTTTAGAAAACGTTTTCTAAATTGAAATTACTTCTCATATAATTTGAAAAAAGCAAAATAAAGATAAATTTTAGCAATAATTTGCTTACTTATTATAAATTCAAATAGCAAATTTTGATTTGATTCAAGCCAAACTTTGCTAAGTTATTATAAGGTAATTTTGTTCAGGCAAAAGCAAAATTTGACTCAATTAAAGCAAAAATTTGCTCAGTTATTATAAATTGATAAAGCAAATTTTGAATTGATTCAAGCAAAAAGTTGCTAGGTTATTGAAATATAAAACAAAATTCGAACTATAAATAGAAATACCGTGGCATGCAGGTTAAGAGTGTGGCTTAGCATGCTCGGAGCCCGAGTTCGATTCCCAGTCGAAATGGCCAATTTGTTTTTTTTTTTTTTTTATTTTATTTTTTATAAATAGAAATAGCAAATTTTGATTTGATTCGAGCAAACACTCGCTCAGTTATTATAAATCGAAAAAGCAAATTTTGATTTAGTTCAAGCGAAAATTTGCTAAGTTATTATAAATTTAAATAGCAAAATTTGCTTGATTTTTGCTGAAAATAAGCAATATTTTGAAGTGGCTGAGAATTATGCTCAAGTTTTGCTTAATCTCCATACAAATTTAGCAAACAGTTTTCTCCGTGTATGCTTTTAAAATTTCCTTCGACAAAAATCAAAGAATGATTCGAAGGCAAACGAAGTCAAGAACCAAAGACTAATGAAAAAAATAAGTTTAACGAATACGAGCAGAAACTGTATAAATATGAAAAAAATTAGCCGAACAGTATCGACCAAAACCAAAGTTGAACGAAAGCAATCCTACAAATCGAATCGATGCTTATAAGATTTTTTAAAATTGGAATTTTTTTGAGATAAAATTGCCTATTACATGCATACTAAAAAAAACTTTAAACGCATTTTTCTAGAAATGACTTTTCAAACTGCAATCAGATAAAAGTTTCTCGGAATATGATAAAAAAGACATCATATTTAGAGAAAACTGGTCTATAGTCTAAAAGTCTATAGACTTTGCTCTAGAGAATGCCTTTCTCTAAATGCGTTCTTAAAAATTCTCTAAAAATGATAAAAAGCTTCTATGAAAAAGAGAAATATAATAGAAATATATCGTTTTTAGAGAAAAAGATTTTTAATTTTTGAGAAAACATTTGCTTTTATTGAAGAAAATACTTCTCATAGCGAATTTTTTATTAAAATATAGGAAAAGTTTTTCAGTTTCAATTAATTTTTCGCTGTAAATGATCTACAATTTATAAATTTTTTTGTCCGAGAAAAATATTTGTCATTAAAAGAGACATTGAAATATTTTCATTTCCTAGAAGTGAAGAAATATTTCTTCGAAAATGTGAAAATTTATTGTTATTAAGGAAAATTTTATTTTGAAAAAGATAAAAATGCTATTATCGAAAATAGACAAATTTTTCACCGGAGAAAGATATGTGCTTTTTTTTTTGAGTGTGTGTGACCATTTTCCTCAGAAACCAGATGTCAGATGGAGACGTTGAAGATGTCATTTTTTTTTTTTTAATCATCTCTGGCAGGTATAGTTTTACGGAAATTTGATTAAACACTTTCGACGGAAGGAGGGGGAAAAACCCCAAAAAACTTTAATATAAAAAAGTTTTAAAATTTAATTCATAATTTAAAAAATGTTGACCTTTAACTACTGTTGTGGTGGTAAATTCTACCCTCATTAAATAAATTTTTTAGTTTTATGAAAAGTGAATATGAAATAAAATCCTTGTTTTGTTTGACTAGAAGTTTGATTTCTTTACTTTATTCATTTAAAAATGTGTCATCTAATTCCAATTAAAAGCAAATATATAAAAAAAAATTTTTTTTTGGCACAATTTTTTTAAAATTGAAAAGGGGTAAAATTTACCACCACCACAGCATATACGCCAAAATATTTCACCTCAGTAGTTAAAGGTTAAAATGAAAATCCTTTGTCTGTGCTCGAGGCACAATCCCGCGTAACACCGGCTTACATCCGCTTAAAAAAATAACTTTTTAGGCATTTATGAGTTAAGTTTTGAAATAGAAGAGCTTTTTCTTCAACTTGTTGTTGCTAAAAAATGTTTTAAATGACAGCTTAACATTCAAATACACTTTAAAATCTTTGATAATGACCTAATATAACCTAATATGATAATCTTCATTATTTAATTAAGGCATGCCCAGAACTTGTATTAGCGGGGAACATGACATTGGCCGTTTTTTTAAATCGACTTTTTTTAGAAGTTTGAATTTTAGTAAATATTCTTAAGATTTTAAGAAAATTTCATGGAAAAATTCTTACGGGTTCAAAAGTTACAGCTGGATTAGTGAGAGCGCATTTTTATTTTTCCTTGCATTTTTTCTTTGTTCACAAACTTTGAACGCGTTTATCTCGAAAGTTTGTTTTTCGTATTGGTGCGGCACTAGCGGGTTCATTTTTTTACGAAATTTTTTTTGTTTTTTTTTAAACTTGATTTGCTTTCGTATGACACGAGCTTTTTTTAATTTTTTTTTCGATTTTTTATGAATTTCTTAAGTCAATATTTTTATAATAATAATATAAAAATTAAAAAAAAGCTCCTGTACGATAACTATACGATAACCAATTTTGTTAAGATTTAAAAAAGGAATTTTTCCAGATCGGACAATTTTTGCGACTCCCAGCGCTGCAACCACAAGGCCCCGTTTTTTTTCTGCCGCCAGTTTGAAGCTCTATAAAACCATGTTGGAGTGAAAAATATATTTTTTTGAATTTTTTTTCTTGAAATTTGTTCAATGCTCTACGATAATAAAAAAATTTTGGAAAAATGTTTGTTTTAGACTGACTTATCAATTTTTAAAAAAAATGTCTATTTTCTCTGCCGCTAATCTCTCTTGTTACTGTCAAAATTTCATCAATCCGAGTGAAAAGTTTTCGATTGGCACACAGCCTAAACAAAAAAAAATCTGACAGCAAACAAAATTGACAACACATGTAACGAGTTCAAGTTCAGAAATGAGCAAAAAGCAGCGACTAGAAGTTTTTCGAATATCGAATCAGGGTCGCAAACTGCTAAATGCTCATTTGAAGTAGCATTTAAGTGAATTAACTTGACAAAATTTTCTATGGATAACTTCGCATTTAGAGAAGCATTCATGAAATAAATGCGAATTAAGCTTTCAAAAACTTACTTATGGCTTGTAAGTATGTTTGGTAGGCTTGCTCAGAAATTTAGTGCAATCATGTGTATAACGGTATATACAGGAAGAATACTAGAAGTTTTCTTTCAGTTTTACATCCAAATGTTATCAGAAAACACAACAAACCTTAAGGCAGATTATTTAAAAAACAAACTAATAAAACTGGTTACTTAATATTTTAGCACATATCATAAACCAGTATTTTTGGCATTTTACAATCAGTTTTCGAATGTTTTTACATACGAACTGATGATGGTAGTTAGTTTCCTTATGAATTAATATAGAATGAAATTGAATTACAAACAGTTTTCTAGCATATTAAACACTTTCATTTTTAGACAGTCGGATAAGTGTTTTATTAATTGAACTAGACACGGGATGAATAAAATGCCTTTTAAAAAGCAAAAATTAACACTTTTTCTTCTATTATATTTCATATATTGTGAAATGTGTTATACAAATACAACACCTCATCGATAGTTAAGCAATTAAAAAATAATTATTATCAACACGTGCTAAAAAATAGCAAACAATTGAAAAGCAATTCAAGTCTACACTGGCTTATTTGTTTTGCTAACTCGAAAACTAAGGAGTGTGAAAACTAGCAAATTATATGAAAATCAAGAAAAATATTTGATTAGAATTTACAAAAAAAAACAAAAAAAAAAAAATAATAAATTACAATAAATTTATAATAAGAAGTTATCACAAACAGTTTTTCATTTATTTTGTTAAGCATGTTAATTTATGCGCAACGCTCTGTTGCTGCTGCTGCTGACTAAGAACAGCTGGTTGGGGCTTGTTGTAAACAAAGGAGATCAAAACAAACACACATGTTTGGCACCCATTACAAACATACATACTTACTTACACCAATGACGATAACAAAAACTTGTATTTTAGAAGTAGTTTTAAGAGGAGGAAAAACAAAAAAAAAAACAAAGACAAAAAATTGTTTATTCGTTGAATATTGCTGAGGCGCCCACATTTTGGATCGTACGAGAGCAGCATACATAATATCGAGCCATAACCGCGAAAAAGATGTAACCAGCAATTTACAAAAATTTGTTTTCTTATCAAAACTAACAATTTATTTCATTATCAACAATTTATTATTAGAAAATAAAAGTTATTATAATAATTTAATTATTTATTTGTTAAGATTGTGTAAAAAAATTGTCGTTACTAAATATCTTAAGTCGAAAATAATTAAAAGAAATCTGCTCCATTGAAATTTTAGTTTTGATGGTTACATCTTTTTCGCGGTTATGGCTCGATATTGTTTACAGATATATTTAGTTTTTGTAAGGCACAAAACTACAAAAACAGCCAGATAAGCTTACAATAAGCAAATAAGCAACTGACTTGGAAAAAGCTTGTGAAAAATGTTGTAAAATTTTTACAAAATATTCTGGAATACAAAAAAAAATAATGGAAATATATTACTTACCAAATATAGGTTTTAAACAAACAAAACAACTTGTTTGTTTAACAAATCAAATACGACTTTCTACACTTTTTTTTTTTAAATTCAAAATTTTCCAAGTTACAAGTGCCAAAACACTTCTAATTGTAATTCAAAAAATATCAATATAAATTCAGAATACACTCAGAAAAAATTAGATATCTTTCTCCGAATAAAAATGTCTCTATTTTCGATAATAGCAATTTTCTCTTTTTCAAACAAAATTTTCTTCAATTGTCTTCAATTTTCAAATTTTCTTCAATGTCTCTAGTAATGATAAGTATTTTTCTCGCAAAAACAAATTCTCATTTATAGATAAAATTTTATTGGAAATGACAAAATTGTCCTATATTTTGATAAAAAATACACTGTGCGAATTATTTTCTTCAATAAAAAGAAATCTTTTCTCAAAAATAAAAAAGTCTTCTTCACTTAAGGAGAGACATGACATTCTCGTCAGAGAAAACAGACCTTGTTTTAATACTTCATAACTCAGTGAAAAACAAACATTTTTCCAAAATTTTAATTATTATTTTATTATTATTGTAGAGAATTGAACAAATTACAAGACAAAAAATTTAAAAAAATATATTTTTCACTCCAACATGGTTTTATAGAGCTCCAAACGGGCGGCAGAGAAAACAACGGGGCCTCGTGGTTGCAGCGCTGGGAGTCGCAAAAATTTCCGATCTGTTAAAAAAATGACTTTTTTAAATCTTAACAAAATTGGTTATCGTATGACAAGAGCTTTTTTTAAAAAAATTTTTTTTCAATTTTTGTTGATGTTCCGAATTTGAAAGTGTGTTTTTTCGAACAAAATATTGACTTTAAAAATTCATAAAAAATTGAAAAAAAATTTAAAAAAAAGCTCTTGTCAGACTTACTAGCTAATCAAGTTTAAAAAAAAAACAAAAAAAAAATTCGTCAAAAAATGAACCCGCTAGTGCCGCAACCAGTACGAAAAACATGGTTTCGAAATAAACGCGTTCAAAGTTTGTGAACAAAGAAAAAAAAAAGGATGAAAACGAAACATTCGCTCTCGCTAATCCGGCTGTTACTTTTGAACACGTAGGAATTTTTCCATGCAATTTTTTTTCTTAGAATCTTAAGAATATTTACTAAAATACAAAATAATAAAAAATTTATCGATTTCAAAAAAACAGCCATTGTCATGTCCCCCGTTAAAACGTTATATTCTTATATATTTATCTTTTTCAAGGAAGCTTTTTATCATTTTTAGGGAATTTTTAGTATCAGATTTAGAGAAAAGCATTCTCTGTAGCAAATTCTATACCATTTATCTCTAAATGGCCTTTTTGTATCTTGTTCCAAGAAACTTAGTTTAGATGATGTTTTCTGAATTTCAATCTATATATTCTGAATTTCAATTGATCTTTTCTGAATTTCAATTAAAATTTTCCGAATTTCGAATAGAATATCAGAATTTCAATTGATGTTTTCTGAATTTTAATTGATATTTTTGAATTATAATTGATCTTTTCTGAATTTCAAATGGAATTTCTGAATTTATCTTGAACCTTTTTTGTATATTGAATGGCATTTTTTAATTTCAGTTGATGTTTTATGAGTTAGAATTGTTGTGATCTAAATTTCAATTGATTTTTTTCTGAATTTTAAATGATGTTTTCTGAATTTCAAAAGGAATTTCTGAATTTCGTTTGATCTTTTTTTAATTGATTTTAATTGATCTTTTCTGAATTTCAATTGGAATTTCAGAATTTCAATAGAACTTGCCTGAATTTCAATTAATCTTTTCTGAATGTTTTCTAAATTTCAATTGATCTTTTCTGAATTTCAAATAGAATTTCTGAATATTAATTGATATTTTCCGAATTTCAAATGGAAATTCGGAATTTCAACTTGAGATTTTCTGAATTTCAATTGATTTCTTCTGAATTTCACTTGATCTGTTCTGTATTTCAAATGATCTTTTCTGAATTTCAAATGAGATTTTTGAAAATCAATTGATATTTTCTGAATTTCAAAAAGAAATTCTGAAGTTTAAGTGATATTTTCTGAATTTCAATTGCTATTTTCTGAATTCCAAATAGAATTTCTAAATTTCAGTTGATATTTTCTGAGTTCCAACTGTTCTTTTCTAAATTTCAATTGATCTTTTCTACATTTCATTTGATCTTTTCCGAATTTCGAATGGAATTTCAGAATTTCAAGTGATGTTTTATGAATTTGAATTGCTATTTTTTAAAATTTAATTGATGTTTTCTTTATTTCAATTTATATTTTCTCAATAACAATTAATTTTTTTTTTAATTCCAAATGGAATATCTGAATTTCAATTGATCTGTTCTGAATTTCATTTGATCTTTATTGAATTTCGAATGGAATTTTTGAATTTCTGTTGATGTTTTATAAGTTCGAATTATTCTGTTCTTAATTTTAATTGATACTTTCTAAATTTTCAATTGATTTTTTCTGCGTTTTAATTGATCTTTTCTGAATTTCAAAAGGAATTTCTGAATTTCGTTTGATATTTTTTTTAATAGATTTTAATTGATCCTTTCTGAATTTCAATTCGAATTTCAGAATTTCAATAGATTTTACCTAAATTTCAATTGATCTGTTTTGAATTTCAGTTGATCTTTCAGAATTTCGAATGGAATTTCAGTTGATATTTTCTTAATTTTGCATTTCAAATGGAAATTTAGAATTTCAATAGATCTTTTTTAAATATCCATTTATCTTTATTGAATTTCTGGATTTAAGTTGATCTCTTCTGAATTTCGAATAGAATTTTTGAATTTCTGTTTATGTTTTCTAAATTTCAATCGATCTTTTCTGAATTTCAAACACAATTTCTGACTTTCAATTGATATTTTCTGATTTCAAATGGAAAATCTGAATTTGAATTGATGTTTTCTGAATTTCATATGAAATTCTTGAATTTCAATTGATTTATTCTGAATTTCAAATGGAGGCTCAGAAATTAAAATTGATTTTTTCTGAATTTCAACTGATCTTTTCTGAATTTCAAATGGAATTTCTGAATATCAATTGATCTATTCTGAATTTCAAATGGAATTTCTGAATTTCAAATGATCTATTCTGAATTTCATATGATATTCTTGAATTTCAATTGATCTATTCTGAATTTCAAATGGAAACTCAGAAAGTCAAATTGATATTTTCTGAATTTCAAATATAATTTCTGAATATCAATTGATATTTTCTGAATTTCATATGAAATTCTTGAATTTCAATTGATTTATTCTGAATTTCAAATGGAAACTCAGAATTTAAAATTGATTTATTCTGAATTTCAATTAAGTTTTTCTGAAGTACAATTGGAAATAGTGTAGTTAAAGTTGTGGCACAACTTGATGTGCAGAAAGTTATATTAGAACAGTAAAATCTTGTAATTCAACTTAAAAAACTGCATCAGTATAATTTTATAGTAAGCATTCTTGTATCTATCATTACTTACCTGTATCAAATAAACTTTTTGTAAATGTTTCGTAAAGATATTGCAAAAAGTTGTTAAATAATAGCAAGTTAATATTTTTGTAAGCTTTATCCAACTGAAATTTTAACATTTCAAGTAATTGAGAACAAATGTTATTGTTAAAATGTCATAAACCGGTTTAGATTATATGAAGATAAGTTTATTGTAATCTTCTTGTTATTAATTGTTTTTCGTATAAAAAAGCCTCTTCTGAAGTCGCAACAGAATTTACTAATATTGAATTAAATTATTAAAGTTGATAAGATATAATTTTTTTGTATTGTTTAAATTATTCTCCAACTTTTAAACTTACTTAAAACTTATTTAAAAATATTTTTTTATAAACATTATTTTATTCAAAAAAATTTTAGAAATAAAAAATGTAAAGATTTGTTAAACTATTACTTTTAAAAGCATTTTCAATCATGCTCTGAAAACGTTACTTGGTTTTACTCGTTATCTTGCTTTTATAAGTATTTTTTATTATATTTTTTATACACATCAAATTATTGAGACATAATTTAGCCACTAAAATGTAAAGAGTTGTAAAACTATTACTTTTGTAAAGCATATTTCAATCATGCTTTGAAGACGTTTCTTGATTATTACTCGTAAGTTTACAATTATAAGTATTTTTTGTATACATACAATTACTAAAACATAATTTAACCACAAAAATGTAAAGATTTGTAAAGCTACTACTTTTGTAAGCATTTTTCAAACATGCTTTGAAAACGTAACTTGATTATTATTCGTAAGCTTAGAATTATAAGCATTTTTTTATATGTTTTAAACACTTAAATTTATAGAAACATAATTTAGCCACAAAAATGTACCGAGTTGAAAAACTATTACTTTTGTAAGCATTTTTCAATCATGTTTTGTAGACGTTACTTGATTATTACTCGAAAGCTTAGAACTGTAAATAGCTTTTTATACTTTTTATATACATAAAATTATTGAAACATAAAAATCCAACTACAAATATTGAAAACTTAAACTTATTAAGCTCGTTGTATTTAAAAAATATTTTAAATTTAAAAATGTTGCCCAACCAAATTAGACGCCTACAGTTGTATATTTAAATGTTAATTTTATAGAATCAAAAAATTTAATTTCTTTAAGCTTCATTAAACCTTAAGTTCTTTGTGTTGGCACATAAAATCCTCATAAAACTGTTAATTAAGTGAACAAAGCTTTTAAGCCGAGTGTGAACAAATTTTAAACAGCTGTTCTTAATTGCTTATAAGACACAAAAACTTATTAAAAAAAAAAAAAAATAAACATAAAACTCATAAAGTATGTGCGTTTATAATAGCAGTTCTTTAGACTGATAAAACATAAAAACTTCATTTTACAAAAGCCCTTTTTTAAAGTTCACATCAACCAAGGTCTTCAGAATATTGACTTCAACAAAAAAGATTTAAGATGAGCTCAGCATATATTAGCCAAGCAAACAAAAGCTATAAGAAGCAACAACAACAAAAAGAACAACCATAGCTTAAGGTATATGTTTGTAAGCATAATAGTTGAAAAATAGAGGAAATAAATGCTAAGGCAGCTAAATACAAATCTAAATAAAAACAAAAGCTACAACTGAGCCTTTTATAACTATGTATAAAAATAAAAACAAATAACAAAAAAAAAAATATAAAAAGCTACTTTGTCTTTGAGCTGGTTCTATTGAAGTACTGCTTGTGCTGTGCTGGAAGCAAAGAGTAAATCAAGCGGCAAACGACTAGTACTGACCAAGCAAGGGCTAAAGCGCTGTATATGTCTTACACATTAGCTAAAAATAGCGTAGCAATTATTTAAAAAAAAAAAAAACACTGATAAAATTACAAATTCTTTTTTTTTCATCGTAATTTACATAGAGTTTTTTCAAAAGTGCTGACACTACTATACGCGGTTATATGTGACTTAGATATATTCAAAACGCATTTTATTGTAAAACCATGTTTTTGAAATTGAAGTGAGATATATGGCGCTGGCTCTCGTATTTGTCAAGAAATGTTAATTAATGCAAAGATTAAAAATCAAAAAATAAATTTCAACAAAAGTAGGATAAGTTTATTAGGGTAAAGTTGTGCCTATTCGATTTTTGATTTGAGCAATTTGGTTTCTCGACTATTTTTATGACTAATTCAAGGTATTTTTGAACGCTCTCACAACTCTCTCTCAGTATGACATAATCCGTTAGAAGTTAAGACCTTATTAAACTAAGAGGTGACATAAATAGGAGAACCTGGAAGCACTGACATTAAAAACGCCATATCACGTTTTAAACAAAAAGTAAAAAATAAAAAAAAAGACCACAATAACTATAAATTTTTACATGATAAGCAAGAATTGCATTCATATATATTGGTTGATTGATGGACCGATGGGAGAAGGCAATATCGGGACCCAGACACTGAACCTAAGATATACACAAGAATTATGAATTTTTATATCATCCGTAAGCAACTCATTCATATATGTTGTTCCACTAACCGATAACATGAGTCATATATAAACTTTCTCCGATATCAATGTAAAACATGTTAATATCAATGTTTACATGAATAGTTCATAAGTTTAGTGTTAAAAGTTTATAAATTAACTATATATGTAATGAGTTTAAAAAAATTTGTAAATTTAATGAAAACAATACAAATAAATATTTCATAATAAAATGAATAGTTCATAAATTTTGTGAATAAAACTCATAAAATCCATGTACAAATACAAGGAGGTCAAGAACAAGGTCATGAGATAAGTTTTAAAGAAGTTTTAAAGATGCATTAATCTTATGAACATATAAGATAAAAACATGAACTACTTCCTGAGCTTAGCGATCAAAAATTCTATAGTTTGTCCTTATTTGACGTGACAGTCAGCGATGTAATTGGTCCCTTTTCAAACTTTTTTTTCAAAAGCGTATTTTTTTAATCTTCTGCAGAATATTGTTACAATATTTTACAAAAAATTTCGGAAACAAATGAATATGTAAACAACAATGATGTCAAATGAATGTGTTTAGAAGTTTTTTAACATATTTTAGAAAATTGCTTAATTAATTACTTAAAAAAATATTAAATAAAAACAAAAGCCAAATCTATCAAATAGATAACCATATTAAATCATTACTAAAGCGTTGCCCTTTAAAACGCCGATACACATGCAATTTGTTTTTGTTTAATTTTGAAAAATATTCGAAATTCGAAGTTCTGTGCAGTTTATAAGAAGTTCAGATTCATGTCAAGCCAAAATGCCAATGCCAGTGTTGCACAAAAAATAAAAAATATATGAAATCCCAAATTGTTATTGTAGAATATTTATTTTCTGTAACGGATGTGACATTTTTGTTTGCTAGCTAAAACAAACTAGCCAGTTGTGCCGCAAAAAGTTAAAAATATATTAGTTCTCAATTTGTAATATTTTACTTTTGTAACGGCTGTGACATTTACTGTTATTAACTGCAAAATGTCGCGATAACTATTTTTTTGCTTTCTATTGCCACGAAAATTCAATAATTTTATTTGTTCAATCAAACTGATTTCAGTGTAACGGATGTGACACTGAAAATAATTATCTAGTTTTTGTGTATTATAAGACGAGAAACAGCAAAAAAGTAGGTTTGTCTGCAAGTACCAGTCAGGCGGTACTGTACTGTACAGGCGAACAAGTACCAAGTATAGTTTATTGCTTAACATGCAGTATAAGTTAACATTCTATAACGGACGTGGAAATAATATAGGTCTTAAGACACGCTAAAGCCTTTTTCAAATGCTCTAGATTGATTCTTGATGAACTTCTATAAATGTGACAATAATTTTCACTAAAGTATTTTCAATGATCATGAATAAATTCTAAATTTATTTTTTATGTGTTTTTACTGCTCAGTTAGTCACTAATTTCTTCTTAACTGTAACGGACGTGATTCTTCATCCAAAATATCACAACTTAAGGCGGTCTTCTCATTCAAAACCCACTTTTTGGACCCTTTTTAAAAAAATTCTTATTTGAAAACGCAAAGAATAATTGAAAACTTTTTTTATTTATTGTATTACAAAAGTTTCAAAGTAAAAAAAAAAAATTTTTTTTGCCTCGATACGTGGACTGTTCAAAAAGTAATGAGACTTCAAAGTTGGTGGTGAAAAAAAAGGTGTCGTCACGGCGGCCACGATTCCGGGACTCCGGAGCGTCTGAAATAAAAAAGAAAAACGGGGTTATAATCAGTATAGATGTAATTCTCGGTTGAATCTCAAGCTTAATTTTGTGATTTTTTTTGACAAAATGGCGGCCATTCAAAAAAAATTTCGGGCTTTTTTTTTGTAGTTTAGTGTAAAAAAAAAATAGTAGAAAATTTTTTAAAATTATGGTCGAGGTTCACCCCAGAATGGTGACAATTCTGCGTCGATTCCACTTTGTTTCATGAAAATTGGTTCAGTTGAACTGGAGATATAATGGCCGCCAGTTCGAAAAACGTGGTTTCGAGATAAACGCGTTTAAAGTTTGAAGTAATTTTTTTGGAAAAAAACACCTGGACTCAAAAAATGCTTCAACCCCTAAAATAAGCAGAAATGTGTATTCGTATGTTTGTATGAATATGTGTGCAAACACGTTTTTACCTAACAATAAACATTTTCAACAGAATTCGGTGGTTACTTTATGCCGCTTCGTTCGAAAATGAGGCGAAAAAAAAATAGCTCATTTTGACGAAGACCTTGCTTCACAAAAAAGGCTGTATCTTCTAAAGTATTTCGAATTTCTAAAAATCCTTTTAGGGGCATATTCACAACTACCCAAGCTATAAATAAATGCAAAAAAAGTTGCTTAATGAGAAGACCCCCTTAATACTGCTTAATCTTGAAAAATAGATGCTCGATTCGTGTTTTTTAATACATAATTTTGAGATGCCAATTTTTTAAATGTAACGTGTGTGTGTGCATTCTATGTTGTAGTTCAAATAAGTAGGTACTTAAATTTAAGTTTTCTTTAGAAAATATTTAAAGGATATCATAAGATATCATAAAGGAATATCACATTTTAACTAGCTTAGAATTATATAAAGATAAAAAACTTGCCAGGGTTGCCGAAAAAAATTAAAAATCAATCTTACTTTACTTTTGTAACGGATGTGACATTTTTTTTTTTTTGTTATCATAAACAAACTAGCCAGTAGTGCCACAAAATTTAAAAAATATTATTTATTTCTTTATAATATTTTAATTAAAAATATTATTTGTTTCTTGATAATATTTTAATTTTATAATGCATGTGACATTTTGTGTTATCAACTGCAAAACATTGTGATAAATATTCTTTTGCTTTTTATTACCATGCAAATTAAGCTCGTTTGTTTTTTTTATTATGACGATTTTACTGTAGCGGATGTGACAGTAAAAAGGAATGCTTTGTTTTTATTATTTTAATAGAGAAAATATAAAAATAACAGGTTTGTCTGTCAAGTCTTTGTCATGCAGTTCGTTTATTGCTTAACTTGCAATATAAGTTAAAATTATGTAACGGACGTGAAACTTGAATAAAGCTTAAAACATGCTAAAGCCATTATATATTTAAGTTAACCCTGTTTTTTAAGATAATTTTTCTATTGTTTGGTTTTGATCAATTTACGAAAATGTAACGTATGTGACAATTATTTGCACTAATGATTATTCGCTGTTTTCATATATTCATAATTTATTTTCTTTCTCCTAATGAACATTTCTTCTAAATTGTAACGAATGTGACACTTATTCTAAAATTTCAAAACTATTTATTTAAAAAAAAATTTTAAAAAAATGCACGTTAACGTTAATTTAAACGATAGCCAAAATTTTCTTTTGTTTCGTTGAAGCGAAATCAAAAAAAATAAAGTTAATTCAAAAAACGAAAAATATTTATTTCGTTTCGGAGAAAACGACATAAAATTTTTTCGTTTTTCAACGTAACGAAATTTGATTTGCTAAATTTTTAATGTTATTTTAAAAACAAAATAGTTTTGATAATTTATTTTTCTGCCTCAACGAAACAAAAAAATTTTGGTGCTTTCGTTGTGTATGTCTGGTTTTATTTTAAATAATTTCTCTTGACTGGTTTTTGATTAACTTCTAAAAACGTAACGCATGTGACAATTAGTTGCACTTAAATGACAATGAATGATTTTTCGTTGATTGAAAATAAACTCTGAATTTATTTTCTATCTAAATTTACTATTTATTTAATTTATATTTAATATATTCTAAATTTACTTTCCTAACGTATTTTTAACTGCTCAATTCATCAATTTCATCAAAATTGTAACGGATGTGACACTTATTCTTAAATGACATTGCTTAATGATGATTTATTTTGAAAAAATATGCTCTAATACTTTTTTTTTATAATAAAAAATTTCATTATTATTTTAATTTTTTTTACAAATCTAACGGTTGTGATCAGTCCAGGTAATACTTCATATAAATACAAAAATTAAAGTTTTCTATGGAAAATCTTAGAAAATTAGAAAAATCTATAAATCCTTTACGGACATGTTTGGTTCATTGTTCAAGAATGTTGGCAAACAAGCCAACAATCTGCATGTATCTTGTAATAAATAATTTGGATCCCTGCCCACTTTGAGTTAGGCATATAAGCACTTTGCAGTGCTGCTCAATCATAAAATTTGTATGGAAGCCCCATACGAAGGGGTCGGAGGGGATGGGTTCCAAGACAAAAAATGTTCCTCTTGAAAAAGTATGGGGGTCGGTAATATTGATTTTATTAACAGTAAGGGGTTAGGGTTTTGCCTCCCCTGTAGCTCGAAAACCTAGGGTGACCCGAAAATTCTGAGTTCAGATTTGGATTCAGTGAACCCAAAACCTTAAGAAACCGTTGAGAAACCTCTTGAGATTTTTTGAGTGTTGTACCGTGTAATTTTAAATAATTTAAGTCATATAAGTTATCGTTATAATTGCAACTTTAAAGCTATATCAGTATCATTAAATGTATAAATTTATTAATTAACTTTTTTTTTTTTCTTACAGATAATAAACCCAAAAAGCCCGCCCACACACTCATAGCGAGTGAATGTAAAGCAAAAGTCAACAGAATATCAGAAGCAGAAAAGGTAGCAAAAAGCACTCTAGCGTTGGTCACCCAAATAAGAACAAAAAAATAAAAAAAAGCCAAAAGCTTTTTGCGCAAATTTCAACTCAAATTATTTGATTTATCAGTTTTTCCGCCGAAGCTTCTTTAAAGCTGCAAAAGTTCTTTCAACCACAATAAACCATTTCGCTCAGAAACTTTAAAGCTCAGCCGCTAACAACGCATCAAGCTGTTTAACGCACAATTTCAAACGTCAAAAAGCTGCAAACAACTTAACCGTTACGAAATCAGCAAATCAACAACACCGCCGCCGACAACAACAACAACAACAAAAGCCACAAAAAACATTCGTACATATTGTTGCTGCAACTACAAATGCATAGTATAAAAAAAATTGTCGAGCTCGGAAAACAGTCGCGAAGTGCTGCTAAACTTGAATTTTATAAAATAAAACGTGAAAACTTCTCATTTAAGCGTTTGAATCATTATCCGTGCTGTTGTAGTACTACGACAAGTAAACATTTACAAGAGCAACAACAGCAACAACAGACACAACAACTACGCGAGGAAACCGCTAAAAATCTTAAAGTACTTTAGGAAAAACCAAACAACAACAACAATAAAAAAAAAAAATAGCCAAAACAAACTTCAAAAGCAAAAGAACTCTTGAACAGCAGAAGCAGCCGCAGCAACTGAGTGAAATCTTGCTATCTATCAGCCAACAACAAGTTTTGGGCCAGCAACAAACCCGTTTATTGTAACTCAACGAACGTTTCAGTAAAAACAAGCCAACAACCAAACTTACGGGAACCTGGTAAAACGTCGCCAAAGACATCGTCGCGCCAACGTCAAAACGTCTCAAGCGAAAGCTTTAAATTGCAAAAAAAAAAAAAATTAAAATAAAAACACGAGCCTTAAATCCAGATTGTATACAACACAAAAAAAGGTAGCTCGTAATAAAGTTCAACAAAACAACAACAACAAAAACAACAACGAAACAAAGTTTTCCAACAAGTTTTTTTCTTGATTGCTGACTTTTTGTTATTTTTTTTCTTTGCTGTTGCCTGTTTTTCTTGTAGAGACCAGTTTTAACTTGGCTTTAAGTACGCAGAAACTAAGCCAAATCGAGATAAGCTAAGTTGTTGTTCTGCTCGACGTACAGCATAACAACAAACACCCACCGAAGTAACCAAATATTAAACAAACAACAGCAACAACAACAACATTAACAGCAGCAGCAACAGTTGAGTCTAGCAGACTTTTTTTAACACATCTTCTTGACTTGACTTCTTTATAATAACCGTTAAGTGAAGTTTTTGGTCGTTTGATAAGCGTTTTTTTTTTCTTCTTTTATTGTAATCAGTGCCAACACTAACAACTGGTTTTCATTTTTTTTTATATTTCAACTCACTGCAACACACGCAGGCGTGGCAGTTAGACAGCAGCAACAACAGCAACTAAGTAACAAAACTGCAGCGAGACCTAAATTTAACAGCAACAAGAAATAAATAAAGACAATAAAAGTTAAAAAGCAATAAAATAAAAGCAACGTTCACAGCCACAGCCACAGCAGCAGCAGCAGCAGCAACAGCGTTGTTCCAGCACATTACCACAAACAGGTTGTTTGGAACTCCTACTTTTACGGTTCGTCTGCAGCATCACCAAAACTTCAAGCAGCGCTCTTGAGTGTCGTCGCGAGTATTGAAGAAGTGCATTGGTTGGCCTGAATGTTCTCGATGGTTGATTACTATTCGGATATGGGACAAATCGGTCAAGATGTAAGTTGAATTTTTACTTTTTTTCATTAATTAAAAAGTGTAGAAATTAAGCACCAACTCAAAAAAAAATTATAAGTTATATCAAGCTTAGGTTTGGGTAAAGTATTAACTAACAAGTAATTTTTTAGTATTCTTCAGAGAGGCGGAATGGCTATAAAACACAGATATCTGATGATATTTTGACTGTATTGTGTATTACAACGGATGTGACAGTCAAAATATTAATCTCAAAAAGCCTGACTTTAAAAAAATTTTTTGGTAGAAATGAAAGAACTACACGTGTATCAGAATTTTAACAAGGTTACGGTTGAGCGATATTTACTACGGCTTTTAATTTAACACTTGCCAATCAGCCATTCAGAAATAGTGCTTGGATTATGGTTACAAGTAATATAAAGAGCAAGACTTTTCCAAGTACACTTGAAAAAAACACTTTCCTTTGTAATAAAATTCCAAGATTCTAAAACATAAAAAGCAAAAGTTATAACATTAAGTTAGTGTTTTGCAATCCTACTCGGAAAATGCTGACAAAGGTAATAGTTTTGTTGAAAGTTGCAATACTCTCACATATATATAGAATGAATACGAGGTATCTGTTTTAACTGGGTTGGGTTGTGCTTTCCTCAGCCCTATCGAAAAGTGCTTTCAGTAGGTATTCTCATAATTTTCTAAAAGGCCATTTGAATAGCTTCCAAGAATGCTTCCATGGTATGGCTTGTGCAAGGCAAACCATTGCAATGGTTAAATATTTTCTAAGAAGCATTATGTCTTATGTTTACTGAATCACGGAACTCCCTCTTAAAGTTTTCGTAAAAAATACCTACTAGAATCATTTCATTGAAGGCCTCAAAGAAATCTTGCATAGAAAAATTCTAGAAGCACTTCTAGGAAAGTCTAAGGAAAGCATTCCTTCCAATGACATGCATATGTTAAAAGAATAGCTTCTGGGCATTAGAGTGGATGAAACTCACGACTTTTCCTTTACTTTAACTTCTTTTAGAATTACTTCTTTTCCTGGACCCAGTAAAATTTTTGATATAAACTTGGCATGCATTCTTAGATACACTGCTACAAGAAGACATTCTAAAAATCCAATTGTGCTTCTCTTTAGCCTTATTCGAAAAGTGCTTTAGGGAGATATTATCATAAATTCCTAAAATGTTCTAAAAGTCCACCTTAAAATAAACTTCCCAGAATGCTTTCATTGCATGACTTATGTATGGTAATGTTTAAATATTTTTTCTTCTGAATCATGGAATGCCTTCTTAAAATTTTCCTGGAAAACACCTAAGATGCGTTTCATAATTATAAAACCACCTAAGATTTGTTGAAATCTTCTAAAGGACTGCATGTAGGGTACTATAATGTTATATTCAAATGAGCACTTAATTGAGAGAAAAATATTCCACTCAACTCGAAATCATATTCTTCTTATAATTCTTTTGAAAGCACAAAAAAATTATTCACCCTTTTTCATAAGTATAAAACCACATCAAAGTAGAAAGTGTTATTTTTTAATTCGACCGTGAAAAAAAAAATATTTTTTATAAAATCCCACGAGGTTTCAGACTTTCCGATCTTGAAAAGGAAAAAATTTTAGCTTTTTCAGAAGAAAACATTGGAGTGAGGGAAATTGCACGCAAAATCAATCGTACCCATAGCTTTGTTTTAATTTTTTTTAAAAATCCGGAAGGCTACGACAATAACTACCGTTGTGGAAAATAAAAATGTAACCACCAAACAGTTCACCAAACAGAGTTGATGAACACTGCTGAGGTTCCCGTTTCCCGATCAACAGCCTGGTGCATTTTGCACGCCAGTTGCTTACTTACTTAGATGGCGCTTACAACCGTTGGTCGGTTTTGGCCTGGTCTAAGAATTTTCGCCAGCCTATTTTGTCGTGCGCCAGCAAGCGCGTCAGTTGGAAACTCCAAGCGTTGTCAGGTTATCCAATGCCTGGTCTTTCCAACGTTGATGCGGTCTTCCTCATCTGCGTTGGTTACCGCTGGGAACCTAACCCAATAATTTTTTCGCTGGTGCATCGTCGCTCATTCTCTCGACATGACCTAGCCAGCGATGCCGCTCTATTTTAATACTCTTGACCATGATATAATAATAAGGTAGGCGCATATTGGAGAGGAAGTGAGCTAGATGTCAAAGTCAGCTGTTCGAATTTAAGTTTTTCTAGTTGTTGTTGCTGGCTTTATTGTTTGACGTTTATAGCACTCACAGCTTTGTTAGTGTAAAATTAGACATTTGAGCAGCCGTGAAAATTTGAGCCTACCTTATTATTCTGTTATGCTCTTGACTATATCGATGTCAGCATATATGTAGCTCATACAGGACAATAGATCTTGCGAAGGATTTTTCTCTCGAACACTTTCAAAGTCCTTTCATTGGTGCTGCTCAAAGACCAGGTTTGTGATGTGTATAGTAGGACGGGCATGATTATTGAATTATAGTGTCAGTTTTTTTCGTCAATTTTTTCTCAATTTTTTCTCAATTGTCTATTGAGCCTAAAGTAACACCTGTTGGCAAGAGTTATCCTTCGTTTGATCTTAATACTGATATAGTTGAAGGAGTTAATGCTGGATAGTAGGTAGATGAAGTTCTAAACAACTTCAAAGGAGGTGTTATCAGTAGTGACGTGATTTCCAAGACGCTGGGACTGTTTATTTGTTGACACAAGATATTTTTTTTTATCTGCGTTCACTGAAAGACCCATGTGACTTGACTCTTTTTCTGGAGAATGCTGCACTGACTTCGTTCGTATTATGTTAAATGATATCAACATCATCAGCAGCATAACACTCTTATAGAATATTGTGCCACTGCGTCTCAGATCAGCAGCTCGAATGATCTTCTTCATTACTAAATTAAAAAAGTCGCTCGATAAGGAATCACTTTGTTTGAAACTTCGCTTGGTATCGAACGGAGCGGAGAGGTCCTTTCCGATTTCGACTGCGTTGCGGGTGTTGCTTAGTGTCATCCAGCATAGACGTATTATCATTGAAGCAAAACCAAATTCATACATGGTGGAATAAAGGTGACTCCTTATTTGGTTATTGAAAGTAGCTTTGTAATTGCCAGAAAGATGGTATGCATCGATTTGTATCTCTAAGGTTTTCTCCAAGATTTGTCGTAGCGTAAATATTTGGTAGATGGTTGACTTTCCAGGTCTGAACGATAAGGTTCAATCAGTTGGTTAACGATGGGCTTCAGTTTTTCACATAATACGCTCGGCAAGTGGCTCAAATGTTGGGATTGCCTTTCTTGTGGATTGGGCAGAGCACACTGAGGTTCCAATCATCCGGAATGCATTCTTCAGACCATATTCTGCCTAGAAGCTTTTGAATGCATTTAAACAGAGCTTCGTTTCCTCCATCGGTTTCTGCGGCTTTGTTGTTTTCAATTCGAGCAATAGATGTTTAGACCTCGAGTCGGATAACGGAACTTCAACGCTGTCATCCAAAATTGGGGTTTCCGGGATATCATCTCTTTTGGCGGGATGTTGTCAGCGTTGCCATTTAGAAGTCTAAAGAAGTGTTCCCACTATAACAGCAGTGACCTCTGGACATCTGTTACATCTTATCATCTTATCTTTTCGAAAAATTTTCGAGTCTCATTCCTGTCGCCAATATCAATTTTCCCGCTCTCACGCATTTCTGCCTCTCGTTTTTTTACCTGAATAGGCATCTCTCTAAGGGAGACAAAAGGGGGCGATCTTCACATGACAACGTGTCTGACTGCCTCAACTTGGCGAGGCCAGCATTATCCATGTCGAAATCGTCTCAAGTCGACTCAAAACCTCCGCGTGGTGTCTCCTGGAAACGTCAAAAACTATCGCCCGATAAACTTTGGCGGCCAATTTGAGCGGCGATGTCTACTCTAGACAATAAACTTGAGGGGTCTCTTCAAGACCTTAAAAATGGAATGTGCGTAGGGTTTGGGTCCCAACCACATTATAACTTCCCAATGAAATCGAAATCAGCCTCGGATATGAACCCCCACTTCGTTGACGACCACCGCAAACGAAAAACGGATAATGATTTACGGATATGCACCTGGAATGTCCGGACCCTTTATAGGGAAGGTGCCACTGTCCAACTGGCGGAAGCCCTCGAAAAAATTAAGGCTGACATCACCGCCATCCAGGAGATGCGATGGAAAGGACAAGGCTGCTCTAAGAGAGCAGACTGCGATATCTACTACAGCTGCCATGCGGAGAAGCGCGAATTTGGATGCGGATTCGTCGTAAGTCGGAAACTACGCCATCTTGTTTCCCGGTTCACACCTGTGAACGAAAGGCTGGCGACAATCCGCATCAAGGCGAAATTCTTCCACATCAGCCTTATTTGCGCACATGCCCCGACGGAGGAAAAGGACGATGCTGTCAAGGACACCTTCTACGCGAGCCTAGAGGACGTGTATGATCGCTGCCCGGCCCACGACGTAAAAATAGTTCTCGGCGATTTTAATGCGAAGGTCGGAAAAGAAGGCATCTTTGGCTCCACTGTCGGTCAGTTCAGTCTCCACGAGACCACTTCGAATAACGGTCTAAGACTGATCGACTTCGCCGCGGCGCGAAACATGGTAGTTAGTAGCACCAGATTCCAACACCTCGATATCCAAAAGGCAACCTGGCTGTCCCCGGATCAAAAAACGCGAAACTAAATTGATCATGTTGTGATCGACGGAAGGCACGCTTCAAGTGTACTGGATGTGCGCACATTTCGGGGGGTCAATATTGACTCCGACCATTATCTTGTTGCAGCCAAGATCCGCATGCGATTGTGCAATGCGAAGAATGTACGCACAGGTGTGCAACGAAAGCTTGATGTCGATAAGCTGCTATCACAACGGACCGCCGAGGCCTACTCCGCTCAACTCTCGGTTAAGCTCAACCAACCTTACTCTTGCCTCGACGACGCTGGCGGACTTTGGGCGCATATATCTCACTCCATGCGCACTGCTGCTGAAGAAGTCATTGGTTTTCGGCGCCCGCAACCTCGCAACCAATGGTATGACCAGGAGTGTCACGACGCGACAGCAGCAAAATACGCCGCATATAAAAAGACGCTGCAGTCAGCTGCAACGCGAGCCATGCCCGAAAACTATCGCGATAAGAGGAAGGAAGAGAGATGCCTTTTCAGACGTAAAAAAAGAGAGCAGGAAAAGCGTGAGCGAGAAAAAATTGAGGTGTACCAGGGCAGGAAGGATGCTCGAAAATTCTACCAGCAGGTTAAGCGTCTAACCCAAGGTTTCAAGCCCGGAGCATCCACTTGTAGAGATGAGAATGGTGATCTGGTAACAGATACGCAGTGCGCATTGAGATTATGGAGACAGCATTTTTCCAATCTGCTTGCAGGCGACGATACCAACAATTCCTCCCTTGGAGAATGCAGTCTGACACCACCAATCGACGATGATGGAGTGGAAATTCCACCACCTAGCCATGACGAGGTTAAAGTTGATATCCAGCGACTCAAAAACAACAAAGCCGCAGGTGCTGACGGCCTGGCTGCTGAATTGTTTAAAACCGGCGGCGGTGAATTGATAAGGTGCATGCATCAACTCATCAGCAAAATATGGCTAGCGGAAAGCATGCCCGACGATTGGAATCTCAGTGTGCTTTGTCCTATACTTAAGAAAGGAGACCCGACAATCTGCGCCAACTACAGAGGTATCAGTCTTATATCCATCGCATATAAGGTTCTTTCGAGCGTATTGTGTGAAAGATTGAAGCCGCATACCAAAACACTGATTGGACCTTATCAGTGTGGCTTTCGTCCTGGCAAGTCCACCATAGACCAGATTTTTACACTACGCCAAATCCTGGAAAAAACCCACGAAAACCCAATCGACACCCATCATCTCTTTGTTGATTACAAAGCTGCGTTCGATAGCCCGATTCGGGATTGCCTGTACGCAACAATGTCTGAGTTCGGTATACCTGCAAAGTTGATTAGGCTCTGCAAGATGACGTTGAGCAATACATGCAGCTCCGTCAAGGTAGGAAATGACCTCTCCGAAACCTTTAATACCGAACGAGGTTTCAGACAAGGCGACCCGCTATCATGCGATCTCTTCAATTTCATCATGGAGGGGATCCTACGAAAGGCAGGTGTACATCGAAATGGCACCATTTTCTACAAAGGTGTCCAGCTCCTTGCGTATGCTGACGATATCGATATTATCGGCAGAACCAAGAGAGATGTAACCGCTGCTTTCGCCGCTATCGAAAAGGAATCAGCCAAAGTGGGTTTGACGGTGAACGAGGGCAAAACAAAGTATATGCTGTCTGCAAATAGGGAAGTGCGGCGTCTAGGATCCCATGTTACAGCAGGCAAATATAACTTTGAAGTTGTCAAGGAGTTTACTTACCTTGGCACCGCCGTAAACAGCAACAACAATGTCAGCCTGGAGATAAAGCGAAGAACAACAATTGCTAATAGGTGCTACTACGGGCTAAGTAAGCAATTAGTTCCAGAGCCCTCTCTCGATCGACAAAACTAACACTCTACAAGACGCTCATCATACCTGTGCTTCTCTATGGCGCTGAAGCATGGGTGGTATCGCAAGCAGATGCAGCCGCTCTTGGGGTGTTCGAGAGGAAAGTTATTCGCAAAATCTTTGGTCCTGCTCGAGTTGGCGACGACTATCGCATTCGAATGAACCACGAACTGTACGAGCTCTACGATGACATTGACATAGTCCAGCGTATAACAATTCAGCGACTACGTTGGCTGGGTCATGTCTTTCGTATGGATGAAGAAGCTCCAGCGAAAAAGGTGTTTGAGGCGAAAGCCGAGGGTCGACGACGAAGAGGAAGGAGATGCCTCCGATGGATTGACCAGGCCGAGGAAGCCCTTACCGCGCTTGGTGAAAGAGATTGGAGACGGCGCGCGCGAAGCAGAGACGCCTGGCGAGACCTGATGAAGTCGGCCGTAACCCGTCAACGGGTTGTCATGGCCACCTAAGTAAGTAAGTAAGGCATCTCTCTATCCTCCGCTTCTCTCGGTATCGTTCTTTAGCAGCACGGGTTACAACCGACTGCAGGGTGGCTTTGTAGGCAGCGTCTTTTGCTAAAGTGGCGTCATGACACTCCTGGTCGTGCTACTGGTTTCGGCAAGGGCGGTGATAGCCTATTACCTCTTCGGTAGCCGTACGCATAGAACAGGATATGTGCGTCCACTGCGTGCATATATCGTTGATGGGAGGGGGTGAGAGTCGAGTAGCGAAGTCTTGCGTTTTGACTTAGTTTTTAATATGTTCACAAAAGTTAAAGCCTGAGACATTCTGAACAACCTTTCAAAAGAAAACTTGTCGAAAAAACCAACCAACTACAGTGTATATTTGATATACGTTCTTGATATTGAAGAAGCTCCTTGGTATCACCAGTCATAAGTTAAAAATGGCCTTAATTAATTATTTATTTATTTATTGGCCAAACAAAGCAACTAACTTATACTAACAGGTTTATGTTTATTTCCCTCCCCCCCCCTGCCCCTCATCCTTTTTTTAATAAACAAATGTATTATGACGATACTTAGTAGCAGAGTTATCTGATAGAATTCCCTGAAAGCAATCAGAGGATGACCTCAAGAAGTCGTTTAATCACTTCTGCTTCGGTCTTTAGTTTTAGATAGTCTCCTAGTTGAGCCCAAAGAAACTGGGGCGGAGGGATACGGGTGAGCTTTGAAAGTACAATGTCTGATATTCTACAAGCTGAACTGAATATGGTACAAACATGGTTTTAAAACCCTTTTAAAAAACAGTGTAAGCTTAATCTTACTTGCCCTGAACTCCTTGGGGAGAAAGTAGATTTCTCCAACTTAGCAAAGTATCTAAGAGTAGTACTGTTTAGTAAACTGTTCTGGAACCTTCACATAGTGCGGAATATCAATAGATAGACATGCCAGGTCTAATTGGTGATACGAAAAACTATCTCCTAAAAATGAAGGATACTCAAAGTCACGATAGGACTTTTGCTTGTTTTTACCTCGAAAATATTCTAGTTTCCTGGAAATCTAAAATAAATTAGACTGCTTTGAATAGATTGGTATGATACTAAATTTAGCAAAAGATTTTTTTCGCTGTTTCGGATGTGGCAGACAACAATTATTTGCCTTATGATGATGAGCTTTGGTTAAACTGTGATTAAGAATGTATAGTAAACACGGTGAACATTTTTTGTTGGTTAATATGTAAAATTATACATGTTTTGGACAACATTGTGGTCATGTTGAACTCATTTTATTTGCATTTAAAGATATCATGATTATAGACTTTTTTTTGTAGATACATGTTGCACTCTCATTATACAGTAACGGCCGTGACAAAAAATATCCTCAAACTGCCTGTACATATATTTTTTTATAAAAAATACTTGGTATGCAATTTTATGCATTTTATCTAAACTTTTGATGTTGTTTCATTAAAACAAATAAAATATTGTGATTTGTTGCATATGTGACAGACCATATTTTAAAATAAGCACTTCACCAATTATAAAATAATGTTTTTTTTTTTTATAAACAATTCTTGAAATAAAAATAAAATGTAAGTCTGATTCTCTCATCTTACTTATTTTGTAGTTTTATGATATCTGACTACTTTAAGTGTACCTATAGAAATTTTTTTCAATATTAACTGTCACAACTGTGATGTATTTGACAGACTTACTACACTATTTCTTGGATAAAGTTCTGTTCTTTGTTTGTTAAGTTAACAATTTTCGGAGTATGATTTACGGCACGTTTTACTTTAATCGGCTTAAGATGACAATAGGAATTCTTCAGAACTGTAACGTATGTGACAATAAGCTTAACATGTTCAATCTACATAAAACTTTATTTAGAACAATATTTTCAAACATGTTTGAACAATTTCAATTTTATAAATTATGTAACGATGTGACAAGTCATATAGATGCTTCTTCTTTTAGCCTATTTAATGCTTCAGGAAATTTTTCTCTCTTCAATATTTGCTATTAAATCATCTTGTTAAAAATCTTAAATCCTGAACCGATTACTTAAAAAAAGCACTAGTTCTAGAAACTGCTCTTAAAACTAACATGCCTCATACTCATAACTCTCTATTAAGCTTATTGCCCAAAAAACTTAGAGAGCTTAGAGTACAAGAACAAGACTATTAACAAAATTCTGTGGCGGCCAAAAACACAGTTGGAAACAATTTTATTTCGTTGCTAATTTATTTTATTGCAGCCACACGAAGCTTAACGAAGCTTGTCTTGCTAGAGAACACTCGAATTGTAAAAAGTTGTTGAGCTTTTTAAAGTTTATTTTTGTATTTTTATATTTAATTAAAATGCAAAGGCATGGACGAGCTGAGCTGCTGCTGCTGCTGCTGCTGCTGGTAGCTGTTGTTGTTCATGTTGTCGATGATGTTGCTTTTGTTGTTTTGATTGGTTTTTCAATTAATATAAATTGCAAATACTAGCCAGTCGTTGTTGTTGTGGTTGTTGTTGTTGCCGTTGTTTACTCTTGTCTTGCCACGAGCTTAATTTAATTTAGAAGCTGCCTCTTTTCTATAATTTATTACGTTTGCTTTTCCAATCCCCTCCCGTTCGCTCTTCTTTCGTACTTTTAGTGCTTTATGGCTTTGTTTTGACAATTAAAATATTTTAAATTTAAATTATTTCTTTGTCCATAATCATAACAATTAAATTAATTTAAAACTTAGTTGCTCAGCTATTTTTGGTAAAACGAACATCATTTTTGAAATTGTTACTTATAAAAAAAAAAAAACAAAAAATTAATACTATTACAATGCTATAAAAAAAAATACCAGTTTGTTTGAATATAAGCTGTTGCCGCTGCCTCTTGTTTGTTGTTGTTATTGGTGTTTTTTTTATATTTAGCTCTATTCTAATTAAACTGTTATTATTATTTAATTAAGCTTTCAATATTAAGCTATAATTTATTATGTTAACCTAATTGCCATTAATTAGCTGTGTAGCTGGTAACCGACTTACATATAATATGTTGATTGTGAACAGAGCAGTGACCCAGCAGGAAAAGTTTCAAAAGATAGTGCATCATGCATTAGGTTGGCATAGAAAACAATTTGGAAAATGATTTATATTCAAAAAAATAAGGCAATATTTTTCGCGTAAAACAACAACATTTTTTATAAAATTTTACTAAAAAGAAAGAAATGTGATTTTTAAGAATAAAAAGCAAAATTTTGTTTTTGTGCAATAAATTTTTGTTTTAAAACTTTTCGAGTTTATTTAAATATGAGCTCATGTGCAGTTGTTAAAGCAACTATTTTTTCTGGAATCACTCCAAGTCTGAGTAGATAGCCCTGAAACATTTCACCCAAAGAGTAGTTAATTCCTAGTATATATATTTCTTTACGCTAATTTTTCTCATTTTCCTTCGATATACTTTAAACTTTAGCCTTTTAAGCAAACTGGTCGAATTAACATATTTTTACCTAATTAAGAATATTTGTTGTTCCATTGATTAAACTTTTTTTTGGATTGTCGAGATTTAGCCATAAACTTATTTCCTGAATTATGTACAGACTATGTTTGTAAGTGAAAAAAGTTTCTAAGTGGCTTGAATGTGTAAAAAGACGACAAAGAGACGGTCATAGAGAGATAGCGCAAGTTTAAAAAAGTTTCATCATTTCTGTTTTTCCTGTGTCAAAATTTATTTTGAAGGCTAAATACATATCTTATATTTAACTGTTGTGAGTTCTATACCGACAATCAATAAATAACAGCTTAAGTCTTAAGTTTGCATTGCGAAATATTTTGTTGCAAAGTTTTCAATCGTCTTATAAATTCTTTGAGCATTTCTGCGGTTTTAATTATAAATTATAATTTCTTATAAATGTCTGATATTCAGAGCTGTCTTCATGAAAACAAACTCAGTTGTTTCATAAGTCCACTTAAGCGATTATTCCATCCTGTGATCGAGTTATTTCATGACAAAGAAAATGTTTAGAACAAGATATGAACAATAAAGAAATATATATAAAAATAAAAGGTAAAAAAATAAGAAGAAAGAAAAAAAAAAATAAAGAAAAGAAAATAGGAACTCTAATGTCGGTTAAAATTTCCTCTCTGAGGCTTGTGATTGTCTTCAGAGAGGTGACGGCCGAACAGAAAATTTGAAATTCTTTTGAAAAATTTCCAAAGTGAACTAGTAAGAGTAACATATATTACATAAAGATGTTAAGAATTTTCTTAATTATTTGTTTCTTGTTTTTGTTTTCTTAAATTAGCTAAAAATAACTGCTAATCTTCACAAACACATTTTGAGCAAATTTTTTGAGGTTTTACCAAGACTTATCTAAAGAAATATTACTCGGGGAACTAAAAAATAGGAAATATTAAACTTAGAATAAAAATGAAAGAAATTGGGAGGGTTTGAAAAAAATTTTCTAATAATTTTTAAGTGCTAAATTTTTAATTTTTGACTGATTTGACACCATCTAGTTGCACCTATAAAAAAATTAGGTGTACCAAATTGTATTGCTCCAGCCTTCTTTTTTTGCTGAAATAAACTCGATGACCGATTTCGGTTGTGTGAGAGGTGGAATTATTAGTTGACTGATTTGGTTCTTTTTCGCAACAATTAGTTTTTTCTTTAAAAAATAGGTGCATCAAATTGTAATAGGTACTCTGGAATGCTTTTGGTGAAATATTCCAGTTTACCGATTTCGGTTATATCAAAGGTGGGAGAATTAGTTGACCGATTTAGTTTTTTCTCACATCAGCTAGTTGTTTCTTTAAAATAAAATTAAAAATTATGGTGTTAAAAATTATATGCTAGGTGCTCTGGGATGCTATTTTGGAAAATTTTACCAGATTACCGATTTTGGTTATCCAATAAGAGGTCTTATTTTGATATTCAAAGAAAAATGTAATTTTTTGAGACAAATGATCGGATGTTGATTTCATAATAAAGAGGAAGGCATGCCGTTAATAATGAAAAACAACATCAGCCAAATGGTCAGCACGACCATGCTTGCAGGACCATATCCTTTTCATGAAATTTTCCATAACACAATCGCAAAGTGGCTGCCTTATGTCCTCGATAGACTCACGAATTCCATCTTTAGGGTCTTGAATCGACGTTGGGCTGTTGGCGTAGACCTTATCTTTCCGTGGTCCTAAAGGAAGAAGTCGCAAGGTGTTAAATCACAAGATCTCGGTGGTTTCGTTGCTTGTGTGGCACGTAGCGCCGTCTTGTTGAAAATAAACGTTGTCCAGATCAATACCATCCAACTCCGCCCATTAAAAAATAATTAATCATCTCTCGATAGCGGAATGGACAAACCTGGGTTTTCTTCAACAATTTGGGCTACAGCAGCAATATTCTCAGTTGTTCTTAAGCGACGTGCACGGGTTTTATTCTTCACATCACTAACTTGTCCCAACAGCTCGAATTTTTCCACCAATTTCTGTATTGCGGTCCAACAAGGTGCTTCACGACGACCAAAAATTGCTTTAATTTTGCGAACGTTGACTGCAAAATTTTCACCATTTTTGTAGTGAATTTTTATAATTTCAATGCGTTGTTGAAGCGTGTATCGATCCATTTTTAGTAATGGCGTAGTTTCCACTTGTCAAATGTCAAAAAAGAACAGTTTCAAAAGTGACAGCTACCGAAATAGCGGGCTATTCAAAATAACACCTCTTATTGGAAAACCCTTGTGGGTTTTAAAGTGGGTGTATTAGTTGGCCGACTTGATCAAACTTCTGTGAAAACTCATGATTCTACGGTAACTCTTCTATCCAAGTCCAAGTCCAAGTCCAAGTCCAAGTCCAAGTCCAAGTCCAAGTCCAAGTCCAAGTCCAAGTCCAAGTCCAAGTCCAAGTCCAAGTCCAAGTCCAAGTCCAAGTCCAAGTCCAAGTCCAAGTCCAAGTCCAAGTCCAAGTCCAAGTCCAAGTCCAAGTCCAAGTCCAAGTCCAAGTCCAAGTCCAAGTCCAAGTCCAAGTCCGAACAAGTCAAATTCGAACTTCAAAGTCAAAACCAAAGTCAAAATCAAGGTCAAAATGTTAATGTCAATGTCAATATCAAGGTCAATATCAATGTCAATGTCAATGACAATACCAATTTCAATATCAATGTCAATGTCAACGTCTATGTCTATGTCAATGTCAAGGTCAATGTCAATGTCAGTGTCAATGTCAATGACAATGTCAATGTCAATGACAATGTCAATGTCAATGTCAGTGTCAATGTCAATGTCAGTGTCAATGTCAATGTCAATGTCAATGTCAATGTCAATGTCAATGTCAATGTCAATGTCAATGTCAATGTCAATGTCAATGTCAATGTCAATGTCAATGTCAATGTCAATGTCAATGTCAATGTCGATGTCAATGTCAATGTCAATGTCAATGTCAATGTCAATGTCAATGTCAATGTCAATGTCAATGTCAATGTCAATGTCAATGTCAATGTCAATGTCAATGTCAATGTCAAAGTCAATGTCAATGTCAATGTCAATGTCTATGTCAAAGTCAATGTCACTCATTTAATATTTTGATTTATTTTTGCATACATGTTTTGACATAATGTTGATATTTCCTGCTGGGTCAGCAGTCAGTAGCCTTTTTTTTATAGCTGCACCTACACTTCGTAGATTGATGGCACGTTTTTGGTTGCTTTTGTTAGATTAATTATGACAGGCTAATGCTATAAAAGCTTTTTTGTTCTATTCCTTTTTCAGGTTTTTTTTTCGATTTTTGACATTTACAAAAAATATGAAGAAGATTTTTTTTTGTTTTAGTTAATACTGACTTTTATCTTATCTCACACTTCAACATTCAATAAATAAGGCGTTATTGTACGTACTAGCTGCATCCATATCATACCTTTTTTCTCGCTCTCTTTCTCCTTTGTTTTCAATTTTTTACTTGTTTTGTTATTCGGTGTTGTTGTTGTTGTTGTTGTTGTTGTTGTTGTTGTTGTTTTTGTTATTGTTGTTGTAAATAAGTTAATGGCAACAAAATGCTATTTGATGGGCTCCACTGACTTTAGGCAGTGGCTTTTAGCGTAGGTTTTAGGTTTTTCCTTTTTTTTTGTCTTTTTTTTTTGTTTTGGTTTCTTTAGTGATTTTTCTTTGTTTTGTACTCAAACGTTGGCCCAGATATAAGATCTACTTAAGTTTTGTAATTTAAGATTTTTGTTGCTTTATTTCTAAGGTACAAACTTTTTTGGTCGTATTTGAAAAGTTTACAAAACTTTTAACTTTTTTAAGACATTCTTCTTATGAAATGCACGGCTTTAGACTTTCCCCTGCATCATTGATTTTGATCTTATTATGGCCACGCCTTGAAAGCAAAAATTGTAACTTTATAGCAAGAAGCAACTAAAAGCTTTTAGTCGAATTTAAAATACATATCTAGTGTGGCTTGATGTGGGTTTTTGTTGTTTTTGGTTTGTACCAAATAGTTTTATGTGTTTGTTTTAAAGACATGTTTAACTGTTTAGCCACATTTTAGATTGATTTTGAGCTGTCTGCTCTTGGTTGTCTCGGGGTGGGGGGACCAAACACACTGCATATAATTATAATTATGATGCTTCGCTTGCTTTTACCTACTTATTTATTTTATAGCTTTGCCATAGTTAACTGAAATTGCCAATTAACACGCCCATATCATTTTTTTGTCATAAACTTCAATTTTACGAGCTGCCTTGAGCGCTTCTCAAGAGCTGACAACTTTTTCAAAAGCATGAAAAAAAGGAAAGAAATAAAAGTAATTTTTTGGGGAACAGTTAACATTGCTGAAAAAGGACTTTTACGACTAGCTATTATTTTTATAAGTCGGTCAAATATCTTGAGGCAAAATACATAAACTTAAATTAGAATGTTGTTAGATTTTCGAATTTTTTGCAAGAAAAGCTTAAAACAAATAAAAAATTATTTGAAAAATATGATGAATTTGCTGATTTTTTTTATGAATATTTTAAGGATGTGTTTTACATGAAGTATTTGAAAAATTTCTGAGTCAGCTTCTTGTTTTAAGCTCGAAAGTCTAATAAAAGCTTTGAGCTTTTGAGTTCTTTCGACAGTTTGCAGATATTTAATTAAATCAAGCTTTATGTACAGCAGTGGTGACCGTGGCATGCAGGTTAAGTGTGTGGCCTGGCATGCTCGGAGCCCGGGTTCGATCCCCAGCCGCGGCGAAAAGTTTTTTTCAATAAAAAATTTTTCTGATCGGTCACCACCTCTCTGCAGACAATGGCAAACCTCAGAGAGTAAACAATGCCATGTAAAGCTTCTTGAGAACATAAACTTTAGCCGTTCGGAGTCGGCATAAAACATGTAGGTCCAGTTCTCGGTCAATTGTGTGCAAACATTTAATAACACACACAACACAATTGATCATAAGAAGCTCGGTCAAAGTCCTTTCAAGGGCTGAAATGGCCAATTTGTTTTTTTTTGTTTTATGTACAGCTTTGTGCAAGCATACAATCAATGCTTTCAGCTTTAATTTTTTTGTAATTTTTGTTTGCTGCCACGCCTATTTTTTGAAATCGAAAAGATATTTTAACTTGCGAAAAAAATTCTTGAATTATTTGTTTTAAATTAAAAATCGCACAAACGCTTGACTCGTTTTTGATATTTGATACTTTAACCTTTATTGCGACAGGCGTGTGACAGACCTTGACACAAATGAACACCATGGGCTGTTGAAGGTGTTAGCGGATCAGCAAGAACAACAACAACAAAACAACAAAAACAAAAATATGGGCAATAAAAATCATCACATTAAATTAAAAAATAAAATCATATAAAAATATAGACTTAACATTGTTGTTGTTGGTGATATTGTTGTTGTTGCTGTTTTTGATGTTGTTGTTGGTGTTGTTGCTGTTGTTGTTGTTATTATTGTTGTTGTTATTGTTGTTGTTGTTGCTGTCCCGTTCGAGATGCTGTTTTTTTTGCGGTTTTCTTCGTTGCCAATGTAGTATTGCTTTTAAGCGCGCACAAGCAATCAAGTGCAACAGTGTTGTTAACCAAAACAATAACAACAACAATAACAACAACAACAAGCAAAAAAGCTTACACAGCTGCAGCAACCATAAAATAAAAACCGTAACCGCAAAAGTAATAATAATAAAAATTTTTTTTTTTTAATTTTGTGCATGTTTATTTTTTATTTTTTTTTTCAATTCTACAAGCTATAATGTTTACTGTTGTTGTTGTTGTAGTCGAGTGCACTGGCATCGTTAAATCATACAAATGCGGCCGGCCGGGCTCAAGTACAGCAACAGCGTAAATTATTTTAAATTTTTACGAGCTGCTGCCGCGCCGCCACCTCCTTCGACGCCATTTAATGTATTAATTTATGAAAGAAAAACATAATATTTATTAAAATATTCATAATTGTATAGTACTGTGTGTGTGTGTGTGTGTGCATGTATTTCTGTCATATTTATTACATTTCGTGTAACAAGTGTAAAATTATTGCCACAGGTCAAGTAATGAATGTATTTAGCTGGCAACGCTTTATCGTATAATTTTGTTGTTTGTGAGTAACTGTCGACCGCCAAAAGTAATAAAAACTGCTGAAAAGCTCAAGCACACACACACACACACAAATTAAGACATTATCATAAGTGGCTTAAATTTATTGAGTAAGTCTTGCTGAAGGACATTTATTTTAACTTTGTTGTCTGGTTTAATTTTGAAAGGTATTCCGCAGCCTTAAACAAATTCTTTGACATTTAAAAGCTTTCATTGAAAGTTTTTAAATGCCGTTTTTCGCAAAAATTGTGTAAAAAACTCAAAGAAAAATTTTTAATTTTCACTCTTCAATCCTTCAAATTGTATTAACGCTTTGAGTTAAAGTTAATAAAAGTTTTCAAATAGTTAACAGATGTAATAAAACTTTTGTGTAATTTTATTTATTCTAAGAAAAAATGTATAAAAGAGCAGCTTATTTAAAATATGTTATTATAGATGTTATTGAGAAAAAGGCTTAATTAAAGCCATTAGCTTTTTAAAGCTCTTAGCTTTATAGAATGTGAACTTTTTTGTGAGCTTTTCAAAAAATTGTTGAAATTAAAATGTATTTCAAGAAAGCTTCAAGAGTTATAAAAGTTTCAAGCTTTAAAAAGTTTCAAGTCTTACAAAAGTTTCAAGCAGTA
The DNA here is from genome assembly GCA_958299015.1 of Tetanocera ferruginea. Taxonomy (NCBI): domain Eukaryota; kingdom Metazoa; phylum Arthropoda; class Insecta; order Diptera; family Sciomyzidae; genus Tetanocera; species Tetanocera ferruginea. The sequence goes on along the minus strand of OY282640.1, from coordinate 47,887,397 downwards.
CAAAAGCTTGAAGATTTTAAAGGCTTACAGCTTTAAAAAAGCTTCAAGCTTTACAAAAAGCTGTACAAAAGCTTCAAGTTTAAAAAGGCTGAAAGCTTTAACAAAGGTTTAAGCTTTACAAAAAGCTTCAAGCTTTACAAAAGCTTCAAGCTTTTTAGAAGTTTTAAGATTTATAAAAGCTTCAATATTTATAAAATTTGTAAGCTTTATAAAAACTTTTAGCCCAAACAAATTTGATATTTACAAAAGCTTTAAGCTTAAAAAAGATTTTAGCTTAATAAAGCATTTGAGCTCTATAAAATATTAAAACTTTATAATGTCTTGAAAATTAAGAAAAGCTTAAGCTTAATAATATCTTTAAACTTAAGAAAAGCTTTAAGCCATATCGTTTAATTTTTTTAACTGTCAATCGTCAGGCAACCGCCAAAAGTCAGCATAAAGCTTGCACACAAACTTATTAAATTATCAAAATAGCTTCAATTTATTGTGTTGATGAAGAAAATTCATTAAGAGATTTTTCAAGTTGCTTTTAAAAAGACATTCCGAAGCTATAAATTAAGTTTTTGAAATTTAAAAGCTTTCATCGAAAGTTTTTATTAAAAGCTTTTCACTAGAGCTTTAAAGTAAAACTTATGTTTTAAACTCAGTAAAATTTTAATATTTTCACTTTTAAAAGCTCTAATTTTTTAAAGCTTTCACACCATTTAAATTATATTATCTTAATAAGTTCAAGTTCATTAAAGCTTTCCTTTGTTCATTATATATTTTCAAAAAAAATTTTCTAGAAAAAAGCTATGTTATCTTATAAGTTTTTTGAGAAAAAGCTTCATTTAAGGTTTAAACCTCTAAGTTTACTAAATTTTGAATTATTCACGTAGATTTACTAAAAGTTGTTGAGATAAAAATGTGATTAAAAGCTTCAAGCTTTATAAAAGCTTTCAAATTTTAAAACTTCTGCATTTAGATATATTTTTAGCTGTATAAAAGCTTTAAACTTTCCAAAAGGTTAAAGATTTGTAACAAAAGCTTTAAGGTTTATATAATATTAAAGCTTTATAAATTCTTTAAGGCGGTCTTCTCATTCAAAACCCGTTTTTTGGACCCTTTTTAAAAAATTCTTATTTGAAAACGCAAAGAATAATTGAAAACTTTTTTTATTTATTGTATTACAAAAGTTTCAAAGTAAATAAAAAATTTTTTTTTGCCTCGATACGTGGGCTGTTCAAAAAGTAATGAGACTTCAAAGTTGGTGGTGAAAAAAAAGGTGTCGTCACGGCGGCCACGATTCCGGGTCTCCGGAGCGTCTGAAATGAAAAAAAAAACGGGGTTATAATCAGTATAGATGTAATTCTTGGGTGAACCTCAAGCTTAATTTTGTGATTTTTTTTTGACAAAATGGCGGCCATTAAAAAAAAATTCAATTTCGGGCTTTTTTTTGTAGTTTAGTGTAAAAAAAAATAGTAAAAAATTTTTTAAAATTATGGTCGAGGTTCACCCCAGAATGGTGACAATTCTGCGTCGATTCCACTTTGTTTCATGAAAATCGGTTCAGTTGAACTGGAGATATCATGGCCGCCAGTTCGAAAAACGTGGTTTCGAGATAAACGCGTTTAAAGTTTGAAGTAATTAAAAATAGCTCATTTTGACGAAGACCTTGCTTCACAAAAAAGGCTGTATCTTCTAAAGTATTTCGAATTTCTAAAAATCCTTTTAGGGGCATATTCACAACTACCCAAGCTATAAATAAATGCGAAAAAAGTCGAAAAAAAAGTTGCTCAATGAGAAGACCCCCTTAAGTTTTTTTTTAATTTTAAGGCAATACAAAAGCTTTAAGCATTACTAATGCTTAGCACTATTTGGAGATTTTTGAGCATTACAAATGAAATTTAAAGCTTTACGAAAGCTTCAAGTTTTTAAAAATGTCTTGCTAAATAAAATCTTAAGATTTATAGTTTTGAACTACATAACAAAATCATTGAGTTTTATGAGAGCTTTTGAAATTTAAAGAAGCTTAAAGTTCAAAAAACATTCAGCTTTAAAATTTTTCAATTTATTGTTTTTTAAGCTTTGTAGAAAAGCGTTAAGCTTTAGGAAAACTTTAACCTTCATAAAAAGCTTTAAGCTTTAGAAAAATCTTAAGCTTTAGAAAAACTTTAAACTTTATAAAAGCTTTTAGCGACATAAAAGTTGTAAGATTTATAAACTCTTAAAACTTTATTAAAGCTTTAAGCTTAATAAAACCTTTAAACAATAAAGAAGCTTTAAGATTTATAAAATCTGTAAGCTTTAGAAATTCTTAAGGCTTTATGAAGTCTTGAAGCAATTTTAATGCTTTAGGATCAATTAAAGTTTAACGATTATTAAAGCTTTAAGCTTAATAAATCTTTCAGCTGAATGAAAGCTTTAAGTTTTTAAAAATAGTCATTGCTAGTAAACGCTTTGAGCATTACAAAAGCTTTGAGCCTAATGAGAGCTTTTAAAATTTAAAGAAGCTTTAAGTTTTTAAAATCTTTCAATTCCGTATAAGGACTAAGCTTTTATAGACATTTAAGCTTTTTAAAAGCTTTAAGCTTCATTAATATCTGTTATATTTTTAAGCATTACAGCAGCCTTAAGCTTTATAAAAGCTTTTAAGATTTAAAGAAGCTTAAAGCCTTTTAAAATCTTCAAGCTTTATTAGAGCTACTAGGCTTATCAAATCTTTAAGGTTTATAAAAGCCTTAAGCTTGTTAAAGTCTTTATGCTAAATAACTGTGTAGCTTTAAATTATCACATCTTAAAATTTAATAAAGCTTTATAAAGGTGGCAGCTCTAAATAGCTTTTGCATTAATACCAAACCTTTGTCATAAGTCATACTCAAGTATCATAAATAAAGTTGCAAAATAAACCTCTGTTTAGAATTTTTCAAAGCTTATTAAATTCATTTTAAGTTTGAAAAAGAGTGTCGCATATTTGTGAAAGGTTTTGGCAAAAATTCGCAAAAATTGAAAAAAATCAAAAGCAAACATTTTATAAAGTTAGAGCAAACATTTATGAAAACAACTCGAAGTTACGAGACAAATCTAAGCTAACAAAAAATGTCTTTGCTCTAAGAAGCTTTCGCGTATTATTCAGACAAATAAAAGCTTTGCAAATTTAAAAATTACTGAAAGCTTTAATAATCTTGCAATTTCCTAAAATAATTTAATTTTAAAGGCACAAAAGCTTCAAAAAAGTGAAAGCTTTAGCAGCTTTTGCTTAAATTAAAAACTTTTCTTATAAGTCATAAATTATAAATAAAGTATAGTTGTATAATTTTTTACAACTATTTTTTCGAAAGCTATTAATGATTTTTAAAGCTTCAAATAGTGTAATTAATTGTTGGAAGTTTTTGTTAGGATCAGAATTTCATTTTCGTTTTTCGAACTAAGTAGTAACTTGTAAAAGCTTCTGAAGAAATTTTTATAGACTGAAAATAATATTTAACGAAAAAAGCTTTTAAGCAAAAATTTTCAACATTATTTGATATGCATTGAGTTGCACATAAGTAATATGGAAAACATTTTTTGAATCCTAGAGCAAAATTAATTTTAGAAATTGAGCCAAACGAGTCAATTGAACAAAATGAGCCAGTAAAATCAAATGATCCAATAGAGTCATTAGTTGGTCGCTATTACTATAAGGGTTTTCAGTCTATTTTTTTCGTCTTTAATAAAATAAATTGCAGCCAAATAAAAGCTTTTAACTACGGCTACACTTATAAGTTTATTAATTCATTAAAGCTTATTATTCAGTTTAATTTGAAGCTTTATACAATTTCTGATTGCTTCAAAATTTCTCAAGCATTTGTGGAATAATGCTTTCTTTAATTCTGCACATTTGTGGAATCCTCAAATGCGTAATAAGCTTGAGTTAATTTAATTGAATGACATCATTAAAGGAGATTTTTTGTGTGTGTGTGTGTGTGTGTTGTATTTTAAAAGCTCTATTAAGAGCTTTGCACGCATGAATAACAAAAGCCACCACAAGTGTGTGTCAATTGTCAACACTGAGTCAAAAGCGGCAGCAATATGAAAAGACAATAACAACAATAACAACAGTCTAATAAAAACTATAGAAACAACAACAAAAGAACGGCAAATAAGTGTCAGTATGTCACAAGAACATCATTGTCATAAAGGGATGGTTGGGATGGTGGGATGGTGGCATAATTTTTTTTGTACTTGAAGCACATTTTTATTTTTTTTTACTTTTTTAAATGTTTTTCTTTTTTATAGCTCATAATGAAGCTTTATGAGGCTTGCAAAAGATTTCAATTAAATGCGCGCCAAAAAAATAATTCTTGCCTTGAAGCCGCTGCTGCTGCTGTTGTTGCTCTTGATATATGGCTATCCCACTGAACCACGACTATCAGTCATTTCAAAATAGTGCTTGGATTAAGCTTACATTGAATAAAACAAAAAACAAGCCTTTTCCAAGCATGCTTCATTAACACTTGTTGAGGTAATAAATTTCCAAATAGATTTGTAAAATTATGGCAAAAAACACAAAAAGGTAACTGTTGTACAATAATACTTAAAAAGCTTGCTTTAAGTTGGTGTTGTCCAATCATACTTGTAAAATGTTGAAAAAGGTAATAATTTTGCAACTGTTCAAAGTTCCAATGCTCGCTTATATATATAAAAATGTATTTTGTTTGAATTTTGTTCGTTAATTAAACATTAGGCGAAACGGCACGATATTAGCGCGTTTGACTCTTATGAGACAGTTTCGATGGTCAACGGTTCAATCCCTGTTGATGCCAGAGAAAAAGTTTTTGATAGTATGCAATTTTTCATATAAATTTGTGCTTATGTAGTACAATTGTTACCGAAAATAAAAATTAAAATTAGAGTAAGCCAAGTCTAGTTGAGGACTGAGCCTTGGTTACTCAAATCAACAAATAAAATAAACAAGCTGGTTATCAACTGAATCATAAAAAAAATTTCGTGAACAAAAATTGTATACTTGAAGGATGAATATTAGAAGGTCTCAAAAGGAAACATTTTTTTTTGAATTCATAGTAGCTAGTTCAAGCTGTTTTTGAAAGCTTATGAGATAAAGTATTTTTGAAATTTTTTTCAAATTTTTTGGAAGAGGTTAAGTGGTCCCGCTAATCGAACTTTCCTTAAAGAACAGGAGATTTTTCGGTCAATAACTTGAGTTATCATTTTAAAAAAATGTCCAAACTTTGCTTAAATGTACATTAATCAGAAGTTTTGGCAGTTTTTTTAGTCCTTTGGGTGACATATATTAAATTTTTTCGTGAAATTTTTGTAAGTATAAAAAAAAAAGTTTAATAACTTTTTGAAATTGCATGGAAATGAAAAAAATGTAATGATGAAGAATTTTTTGTTTTTCAAATTGCATACAATTTTACCATATTTCTAACAGCATCATTACATTTTTTCTTTTTCATAAAATTTTAAAAAGTTTTTATGTTTATATGTCATCCAAAAAATCAAAATTTCTGATTAATGTACATTAAAATAAAGTTTAGACTTTTTTTTTTTGGAAAGGATGGCTCAAAGATGCAGAAAATGTTTACTTTTGACTAGTGTCCGACCGATTATTCGGCTTCGGCTTCGGTAATCGGCATAATCGGCCGATATTTGGACCTTCGGCATCGGCTTCGGCTTCGGCTGAGATAGCCGATTATTTTTGCCGAATGTTTTTGCTTTGCTAAACATTTTTTTTTATAAGTTTTTAGAATTTGTTTTTGATTTTCATAAAATTGTACGAATATTCTTCTGACCTAGTAATACAAGATAGACTTTTAGAAGTTTAAAAAACTTTCGATAGAGGTTCGCTTAAAGTAATAAAATATGTATGGCTCAATAACGCCTGAACGATTGGCGCGAATGTAAAGAAATTTGGTATGCAAAACGAACCCAAACGAAAATAAACCGAAGGCCAAAAGCGAAAACAAACTTCTCTAAAATTTTGATTTGCTTTAACTTTATTTCCTACGAATGAAATTTAATAGTTTCTTCACAAAAGTTTAATGATTTTTTTATGAACTTTTGTTATATTAAAAAAAATTTAAAGTTTTGGGGGTGCTTGTGTACTAATTGAGACCTATCCAAAGATATACTTCTTGTCACGATCGGGTTTAAACTGGTGAAGTAATACAAAAACATACATTTGGGGCAGATTTCGGGTTCACAAAAAAAAATTTTTATTGTTCCGAAATCCTCTCAACATAAGCTTTCATATAAGGGGCGGTAAATGCAAACTTTTTTCCCCATATGGGGTGACCCACCTTAATACTCATACCTCATGTAATAAAATACACGAGTTTTAAAATGCAATATCTTTTAAATGAACCATAAAAATCACTTTAATTTTTATATCATCAGAATCCTCTTATTACTTAGTCTATTTAACATTAATTTCAAATTTTTTCACCAGTGCCCATTGGAGATATTTGACCCCAAAGTTGGGGCAAATTTGAGATTTCTTATTTTTAAAGTTAAAGTTTATGATCTAGACACTTTTAGAAATTTATATTTTAAGTTCTTACTAAGACGTACCTAATACCAAAAAAATTACTTGCCACAAACTTCTTTATATTAAAATTTTTTTCAAAGTTACCAAAAATTACGAATATTTTCTCAAACTTTAACGTTTTTTTTAAAATTATGTAACATCCCAATTAATTTTTCTGATATGCAAGATAAAAGGCTAAGGTATAAATAAAATTATGTTTATTCATTTATTACTGTATGTTTAATAGGAGCTGAGATATGATCAATGATCATTACCGCAAACTCTATAAAATACGAAAATCGCTCGTGGTTGCATGAAAAACATGGTCGCCATTTTGTAAATACAACAAAAAATTTTTTTTGAAGCAGTTCTTAGGTGCCAAAACATTACGAAATTAATCGTAAAAAAAAAAAATTTTTTTAAATGGTTTAAATGGTTTAATGGTATCAGTTAGTAGCTTTTCTCGACTGGGTCGAAAATTGATAACATTTTTTTCTACGTTATCCTGACGTCAATAAAACAATTACAGAAACATCCGAATTTCGTAGAAAAACTCTTACATTTAATTCGAATTTAATGATTTCATTACTTTTTTTGTACTGAAATTGTAAATGAATATATAACAAAAGCAAAGAATAAATTTTTATAATTTTTTTGACTTTAAAACATTTGTTTGTTATTCGGCTTCGGCTTCGGCCTTCGGCCGATTATTTACATTTTGCCGAAGAATCATAAAAGTCATAGTTCATGCGGAAAGTGAACTAGTTAAATTGTTTGTCATTTTTAAAATCTCCACCCAAAATACATAAAACAAAGTATATGAAAAACCAGTTTATTTTTGGTGTAAATTAGTATAATTCTTATTTGGTTCACAAAAAATTATTTTAAAAATGAGTCATAAATGATAATGTGATATGAAATGATAGTAATGATAATGGAAAATATGAAATTATAATTTAATATTTTTTTACTCTTCAATTTATAATTGTCGAGTGGTAGTAATATTTAAGGTCATGTACGTGAAAAATTTTTATTTTTTTTCCTTTTTCTCCGTCGGAAAGCAAAGTTTAGAACTGAAAATTCAGATTTCGATAAAATTTTTTGGAATTAGATAAATTTTTACTCATAATGTTAACAATTTCTCAATATAAGTGCAGAGCAATAATATTCAACTGTGCTCTTCGGTAGTTTTTACAGGACTGAGTACTTTTGAGATGATGCTTGATGATTTTTGTGCACAATTCAAGACTTATATTACAGTTTGGTTCGAATGTTCATTTAGCCCATGTACAGTGTGACCCAATGAATCTTTTGTGCAATGTCTTTTTGTAAATTTTTCAGATGTAGGCTTTTTTTTGGTATCAATCTTTTCATCACTTTTTTTTTTGGTATCCTAGGCATTTGATGGTGGCACAAATGCCGTACCTAAATAGACAAGTCTGAGTTTGAAAATTAGAAGGCATTCACAAAGCATGTGTTCTGGAGTTTCTTCTCCTCTTCGTAGAGTCTGAAAACATCTGATTCGGATAGCCCTATCTTTTTGAGATGGTTTCTGCAAGCACAGTGATCGGTGTAATAAACTGTTAAAATTTTGTAGGTTAGGTTGGATCTAGTTAGCTTCAGCAGTTCCTCGATTAAGCTCTACTGAGATTAATAAATTTCTTTACTTGCCTCTGTCCATAACAATTGATCCAGTAGCTCAAAAACTTTTCGTTTTCCCAGGTCCAAACATTTTCCAAAATATAGTCTTCTGACAAGCTACAAAATAGTTCAGGGCAAGGCAGTCTGCCTTTTCGTAGTTCTGATACCCATCAAAATTCTTAATTATTGTTTTCCGGAGACATTCCCACCATGCGATTACTTCATAAATAACCATAGGTTTAAAAAAGGTACATCCAATTTAACATTTCTGCCTTGAGACCCTCAGTTTTGACATGAAGGCGTTGGCAGGCAAATAAAGCACGTGTGGCTTTACATGCGGAGTTTGTCAAATGAGTGTTCCAAAGAAGTTTCTTGTAAAATGTTACTCCGGAGTACTTGTGTGAGCTTTTTAATCTGTAAGAGCCTATTTTTAGAAAATGGTACTACATGGAGAGAAATTTGAGCTGAAAACAATCCCAAACCAATTCATTTTGGGAGTGATTTTGAGCTAAGCCATAATATTCTTGATATCAAGCCCTAATGTGTGTGTTCAACAAAAAATGATCACGCCCATTCATGCATAATGCATGTGATTTTTGTATCATTTATGAAAAAAATTAATATGCTCATTGGTGTCCAATCTATGACATTTTGGTATTGTTTCTCAAATAAAAAATAAGCTCATTTGTTTCCAATGCTTGCCATTTATGGATTGTTAATACAAAAATTAATATGCTCTCAGATGCCTAATCTTAGAAATGTTGTGATTGTTTGGGAGCACCAAAGGAACCGAAAAAAAAACTGTGCAAACAAGCAAATTAAAAATTTTATTTTCAGTGTCCAAATTAGATATATTTGATCCAATTCCAATAAGTTACTTTCTGCACTTTTATACTAACAGGAACAAAAACCAACTGAGAATTACGTCGTTCGGTTGCTTAGTTTTTGATGTGCAAAAACAGCACTACAACAAACTTAATTTTTTATAAACAAGCCCAAGGTGAGACTTATTTAGCACAAATTGACGTGTTAATCAATAAAATTTTCAAGTCCAATTTCTGGCATAAAGTGCGAACGTGAATAGCATGTTTTGAGAGGGTTTTGAGCTCTATTTAGTTTTGATTTCAGTTACAAACGTTTTGAGCTAGATTTAAGCCCATTTTTTTCTCTCCATGTAGTATAGTTTTTTCAGGATTTATGGCTTAGCCTGACTCAAGCACTAACTCGGTCATAACTTAAAGAAAGTTTGTTTTGAATTCAGCAATAGTTAGTATTGCATTCAATTTAACATGATGTTATGCAAAGCCTCACAATAAAAAGTCCAGACGTTTCAGTAGCCAATCGGCGTATATTCTGTCCTGTCGGCACACGTCCTTGGAGTGTACACTACCATGATACACACGTCTTACATTATCTCTGACTGATCCACTTTCTTTAAAATTTAACCACTATATTGCCCAAAATCGAATATAATGAAAGTGTGGGGATGGCAAAGAAAAGTAAAAATAATAGAATATACAAGTGTTGATCATAGAGAGAAAAACTATTCGAAAAAAATTAAAAAAAGATTTTCACATGTAAAAATTAGGACATATGAAACCAAGAGGAGAACATTTAATTTTTCATGAAAAAAGAGGACATGTCCCCTTTAAGGAAACTAATAACTGATAACCCTTAAGATGGCAAACTATACAAAAACCAGTTTAAATGGCTTGAAAATTTGACAGCTGCCAAATGCCAGGACAACACTTCTCGAAACCTGAAAGACAGAACTCGTTATATACTTATACATATATTGAAATTTTCAAAACTCTTCAAGTAAATATGGTTGGTAAACGTTCAAAAGTTTATTTTGAAGAGTGTTTGATGGTAACACAAGCTGATGTTATTAAAAAAAGCACCAAATAAATTTCTGCTATTCTGTACATAACCTTAAAAGTAGTCAAAAGGGCATTTTTTGTTTACATGGCCTCAAGTATCTCAGTATCCTGACATGATAGTCTAATTCTGACTTTGGATTTGGATTCTACGCTGCAAGTTAATTCAGAAAATGCAGTTATTAGTATCCCAACAACATAACCTAGCAAACCTGCATTATTGATTGATGAGTTTAGAGAGCCTTTTTCATTCCGTAAATGATTTAAAAATTATTCATTTGGGAGAGCTAAAAACTGACTTTTTTACCCTAAAAGATTCATAAATTAATTCAATATTTATGGTTCACTGGGACAGCATAAAAGAATAATAGGATTTGTTGTTGTTGTGGTTTTTTGTTGTTGTTGTTGTACTGCAGAACAATAAATACTTCTTTGATCGTCAGTAATGCTTGTGCTGTTGTTATTGTTTTGGTTGCTGTAGCACTCTTGTTGTTATTGTTATTGTTGTTGTTTTTATTGTTGTTGTTTTTTTTTTTTTTTTGTTTTATACTGCACAATAGAGTTCAAGGCAAGCTTTTTCTTCAATATCTGACTGACTCGCTTGCTTGTATTTTTGTTTTTATCGATGATTTCTTTAACAATCATACCCAGAGTTTTATTGTGCCCGCACAAAGAATGCCACACATACACACGCACACACATACAAATGTTTATACACATATATTTGTACATACAAATGCATAAATAAATTGTTTTCAGTGCTTTTCATTGTCTACACATTGAGTCCAAAACAATAACATTTAAAAATTTATTTTTCCCATTTTGGTTTTTTTTTTTCTTTTGTTGGCTCTTTTGTGGCATAAGTGTCGTCCTTTGGTTGATGTAGCATTAAATCTTGCAGTTTATGACCTATCCAAAAATTTTAACACAAGCAATTTTATGGCTTTTTTCTTTATTATTTGTTTGAATTTTTGGTTTAAACTGAAAACGGAGTCGCAATTTTAAGGCAAAAGTTTTCTAAAGTAATTTTTTTTTAATTTTTATGTCTTTTATTTTTGTACTATTCTAAACTGTTGAGCTGCAGCTTTGAAAAGCTTAACTTCAGTGCTAGAACATTGCAAGCTTTTTATCTTTTTTATTACAGAGCTTTTGGTTTGTGTTTTTTACTACTTTTATTGGAGGCTTCTATTACGTTTCACGTACATTATTAAGTACGGTCAAAATTTTGCTATGATATGTGTGTGGAATATTAAATCTAATGCTAAAGCATGAAACAAGGTCATTTGTTACGTCATAAAGCTAGCCTATCAGACATACAGACAGTCGTCAGTCATTGGGCGAAACAGACTGACAGAAAGTAAGATAACCAGACCAGCTGGAAAGTCTTACTTAATACCAAACGAGATAAGTTATCAACTCATTTATTACTTTGTTGTTTGCAATTAAAATAAAAGCATAAAAAATAAATATAAAAACTTTGAAAAAGTACCTTTTTCTTCTTATATTAAAGAAAGCTCTACAGGGAGAGTAATACATAGACTGTGCAGCATAAGTGAGCCAATAAATTTGAAGTTGGAAAAAATAGGTGTTTTTAATGCTATTTTAATGATAATACTTTGTGTTTTTATTAATTTATTTGTTTATATTGCCTCTTTATTGAACTAAGATCAGAAAAGAGAAACATTTCAAAACCCGTTACAAAACTAGTTTAGTAGTAAAGTAGTAGAGTAATCCAAACCTGCTGGGATGATAATTATCCCAAAGCAACTACAACCAGATGATGCTCCAGGGAAGCATTCTATAAATTCTCTTTTGGTCCCTAGTTTTAGATAATCTTCTAGTTGAACATGAATTCGAGAACTTAAAGTTCATAAGATGTGTGTAGAAGAAAGACGAACAAAAACAATATTTCTTTAATGTCTTGAAAAAATACATGAATAACATGAATCAGTCATAATTTTTGTGAACGAAATTCATGAAATTCATGTAATGATACAAGGAAAACAAGTAGAGGACTTGAGATAAGTAACAAAAATGCATGAATCTCATATACATATACAAGGAATACGTGATCTACTTGAAGAGTTAATTGACTGGAATTCATATAATCTAGGTACAAATACAAGGGCAGCAGGAATAGTTCATAAGCCATTACTTATACAATTGAAGAGCATAAACTACTTTATGCATTAGTGACTAAAACTCATACATCCTATGATCATAAGGGTCGGTCTTGACACAAAAATACTGATAAGATGGGTTAAAATATTCCTTGGCTCACTTTAGCAACCTACACGAAACAATCTGACAGTGCATTATGGACAAGGATGCTTATTTCACCAGCTCCTCATATATTTATACCCTAAACCTGAAAGATCAGGGTATATTAACTTTGTGCAAACGTTTGTAACGCATAGAACGAAGCGAGTCCGGTATAGAAAAGTATATATATTCTTGATCAGCGTCACCTCGTGAGTCGAGCTATTCATGTCCGTCCGTCCCTCCGTCTGTCCGTCTGTGTGTTGTCCGTATACACAGGATAAGAAGAAGGAGTAGAGATAATTGGATGAAACTTGGTACACATGGTCAGATGCATCTTAGGATCTGCACTATTGAATATTTTTGGAATCCGCCCACGAACACGCTTACCTCCCATACAACGCAAACATTTAAAACTGCATAACTCAGCTCATAATAAGCCTACAACAACAAAATTTGGTGTGTATGTGTTTTATACCAAAACAAAGATGTCTTCGAAAAATGGACGTCATCCGCTTACGGATACGCCCACCTCCCATACAACCCAAAAATTGAAAACGCAATAAATAAGCCTGTGTTTAACCTAAAGAGCTTAAATTTGGCACATATGTTTTTTAAAACAAAACAAAGATAGTTTTGGAAAATAAACATCATACGCTCACGGACACGCCTACCTCCCATACAACCCGAAAATTGAAAACTGCATAACTCAGCTCATAATTAACCTACAACAATTAAATTTGATAGATATGTGTTTTATATCAACTCAAATATATCTTCGAAAAATGGACGTCATCCGCTCACGGACACGCCCACCTCCCATACAACCCAAAAATTGAAAACGCAATAAATAAGCCTGTGTTTAATCTAAAGAGCTAAAATTTGGCACATAGGTTTTTAATGACAAGACAAAGATGATTTTGAAAAATGGATGTAATCCACCTACGGACACGCCTACCTCCCATACAACCCAAAAAGTTTAAAACTCAATAAATAAGGTTATATTTGTCATAGAGAAATTAAATTTGGTATGTTTGTATTTTATACCAAAACTAAGGTGTGTTCAAAAATTGGGAGTAATCCGTTCATGAACTCGTCCACCTCCCATAGCGAAAGCACAATAAAGGCATTAACTGTAAGCTACAGGAATAAAACTTGGTATGTGTAAATTTTTCATCAACATTTAAATGCATACAAAATATAGGCTTCATCCGCCCACGGACACGCCCATTTACAAAAATTTTTTTTGTTTTTGAAAAGTAGGTTTAGGGTATTTCATAGTCGGCCTAGACCGACTTTAGACTTTCGTTACTTGTTTTGAAAATATTTTTGAGTTTTTTTAAGAACAATATCAGCTCCTAAAAAAATGCTCGACTAATTATGTTTTTAACATTGAAAAAGTATTAAAGAAAAGTGCAAAAATAAAAAAAAAAAAAAAAAAATAGCAGCAAAAAGCAAAAGTGTACAAAAGTGAAAATAAGACAAGTTCACTTAAAGAGCAAAAATAGTTTTAAGCCATCAAAATTTAAGTATTTCACTTTTTTTACGCCAACGCCTAGCTAGCTTCGTTTTGTTAAGTTCTACTTTTTGTTTTTGTTTTTTTTTTGTTTTTTGCCTCATCGACATCTCCATTGATTGACTGAATTGTTGAATGTCGAAAAATGTGTTAAATGTGCCTTGCTTGGTTTGTTGTTTATATTTTTTTATTTATTTTTTTTTATTTTTTTTTGGCCTGCTCTGCATTCTCAATCAACTTGGTCTCCAGAGTGTTGTTTTCTTATAATTTTTTTTATATTTTGTTGGCTTTTTGTTTTCGTTTTTGTTTTTGTTTATCCTATTGCGTAACTGAACAACATAATCATAGAAGCTATAGAAGAAGCAGAGCAAAAACAAAAAAGGTGGCAACCTTAGCTATTTTTAGGCAGCGCTGCGTAGCATAAGTTTCATGCCATGCTATATTTGTCTCCATCTATCGAATGGCAGCACGTGAAACACCTTCAGTTTTACACTTTTTGTGGCTACCGCATTCGAAACAAGCTTATATGGCGCCCATTAAAAATTGCTGGCATTTCATTCGAATTCGACAACAATTGTCCTTAATTTTGGCCCAAACAAAGCAGCAACAAACTGCTTGATGTTTTTTTAATTAAAATTAAATGATTACATTAAGCCAGTCAGTCAAAAGAAAAGCTTTGGAAGTTTTCATATGACTGCAGCGTCATTCATTTCAGAGAAGTACAACACACACACACACACTTCAACATCCCTTAACATTTAATTTTTTTATCATTTATTTACCTGAAACTTTTGTTTTTATCATGAAATTTTTTTTTTCAGTGCTATAAAAAATTTTATATTTTCTATAGAACAAACAGAAAACATATATTAAGAAAAAAAAAATAAAAAAAAATTAATTTAAACTAGGTCAATCATTTTAATCTTAGCAACAAATGTTTAAATTTTTTTTATTATAACTTTGTTATTGTTGTTTTTTTTTTGTGCTAGGTTTTCTTCTACACTTGCTATCAAAAAAATATGGGCAAATCTTTGTTGTTTCTTTTTAGTTGTTGTTGTTGTTTGTTGTTTTGCAATCAAAGAACCGCATATAGAAAAAAACACACGCACACTATTAATGCTTAATATATTTTCTGTTTATATTTTTGTATATATTTTTTGTTTTTTTGACTGATGTTTGAAATTTTTGTTTTTTTGCTATGTTTCATTTTTATGTCCACCATAAAAAATTATGTTTCGGTAAACAATAATAAAATTTTTCAGTTAAAATTTTTTAAAAACTATTCAAAAATAACTTTATATTTTATGTAGAAATTAATCGAATCTATTAAAATATTCATGTTTTAATTAACACCATCTTTTTTATGGTCTATAAATTAAAAATGCTAAAAAAGTTATCGTTGTTGCTATACTAGAGTACATTTTTGATATTACTTATGAGGATAGTGAACCTCTGAAGATAGGTCTGTACCTGAACGAGTGCCTGCATTCACTCATTATGATTTCGGGCGTGAATCAGGTGGTGGAGATTTGGATACCCTTTAAGCTGGAACGCTTGGGTAAGCTCGATGTGCAAACTAAAGCAGTCGACAGTTGTATTTTATCCCAGCTGATATTTGACTGAGAGGCCTTAAGTCACATCATATACTGGATCTTTCAACAAGTGGCTAAATTATACCCTAAACCTGAAAGGTCAGGGTATATTAACTTTGTGCAAACCTTTGTAACGCATAGAACGAAGTGAGTCCGGTATAGAAAAGTATATATATTCTTGATCAGCGTTACCTCGTGAGTCAAGCTATCGTGTCCGTCTGTCCGTCCGTCCGTCTTTGTGTTGTCCGTAAGCACAGAATAAGAAGGAGGAGTTGAGATAATTGGATGAAACTTGGTACACATGGTCACATGAGCCCAAAAATCTGCACTATTGAATATTTTTGGAATACGCCTACGGACACGCCTACCTCCCATACAACGCAAAAATTGAAAACTGCATAAATAAGCTCATAATTAGCCTACAACAATAAAATTTGGTACGTATGTGTTTTGTAACAATATAAAGATGTCTTCGAAAAATTATTGTCATCCGTTCGAGGACACGCCCACCTCCTATACAACCCAAAAATTGAAAACACAACAAATAAGCCTCTGTTTAACCTACAGAGATAAAATATGGCACATATGTTTTTTACAACAAAACAAAGACGGTTTAGAAAAATGAACATCATCCGCCCACGGATACACCTATCTCCCATACAACGCAAAAATTGAAAACTGCATAAATAAGCTCATAATTAACCTACAACAATAAAATTTGATGTGTATGTGTTCTGTATTTAAAGATGTCTTCGAAAAATGGGTATCATCCGCTTACGGACACGACCACCTCCTATACAACTAAAAAATTGAAAACACAATAAATAAGCCTCTGTTTAACCTACAGAGATAAAAATTGGCTCGTATGTTTTTTATGACAATACAAATATAGTGCTAAAAATGGACGTCATCCGCTCATGGACACGCCTACCTCTCATACAACTCAAAAAGCTTAAAACTCAATAAATAAGATTATATTTCATAGAGAGATTTTCATAGAGAGATCAAATTTAGTATGTATATATTTTATACCAAAACTAAGGTGTGTTCAAAAATGCAGAGTAATTCATCCATGAACACGCCCACCACACATAGCAAAAGCACAATAAAGGCATTAACTGTGAGCTACAGGAATAAAACTTGGTATGTGTAAATTTTGCATCAACATTTAAATACATATAAAATATAGGCTTCATCCGCCCACTGACACTCCCATTTCCAATAATTTAATTTTTTTTTTGTTCTGAAAAGTAGGTTTAGGGTATTTCATAGTCGGCCTAATCCGACTTTAGACTTTCTTTACTTGTTTTTTATTAATGAAGGACATAACATTCGCGGCAGAGAAAACAGACCTTTTTTTAAAAATTCATAACTCAGTCAAAAACAAACATTTTTCCAAAATTTTATTATTGTAGAGAATTGAATAAATTACAAGAAAAAAAAATTAAAAAAAAATATATTTTTCACTTCAACATGGTTTTAAAGAGCTCCAAACTGGCGGCAGAGAAAAAAACGGAGCCTCATGGTTGCAGCGCTGGGAGTCGCAAAAATTGTCCGATCTGGAAAAAATTGACTTTTTAAATCTTTTTAAATCTAACTGGAGCTTTTTTTTAAATTTTTTTCAATTTTTAGTGATGTTCTAAGTTTGAAAGTGTGTTTTTTCAAGAAAAATATTGACTTTAAAAATTCGTAAAAAATCGCAAAAAAATTTAAAAAAAGCTCGTGTCATACGATAGCAAAACAGTTAAAAAAAATATAAAAAAAAATTTTCTTCAAAAAATGAACCCGCTAGTGCCGCAACCAGTACGAAAAACATGGTTTCGAGATAAATGCGTTCAAGGTTTGTGAACAAAGAAAAATGCAAAGAAAAATAAATATGCTCTCTCACTAATCCGGCTGTAATTTCTGAACCCGTAGGAATTTTTCAATAAAATTTTAGATTTTTTTTTTCTTTGAATCTTAAGAATATTTACAAAATACAAAGTTATAAAAAAAATTCGATTTAAAAAAACGGCCAATGTCATGTCCCCCCTTAACCTCCAAGCGAATTTTGTGTCAATTTGATAAAAAAAAAACTTTAAACGCTTCTTTCTCCGCTTATTTATGTTCAAATCAGCTAGATATTTTGGCTCAATGTGTTAATCGTATCGTATGTGTAAATCGTGGTGACCGTGGCATGCAGGTTACACTCTTAAAAATCTTGGACTAAATTTTAAACTTTTTTGGATTACATATATGACACGATCAAAAAAAGATTATTTTTTTAATCCAATGCAAAGTTTTAAATTTTTCAATCCAAAAAGGATTTATTTTTAATCCGCAAAAAGTTTAAAATTTCTTAATCCAAAAAGGAATAATTGTTAATTCACAGAAAATTTAAAATATTATAATCCAAAAAGGATTAGATTTTAGTCCAAAAAAGTTTATAATATTGTAATCCGAAAAGGATTACTATTTAATCCACTTAGGTTTAAACACTGTTTACTGTAATAATGTATATAATAATATTTTGGTTCAGATTTTAATAAAAAATTTGTTTCATTTAATTAAAAATAAATTTCGGATGCTTTAACAACATTGAGAATTATATTTATCTTAAATTTCGTGGTAGTAGTAGTAGTTTTCAACCTTATACCTGAATTAAAATGCGGCAGTGGCAGTGGCATTGATCAGCCCATATTTTAGGAATACTGTTGTTCAATGTTGAAACTTACATAGCAGCTGTGGCAGTAAGCAGTACTGCCAAGGTTAACCCTATTTCTGAATTCACTGCCAACATGCAAATAATTAAACTACTAAGAAAAATTCCACATTCTTTGCTTTTGATGCTGACGCTGCCACTGCTAGATTGTAATTTGCAGGCAGTAAAATACGAAACAGCTGATCACAGCCGCTGCCACTGACACAGCTGCTGCCATTGCCAGTGCTGCATTGTAACTCAGCTTTTAAATAACATAAATACTTTTTCCTGAAAAAACTACCTTAATGCAAATTTGTAGTCCAAAAATAGTCTTAAACTTAAACTTTTTCGTATTAAAAAAAAAATAAACTAAAATATGAAACAAAAAATAGTACTTTTAGGATTAAAAATTCTTTTAAACCAAAGTTTGGATTAAAAACTAGTTCCAAATTTTTAACTGTGTTCATACCAAATGTCGGATTTTAAAAAGTGAAGAAAAGCTCGGTTTTTATTAAACGAAATGTGTTTCTTTTTGAAAATATTCACCGTTTTTCAACTATGGTCCGTTCTCATTGCATACCAAAGGTATACCAAAAATTTAATTTTGAAAAAAGCTTTTTTTTTAATATCCAAAAATTCTCCTAAGGACGCAATTACAGCGTTTTGGTTGGAGTAGAGCTGTTCTTGTAGAAAATTTCCCAGACTCCGGGAAAGTTGTTAATCTGCTGGTGACAGCTCTGGAGAATCTGCAACTCCTGTCGTTTTTTTCACGGTCAAAGGGGATACTTGCAGTCGAAAACAGAATTGGTTCATGCCATTAACCAGAAAAAAGGCTGTTTTAAACGTAATAGCGCATGCATTTCGCCCAATTGTACACAGTAGGTCTACGCAGTTATCGTTTTGACAGGATTCAAAAAAGAAAATAGCGAACAATGCCTTAAGAAATCCACCAAGCAGTCACCATAACCTTCTCAGGGTGTAGTCCCGATCTTGCTTGATAGCTGGAAGTTCTCCGTGATTCAATCATTGTCCTGAACGTTTTCTATTAACATATAGAATTAATTTTTTTTCACAAGTGACAATTCTCTTCAAAAACGAAGAGCCTACCTGAATTCTGGGCATTTTGCTGTTTTCAGTTAGCTCATGTGAAACCTATCGTTTGATTTTTTCACTTTTCGAATTGCTTTGAGACGGTGACTAATGGTTGGTTTTGATACATTAGTAAAATAAACGAGCTACTGAAAAGATGTCGTCTCAACAAGAAGAAAAGCGGAATGCAATTATTTGCAAATACCTGCAAAATCCAAACAACACATAAAAAAAAGATCGCTAAGGAAGTTGGCGTATGCGTAAAAACTGTCGGAAGGACGATAAAACGATACAAACGATACTTACCCCTTTATCAAAAACGCCAGGCTCAGGGAGAAAAAGTGGTCCAGCGAACCAAGCGGTGGCCCAGAACGTTAAGCGGCAGTTTACTCAGAATCCAGGCACATGGGAGCCTAGTAGCCGCTCTTCCCTTTTTGCAGACAGCGTGTACATTGCTTTGCCCTCGCTTACCGTCAAACCCACTTTGGCAAATTTCTTTTCGAGCGGAGAAAACAGCAGTTACATCTCTCTTGGTTCAGCCGATAATATCAATATCATCAGCATACGCAAGGCACTAGACATCTTTGTAGAATATGGTTCCATTGCGATGTACACCTGCCTTTCGTAAGAACCCCTTCATTATGATATTGAAAAGATTCGTCGCCATAAATAAAAGAAAAAGTCGCCACAATGTAAGGGGATTACAATCTAAGACGCGTGACATATTTTTGTCAACCCAGAATTTCTCAGAAGAAGTTCGTGATATGGCAGCAAAAGCGGGAACGTCGAAATCAAGTGTTCAACGGATTAAAGAATTTTAAAACCTAAGGAGTAATAAAGTACAAAAAGTACCCGATAGGTTAGAAGAAAAGGACGATGAAGCCAAGAGGAGGGCTCGAAAACTGTATCGCGATTACGTGCCCAAATTTGATTGAGTGCTCATGGACGATGAAATGTACTGCAAAGCGGATTTCAAGCAGTTACCTGGACACGGATAACTGCGGTTAGAAGGGGTGGAGCAACCTCTAAATTTACCACCGAAAAACATACCAAATTTCCAAAGAAATACATGGTGTGACAGGCCATTTGCAAATGTGGCCTTGGAAGTAAAAAATTTGTGACAGATCGCACAAACAACACCGAAATTTACATCAGACAGTGTCTGATGAAAAAAAATCTTAAGAAAACCAAACAAACTGCAAAAAACATCGAAATATTTCGATATAAATGGCGTCGGGCATACACTAAGGTCAAATAAAGGTCGGGTAAAAAACCTAATGGAAGACTTTAATCAAAAAGTGCATAATTTTTTTTAAGTGTATTTTTTCCAATGTAAATAAAATTTTTATTTATTTTGTAATTTTCACTTAATAATAAACTGAAAGAATTTTTAAAACACATCGTTGTTTCTTAAAATAAAAAAAAACAAAAGGAGAGTTATTTCTGGGACAGTGCTTATGTGGTCCCAAGCACTGATTAATTTCAAATGATACGAATATCTCTTGTTGCAAACATATCTGCAAGAGTAAAAAGGACAGATATATTAAATGCACAGATAATTAATTAGGCGCTAAAACTTATTTTGAATTTAACCAAACACGTTTGATAACCAGGAAAGCCTTTTTAAGGCTGACAAAAATTCAACATTTGGTATGAAACTACCTTATACAAAAGCTCGACCTATGACTGGAAATTTTGCGTGCATATTTTCAGGCTGCATATTGTTAAATCACTGTAATGGCAAGTATGAACAGTTTGAGCGATATAAGGTGCGAAGCAAGACACATGCATTTTATATATTAATAAATAAATGATAAATTGTATATTTAAAACCTAAGATTTCAACGAAAAAACTTTAAGGCAATTGTGAGAAAGAAAGTAATAATTTTACGTCAACATATTTTGATAACAAACGTCATTAGTATACGTCAGAATAAAATAAAATGAAGTTCCAGCACGTATCTGCTTTATAAACACTGCAGTTATGAACGTGCTTTCGGTGCAGTTTAAGTGCGAAAATCTTAAAATCAAAAGTAAAATACAGAAAGTATAGTTTAGTAGTAACAGACAGAGAGTTACAACATGTTCTAAATAATTTTTAGCGAAAGTAAGTTTTTGTTTGATTCAATAATTTGATTTTTTTTAAACTAACTTATAAATAAACACATCAGTTATCATTAAAAGATTCCATCACAACATTCTGCCCAAATTTGATTAATTTTTCAGAAGACTTTCTTAACAGTGTAGCCATTAAAATTTTTCTCAAAACATTAATTTCAATATAGCCATTAAAATTACTGAATAAATAATGTAGGCTATTTTACTATTTGCAGTCGACATTTGTTTTGAATAAATAAATAATGATATTTATAGTTTTGAAAAATATATTTATTTTCTATCAACTAAAATACAAATTGAATACAAATTGATTGTTTTTAATGAATTCGAAAAATTTCATTAAAATATAATTTATACAATATGTACAAGCTTTTCTGGCATATGAGTGTAAATTGTTGAGGGTGTTTTTATTGTTTTCAATTTGATTTTGTTTACTTCTCATTTTCAGTTAATTTTTTTTCTATTCCATTTTTTTTTTTATTGTTTTGTTTATTTTTCTTTCGAAAAAGTATTCAAATTAATGAAGCGTGTCACTAGCTTGATACGATATATATTTTCAAGTGTATCGCGCCAAAAACTATTTTCATATTTAAAATGACGGAAATCATGGTAAATAATGTCTAAAAATAATTTAAAAACCGTTTTTGAGATATTGTAAACAGCGAGGAATTTTTGTGCTAACTACTTACGTGGGGGTGTTGGGTGGATGAGCAATAGATGTGCGCGGAGATAGATGAATAATGAATGGATGGATGGGTGGATGGATTATTTGATAGTGGCGTGATTTTGAATTAATACGACGCATTTCAATTAAATTTCAACAATTATGTTCTGCGTTTTAATAAGTGTGCTAAATTGTATTAGTGTTGCTGCGGAAAAGCTTTATGGAAGCTTAATAGCAGTTATATTGAAGTGAAACGAATCAATATTGTAGCCAAATAGAATTAATTTTATATTATTTCTCGAGTACAAAGCATACACATTCTTGACATTGAAAATTCTTCAATAATAAATGACTAAATTATATTTTTAATTAAAAAAATTAATAAAAATAATTTGTCTACAATTAAAAAATTTCAACTAGCTAGATATTATTAAAAAAAATTTTTATGCCAAGCAGTTTTTTCTTTAGAAAAGCCAAATTTGTCGTAGTTTCATTTTTATTGCAGTCTAAAATTGATTTTTGATCTTAAAAATAGCTCAAAACAATTTGTAACAAAATAAAATAGTATAAAATTAAACCTCTGAAAACGGGCCAAACGCAATTAAAAACATAAATTACCACCAACGCTGAAGTGCAATAAATTGCATGTCGCAGTACGCAAAACGTTGAAAACCTAAAATTTCAAAATAATACTAAAGATCTGTTAATCTTAGATTGCCTCTACTTCCGCATTCAAAAATAGTAGCAAAAACAACAAGTCGCCTTAAGAAATTATTTTTATTTCAATTTATTTTAGAGGATCAGGATTGAAATTTTTTCTTTAATTATTTTATTTTTTTCAGTGTGTGAGTGCAATTTTCTTTATGGACTATTTAATAATTCTGTTTGTTTTGTCGAGAATTTTAAATTATCAGAAATTAATGGGTACATTTATAAAATTTTTGCTGACAGTATCAGCAGCACAAAGTCATCTGTTAGCCATATATTATGAATAACGAAAATGTTGTCTTTATTGGTCATGTTATGATAAAATTCCAGGGACCGTAATAATTATGAGCAATATCGAAAAAATTAAGAAATAATGATTATATTATGATTTTTATTTTTTTGCTCAGATATAAAAATCGTTTTTTGATTTTTATTTTTTAAATCAAAAATAAGAATTATTTTTAAGTTTTATTTTTATACTCAAGTATTAAAATCAATTTTGATTTTTATTTTTTTTACTCAAACAAAAAAATCATTTTTGATTTTTATTTTTTTTACTCAAACAAAGAAATCATTTTTGATTTTTATTTTTTTTCCTCAAACAAAAAAATCATTTTTGATTTTTATTTTTGAACTCAAACAAAAAAAATCATTTTTAATTTTTATTTTTGAGACAAAAAATAAAAATCGAAAAATGATTTGTATGGGTTTTTTTGATTTGTTTATTTTTGGTCAGAAATTGAAAGATTTTTTTTGGTTTTTATTATTTCGCTAAATAATTAAAATTACTTCTTCGTTTTTATTTTTTTGTTCAGACATTTAAATCGCTTAAGGATTTTTGTTATTTTGCTCCTAAATTAAAAATCGATTTCAAGAGCTTTCTTCTTGTTAGACATTCTTAATAGTTATGTTTTTTATCGCTTCAAAATTTGAAAAGAAAACTAAGATGATATTAAATTTGATATTAATTTTATTGAGAATTTTTTAAATGACAGGCATTCATTTTTAAGAACAAAATTTTGTCCAAATTTTGAAACAACAAATTCTGTTCACACTAAATAGCGGAATAGTGGAGCTTTCAATATCTACATCGTCAAAGCCAGCTTTCGCTTCAGTTTAAAGCAAACATAATTTGTTAAGCAATGCTTTTAGAACATGTAAAAAAGTAAAGAAATTTTAAAGTCGGTCTAGCTTGACTCTGACATACCATTGACCTAGTTTTTCATAAAAAATAATAGCAATGGAAAAGGAATTGTCCGTGCGCAGATTAAGCCCATATTTTAAAATCAAAAATAATTTTTATTTTTGAACAAATTAAATAAAAATCAAAAATAATTTTTATTTCTGAGCCAAAAAAATAAAAATCAAAAATAATTTTTATTTCAGAGCAAAATAAATAAAAATTAAAAATAATTTTTATTTCTGAGCAAAATAAATAAAATTCAAAAATAATTTTTTATATCTGAGCAAAAAAAATAAAATTCAAAAATAATTTTTATTTCTGAGCAAAATAAATAAAAATCAAAAATAATTTTTATTTCTGAGAAAAATAAATAAAAATCAAAAATAATTTTTATTCCTGAGCAAAAAAATAAAATTCATTTTATAATAATTATTTTTAATTTTTAAGCTTAACGCTTAAAAAATAAAAATCATTATTTATTCTAAGAGTCAACACAAATTCCAGCATTTCGGTATACTCAAAAGTTTTTTCCGGCGCTTGGAACATACTGATTTTTTTCATTAAAATTTGAAAAATAATCAGTATTTTCGGTCCCTGTAAAATTCATGACAAATTTGGCCTTTACTTTAAGAAAGTTAAAAAGTTTTTCCGTTATCAATCTGATCTAATTATTTTTGCTTTAAATATTATTGTTATATCAAAAATTTGAATGCAAGATTTTGGTATTTATAGGGAAACTTGGTTTTAAAAATATCATTCTGAATAATTTTTGTCAAACCGTTTGATAGTTTCTTAGATTATGTCGATTGTTTTGGTCAACTCAGAATTAGTTTCGAAACTCAGTTTTGAAATAAATTTCATACATCACAGAAATCGTATGATGAATTTTAAATAACAATTAGAATAAAAGCTCGTACTACGTTGGATCGCCTTTAAAAAAAAATAAACATACGATATAACAACATTTTTACATCCACCTCGAATGTTATTATATTTTCACTCATACGCAATGTGTTGTTACTGATAAATATCATATAAACTTGGTGTGCATACTTTAAGGCTAACAATTTTTCTTATCATAAAAGCAATAATGAACAGTTTAAGCGCTATAAGGTATGAAGCGTCACACTTGCGTTTTGTATATTAAGATCATTTAACCAGTTTTCCGAATAAAACGGTTATTATAAATATTTTTTATTTCACTCTGTATCATTCATTCATACCAAATATATGCTGTTGATTAATATATACCATCGGAAAACATATATATGAAAGAGCTCTATTTTTGTCGCGCTTCACTGGTTACGATCATTTTAAAATCGAAAAATATTCAAATCGGAACAAAAAGGTATGACCGTGTAACTAATTATTTTGTGAGCTTAAAAGTATTTTGAAATATATTTGATCATAATAAGAACTGACTTTTGAATAAAAATTAGATTTTTATTTCAACAAATAAACTTTAAAACATCCAAATTGCTTTTTATATCTCTTCTTTATTGTAACTGGCTTCCGCAAACTTCTACGTTGTTGTTGTTTTATAAAATTCCACAGATCCGACGAGAATCCGACGAGTTGAGTGCAAAAGTTACGATATGAAAATTTTTTTGATGGCAACACCGCTCAGAGCCGAAGCCAACTTTACTCTCTTTCACAATCTCTCTTTGGCGTGAGTGAATAGAATCAGAGTGGCGTGTTTTGAGGGCTGAATGAATATGAATACTTATTTTTGATGAATGTACTCTGTATCACTGTTGCCAGATTGAGGTAAATTTCCCTAAATGAGGTAATTTTTGACTCATTTTTTGGGCAGAGGTAAAAAAGGTAATTTTTGACAAAAAGTGGTAATTTTTGCAACATAATTACTCTTAGATTTCCAAATATTTTAAGTTTTTTTTCAGTTTTATTACCTCTATGAACGTACTCACAAGCAGTCCTTTATTGTTGAGAAATATCTTTTTTACCAAAAACCAACAAATGGCTCATTCCATAGAGACGGATGTGACGTTTTTGCAAAAAAATTTTTCGCATGAATTTTTGATCAAATTAATACCTATACAAATAATTTTGCTTTACATGACTTTGCAAAACTAGTTTTAATCAAAGTATTTATTCATATACATGCAAAAATTTCATTATTAGAAAAAAATTTTGAAAACCGTTCCGGGTGTGACCAACTTCTTGTAACGGAAATGAAGAATAAAAAGAAATTATTTAATAAAAAAAGTTTACAAGCTTATGTAAAACATCAATATCCTTACTTTAGAAAAGTTTAATTTTTAAAATAAGCCCATGTGGCTTCTTAGGAAAATTATAGCATTTTTCCGGGTAGGGTGTGACACTGAAAAAACACTCAGTTTAAATATTTTTCTTTGTTAACGCAGTAACAGTAACCAATCCTTTTTATAAACTGTTCTTGGATAACATTGTTATCTTTTTTAACATTACTAACCTAATGATTTCGAATGTGCACCAAGAGATGGCTGTTTTTAACGTTTTAAATCCAAACAAAATATTTTAAGTTTCTCTACTCGGAGTTTGTTTACTTCAATTGTCAAAAAAACATAAAAAAGCATTAAAAGAAAAACTAATTTTGCAACAGGAGTAACTTTACATTCCATTTTAATGCGAGAACCAAAACTTATTCCATTTGAAAGCATTTTAAGATTCATGGTTCCGTTCCTCATTACTGTGGAGCAGCCAAATGTAGGATTATTTTAATTTTTGATTTGCTGCAAACTTCAACTTAATAACTAAAGAATTTGTTGAAATAAAAAGTAATCACATGTTTTGAAGTTGAATTGAATATTGCTTAAAAAAATATCGGTTATAGAAAGCCATGATCAGTTCCAAAAAAAAAAGTTTTGTACAAAGTTTTCTACAAAGGAAAAGTGGATAAAAGAAGTCCCTTACATATCGTGAATTGAAAAAGTTGTTGGTAATAGGAAGAAACAATTGTTCAAAGCTAGCAAAGAAATGTTTTATTGAAGAAGTAGTGAAGTGAGTTATAACGCCTTCATTAATCATTTAAAATTGTGTAATTTTTTTTAGAAAAAGGTAAATTTTCTCAGAAAGTGGTATTTTTTTTCCCAAACAGTGGTAAATTTCAGTTCGGCTCTCTGGCAACACTGCTCTGTATATCGAAAAAGCGACTCGCTGCAAGTCTCTGTTACTCATGTACAATTTGTTTTAATCCCTTTAATACAAAAACAAACCCAGGTACTCACAAGCATCTATGTTTACTCTCTGAGGTTTGCTATTGTCTGCAGAGAAGGGACGGTTGATCAGAAAATGGTTTCTCAGTTGAAAAAACTATCTGTCGGATGAACAGATTGAACTCGGACTACTTCGGTTCGTTGGCTTGCACCCCTCGAACTTAGCACGCTTGACCACGAGGCCATAGTAGCAGAACCCAACTAAAATATGAACTCCGATAAAGAATATTTAAAAACAACAAAGAAAAAAACAAATTGGCCATTTCAGCCCTTGCACACTGAGCTAAAAAACAACGTAAAATCAAAGAAAAACACTTTGATTCAAATATTTTTCGGAACATTTTGGCACCAAACACGAAAATATTCAATTTGAAGTGTTTTCACTTTAAAAAACACATATCCAGTTTGATGCTGTTTCCACTTTAAACTAAAGTGTTAAACACTTTGAAATGAAAAGTATAATTCTTCAATTTAACATGGATTTAGATTTGATTCAAAGAGGAATCATATTTAATTGAAATACTGACGTCTTTATTTTAAATACGCTCTAGCTTTGAATTAAATTATTTCGAACTTCGATTCTACATTGTTATAATAATGAAACAAAGTGATTTTCACTTTGAATCACATCCTCAACATTTCTTATCTTCAATGGATACATACAAATAAGTAATACAACACATTTTTTTTATTTTCTTTTATTGATATATAAGATAACATTTGGCAAATAAATTAAATTAACTAATTATTTGGTTATACTAAAATAAATTAATCTAAATAAGTATTGTGTAAGCATGATATCGAGTTTCAAACAATAATTTTGTACCTTAAAATAATGTTAAAATTATCCTTTGTTTCCTCCATACAAACAAATTTGCTCTAAAACCAGCCCAGATTCCGATATTATCAATTGCTTCTTTGATAACGTCTTTATTTGCACTTCTGTTTTTACTTTCACACACGAACGAAAGCAGGATTTACTTTTCAGCAATTTCCGCAATTTTTATGCACAAAATTTAAATTATTTTGATATTTTAATTTATTTTGATACACCAGTTTAAGACAAATATTTTTTTACTTTGTTTTCTTCTTTGACAACTTCAAATCTAAACAATGTTATTTTTCAACTTACTTTCGAAGTTACACTTCAGTGAATATAAAAGTGAAGTGCATTCATTATTATTTTGAATTTTATCTACTTCTAATTGAATATCAAAATGTTTTCATAGTTGATTTAAAGGTTTTCAAGTTGAATTTAAAGACGATTTTTTAAAAATGGAACAGCGTAAAATAATACGATATTATTTGATTTTAAGTTGCGATTTTTCCTTGAGTGAAAGGACTTTGATCGAGTTTCTTATGATCAATTGTTTTGTGTGTGTTATTAAATGTTTGCATACAATTGACCGAGAACTGGACCTACATGTTTTATGCCGACTCCGAACGGCTAAAATTCATGTTCTCAAGGAACTTTACATGGCATTATTTGGCATAAAGAATATTTAGAAAATTTAATAATCGACAGCTGAAGCCTCTATTGTACTCTATAGAAACTTGCGACAAGAAGTTTCCTCGTTAACGAATTCATAGTTGATCGTACAAAAGTTTTCTAAGACAAGTTTTCAGAATTTTTATTCAAAAGTTCTATAGTTGCTTAACTCAAAATTTCTAATATGCCTAAAAAAATTTCTTGACGGAAGTTTTGGGAAGCTTTTACTTCATAAGAGTTGCGGTAAAAAGATTATATAAAAGTGTTAAAAGCTTAACAGCTCTTTAGAGCTTGTATAAAGGTGGCAATGACGAAACTGGCGAAAATTGTTGAAAAATTTGGGCCGATAAATACTTCTAGGGGTACAAATTCTAGGCTAGGGGTATAAATTTTGGGTTTTTTTTTTTTAAATTCGATAAAAATAATGTAAGAATATTTTAACCAGCTATTTTTTTTAAATTTAATAGTTATTGATATTTTAACAATACAAAATAAATAAAAAAAAAATTTTGATAATTTTGCAATGTTGAACTCTATAACATTCTCGAACTGAGGACTGATTTTTATTTCTTTTTATATATTTTTTTTTATTTTTTTATGAGCATTGTTCAGGAAAAAGTATATTCATGATTGAGTCGTATTGAATACTGAACACAAACGTCATATGGACAAACCATTTGATACATAACAGCTGTCAAAACAATTCAGTTGAAAAAGGACCTCGTATTGGATCGCCCTTAATGAAGAAATATTGATAATGAATGAAATTAATACAAATGCAAAAACGTTTAACATTTTTTTCTTCGAATATTTTTATGGCAACATGTTTTCTTTATTTTAAAGCTTCGATAAGGTTTTTCATTATGAAAACAGAACGGTCGTTTGCAAGATCTTTTGTAAAAAGAACAACTCATCTGCTTTTTAATGCTTGAATACGCAACCTACCATTTGTTTTACCAACAGTTGCTTTCGGAAGTTTAATATCTTGATCAGTGACGTAACTACGACGAAGGAGGCCCAGGTTTGACTTGTGAAATGGAGGCTCTAAGGTGGAAGTATGGGCTTTACCATTCAATTGAAATCAACATGTATAATTCACCTTAACATATAGCCGTCAGTTACTTCATAGAGAAGATTAGCTAGAATATGATCATCTTTCGTGTCGGCAATTTTCTAGTGTATGACACAAAGAACGATAACAGTTGTGCGATAACACAGTATTCCTGTGAACTCTATTTGAGTCTGGTCAAAATAATATATAATACAATCAGATGGATTTACTATATTTTATAATCGGATTTAAAATTATAATCGGAGGTGTACTGAAATTCAATAGCTATCGGACAGTTATTCCGATTCGAACATCAAACCAATAATTTCGGAATTCATGAGGCCAAATTTAATTTCTTGTCTTTTTGTTCTTTGTTTTCATGACATTCCCGATTATCAAGCCGTATAAAGCTTACTTTCCAAAATTTTACCAATTTTTTAAATAATATCGTATTGAAGTTTTAAAAAAAAAAAACTGAGTTAAAAAGTTATCTGAAAGGATAGCTTTAAGATACTAGCTATGCTAGTACATATTCAAATTTTTTTAAAGTGCATTGAAAAGAATTATACATATATACTTACTATTTTGAATTATAGGAAGACATCATTTTGTGTATTAATGAGAGGATTAAATGAAACATTTTTTTTGTTTTAGAAATTAATTTGTCTTCTGACAAAAAAACAAAATTAATTTGTCTTCTTTTCTTTCAGAAAAATTGTTTTCTAGCAAATTTGTTCATCACAAAATTTTAGATTTTGAAGGGTCCCTGAATTTCGGGGTTCAGGAGAATATAATGTCCCAGACTCCCGGTAGTAATGCCACTGAACTTAATACATAAAAGTCAAGCGTCATACTACGCACCTTATATCGCTCAAACTATTAACATTTCTTGTGATTACAGTGCTTTTAAGCTTATGCTAACAGAAAAAATGTTTAGCCTGAAAGTATGCATAGATAATTGTTTTTTTATATAATAAGTAATTTCATCATATTGTTAACTCTTAACGGTTCCTAACCGTTGTCATATGACGTGATTTTCTACTGCTAGTTGATTAAACTTCTATAAAGAAATAAAAAGGGTAAAATTTTACCATTTTTGTACTCGCAACGAGTAGTTTTAGAAGTAACGTAGCTTTCATAATAAGCAAAATTTATAGGACGTTGTGGGCTTGTTAGGAAGTGGCATTTTTGAAAGAGAGGAACAAGTTGCATAGCATAGGTCTATATAATAAGTTTTTTGGTATAATTTTTTTAATATTTATTTTTTATGTGCGAAAATATATGTATTTCAACATTTTTTTTGCTATGATTATGTTTTTGATATATTTTTAAAATAACCGAAAATATTATAACATTAATTCTAAAAGAAATATTGCTTTATTGGGTTAAGATTGAAATATTTTTTAACTCCACACATAAACACTTCAAATTTAGCAGAATTTTCAGAATTATTTAGCTATAAAGATTTATTTTTCTAGCCAGCACTGTTTCATGCGAAAGGATTTAATTGTTCGAGAAAAATATAACTGTTGGCGATAAGAACTGCCTAGTTGCAGGGTAATAAACTTTTTGTGATACGATTTTAAAAAGCATACTTCCACACAAACACGCAGGCACACACTCATATGCACGCACTCAATGAGATATGCATTTATTTATGCAAGTGTTTTTCTTAAAAAAATTTCAAATTAAAATGAGGCAACAAAAAAAAAAATGAAATATTTTATAGAAAAAATATATTTTCTAGAACTTTATTGTGTGCTTGAGAACTTCTTATTGTTGTTGTTGTTGTTGTTGTTGTTGTTGTTGTTGTTGTTGTATTATTTTACTTGCTTTTTTTTATTGTTCTTGCTGTTGTTCTACAAGTTGACAGTCATAATTATCGCGGATGTGTTGTTGTTGTTGTTATATTAGTAGTCATAATTATCGCTGCTATTGTTGTTGTTGCCATAAGTATTGTTCGTTAGTAGAAGTACTTGTTATATTAGCTGTGGCTCTGGTTGTTGTTGTTTTTATTGTAGCTGTTGCTCTTTCTTCTAAAGCAGCACAGTCGACGACGATTCAAGGCGAATGAACTTTTGGAGCGATGCCATGGCATACATATACAATTGCAAATACACATGCACATGCATACAAACATTGCTCACACAAAAAAGCACACAAGCAGCAGAATATGAACAACAACAACAACTAATATGGAACAGTTCATAGCCAATAAAAAACGCATAAAGTTTAATAATAAAAAATAATGCTTTTTGTCGTTGTTGCTTTTGTTTTTGTAATTGTTGGTGATAAAGTTTTTGTATGATTAGGAAAATTAAAAACAGAACAAAGAGTAGATATTTTTTTGTTTTATTAAAAATCTATAGATTTTTTTTTAAAAAATGCTGAAAATTGGCACAGAACAATGTGCTGGACAGCCAATGTAGCAAAGTTTAAATATTTGTTTGGTTGATTGTTTGTTTTTATTATTTGCTTATAGCTAGAAAAGTATAAAAAAATAAAGTACAAAAAAGCAGAAGCTAATAAAAGCGATTTTAAAAATCGTACGAGCTCCGCAAATTCTTTGTCTTTTATAGTATTTTATTTGAAATGAAATAAAATTTGTTATTTTTACATTAAAAATAATTTCAGCTGGGCTGCAGCAAGCTGGCAGGCCTAAAGTTATGCTTTAAATGTTTTTATAAAATCCTAACATTTGCTTCTTTTAAGCCAAAAACCAAAACGCTGCAAAAAAAAAAAATTAAAAAAACAAACATTAAAGTCATCAAATGTGTAAATATCGTAAAAATTACAATTATCAAGAAACTGTTAAAACAAAAGTGAAAATAAAAATTTTCCAGAGAAAAAATTGAAAGCAATTAATTAATGAAAGGAAAATTTTCGTAGGTAACCAAACATAGCAAATAAACTGAACAATACAGCTTTTCATCATAAAATCTTAAACAAATATCGTAAAAAATTAAATGCTCTTTTAAGGCGCAGGCTATTGTAAATTTACATAAATGAGTGTAAAAATACAATAATTAAAAAAAGCAATTAATATTAAGTTTTTTATATTTAAATTTTAAAGAAAACAAGCAAAACTTCAAGGTTTTCTCTGGAAATATAAAAGTTTATCTATGGTAAGAGCTGTAACAGAGAGCTATATAAAGGTTTTTAATAAAGTATAGAAAATCAGGGACAATAAAGAATAACATAATTTGGAACAATTTGCATAATTATGTTATGTTAATAATTTATATTATAATTTGCATTTAAGAAAGTATTACTACACTGAGAAAAAAAACATACTTTAAAATTAAACAAAAATTTTTAAAATATAAATTTAACGCCTTTGCGTTTCTACAAAACAAAATTTAAAACAATTGTGTTTAAATTTCAACTTTACACTCCTATTAATTTTTTTTTTATTCATTATTTCTTTGAAACTTTCTTTGACATTTTTTGAATTTTGAATTTTCATTGGTTTGAAAAATATCGAACATAAAATAAAATAAAAACTAATGCAGTTTTTCAATATTGAAATATTTAAAATGCAAACTTCATTGAAAGGAGTTGAGATTCGGTATTCGGAGGGTCCCAAGGGTCGCTGATAACGAATCTGTCATCAAAAACTCGGAAAAAATTAAAAAATGGCATCGAAAAAATTATGCTTTAAAACATTTGTTTTAAATTTAAAAATTTTTGTTTTAAATTTGTTTTCTTATTTAAAAAGATTGTTTTAAAAACAAAAACCCTTGTTTTAAATATAACTTTAAGAACAGTTGTGTTTAATTTAAATGAATTTGTTTCAAGCTCTATTTCAAAAACAAATTCGTTTAAAATGAACACAATTTCATTAAATTTTAACACATATTTCCCTCAGTGTATATATATTTTATAGTTTATCTTTCTCTTACTAGCCCGTCCTTTGACAGGTTGGATTCAATGCCGTCACTTATTAGTATCAAATAAATTTTCTGTGCATACTTTCAGGCTGAACATTTTTTCCGTAAGAGCACGAAAATAGCCTTTTTACAGTTTGAGAGATATAAGGTACGGCGCATGATTTATAAAGAAAAAATATATCTTGAGTGCATACTTTTAGGCTGAATATATTTTCGTTAAATAAAAGCAAAAATGAACAGTTTGAGTAATATTAGGTGCGGAGCACGACATTTGCCATTTATTTATTAAGATAACGTTTTTTATCAACGGGCCACTTTTGATTCCAGTTTGCCGAACACATTTTACCAGATAAGTCTGCCTGTGGTGACCGTGGCATGCAGGTTAAGTGCGTGGCTTGGCCTGCTCGGAGCCCGAGTTCGATCCCCAGTCGCGGCGAAAAGTTTTTTCAAAAATTTTTTCTGATCGGTCACCACCTCTCTGCATTAAATGATAACCTCTCGCGAGTTATATGACTTGTGTGATTCGCCGTTATCTCAATTGAATTGGGAATTGTGTCACACATAAGATAATGGAGACTTTGTTCATGAAGGCTATGTTTGGGCTCCGTATCTCACCTTGTTTTATTAAAAATCAAGCCTTTTATGTTTTTTTTTTTGCTTTATACACTCATAAAAAAATCAATCTTTCTCCAATAAAAACATGTCTCTATTTTTGATAATAGCAATTTTCTCTTTTTCAAATAAAATTTTCATCAATAAGAATAAATTTTCACATTTTTGAAGAAATATTTCTTAACTTATTCATTTATTCAAATATTTCTTCACTTAAGTATTTTTCTCGCACAAAAAATTACCATTTATAGAGAAAAATTTATTGAAATGAAAAATTTTTCCTATATTTTGATAAAAAATTCACTATGCGAAGTATGTATTTTTTTTTTCAATAAAAATAAATTTTTTTTTAAAAAATAAAAAAATTCTTCTCTAAAAACGATATATTTTCATGTATTTCTCTTTCTCATGGAAGCTTTTTATCACTTTTAGGAAATTTTTAAGATCACATTTTGAGAAAAGCATTTTCTAGAGCAGTCATGAGCAGGAAAATAAATTTAGTGAGTCGAGGTTTTTGTTTTTTTAAACAAACACAAAATTATCCTCATATTTGCTTTTGATCATCGTTGCAAAAAAAAAAAAAAAATAACCAGCAAAACAAAAACAAATCATGTGCGTTTTGTGCTACACATGTACAAACATTTCAAGCGCAGCGCAATCGAGTAAGGCTTGCTTACCCAGTAGACAATGACATCGCTGCTAGCAGGCCTTCCTGTAGATTTTGTAGTACTGCCGCACTCATATACAATTACACTTTCTTTTTTATATGAAGTGGCAAAATTTCGCAGGCCTTCCGCTCCGATAGCTCACCAGAGGCCTGATAGAAGCACTTCTTAAGAATGGCTAAAAGTAGGGGAAAACAAAAGTGTTGAAAAAATATTTTTTTCTTTTAAACCTTTTTCTATTTATTTATGTATTCTATGATTTTATCTTCTCTCCTATCTTTTTTTAAGTTAGATTAATTTCAATCTATAATCTTTGATATAGCAGTAAGAAGAGTCATTATTGCGTCATATTTTTAAACTGATATATATTCTTACTTTCAACGAAAAAGGTGCCTTGAAGTATATGAAAAGTCAGTCTTTGGAGGGAAAACAAATTTGTTGTGCTGCCTTTTGTACAGAAAAGGAAGGCCTTCAAGAAGTGATTATAATAGCAGCGAGGAACGGATGTATTTAGTCTTCAAAAGTAGCAGTCAATGCAGGCCTTTGTATGAAGAGCGCTGGTTAAATTGCCTATTGGGTAGCTTTGCATGCATTTGTTGTTGTTAGCAACAAGAAATTGTTGTTAGAAATTTAGTGTACTTCGGTTTTGTTGCTATTCTTTGTACGTGTTGTTGTTATTTTTTGCACGCGTTGTTATTTTTACAAATGTGCAAACACAAAGTTGAAAAAGCAAAACAAATTTGTAGCTGAGCCAACTGAGCTAATTGAGCAACTGGAAGCTCATGTCTGCTCTAGAGTATAGTCTATACCTATACTCTCTTTATATGATGTCTTTTTTACCATATTCCGAGAAACTTTTTTCTTAGTGTAGAGAAGTTCCTTATTATACCCTTAACCTGAAAGGTCAGGGTATATTAACTTTGTGCAAACGTTTGTAACGCATAGAACGAAGCCAGTCCGGTAAAGAAAAGTATATATATTCTAAATCAGCGTCACCACGTGAGTCGAGCTATCTATGTCCGTCCGTCCGTCCGTCCGTCCGTCCGTCCGTCCGCCCGTCTGTGTGTTGTCCGTAAACACAGGATAAGAAGAAGGAGTTGAGATTATAGGATGAAACTTGATACACATGATCACATAGACACAAGGATCTGCACTATTGAATATTTTTAATCCGCCCACGGACACGCCTACCTCCCATACAACTCAAAAATTTAAAACCGCATAAATAAGCTCGTAATTAGCCTACAACAATAAAATTTGGTATGTATGTAGCTTGTATTAACACAAAAATGTCCTCGAAAAATGGGTATCATCCGCTCACGGACACGCTCACCTCCCATACAACCCAAAAATGGAAAACTCAATAAATAAGCTAATACTTAACCTGCAGAGATAAAACTTGACAGGTTTGTTTTTTATGATGAAAAAAAGATGATTTTGCAAAATGCACATTCTCCGCCTACGAACACGCCTATCTCCCATACAACGCAAAATTTGAAAACTGTATAACTTAGCTCATAATTAACTTACAACAATAAAATTAGGTATGTATGTACTTTATATCAAAGCAAAGACGCCTTCGAAAAATGGGTGTCATCCGCCTACTGACACGTCCATCTCCCATACAACCCAAAAATTGAGAACTCAATATATAAGCTTCTGTTCAACCTACAGAGATAAAATTTGGCACGTATGGTTTTTATGACAACACAAAGATGTTTTTGACAAATGGGCTTAATTGGGCCCACTATTTTGAAAATACCATAAAAAGATTCATACATGGCCTACAGGGCTTAAAATTGGTATGGGAGGATCTTATTTCAAAACAAAGGTGTGGGCGTCACCCGAACACGAACACGCCCACCTTCCACACAACTCATAATATTGAAAATACCATAAAAAGGTTTGTGTATAACTTACAGGGATTAAACTTTGTATGAGAGAATTTTATATCAAAACTGAGGTGCGCCAGCCGCGCACGAACACACCCTACTCCCATACAACCCACATTAGTAAAACTGTTAAAAACTGTAAAAAAAATAAGAATTTATTTATGTTTGTTAAAGTATATCAATATATATTTTTTTAATATGATAGGTTAAGAGGTTAAGGGTATTCCATAGTCAGGCTGGACCGACTTGAGTTACTTTAATTTTTTTTTAACAACTTTTGTACTGGAGACTATAGTTGGTTTTAAAAGAAAATCAAGCTTATCAAACAATTCCTTGGATATAAAAACATAGAACTGCAAATTTTCAAAAATTTTCCAAAATGTGTTTTATATGAAATATTTTCATATAAAAACAAAAAATTATAAAAATTCAAGAACAACATTCACACTGAAAAAAAGAAGTCGTCATTACATTTGTCAAGTACAATAAAAATGTGCAGTTTTGTGTTTTTATGTCCAAGTAATTGATTAATAAGCTAAATATTCTTTTGAAATCAGTTATTAGACAATCTGAAGTACAAAAGTTTCTCAAAAATGCAATTAGGGGGACGCCAAAATTGGTTCATACAAAAAAAATTATAGATGAAAATACTTTATACAAACTACTTAATTTTGGTATTGGAATTGGTTGTCAGATTTTAAATACACTCTATTAGTCAGTCCTCTGTTTAATAGAGCGAAAAGAATCAAATCAATTTAAGAAAATGCTGTGAATTCTTCTTTGCTTTCGGCATACCTACGTTATGTGAACATTTTTGACAAAACATTCTTGACAAAAAATTCTGAAAACTCCGTCGTACACGTCGTTATTTTTGACGTTATATTCAACAACGTTAAAAGTGAACTCGGTTTCTATGAAATAATCAATTTTAATATTCGGACTTCAGAAATGCGACGTAATAACTGAAACGTTGTTATTAACGTTAAAACCAAGAAATTTATTTTTTAAGGTCCACAAATAGGCGTTCATTTCAGGAATAACCTCTAAATTAAACCCAAATCATTCTCCACCGAAAAATTTCTTCATGAAGCCTGCAGGCTTGGAACCAGTAAATAGTGCCTGGCATTGATTCGGGAAATACATAATTTTCGAGTGATTTTGTTAAAATCTCTTGAGATTTTTGAAATGTCATGATATTTTTATTGTTTTCACACAACTTTATAAATATATATAATATATCATATATTTTCATGTTCATTTCATGATTTTCGTTCAAAATATAATAATATGATATAATTTTGAATTGATGAACGATTTTGTAAAAAATTTTGAATAGCCGCGAGATTTGTTGTGTTATTTTTAAATTTTGAATAGCTATGATATTTTTTATGGTGAATTTCAATGGTATATTCTGTGCGCTTTTTTAATTACTGCATAATATTTAATTAAATGTATCTCACAAGAGATTTTTTAATTTTTTAACTCAGATAAACTTGAGTTTTTTTTGTTAGAATTGACTTTTTCAATTTTTGTCAAAATTCGCAAATTTGTCGAATTCAAACTTAATGAGACAGTTTGCTCAAAATTTTACAGTAGTCTTTGTGGTTATTAGAACGAGCAGTATTGTATTTAAAGTTTCTGTGTGGTTTTCAATGGTGCCTTTTTAAAAATGTATTGCTTTTAATATACAAATATACTACTTTAAGTGCAGAAAAAAGTTCCTCAAAGGGTATCAAATTCATTTTGAACATTTTCCATTTGATTTAAAGAAATAACTTCAAAAGCTTATATGAGGAGCAAACAAAGCGGACTTATGTACTGTAAACATTTTTGTATTTTGTTGTAGGTTTGGTGCTCTCTAAGATCATATCTATAGATATTAAGTTTTTAGATTCAAAACCGGTTTAAATCTACATAAAACAGTCTGATTTCGATACTCAAAATACTCGAATAGATCGTAAAAGATATATAAAAAATCGAAATATTATTCAAAATCGTCAGAAAATAAAGTTGATTTTCCAAAATAGCCTCAAAATAAAATACTAAAATGCTGTATTAGAAGTTCGAAGCATACATCTGAATTCTTGACTTTATGATCCAGAAAACAAAAAAAAAAAAAGTATATTGAAAAAAATTATTGGGAAAATTAATAACAATCACAACCTTACCCCAAATAGGTTTTCCCTGCGAATATTTTTAAAAAATCATATCAATTTTTATATTGTAAGATCTACTGCCTAAAAAGTTTGAATTTTATTAAATTTTTAATTCAGAAATTTTTTCTTAAAATTTTGCAACAGTGAAGTAGTATTTTAACGCCATCACTGTTATTGGAAGTTCTACTACATTTGCCATTCTAGAAATTTCTTTGCTCGGCTTCATCTTGTTATTATTTCATTTTAATTTTATTTGCATTTCATATCTCTAAGCAATATCGTCGTTCATTATATGTATTGCTATTTATAACTTTATAACTTAATTGATTATAATTCTTATCAGCTGGCAAGACGACGACGTCGAACTGGCGTGCGTCCAAGTAACTTGTATGCTTAGTTAGCTAATTAAAAAAGAAAACAAAAACAAAGAAATAAGAGCAAATATTAAGTTGCAATGTTACTGGCAAAATATTGAAACTAACTGTCGACATGGAGAAATTGGCTACAATGGCAGTAATAAAAGCCAATATTAAAAAGCTACCGTTATGAGCCAAATAAAGCTTGACAAACTGCAGCGCGTCATCGATTTGAAATAATAAACTTCAAAATAGACCATATTAGTTGCTATTACGGTTCATATGATAAATAATAGAAAACCCTTTACAAGAGTAGAAAAAAGTTACCTTTACAGATATAAAAGCACTTAAAATTCTGCATTGGCTTAGTTGATTTTGATTTTTTTTAAGCATGAATGAATGAAAGATAAAAAGTTTAAAAACAATCTTCAAAGGCATTAAGCACTTATAATTCTGCATTAGTTTAGTAGAATGAAGTGCTAAGAAGCTACGATGAACTTGATTTTTTTTTTAAAATGAATGAATCTTCCAAAAATAACAACTATAAACACAACCTTTAAAGGGATAAAGCACTTATAATTCTGCATTGGTTTAGTGAAATGCAGTCTTAAGTATCTACGATAAAATTTAACTTTGAAAGTAAGAATGAATGAGTCTCACCAGAAAACTAGAAACAGAACAAAATAATCTTTGCAGTGAAAGTACTTATAGTTCTTCATTGGTTTAGTAGAATGTAGACTTAAGTAGTTGCTCAAGAAAACTAAGCTTAATTGTTTTTTTTTAATTTTTAATTATTCTTAGTTCATTCTTGCGACACTAAAAACAAAACTTTATTTTATTTTCATTAAAAAAAAAAAATTTCTCTTTAAAGTAAATTCCTTAGATTGCAAAAATATCGCCTTCGGTAGCATTTATAATTCTAACTTCTAAAATAATGTTACTTCTGTTCCATGCTTACATATGTCATCCACTTCTACATGAACATAATTAATAATGGCGACACACACACAACACTGACAACATAAGTTCAAATTATGACAGGTTGCTGTATTTTTGACGCGCGTCCAAAAAACTGTCAGCCATAAAAAATCGACTTAAATCGGTTTGCTTTTAATTCTGCTTTGCTGTTTATAGCTCAATCATAAAATTATTTTTTTTTTTCATTTTTAATTTTTTTCTTGACTTGAACGTAAAACAACAGCTTAATGTAGCTGACAAGAAATATAATTTATAGTTAATAAAATAGTTGATTTTTTTGTTTTTAATTTTTATATTTTTTGTCAAATTTTTTTTGATTTTTTTTTTTTTTGTGTTTGCTACTCACTAAAAATAAATAAAAAGCCATCAAATTTTTT
Organism: Tetanocera ferruginea; assembly: GCA_958299015.1. Lineage (NCBI taxonomy): Eukaryota > Metazoa > Arthropoda > Insecta > Diptera > Sciomyzidae > Tetanocera > Tetanocera ferruginea. Next base: position 47,846,881 of record OY282640.1, on the reverse strand, counting down.
AGCAAGGAAAATTGAAAGAAAAGACAAAACAAAACAAAAGAAAAAAAAATGAAGCAGTCGTTAAATGATGTTAATTAGTTAAAAACACAAAACAACTGTGAACATCATAAACCAACTTAAATTGAGTTAAAGCCTAAGAAAAATAGAAACAAAACCAAAAAAAAAAAAAAAAAAAAAAAAAAGAATTATTATACAGTAGTAAACTTCAGAAGACATTATTTATTAGTTACGTCATGTTTTTAGATAGTATTTTTTGTAGTCGGTATAGAAAGTAACCGGTTGTGCAGGCATTAAAATTGTTGTGTACTTAAAACAAAAATAAATTTAGCACAACTAAAAAAAAAAAAAAAAACCAATAAACAAAATGAAGGCAAAAAAGCAAAAACCGAGTTGAAATTAAAATTCTTAGCTTATTGAAAATCAGCTGAACGAAAACAATAAAAACAAACGCAAAAAAAAATTAACACGATAGGCAGCAAAACCTTGAATACATAATCAAGTTAGATATTATTTATTTGTATGCAAGGAACGTAGGCGTTTAGCGTGTTTGGGGGCAGGGATGGGCTAAAGATGGGCTTTTGCTAAAGGTGGGTGCAGTTTATTCGCCTACTGAACTTGAATTCTAATTAAATAATAAATTAATACAAAACCAAAAGCATTTTCATGTTAAAAAGGCAAAGAAACAAAGTATATATTGTTAATAATGAACATTGTATTATGTATGTATATAAAACATTATTATATACATAAGGTTACAAAATCGTTAGCACAATCCTTTCAATAAATAAATAAGAAGAGATTTGATGTGATGTGAACTGATTTGTTATGAAATGTCCACGTTGAGATGACTTCATTGACTTCACTTGACTTGACGTTAACTTGCCGTTATTTTGAGGTTAACTTCACGTTAACATAACATTAACTTCACATTAACTTCAAGTAAACTTCACAGTAACTTCACAATAACTTCACGCAACTTCACGTTAACTTCACGTAAACTTCACGTTAACTTCACGTTAACTTCACGTTAACTTTACGTTAACTTCACGTTAACCTGACGTTAACTTCACATTAACCTGACGTTAACTTCATGTTATCTTCACGTTAACTTCATGTTAACCTCAGGTTAACTTCACGTTAACTTAACGTTAAGTTCACTTCAAATTAACATTAACTTCAGTTAACTTCACGTTACCTTCACATTAACTTGACGTTAACTTCAGGTTACTTCACGTTAACTTCACGTTATGTTCACGTTAACTTCAAGTAAACGTCAACTTAATTTCAAGTTAACGTCAAGTTAACGTCAAGTTAACGTCAAGTTAACGTTCACTTGACTTTAACTTGACGTTAACTTGATGTTAACTTCAGGTTACTTGACGTTAACGTGACGTTTACTTCACGTTAACTTCACGTTAACTTCACGTTAACTTCACTATAACTTCACGTTAACTTCACGTTAACTTCACGTTAACTTCACGTTAACTTCAAGTTAACTTCACGTTAACTTCACGTTAACTTCACGTTAACTTCACGTTAACTTCATGTTAACTTCATGTTAACTTCACGTTTACTTCACGTTAACTTCACGTTTACATCACGTTCACTTCACGTTAACCTCACGTTTACATCACGTTCACTTCACGTTAACTTCACGTTAACTTCACGTTAACTTGACGTTAACTTCACGTTAACTTCACGTTAACTTCACCTTAACTTCACGTTAACTTCACGTTAACTTCACGTTAACTTCACGTTAACTCCACGTGAACTTCACGTTAACTTCATTTTAACTTCACGTTAACTTCACGTTAACTTCACGTTAACTTCACGTTAACTTCACGTCAACTTCATGTTAACTTCATGTTAACTTCACGTTTACTTCACGTTGACTTCACGTTTACATCACGTTCACTTCACGTTAACCTCACGTTTACATCACGTTCACTTCACGTTAACTTCATGTTAACTTCACATTAACTTCATGTTAACTTGACCTTAACTTCACGTTAACTTCACGTGAACTTCACGTTAACTTCATTTTAACTTCACGTTAACTTCACGTTAACGTCATGTTAACTTCATGTTAACTTTACTTTAACTTCACGTTAACTTCACGTTAACTTCACGTTAACTTCACTTTAACTTCACGTTAACTTCACGTTAAGTTCACGTTAACTTGACGTTAACTACAGATTACTTCACGTTAACTTCACGTTTTCTTCACGTTAACTTCATGTTAACTTCACATTAACTTCATGTTAACTTCATCTTAACTTCACGTTAACTTCACGTGAACTTCACGTTAACTTCATTTTAACTTCGCGTTAAGTTCACGTTAACGTCATGTTAACTTTACTTAAACTTCACGTTAACTTCACGTTAACTTCACGTTAACTTCACGTTAACTTTACTTTAACTTCACGTTAACTTCACGTTAACTTCACGCTTACTTCACGTTAACTTCACTTTAACTTAAAGTTAACTTTACGTGACGCTGACTCTAACTCTGACGCTGACTTTGACTCTGACTCTGACTCTGACTCTGACTCTGACTCTGACTCTGACTCTGACTCTGACTCTGACTCTGACTCTGACTCTGACTCTGACTCTGACTCTGACTCTGACTCTGACTCTGACTCTGACTCTGACTCTGACTCTAACTCTGCCTCTGACTCTGACTCTGACTCTGACTCTGACTCTGACTCTGACTCTGACTCTGACTCTGACTCTGACTCTGACTCTGACTCTGACTCTGACTCTGACTCTGACTCTGACTCTGACTCTGACTCTGACTCTGACTCTGACTCTGACTCTGACTCTGACTCTGACTCTGACTCTGACTCTGACTCTGACTCTGACTCTGACTCTGACTCTGACTCTGACTCTGACTCTGACTCTGACTCTGACTCTGACTCTGACTCTGACTCTGACTCTGACTCTGACTCTGACTCTGACTCTGACTCTGACTCTGACTCTGACTCTGACTCTGACTCTGATTCTGACTCTGACTCTGACTCTGACTCTGACTCTGACTCTGATTCTGATTCTGATTCTGACTCTGACTCTGACTCTGACTCTGACTCTGACTCTGACTCTGACTCTGACTCTGACTCTGACTCTGACTCTGACTCTGACTCTGACTCTGACTCTGACTCCGACTCTGACTCTGACTCTGACTCTGACTCTGACTCTGACTCTGACTCTGACTCTGACTCTGACTCTGACTCTGACTCTGACTCTGACTCTGACTCTGACTCTGACTCTGACTCTGACTCTGACTCTGACTCTGACTCTGACTCTGACTCTGACTTTGCCTCTGACTCTGACTCTGACTCTGACTCTGGCTCTGACTCTGACTCTGACTCTGACTCTGACTCTGACGCTGACTCTGACGCTGACTCTGACTCTGACTCTGACTCTGTCTCTGACTCTGACTCTGACTCTGACTCTGACTCTGACTCTGACTCTGACTCTGACTCTGACTCTGACTCTGACTCTGACTCTGACTCTGACTCTGACTCTGACTCTGACTCTGACTCTGACTCTGACTATGACTCTGACTCTGACTCTGACTCTGACTCTGACTCTGACTCTGACTCTGACTCTGACTCTGACTCTGACTCTGACTCTGGCTCTGACTCTGACTCTGACTCTGACTCTGACTCTGACTCTGACTCTGACTCTGACTCTGACTCTGACTCTGACTCTGACTCTGACTCTGACTCTGACTCTGACTCTGACTCTGACTCTGACTCTGACTCTGACTCTGACTCTGACTCTGACTCTGACTCTGACTCTGACTCTGACTCTGACTCTGACTCTGACTCTGACTCTGACTCTGACTCTGACTCTGACTCTGACTCTGACTCTGACTTTGCCTCTGACTCTGACTCTGGCTCTGACTCTGACTCTGACTCTGACTCTGACTCTGACGCTGACTCTGACGCTGACTCTGACTCTGACTCTGACTCTGACTCTGACTCTGACTCTGACTCTGACTCTGACTCTGACTCTGACTCTGACTCTGACTCTGACTCTGACTCTGACTCTGACTCTGACTCTGACTCTGACTCTGACTCTGACTCTGACTCTGACTCTGACTCTGACTCTGACTCTGACTCTGACTCTGACTCTGACTCTGACTATGACTCTGACTCTGACTCTGACTCTGACTCTGACTCTGACTCTGACTCTGACTCTGACTCTGACTCTGACTCTGACTCTGACTCTGACTCTGACTCTGACTCTGACTCTGACTCTGACTCTGACTCTGACTCTGACTCTGACTCTGACTCTGACTCTGACTCTGACTCTGACTCTGACTCTGACTCTGACTCTGACTCTGACTCTGACTCTGACTCTGACTCTGACTCTGACTCTGACTCTGAATCTGACTCTGACTCTGTCTCTGACTCTGACTCTGACTCTGACTCTGACTCTGACTCTGACTCTGACTCTGACTCTGACTCTGACTCTGGCTCTGACTCTGACTCTGACTCTGACTCTGACTCTGACTCTGACTCTGACTCTGATTCTGATTCTGACTCTGACTCTGACTCTGACTCTGACTCTGACTCTGACTCTGACTCTGACTGTGACTCTGACTCTGACTCTGATACTAGGGTACTAGTCGTGATATGATATGACATAATAATTATTTTTTGTTTTGTTTTTTTTTCAAGCAAACTTATTTATACGCAATTTCAATTTGTTTTTAATATAATGCTGATTTCATATTGATCTGCACTACATATTTTTATTGCTTACGATGTTTTGCTTACAAGCGATATGATTTTAATTTGATTTTCGATTTGTTTATGTTTTGACTGTGACCTGCTTTGACTTGGTGTTGATTCTTTTTCGATTAGATGATGTTGATTTGATTCAAATGCATACTTGATTTCAATGAAATTTGTTGATTTTTAAATGATTTGAATTTAATTTGATTTTATTTCAATTGATTTGATGTGATAACTGCATGTTTTTTTGACTTGATGTCGGTCTTGTTTTGATTTTGTTTCAATGGACGATATCAGCTGATTTACTCAATCAACTCAACTCAACTCAACTCACTCATTTAAAATGCATCTCATTAAATTTTGCTTGATTTCATATCATTTGTTTGTAATATTTTTATTACTTATTTGGTTTCAATATGATTTATATTTATTTTGCTTATCAATTTGATTGAATTTAATTTGAATTGATTTGCCTGCATTTGTATTTGTTTGTCATATAATATGTTACTGATTTGTTGTGACATTTTGTTCAATCTATATTTTTTGTTCTATGTGCGTTTGACCCGGGCGATTTTTGTCGTAACTGTCACTATCTTAATTTCCTTCAGAGTTTATTTCTTGCTATTTGTTATATGTTTCTTAATTTGATTTGTCATCTAGTCCCTTACTTAACATACCAGCGGCTTCTCACACGTGTTTTACGTTCTTTCTTATTCAAAGTAAATAATAACAAAACTACACTAGAGTGCAAAAGTGCACTTCATGCTGTCTAGACTAATATTTTTTTTATTTTCAATTTGTTCAATACTAATCTTATCTGTTTTTGTTACTGTTTTGTTGTTTCCATTATCTTCATTGTGAATTATTATTCTATATTTTTTCTGCTATGCTGTTGTAAATAAAAATAATAACAATAATAATAATAAATAACAAAAAAAAAAAAAAAAAAATAATAAATAATTGATAGACATGTGAAAATATGTTAAGTACACAATATTTAAATGGCCGCACATGCAGAGTAGAGTAGTTTTCTGAACGTCATTGTAAACAAAATAATTTCCTCACATATGTTGCCTGTGACAGCTTGTTAGAATATTGTCTGTCCGTCTGTTTGTCTGTCTATAAAAACAGTGATGGCGTTGGCGAATTTACTGCAATAGCCTGGGTATTGATGGCAGATTACTTAACTGTTAATCTAAAGCTGGGTGTGGCCAAAATAGCCGCCACTAGCCAGCCACCACTGTAAAAAGCTTTAAGCTTTTTGTTTGTTGATTTATTTAGATTTGTTTGTCTGCCATAAAAAATTGCAATATTTTTATAATTATTTTTTTTTATTTATTTGCTCTATTATATTGTAGCAAACAAGCCGCTCCCTTTGTTGTAAAAAAAAATCACAACAGCAGCGGCAACAATGTTTATATTAATAAACAGCAAAAACAACAAAAACAACAACATATGCAATCAATACTGTGAAACAAACAAACCAAATAGATTGATTTAGATTTAAATATGTGTTTTCATCTATCTATCTATCTACACTTTTTCACACGCAGTTTATTGCCTTGTGTTTTTTTTTTTTTTGTATCATTTTGATTGTATTTTTGTTTTTTTTTTTTTGTTATTTGGCTGTTTTTAGTTTGGTGCGCATGTTGTTGATTTAAATATTGTTGCAAGTAATTTGGTGAATGTCAACAATGTGCCAAATTGTTTTGTCAACCTTGCATATTTAATTATATAGATGATTTTCTTAAAGATTTATATGCATACGAGTATAGTTTATTTATTTTTTGAATTAATTTGTGTTTTTGTTGTATACAGACATACGTATAATATCAATATTTTCTGAATTTGGGTATTCTTATTGACAATCTTGTTGTGATTGTCAAACATTTTATAAATAATTTGATTTTTTGCAATTTTTTGAAACTCAATTAGATATTGATTCACAAGTTCTTAACTTCTTATACTTATAGAAGCATAAGATTGATTTAAAAATCATATTTAAAAAAGTATGCAGGATGGCAGGATGACCTAATAATTTATGCTTATCGCTTAAACCTTTATTCTTAACATCATTATCTTTCTTCATTCCTTTTTTTTCTTATGTCTGTCCAAACCTTTGATCTTAAAATCGTCCTAACCACAAAAAGAGAACATAAAATTAAGTTTATTGAAACTCTCGCAATACAAACGTGTAGAATAAAATTACCAAGCAATGGATTATCGGTGATAATTTTAAAAAAAACTTAACGCATTAATTCAAGATATTTATTATTACTTAAGTGTTCTTATACATCATCCTATGTTATTCTGTAGTCCAAATATTAAAGTATAAAATTTATTTCATAAAAATCGGCCCAGTAGTTTTGGAGTTTAATTCACACAAATCATTTGCTCTTCATTTAAATATATTACTTTGGATAAATTTTCTTAAAAAACACCCCTATGTTGTACTCCAACACAAATATGATAGTTTGAAATTATTTCATAAAGGTCGGATAAGTAATTTTACAGTTAACTTCACTCAAATAATTTGCGTTATAGTTAGATGTTCTTTAAAAAAATATCCTTTTGTTATTCTTTAGCAAAAATATGATATGCTTAAATTTTTATTTCATTAACAAAAGGCCAATATTTTTGGACTTTACTTCATACGAAGCATTTGCACTTCAATTTCATATAAGTAAAGATCAGCAGAGATGTGTACTTTAAAGTAGAACTTTCAGTTTCACGTGAACACGATTTGCACGTGTATTTCAAATAACATGACTAAAAAGGTATGTGCTGTTCAGTGGCGTAGCGAGCATAACTGGCGCCCGGGGCAAAACAATTTTTTGGCTCCCCAAATGAAATAATGAAAAAAATTATGATATATTATATATATTTTTTAATATTTAGTACAAATAATTATAATACACTTATTAGATTACATTAATACAAATAACACTATGCGTGGAAATCAGAAAAAGGTTCTGTACACGACAGTTCATTATATTTTGTTTCAGATTTAGGGTCTCTTAACACGAAAATCGCAAAACAAGTTTTTATAGTTAAGCCTAGTAGGGTAAACTGGGGTACTCTTGACTTTGGTGCACATTTGACTATGACGTTTTCGGTATGAACGAGATTTTACAAGATTTTTAAAGTTTTTCTCACTTTTTTCAAATATAGTCGCATATGTTGAAATATATCTTGTACACTTCTTGTTCAATATTAATAATCACGCTAAGCCGAACAAATTTCTAATTTGCTTCATGTTTGATCAACAAATTTTTTCATTTGGATGAGTAGTTTTTGCGCAATCATAATTCATAAAAAATCGAAAACTATTTTCATTTTTAGTGGAGAATACAAGCTACCGCCGAAAGAAATGCGTGCAAAAATACGGTCAGGAGATGCATTTGAGTGAAGACGCTAAAATTTGACATTGTACTGTATTTTACATATTTTATTCAATTTAACACTGATTGATACTGAAATAGAAATAAATATTTGAAGTGCTACTCTCAGGTTTGGAAAAACATCTTTTTCTTTAAATGGAAGTTCTGTTCGTTTTAAATCTGTATTATAAAACTCACCCAAATTTTAACAATTCTTTTCAAGATCGTTGTACGGATTATTCTTACTTAATAAATTTTCAACGTCAAGAAAATACCAAAATTTGGAATTAAGGTCCCTTGTCTTGTAAAGTGTGATCTTATTTGCTGATGCAGACGACCAAGAACGCTTTTCATAACGCCAGATTTTCGCTTTCTGTGGAAAGACCATATCTCGAGTCAATTCTCCGCGCATTTGTCGGCGACATTTTATACGGATTGTTGTATCGATTCTCCATTTTTTACAAAGATTTTTAGCCTTTTCGATAACTTTTTCACATATCTCGTTACGAATTTCTGCAAGTTCAGTCGCCAATAATTTGAGATCATGGAACGCTTCTTTAAACTTTATTTTAGGACCTTGTAATCTGAGCTGCACACGGTCAATTCTCTTAGAATTCAAGCCAGCAATGGACTAAAGTTACGATATTTAAATTCGGTTTAAGGTAAAGATTGACAGGAACCTTCATTTATGTCCTAGAAGCTCACAGAACCCTTAAAAGTCCATCCAAATGACGCAGCCAAGAATCAAATCCTAGAGAAGCAGCTGAAAGTTTTTTAAATAACATAAGGGGTATTCACGATTCAGTGCACTTGCCAGTGTAGTTGAGGAATTGTGCAGTTGTGCAGTTAGGTTTTCGTGAGCACACCAAAATTTTAATTGAGATTATTATTATAATTTTTATTGAGATTATTATTATAATTTGAATGAGATTATTATTTATCAAGTAATTGAAACTTAAACTCTTAAATGTTGCATCACTATTTCAAACCTGTCAAATTTTTCAATGTACACAACTACACAACTGCTCAAGTCCTCAAGTCCTCAATTTTAAGGCAATAGTAGAAATGTAGTTGTGTAGATTTTTGACGTACGTATATTTTGTTTTTGTTAAGTGCACAAGTTCTCAAGTCCTCAACTACACTGGCAACTGCACTGAATCGTGAATACCCCTATAGTTTTGATTTTTCTTTAACGTGTACTTTGTGAATTAAATACACGTTAGTATTGAAGTAAATGTTTCAAAAAACGTACTGCACGGAGTTGAAAGACCATGAACACGTGTTGTTTGAAATATATGTTGAGCAGAAGCTCTACTTTTAAGTGTTTATTTTAGTAAAATTCAAGTTTCACAGACCAAAAGTTTAATTTAATTAAAAAACGTTTTTGTCATGCCTAACAAAATGTTTGTTTTGTATCATAACGTGAAGAATTGAAGAAGAATTTTAAATTTCGTCTGCAACTTAGAATCCGCCATCTCGATTTTTGAACTTCTGATGCCAGGTTCCGATGACATTACGATTCGATGACATCGTAAAGCGCTTTACGCTATGATTGATTCAATTCATTCAAATATTAAGAAAGTTATTCTAGAATTAAATACATAATCGACTTGACTTTTTGTATTATATATGATACAAATGCGTATATGTAAATTTATGTGCTATACAAGATACGATGCCAGAATAAGCTTGACTGTTTTTATCATATATGATGCAATAACAGATTTGGCTTGACTGTTTGTATCATATATAATGCAATACCAGAATTGGCTTGACTGTTTGTATCATATATGATGCAATACCTAACCTACCGATATCATGATATCATGATTGATATCGTTTTGCTTGAACTCGGTTGTTAACTTTTAAAAAGATTAGCTTTTCAAAGCTTAAACATTTTTTTTTTATCTTTTGTAAACTTATTAACGAACTTACTAAAAAAAATTTTGTTTAAAATGATTAAAGTTCGACAAATAATTTAAAAAAGATTTTTTTGTGTAAAAAGTTGCATAAATTTATTAATAACAAAATCCTTTCGGTTCCCTAGGAAAGAATATTACAACCACACACAATGGTTTAGTTTGGTTCAGTCTCGAAAAAAATTCAATAAAAAAAAAAATTTCTGTGTTATAAAAAACTTTTGTTAAAAAATGAATTATAAAAAAATTTCAATTATTGTAAACTGCGCACTATATTTTACAGAATATTTTGCCCTAAAGTTAACGATGAAGCACATTAAAATTTAACTATTTTTTAACTATCATATTAATCAAAAGTTAATTTTTAAAGTAGCAACATCAGAGCATAAAAATACTCACCATGCCAACTTATTACAACGAAAAAAAAAAAAAAAATCGCATGACGAGCAAAAATTCTTAACTATAGCAAAAGTTATTTTAATGACCTTCAAAATTAAGTCCGCGTATTCCATATCAGCTGTTGTTGGTTGGCTGTTTTTATGCTTGAAACATATTAACATGTTCAAAGGTACTAAAGCTGAAGTTGAATTATGTTGATGTGTTAACCCTGTCATTCTGGCTTGGCAGCAAATTGAACCACAATTTTATGCTCTGCATAGATTATTAAGGCTGTGAAAAAAAAAAACAAAAAATGTTATAGCTTTACTGTGGCTAATAATGTTATTGTTAAGCTGTTGTTTTTGTTGTTGTTGTTATGCACAAGAGTGTTAAATATTTCAATTATTACAGCGTGGAAAACATTATTTTATGGCTTCCGCTCAAGAACAATGGCTAGAACCTGCTAAATGCGGGTTTTTTTTTATAACATTTTGTATTACAAAAAATAAACAAAATTAAAAAAATAAAATGAAGGGTAACAATTTGTAACAAAAATAATAACAATAACAATAACAATAATAAAAACAACAACAGGAAACGCATTAAGGTAAAACTTGTAAGTTGCTTAAAAGAGGAAAATAAAAAAAAAAAAAACACGCACAACATTCCATACAAAAAGTACTTAATTTTCAAGCGTGTTCCAACCTAAACAAATGCTAAACTTCAGCTTAAAAAGGTTTTTCATAAATCTACATAATTTCTTTGCGTTTAAAAACTTAATAATTTTCCTGTTCATTAAAACGAAAAAAAAGTTGCTGGTCTTTTGTTGTTGTGGCTTTGGCTTAGCGCTCTGGAGCTAACTACATTTCCCCTCTCTTTCTTGCTTCTTCTTCTTCTTCTTCTTCTTCTTCTTGTTAAGCTGTCAACTTATCTACGAACTTAATCGCTACGGTTTTTGATTTCGCACGTAGTGCACGACGAACATTGTTGTTGTTTTGTTTAGAAAACAAATTTAAATAAAATTTCATTTTCAACTGTAGGCAGCAAAAAACATTAAAAAATACATAGTTAAAAATGTATAACAACAGCAACAAAAACAACAACAACAAAAGCATTATTTATGCATACTCATTAACCAAAATAAAATACACAAAAAAAAAATGAAACCTAAACTCGACAGCTACAACGTGTTCGTTCGAAAACTGTCGGTTCGCATTGGCAACACTGTGTCATGTTGCGCCATCTAAATAATTAATTAATTTACGCGTGCGCAGCTTCGCGCGCCATTTAACGGCATGTTTTTGTATTTTGTTTTATTAAATTTTTATTGTTTTTGCTTTTTTTTTCTCGTCAAAAATGTAATTCGATTCGTTACTGTTTGTGCGGAGTATTCTTTAGGTTGTTTCTGTGCAGCTAAGTTGTGTTTTTTTTCTTTAATAAGCTGTTAAAATGAACATTAATAATCAATGGTTAAATGGGTGTGACATGGTTATGATTTTTGGCACAAAAAATATCTGACTTGTTGGTGTTTTGGTGTTGGTGTTAAGTATTGGCAAAAGTGCTTCAAATTTTTGTAAGAATTTGATATTTATACAAATTAACGTGTTAATGACAAACATAATTTAATGCTAACAAGTAGCAAAAGCAAGTTTTCATAGTTTGTCTAAGAATAGCAGTTTTATTATTGAGTTTTGTTATATTATCTATTGAAATAACAGTACCGAAAACATACAAATTTTTAAAGAAAAAAACTTCTGTTCCTTTACAGACCAGCTACTAAACTTGCTTTCTGGTATTCCAAATGCGTATATTTTTTTTTTGGCAATTAAGTTTGGAACATATTTTTATATATTTGAGAAACATACTTTTGAGTTCAAAATTTTATTTTGACTTTGTTTGCATTCAAAAAAATATCTTCTTTTATTGTAAACATAGTAAAAAGCTTAGTTGGAATAGTTGATTAAAAAAGTAATTTTTGCATTATTTTAAGATACGTAGATTTTTCACATACAGGATTTTTCATTTGTGAGTATTCTTTTGAATACTCTTTTAAAATACTACAAATCATTACAACACTCAGAAAAAAGTGTTTCGGAATATGATAAAAAAGGCATCATATTTAGAGAAAAATGGTATAGACTTTGCTCCAGAGAATGCTATTCTCTAATTGCGATACTTAAAATTCTCTAAAAATGATAAAAAGGTTCCATGAAATAGAAAAATATATCGTTTTTAGAGAAAAACACTTTTTTTTTTGAGAAAATATTTGTTTTTATTGAAGAAAATACTTCTCATAGTAAATATTTTTAATATAAAAAAATATAAGAAAAGGTTTTCATTTTCAATAAAATTTCTCTATAAATGAGAAATTTTTTTTGCGAAAAAAAAAATTATCATTATTAGAGACATTGAAATATTTCCATTTCCTAGAAGTAAAAAAATATTTCTTCGAAAATGTGAAAATTTATTCTAATTGAAGAAAATTTTATTTAAAAAAAGGAGAAAATTGCTATTATCAGAAATAGAGAAATTTTTTACCGGAGCAAGGTATGTGTTTTTTTCTCAGTGAAGATAAAAACCAAGATCTGCTTAAAAATTATTTTGCTTTCCGTATAAAAAAACTTATTTTGAACTAGCGGATGTTACCCGGTGTTACTCGGGGTTGTGCCTTGAGCACAGAAAAAAGATGATTTTTAAAACTGCTCTCATTTTTACATTTTTTAAATTATCAATTTAATTTTTAAATTTTTTAAATAACCGTTTTTTGGGGTTTAGCCCCTTCCCTCCATCGAAAGTGTTTAGTCTAATTTTCATTAAACAGTACCTGCCGGTCATATTTAAAAAAATAATTATATCTTCAACGTCTAGATCTGACGTCTGGTTTCTGAGGACAATGGTCACCCAGTTTGAAAAAAGTCATTTCGCGATCAATGTGCTTGAAGTTTTTCTAAGCATGCATTTAATATGCATTTTTATCTCAAAAACAAAATTCCAATTTTAAAAAATCCTTCTGGCATCGATTTGATTTTTGGATTGTCTTTATTCAACTTCGGTGTTGTTCGATACTTTTTGATTGATTTTTGTTTATATTTATATAACTTCGTTTGCCTTCGGCTCATTCCTTGATTTTTGTCGAAAGAACTTTTAAAAGCATAGGATTTATTTCAGTAACAGATACAAATGCCTACCAAGTTTCATCAAAATCGGTTCATCCGTTTGACGTGAATGAGCCAAACACAGTTGATTAAATAAAGAGCCCTCTCACGGAAGTTTTCTGAAATTTAAATAGCCTCAATCTGTTGCAGAATCAAGTTATTTCACGTACCAAATTTTAGTAAAATCGTTCAAGTCATTTAGGAGTTATTGAGTCTTAACAATACACTACTTAAAGCGCCCTCTTGCGGAATTCTTTGGAATTTTTGATATATATTGTTTTATATTGGGAGAAGTTGAACCTTCATACAAAATTTCATTGAAATCGGTCTAGGCGTTTAGAAGTTATAATATAGTACCTCCGCCCACTTTTTTACCCATGCTTTATCTTGGGTGCAGTTGAACCTTCGTACAAAATTTCATTGAAATCCGTCCAGGAGTTTAGGAGTTATTGAGTCTTAAAAAAGCACTACTTAAAGCGCCCTCTTGCGGAAGTCTTTGGAATTTTTTATGGCTTATGTTTTATTTTGGGAGCAGTTGAACCTTCATACAAAATTTCATTGAAATCGGTCCAGGCGTTTAGAAGTTATTATAGAGTGCCACGCCCATATACTTCCGCCCACTTTTTTACACCCCTATGTTCTTTTTCTTTATTAAATGTACTCGGTGTCCAAATTTCAGCTCAATCGGATAAACGGTGCGCGAGCCTATACGGAACAGACAGACAGACAGACAGACAGACAGACAGACAGACAGAGGGACAAACATTTGTTTTTATATATTAAGATTATATGCACTGAAAATTTTCTACAAATTATTAAAAAAAAAAAAATCTTAAGAATATCCAAGACATAATTTTAGATCATCAGTGTCTAATATTGAAGAAGAATAATTTCTTCAGATCTTTAAAAAGCCTTTAAATGGCACATTAAGTTTTTGGAGCTGAAAGAGCTTTTCTACATAGATTTCAATGAATAAAAGCTTTAAATTTTTTTAAAAAAGTTTTATAAAATATTTTGTTAATTTATGTATCAAACATATTGGAAAACATAAATATCAAAGCAGTCTGTTTTTGTCAGGCTTCACTGCATTTAAAATCGGAGTAAAAAAGTATGAGCGTGTAAAGATAAAGACCACACTTCGACTTTTATTATTTATTATTTCGACTTAAATCGGTTAAGTGTCGATCCTCTTCTTCCATATACTTTTTTATGTAAGCAATTTCATTGCCCATTTTTAATTTATTTTTCATAATGCTGATCTACTTTGAAATTTATTTGCAAACAAGGTAACGTTAAACAGCCTCTAAGACAAGTTTTCTCTTCAAAAGTTAGAAGAAAATTTTGTTCGCCTAGAATGCAAGTATTGAAGCATACTTCATTTACACACACGCAATTTGTATAGTCCCGACAAACAAAATGATTTACTTATAATATCGTTTATGAATCGCTTTCTTATACATTTCATTGAATAGCAATTATGGAGAAATTCCTCCTTCGTTAACGAATCGTTTAAACCGACAAAAGCAATTAGTGAATGAGTCGCCAAACCGTAGAAAATTAATTTTTTAACGAAATTTCATATTTAAAAGAAACAATTCGGTAACGAATCGTAAACTTTAAAAGAAGCAATTCAATAACAAATGGTCAAATTTAAAAAAAAAGGAATTCTTAAACGAATCAACACCTCGATACGAATC
The DNA here is from genome assembly GCA_958299015.1 of Tetanocera ferruginea. Taxonomy (NCBI): domain Eukaryota; kingdom Metazoa; phylum Arthropoda; class Insecta; order Diptera; family Sciomyzidae; genus Tetanocera; species Tetanocera ferruginea. Next base: position 47,831,610 of record OY282640.1, on the reverse strand, counting down.
GTTAGAGGCAAATAGAATCATTCAGTAACGAACCGCATCGGATTCAGACAAAACCAAACTATTCAAAAATAATACGAAAAAACTATTACAAGCGATTCGTCAACGAATCACCCCTTGCCACAATGTTTATTAGGGTTTCATGGTATTTTTTTCGATATATTTGTAGAAATATGCGATCGAGTGTAACGTAAAAGAAGCAACACATTGACCGAATAAATTAATTAAATAATGTTTTACTAATTCTTATATTCGTCTTTTATGTATTTTCATACAAACTGAATGCTTTAATAAAGATCTTTAAAGTTTTATTACTAAAACTGATAGATTTAAAGCTTTCATGTTTTTTAATATAAAATTGAAACCCTTACAATTGTCAAAATAAGGCAGCATGTTAAAAAAAAAAAAAAATATTGAAAAATGTTATGTGATGAGGTGTAAAGTACGATATTTTTAATATTCAACGATATTTTTTGACAACGAAATTTGATTGAAATAAAATTAAATTTAAATCGAAAAGCAGAGAAATTGTTCCCGAGCTATTTGCATACAAAAAAATGTCGCCAAGGTGAATGATGTTGTGGAATTCGTGTGGTATCAGTTGATGAAACAAACTCCAACACACGGATTTTGGCAATCAAAAGGTTTTCTGACTGCTAGCATGGAGCATTGCTATGCAGCACAGGATTAAGAAGTCGTCCTCTCTCCATTGACAAGAGGTTCCATTTTTTATAAATAAATCATTTCACTGTGTGCATGAGTAAATCTTCCATACTACATTTCGAAAGAAATGTATTTTATATTTTATAAAATTTAATTTTTGCGAACTTTTTATGAACTTTTTATTTGTGACCTGTCTACCTACTCGTCACTATTTCGAACTCAATTGATACAAAAAGATCTTTTTCACATTACTCAGAATAGAATTTTTTGTCAATTGTGACTTTTATATCAATTGATATTGAGGTGGATTTCTGCATGATTATAATATTCTTTAAAGTTGAACTTCGCTCCAAAGTTTATTTTAGCTCTTAAGTCATTCTTTTAATTTAAATAACATCCTTAATACCAACAAAAATGTTTAAAAATAAACTTTATATAGTTAACGTTTATTGTTAAAACACCAAAAAAAAACAAAAACAGTAAAAACAAAACGTGTGTCTGTTTGACCTAAGTTGTTTTAAAGTTATTATTATTTTTCTTTTTTTTTGCTCTATTTTCATAAGATTAAAATAAATTATTGTTTTATGTCGTTGTACTTTGCTACTGACAGTTGATGTTTTGTTTTTTTATTGAAATTTTTTAGCACGTTAGATCGTTAATTTTTTTTATTGTTGTTGTTATTATTTTAGCCGCACTAGTTCAACAAAAGTTGAAAAACTTGTTGAACTCGTTTAAAACAACGTTAAAGTCAACAAAGTTGCCTGAAAAAAAAAAAATTATTATAATTATTATGTAAATTAAAATGGCATAACAAGAGCAATTTGCACACTTAGTGACAACAACAAAAAAGCAGCAGAAAAAATATGAAATTATTGGAGTGACATAATTGACAAAACATTGAAAAAATATTGAAAAAAGTTAAGCTTTAAATTTTTTGTCAAGAACTGTTCAATTAAAGCTTAAGTTCAAAGCGTTGGTTTAAGTTCTGAATTCTTGTGTCTTGCGACCTTTTTGAAAGCGTGCTAGGGTCAAGCCTTAATAAAAAAGAAAATAAAATATAACAAAACAAAGGCTACATTAAAAAAAATCACAATCATATTTAAAGTCAGCAACACGCAAGGCATTGCATGCAATGAACACAAATTTTATATCATTGTAAGAAATTAATAACAGATATTTTCTCAAATGTCTGTGTTATTGAAACTGCTGGCAACTCCACACAGAGTGCATACAATTTAAACAAAAAAAAAACCGCCCACCAACAGCTCAATAACAGTAAGCGCACGTTTTTTGGGCACGCAGCAGCACTTTAATTAATTTGAAAATTTTTAATCAATGCTTATGGCGTTTATATACATTATATTTATTGTTTTTATTAATAAATGGCTTTTGACTTTTTTGTTGGCGCTTAAATTTCAAGCAAAAAAAGCAAAAATTAAAGCAAATTAAAGGACACAAATTTAAAACCACAACAACTTCAGCTCAACACAATTTTATACCTTTGTCGACCTTCATTTTAATTTCATCTTCGTTACAATGTTGTTGCTCTTATTTGTGGCTTACCTCAGTCCGTCATATAAATAACAGAAAACAAAATGATAAAAGAACACAAACAAAGTAACTTGCGATATTATTTTTAAATTTTTAAAAATGACTGCTTAGTCTTTTGGTACTTCAGCTCAAAAGCAAAAGTGCACCACAACAATCACAAAGTCATAATAAAGTAGACCCCAGAGCCCTTAGCATCAAGCTTTGTGCTGTCCCTTTAACGCCGCTTGAAGATGCTTGATTGAAACAAATTCATGCTCTTAAAATGAAAAAAAAATATACATAAATTACAACAACATGCATTATTAAATCATTTTTCAGTTAAGAGCATAAATTGAAGAACATAATAAAATAACAACAACTACATCAACAACAACAACAACAACAACAACAACAACAACAAGAACATAGAAAATAAGCAGAGCTACAGAATAAATAGTAGAGTCCATAAAAAGCTCAACTCAACCAAAGTAGCTTCTTTGTGCACAAAAAATAAGTCGCACTCAATTATTAAAAGGCACTCAATGACTTTTCAAAAAATGTGCACTTTAACACTTATATTATTTAACATATGACGTTTACTTTTATAAATTCATAAGCAGGCAGCTTACTAAATTTTTTTTCGACATCAAAATTAAACGAGGGAACTGCTTTAAGGAGGGACATTACATTCGCGGCAGAGAAAACAGACCTTTTTTTAAAAATTCATTACTCGGTCAAAAATTTTTACAAAATTTTTTTTAATTTTGTAGAAAATTGAGCAAATTACAAGAAAAAAATTTAAAAAAATATATTTTTCACTCCAACATGGTTTTATAGAGCTCCAAACTGGCAGAGCCTAGAGATTTTGGTTGATAATTGCACGACAGGAGCTATTTTTACATTTTTTTTTAAATTTTTAGTGTATGTTCCAAAGTTGAAAGTGTGTTTTTTTTCGAAAAAAATATTGACTTTTAAAATTCATAAAAAATCGAAAAAAAAATTTTAAAAAAAGTTCGTGTCATACGATAGCGAATCAAGTGTAAAAAAATACAAAAAAAAAAAATCGTCACAAAATTGACCCACTAGTGCCACAACCAGTACGAAAAACATGGTTTCGAGATAAACGCATTCAAAGTTTGTACGTATGTACAGCTGCCCTAAGTAAGTAGCGCGAAAATTAAAAATGCGCTCTCACTAATCCGGCTGTAACTTTTGAACCCGTAGGAATTTTTCCATGAACTCTAGAATATAGAATAGAATATTTACTAAAATACAAAATTATAAAAAAGTCGATTTAAAAAACGGCCAATATCATCAGCGTAAAAAACACTTTGTATGCATGTTCCTTGTGTTCATTATTAAGTGTACTTTTAGCAATATTATATAATTTCTTCATCAGGAAATATTGAAAAACAAGCCCGTGACAGAGCTTTTCCCAGCACGTCTTAGAATAATAGCAATTTGCACTTCTGTGAAGATAGCCCAAAATCTTCAACCCAAATTGTTGCTCAATTCGCCGCAAATCATTTCTGAGATATGAATTCGCCGCAACAACAAAATAAAGTTTAAAATAAAATTTTAATAAAAAATTGATAAAAAAAATGAAATTTAATTGCATAATATATCCATTTTCACAACATTCGTCTTTCATACCGTAAAATGGGCAGGCAGTGAAATAGTCAGGTTTTGAAAATGTCATGAATGGAAAGAGGTTTAAAAGTCAAAATTGAAAAGCGATTTGCTTGCAAATTGCCAGATTAGACCTTCAAAGTATCTGGCAAAAATTTTCATTTTCCTTTTGATCGTATAATTTGTCCTTCCTATGGTGAATTTGCACCAAATGCATCAATTGTAATTTTGAAGATTTTTTATTGGAAAAAACGTCAAAAGGGGTAGAAGATGAAAACTTCTCATCCTGAATTTTTGATCATAAATGAACTTTGACAAGGTAAATCGATTGGCTTTATGCTCAAGTTTCGATCGATCGTCCTTCGTGGTGAAATTTGAGTCGAAAAGAAAAAAAAAATGATTTTTGTATAAAAGTCAAACTTCAACACCTCAAAATTAGTCCCAAAACAAAAGTTCTCATCCATTTTTTTTTTGTGCTTTTCGACTCAAATTTCACCACGAAGGACGATCGATCGCAATCATTTGAGCATAGTGCCAATCGATTTACCTAGTCAAAGTACAATTATGAGCAAAAATCCAGGATGAGAACTTTTCATCTTTTACCCCTTTTTGACGTTTTTTCTGAAAAAAATCTTCAAAATTGCTATTGATGCATTTGGTGCAAATTCTCCATGAAGGACCATTGAATATTCATAAATAATTGTTTTTTGACTATTTTTTTGTATTTTGCTTCAAAAAATATGTTTTAGTTGACTTTATTTAATTACGGCGAATTAAAATTGTTTAACTGATTTTTCGGTGAATTCAAAAGTTGGGCTGAGTTTAAAATTTGGGATAAAGACTTTGGGCTAACTTCTTACCGGTCAATTTGCCGGTGTTCACTAATCTCGGTTGGAAATTATCTGAAATCAAAAATGATTAAAATTTAGTCAAAGTATCATCAAATCTTCCGCCCAACGTGTTTTGATTATTTTTTTTTATTTAAAAATTTTTGGTGGCCATCAAAAGTGTACACTGCTATTTTCCAAAAAAAATTCCGACATTTTGTGGGTGGGAAACCCACTTAATGTAAAAAAAAATGTATCATAACTATGGGCAGAGATATTTTATATGTAGAATATGTGTACCAAGTTTAAAATGAATCATTCAAGTAGTTTTTAAATGGCAGTGAACACGGACTTCGCAAAACACAACTTGTGGGAAAATCGCTTAAAAGTTTTGTACACGCAGGTTGTTACGAGGTACACTTACTTAAAAATGCATATCTCCGTTAGGTTTACTCGGATCGACTTCAAATTTGGATGCAATTTACTTGAGATGTTGTGCATTCATATAAAAAATTGTTAAAAAAAGAGTTTAAAAACCTTACCCTGCCCTTAAGGAGCGACATGACATTGGCCATTTTTTTAAATCGACTTTTTTTATAATTTTGCATTTTAGTAAATATTCTTAAGATTCCAAGAAAAAATTTCACGGGTTCAAAAGTCACAGCCGGTGAGAGTGAGAGCGAATTTTTAATTTTAACCTTTTTTTTCTTTGTTCACAAATATTGAACGCGTTTATATCGAAACCATGTTTTTCGTACTGGTTGCGGCACTAGCGGGTTCATATTTTGATGAAATATTTTTTTTTTTGTATTTTTTAAACTTGATTCGCTGTCGTGATGACACGAGCTTTTTTTAAAATTTTTTTTCGATTTTTTATGAATTTTTAAAGTCAATATTTTGTTCGAAAAAACACACTTTCAAATTTGAAACATCACCAAAAAATTAAAAAAAATTTTAAAAAAAGCTCCTGTCCTACGATAAACAATTTTGTTAAGATTTCAAAAAGTAATTTTTTTCCAGATTGGACAATTTTTGCGACTCCCAACGCTGCAACCACGAAGCCCCGTTTTTTTTTCTCTGCCGCCAGTTTGGAGCTCTATAAAACCATGTTGGATAGAAAAATAAATTTTTTTGAATTTTTAAAAAATTAAAATTAGAAATTTTGGAAAAGTGTTTGTTTTTGACTGAGTTATGAATTTTTCAAAAAAGGTCTGTTTTCTCTGCCGCGAATGTTATGTTCCACCTTAAGGGGCAAAAAAGGTTTTAGAAAAAAAATATATTTTTGTGATTTTTTTTTTTTTTTTTTTTTTAGAGGACCCTTAGCCAAGGTCGTGGTGAAAACCGAGTCAAAAATAAATCACCAAAAAAGTAAAATACCAAAAAAAGTTTTCTTTTGTTCATAAGTTTACATTGAATTTTCTTGTACAAAGGAATAAACAAAATATTTATTTTTGAAAAACTCTAACTCTGTTTTTTGCCTAAAATTTATTTTTTCGTTTAATTTCAATACAAGTTGTAAATGAAAAATCAAAACATATTTTATTCAGAACCAAATATTAAGTTTGTAAAAAATTTACAAGCTTTGCAAAATTGGTCCAAAGATTTTCGAGATAATTTGACTATCAATTAAAATAAAAATGTTGAGTTTTTATTACGCTTTGAACGTAATGATGGGGAAATTAGACCGAGTGCCCGGATTTTTAATTGTTTATAATTTGAAAAGTTTTGCTTCTAACGACTTCAAATTTATCTTTATTTCTTATAAGTTATTATATAAAAAAAAAAATTAAAAATTAATAAATTTTCCGACTAATCAATACACCATTTATTTAAAATAACATCAAATCATTCGTTTCCAAAATTAGCCTTAAATACAAAGTTTTCAAATTAAAAATTTTTAGATATTGCATAAAAATGTAAAACTTTTAATTAAATTTAATTAAAATTGAAACTTTTGCTTTATGAAAAATAAGCAAAATGCATTTAGTTCAGCCATTAACTATATTCTTTTCAAATCAGTTCACATGCATTTTTACATGTAAATATCCATTTTTGTTTTCATTGCTTTATTTTAAAAGCTCTGACTTGGTTTTTCTCTACAGACATACCATATGACAAAGATATTTTCGCAAAATAAAAGATTCCTCACTACAGCTATATCATCATTTCATGCTTTTATTAAAAGCTGTCAGTTATTAGAGAAAACCTTTGAAGCTTTTAATAAAAGATTTCATTCAGTTTGACAAAAAAAAGCAAATTTATTAAATAAAACTTTAAGTTTTTATGAAAACATAAAAGCTTAATATGAAAGCTTTTCTTTTTTCAAAAAAAAAAAAAAATTCGTGAAGTACATACAACAATTTTGTATACAAATTTTAATACCTTTTGCGAAAGCTTGCAGTTTGAAAAAATAAAAGCTTTCAATGAAAGCTATAAGTTTACAAAAAATTTAAGCTCTTAAGAAAAGCTTTCAACTTACAATGAAAAATTTAAAGCTCTTTGTTAAAACTTTCAACTTTTGAAGAAAAAGCTTTTAATTGAAGTGTTCAGTTTTAGTAAGGAAACTTTATAGATTTGGTTTGACAAATTTTAATACCTTTTGCGAAAGCTTGCAGTTTGAAAAAATAAAAGCTTTCAATGAAAGCTATAAGTTTACAAAAAATTTAAGCTCTTAAGAAAAGCTTTCAACTTGCAATGAAAAATTTAAAGCTCTTTGTTAAAACTTTCAACTTTTGAAGAAAAAGCTTTCTATTGAAGTGTTCAGTTTTAGTAAGGAAACTTTATAGATTTGGTTTGAGAACTTATTAGTGAGAAAATTTAACAAAATGCATCTAATTCAAGAAGTTATTATTTTTCAATTCAGTTGGTATGAACTTTCAAAATTAATTGTTTTTTTTTTCATTCTATTTTTTTGAAGATTTTGGATATTAGCTCTTGTGTGAACTGAACTGCCATACCTAGTTTTTCTATTAAAACATAGTTTTTTAAAAAAATATTTTTTATATAAATTATATAATTATTTTTGTAAAAACTGTAAGCTTTGATTATAAGATTCATATTTAAAAACACTCAAGAACTTAAAGTGTTAATCAACAATTTTAGTAAAAATTTAAAAACTTTTTGCAGAAGCTTTAAGCTTTTAAAAAAAAAAATTTAAGGCTCTTAATAAAAGTTAATTTTATATATATATGCTTATATAAATTTGTCAAAAAAAAAAAAAACTTTTAAATGCTCAAAGCTTGCTCAACCCTCCGTGTGGCTAGTCAGTAATTGCCTACGCGCTGTGTCTAGTGTAGAGAAGGCCGCGTGAGTAATTTTTACTCACGATCACGCACGCTCACGATGTGATTTCGTTTAATCACGCACACTCACGATCAAAAATAATTTTTTTGATCACGATCACGATGTGATTTCTTCTAATCACGCACCTCACGGTTAAAAATTTGAGTTTTTTGACCACAATCAAGCACGATCACGATGGCATATTTTACTCACGAGTTCACATAAGTTTTTATTAAAGGTGTATTTAGTGTATTTAGAGTAGCTCTGGTAAAACCATTATACAGGAAGGAGCAGAAGCAACGGAGAGGTTATTATTTGTATTTAAAATTACCAAAATTGCTTCAAGTTGTCGCTGACGTTTCGCAAAATAAGTAAAGAGAGCGAAGTTAGTTGTTGTCGCTTCTTTAGCAGTGGTCAGTGTTGCATTTTGTATGCAATTGGTAGCAAAAGCGTAAGAAAAAATCATTACGAAATTAGGCACAGGTTTGAAGAATTTTGGTACAAAAGTCGTGACACGAATAAATTTAAGTCACGCACGCTGACGCATGAGAGAAATTTAATCACGCACGATCAATAATTTTCCTTGACTTTTCGTGAAGTTTTCGTGATCACGATCACGACGTGATTCATCGTGACACGTCGTGTCACGTCAAAATTCGTGACACGCACCTATCTCTAGTCTAGTGTATTCGTCAAAGCTATTTTTTAACACCTTCAAAAATAATTTTTGGGCCAACATTTTTATTAAGGTTTTAGCAAAAAATTGCAATTAAAGGGAAAACAGTGTTTTGGCCAAAATGTTCACTCTATTTTGCGCTAAAAATTTCGGAACAGCTTATAACGATTTATTTTTTCAATTTTTAGTCCTAAATTCATATCTCCGGCTCTAATTGATATGAAGGAAAAATATTCTAGGGAATCACGCTTCATATATTCTTAAAAAAAACTAGTCTTAAAAAAAAAACTTACCCAGATTTGGCTCCGTTCCAAAAACAATAACTATTTTCGAGTAAAAAAATTTTAAAAATTTAATGTTTTATTTGATAAACATAAACACTTTTTTTGTCACAGTGTTTTTTATGTTTCATTCATTTGTAAATTGTGGTGACCGTGGCATGCAGGTTAATTGTGTGGCTTAGCATGCTCGGAGCCCAGGTTCGATCCCCAGACGCGGCAAAAAGTTTTTTTTCAATAAAAAATTTTTCTGATCGGTCACCACCTGTTTGCAGACAATGGCAAACCTCAGAGAGTAAATAATGCCATGTAAAGCTTCTTGAGAACATGAACTTTAGTCGTTCGGAGTCGGCATAAAACATGTAGGTGCAGTTCTCGGTCAATTGTGTGCAAACAGTTAATAACACAGACAACACAATTGATCATATGAAGCTCGGTCAAAGTCATTTCAAGGGCTGAAATGGCCAATTTGTTTGTTTTTTGTTTTCATTTGTAAATTAAAAAAAGTAAAAAATGCGACAAAATTACTTTATTTGGAGCAAAAATAACAACATTTTTTACTTATCAAAAATAGTAAAAAAATCACGTCCTGTGGCTACTGTAACGATTTTCTAGTCGGTCCTAGACAGACGGCTAAACCAAAACTGACGTGGCTTGGTAGGTGTTTAACAAAAGTTCAAAGTTTTTTTTAGGAAGCGATACCAACCGTTGCTCATGTCTGCGATACAGCTATGTTGTAAAAAGTAGGGTAACGATATCGTTACACTAACCACACGGAGGGTTAAAAATTATTTATTTGTTATTGCTACGGCTGATATTGACTGCACAGACAAATGTTTAATGAAGCTTTTTTTCAAATTTGAACTTATTAATTTTCAAACACTGACCTCTGCTTAATTAGTCAGAAATAAAGCAGTGAAAAAATTAAAAATTTATTCAAACAAGCATAAATGCTTGTTCAAATTAATTTTTTGTAACATAGCACTTTTTTATAATTTATAAAATTTTGAATTTTTACAAAAACAAAAACAAAACAGAAAACAAAAATGAAAAAAAAACATGATTTACTTAACAAATTGACAAACAGACAAAAAAGCATGTTAATAGATAAAAAAAAAAAATCAAGCTAATGACAAATTGCTGTGAAGCAAATTCGAAAGAAACGAAAAAAAGGCACTGAATTGTTTATTTTTTCTTTATAAATATGTAGATGAGTAATAAATAAGGTACAGGTTTAACTCAAATTTTAGCATGCAAAAAAAAAAAACTTTACTTTCGATTAATTTGCACTTAATTAAAATTACATGCATAATATTTAAGAAACAGCAACAAATATTCCAACTTAAATCAAGTTGCATTCTAATTTTTGTAACAAGTACATCTTAAAGCTTAAAATTTGGGAAAATTTTGGAATATTTTTATTAGGTTGGTTAAGTTTAAAACAGTGGAAACAATACTTTTCATAGCCTTTAAAAGAAAATTAAGTCTGAACATATCAATTTTTGGCTTGAGCATAAAAAGCTGTTTCAATGATTTAATTTAATTGTTCTGCACATATTTTTAATTTAAGTTACTTGCGTGCAAAAAAAAAAACAAAAACAACAGACAAATCATAGAAGTTGTTGACGTTATAATAAATCATTTATGAGCATTCAATTAACTTGTTATTAGCAGCAATAAATTTTGTAGAGTTTTTTCTGCGCACAAAAATGCAGCATGATTGGTTTGAAAAACCAAAAATCATTTCAACAAGTTATTCATTCATTGAATCAAGTTGACTGGCTGTCAACTTAATATAACGCCTCATTAAAAAAAAAAACGCTGCCATATTGTTTTATGTTTATTTTTTGTCAAGTTTTTTTGGTGCTTATTTGCATAACTTTGGAGTGTTTTATTTGCTGTGCTTTGATTTGTTTTGCTGTTGATGTATTTTTGTTTTGTTTTTTTTTTTTGCTGTTTGAGGTTTTTTGCTGCTGCTCTCCACTGGCGCCAGCTTAGTGCTAATGAGTTGCTGACAAAACGAGTTAGCTGAAATGAAAGCTTTATCTTATTAAGCTGACATTGCAATATATTCGAAACAAATCGCAGATGTTGACTTATTGCTGTTATAGCTCTTGTTTTTTTTGGAAATTTATGTTTAGGAATTAGTACGCATAGACTTTAAACTATGCCTGATTTGAATCAACGCTTTTGCTTAAATTTATTAAAAAAAATACAGTTAAATTAAAATTTTAATTACAGCCATTTGTTTTGTATGAAAACACATATTTGTTGACAGCAAAATTTATAACTAAAATCTATATAGCTTAAATTAAAGCTAGCCATGTACTTGACTATAATTAATTGTCACTCATACGTCGTGTTGCACAAATTGCGTGTGTTGATATGGCAACGTTTGCTTTCCATGTCGCTGTTGTATTCTTTTTTTATTTATGGTATCTTATACACATTTGCATTTATCGATTGTTATACTCTTAGCTTATATTAATATTAAATACCGTTCTATGCTTCTTAGTTTAATTTGCAGAGCGTAGTTATAAGAACTTTTTACTTTTATTAGTTGTGCAAAGTATGTTGAAACAAATGTGAAACAGCCAATACTAGAAGTTTTGAAAGGAACTAAATTGAGATAATAAATTTCAATGATATATATATCATTTAAGAGCTTTCAACTACAGCACCCATTCATTGAATCATAAACACTGCAAAAATTCAGAATTTATTTCTTATTCTATTAAAATGTCGATACACTAAAACACTCTAAAACAAATTTTTTGTTAATTACAATATTTTATTTAACATGACTACTCTCAGTATTTAGCAAAAATAAATCCAAAAAAAATTAATACTACCTTTTGTGTTCTTAAGTATTCGTGAAGCATATACATTCGATAATATATATAGGGTAAAGGTGCAGCGAATTTCTTGCCTGTAAAATATAAATATAACTATTGTTTCGGAATCTTGTGGTTTTTTTGGAAGTATGTCAAGAGGCTCAGGAGGAATTTAAGCCTTCCATTTAAGGCAAAAGTACATTTTTGCAACAACAGTCATATTTTGTTTACTGTTCATTGTCTCTGCAGTGGTGACCGTGGCGTGCAGGTTAAGGCTTAGCACGCTCGGCGCCCGAGTTCGATCCCTAGTCGCGGCGAAAAGTTTATCTAATAAAAAAATTTTTCTGATCGGTCACCACCTCTCTGCAGACAATGGCAAGCCTCAGAGAGTAAATAATGCCATGTTAAGCTTCTTGAGAACATGAACTTTAGCCGTTCGGAGTCGGCATAAAACATGTAGGTACAGTTCTCGTTCAATTGTGTGCAAACATTTAATAACACACACAAGACAATTGATCATAAAAAGCTCGGTCAAAGTCCTTTCAAGGGGGGCTGAAATGGCCAATTTGTTTTTTGTTTTTTTTTTTTTTGTTCATTGTCCCTTCTACAAAGTTTATTGAACTGAGACCTTCATCGCTAATGCAGTTCCAAATCATTATTAAAGTGGGTGAAACCTTAAAGTTTCACTTTGTTTGGACACACTTTTCGGAGAATCGTTCATTTTTTTTTGCCAACCGACACATGTCACTGAAAATAACTTATGATGTTTTCTTGATAATGTTTTGTTTAAATTTTGAAACAATTTAACTTGTACGATAATAAAGTTTCTGAATTGAACATATTTTAATTCGTTCAAAGCAGCTGGTGGAGTCAAAAAAAATAAAAAAGGAAAACCTGCAAAATTTCAAAAAAAAAACTATATTTGGAACGCCAACGAGAGTTTTGAAATATTTCGTTCTAGAATACGAAACTAGTACGGAACGAGAAACAAAGCATGTATCACGTCTCGGCTACTGAAACTACTTTTACATGTTCTCTTGAAAGTTTCCTAAAACTTCTAAAGAGGACATGACACTGGCGATTTTTTGAAATCAACTTTTTTTTATAATTTTGTATTTTAGTAAATATTCTTAAGATTCTAAGAAAAATTTCTACGGGTTCAAAAGTTACGGCTGGATTAGTGAGAGCGTATTTTTAATTTTCTTTGCATTTTTCTTTGTTCACAAACTTTGAACGCGTTTATCTCGAAACCATGTTTTCGTACTGGTTGCGGCGCAAGCGGGTTCATTTTTTGAGGAAATATTTTTTTTTGTTTTTTTTTTTAAACTTGATTCGCTATCGTATGACTCGAGCTTTTTTGTAAATTTTTTTTGATTTTTTATGAATTTTTAAAGTCAATATTTATTTCATAAAAACACACTTTCAATTTTGGAACATCACCAAAAATTTAAAAACAGTTTAAAAAAAAGCTCCTATCATACGATATTTTGTTAAGATTTAAAAAAGTCATTTTTTTCCAGAGGCAACCACGAGGCCCCGTTTTTTTCTCTGCCGCCAGTTTGGAGCTCTATTAAACCATGTTAGAGTGAAAATTATATTTTTTTTGAATTTTTTTTGTAGTAATTTGTTCAATTCTCTACAATAACAAAAAAAAAATTTGGATAAATGTTTGTTTTTGACTGAGTTATGATTTTTTTAAAAAAAGGTATGTTTTCTTTGCCGCGAATGTTTTGTCCCGTCCCTTAAAAACAAAAATTAAATAAATATTTTTTTTTATTAGAACTTTAACTTTTTAAATTTTATTGCAAAAAAAAACATCATAATTTTTTTATTTTGAGCTTTAAAATTGTATAAAAAGTTTGAGAGTTTTTCTGTTTCAAGTTTCTTTTAATGCTAAAAGCTTTGTTCTGTTTGATATTGTTGAAGCATTCAATAAAACTGCATAAAAATATTTGAAACAAAAGCTTTTTAAAATTTTTAGAAAAGCTTTTAGTTTCTGGGAAAGACAATGTTTTCTTCAATAAGAAACTTTTTGTTTTTCATTTTAAGGAAAAGCTTTGTTTTTTTAAAACCTTTTTAATTTTTTAAGACCTCATAACTTTTACTACAAGCTTTCAGCAATAAAAAATTTTAAAAACACAGATACATCAAAGCTGTTTAAAAAATTTTAGCTTTTAAGTGCTTTTAAGTTATCTGGAATTTTCAAAAATTTTATTTTATGAAGGTTTTTAAGAAAAAACTTATAAAAATAAGTGTTCTAAATAAAAATAAGCTAAAATTAAATATAAAAAATATGAAATATAAAATATTTGAATATAAATAAAATAAAAATGTAAGATAAATTTTCTTTTCACTCTGAAAAAAGCTATCATTTTTTTTCAAATTTAATAGAGTTTAAAACTTTTATTTAAAAATATTAAATTTTAAGTAAAACTGTAAAAAAGGTACTTCACTTAACGAAGAGAAATTGAAAAGCTTTGTTGTATTTTAAGATTTTTATGCATTTAAACTTTAAGCTTTAAATTGCTTTGAACCTTTTGAAATTTTGCAATGCTGTTTGTTAAAAAGAAAATAAAAACCTGTTTCTTTTAACTTTAAAGTTCATCAAGGTTTAACTTTGAACTTTCAGTATTTTTCTTCTGAATAAAAGCTTTAAGTTTTAATCAAAACTTTCAAATTTGTGGTATATTAACACTTTTCTTAAAAGCTTTCTGTAAGAAAACAATTTTAAAGCAAAGACAAATGTCTAAGTTTGTTAAAGCTTTTTATTTCTGTAAGCTTTAAGTTTCTTTATAAAATCCAAAAACTTTTATATTGCTTAAAAATATTAAAAATGCATTTTTACCACCTAAAAGCTGTTGATATTTGTATTCTTTCTATTACAAATTTGTGTAAAAAGCTTTAATTAAACTTTTAAGCATAATTAGTTGAAAAGCTTTTCATAACAAAGTATATAAAAAGCTCTTATTAACAACTTAAAATATAATTGCAATAAAAGAACCTGAAGCTTTTAAAAATTTAAGAGCTCAAAGCTTACTTCTGTAAGCTTTTATTTCATTGCCTTTTAAAAAACTTCTATAATGGTCTTAATTATGAAAAAATCTATTGTGACCTCTTAAAGCTTTTGATGAAAGCTTTAATTAAAGAGCTTTATATCAAATATTCTATGAAAATGCTGTTATTACAAATTTTAAGTAAAATTTGAATAAAAAATCTTTTAACCTTTAAAAACTTAAAAGCTTTAAGCTTTAAGTTGAAAACAACTTATTAAGTACTCTTAAATAAGAAAAACAGCTGTATTTACCTCTTAACAGTCCTTCAAATTTTAATATTTTCTATTGGAAACATTCTATAAAAAAGGTTTAATATAATTTAAAGCTTTTTATAAAATTATTATTGATTATTGAAGCTTTTTATAAAATTATTATTGATTAATATAATATTAATAAATACATAATAAATAAACTTCTTTAGTACTCTTTATTATGAAGAAACCCATTGCAAACTCTTAAAAGTCTTTGATTAAAAGCTTTAATTAAGCCTTTATTGAATTTAAAGCTTTCATTAAAAAGCTTTCTATCCAAAATTTGATAAAAAGCTCTTATTACATGCTAAAAGTATAATTTCAATTAATTTTTTACTTTTAAAAATTTTAAAGCTTTAAGCTTATTTCTGTAAGCTTTAGTTTTTTTTGCAATTTTCTTTAAAAAAACTTCTATAGTGCTCTTAAATATGCAGAACAGCCATATTTACCTCTTACTTAAATTTAGTTTTTTCTTTTAAATGACTTTTTAAAAGCTTTTAAAAAGCTTTAATAGAATTAATTTCACTAAAAACCTTCGACTGCAAACTATAAACAAAATTGCAAAATATGATACATATACTTTAAAAAAAATTAAAAGCTTATATATGTGAGCTTTTAGTTTCTTCAGAATTTCAAAAAACTTCTATAGTGCTCTTAAATATGAAAAGAAACCTATTGTTATCACTTGAAATACCACTTTCATTCTTAAGATTTTAATTTGTACAAAAAAAATTTATAAAAAATCTTTAATTAAGCTTTTATTATATTATAAGTTTTTATAAAAACCCTTTCAACTAAAAATTGTGTGGGAAACTTAAAGTAAAACTTCAATAAAAGATTTTTATGACTTTAAAAACTTAAAAGCTTTTAGTTTATTTCTGTGAGCTTTAAGTTTCTTTTTAATTTAACAAAACTTCTAAAATGCTCCAAAATTTGAAAAGACAATTATTGTTATCACATGAGATATCAATTGTACCCTTGAAATTTGAATTTTTATTACGAAACATTTTATAAAAAAGCTGTTATTAAATTGTAAGTTTTTATAAAAAAGCTTTAAATAAAAAATTCTGCATAAAACCTGTGAAATTTCAATCAAATATTTTTAAGCTTTTAAAACCTTAAAAGCTGTAAGCTTATTTTTAAAAGCTTTTGTGTCTTTGCAATTTCTAAAATTTGTTAAGTGCTCTAAAATATGAAAAGAAACCTATTGTTACCACTTGAGGCATCAATTGTACCCTTGATATTTCAATTTTTTTAACAAAAAATTCTACAAAAAAGCTTTAACTAAGCTTTCATTAGATTTAAAATTTTAGTTAAAGAGCTTTAAATAAAAAATTTATGAAAAAGCTTTTTCAGCTTAAAATAAAATTTCAATAGAATATTTGTAAGCTTTTAAAAACCCAAAGCCATTGAACTTTTAATTTTTAAATTTCAAAAATTATACAAAAAGCTTTAATTAAGTTTTCATTTAATATAAAGATTTAATTAAAAAGCTTTATATAAAAAATTCTACAAAAATTCTGTTATTGCAAACTTTAAGCAAAATTGAAATAAAATATCTTTAATTTATTAAAAACTTTAAATCTTTAAGCAGATTTCTGTAAAATTTAAGTTTATTTGTAATTTCTTTGCAAAAGAAACATAGTTGCCTTAAAAGCACTTCAACTTTTATTTTATTATATTGGCAAAAATCTATAAAAAGCTCAAAATAAGCTATACTTGAACTGAAAGCTTTAATTTAAAAGTTATAAATAAAAACAATTCTTAAAAAATTCTGCTTTTACAAACTTTTAGTAAAATTGTATCTTCAACATCTTTAAGCTTTTAAAAACATGAAAGCTTTTAATTTGTTTAAGTTTCAGTAACTTGAAAACTTCAATATTTCTTGCAATAATGTTTTTTAAAATAAGGAAAAAAAAAATCATATTTATTTCCTTAAAGCTTAAAAACTTTTAAATTTCTTGGTAATGAAAAGAAGCTTAAAGTTTTCATTAAAATTTTAAAGAGCTTAACACTTTAAATTGTATTAAAAAACCAAAATTATTGTAAAAAAAAGACGATTTTTTTTTAGAAGCTTTTGAGAAATTTTGAGCTTTTAGTTAATTACTTTATGCTTTTAGCTTCTGAGAAAAAAAGTGTGTTTCTAGCTTTAAGTTTTTGATTTTGGCTATTTTTCAGAGTAAACATTTTTATACAAAAAAACTATTGTTTTTATTAAATTTTTATAACAAAAATTTTGTCTTTTCTTTTTTATTAAAAAATAATTTTTTTAATTTTTATTATAATAATGATTATTTGAATGAACCTAATTATCATTATTAATGTGTTAATTAAACCAACATTTTTTGAATTTTTTTCATTCTTAGAAGAAGCTTTATTTTACTTTCAAAGTAAGGGTTCTTTTGTGAAAAAAAAACTTTTAATCATCTTAGTTTAGGAATAGTAGTTACTTTAAGCTGTAACTATCTTGTAAATACATTTATGCATTAGACTTAAATTTTCATGCTCCTCTCTTGATGTCTTTTCATAATTTCAATAAAATGTTATCAACTCTTTAAAAACTGCAAGCTCAGGTACTTGACTTGACTTGACTTGGCATGACAAATACAAAAAAAAAAAAAATTAATATCCCTACCATAGACCAATGTATTCAAAGCATGAGCTTGTCAAAAGCTCTTTGACATTGACAAAAGCATGAGTTAACTGTTGACTTCCGTGACTGTTAAGACATTTATTTTGTTACGCTGTTGTTTTAAAGTCGCTGCTAATTGTCACTTACATAGACGTTAGACAATTTGAAGTGACGAAATAGTGAAAAAAAAAAATCATTGAAAAAATGTCAAAAATAAATAAGCACAAATGCTGAACAGCAGCAAATATTATGCTTAAGAAAAAAAAAAACCGAAAAACATAAAATAAGCAAAACATTAAAATAAACATTAAAATGTGAACAATTAACATAGCTGGCTCATCACGCTTCAAGCACGCCTTTATTTGGAGGTTTATGGTTGGCTTTTTGTTTTTTCTGTTTCTACAACGTACGAGTGACAAAATGTGGCCAACATAAAAATAAAGTCAAGCATTTAAAACGCGCGACCAGACCATAACAAATGCGCCGTTGCAGCCATTATTGTCAGCCATAGGTTAAAATCAACAACAACAAAAACACTAGCATTAACAACAACTACTACCATAACAATAAGCAGCACACATCAATTTTGTATTGTATGTCTCGTACGTGACATGCTGCGCAGCAAATTTTTACAAAGTGATTTTTAAAAGTTGTAATTTTTTTGAATTATGGCTTTGCTTACTTATGTGCGCTGCTGCTTATTTGTTTACCGTCGCCATATTGTAATGCGATTTTAGTTGTAATGCTTTTTGTGTTTTGTTGCTTTTTTTTTTGTTTTTTGTTATTTAAACTATTTTGCTTGTCAATAGTTTATGCGCCAAATTTGTAAATTTTTCATGAATGTTATGTTTTTTTTTTTTTTTCTTTTACAAATCATTTAAGGCAGCTGTTTGGTTTTGTGCTGACTTTGTTTTATAATTTTTTGGGGTTTTTTTTTTTTTGTTTTGGTTTATTTTTGTTTTATTTTTAAAAGCTTTTAAGGCATTTCATGCACGTTTTCCTACTTTGTTTTTATTTCTTATAAGTTTTGCTTTTATTGCTTTTGACCTTAAAGTGACAGCAGCCTAATTGTCATAATTGTTGTTGTATTGCATACAAATGTTGTTTAGTTTCTTGTGGCAAGTGTTGTGTTTGCTTTTAGCACACGTGTGTATGTGTGTTTTATTATTGTTGCCAACACTGCTTTATCTTATTGAGAAAAAATTAAAATTTATCAAACGCCTCGTTGTGCCAAGATTTTGTTTTTAAAACATATTTTTTATTTTCATTTTTTTTTTTTTGTGGTTTTTAAAATAATTAAAAACTTGCATTGCCTTAAATTAACTTAAATGATTTTTTTATTCTCTATGATTTGAGCTCAAAATCAATTTGCTAATTAAAACATTTTTGTTTTGAACAATGACTACAACAATAACAACAATAAGCATCATTTAAATTGCTTGATTTATTTTCACCATTATTTAATTAGCATCACTCATACGCCTACGTAAATGGCTTCTAAAAAGCAACAGCAACAGCAGCAGTTGATAACCTTTTGTAGCAGCTTCATTTAATTATTTATAATTTATTATCGAGTTGTTTTGAAGGCAATGTTAATTTCGACCACTTTACTTATTACAAACATAGGTTTATATCAACAGAGACAAAACTCGCCTGGAACCAACTCAATTAAAATCATTCGATTATTTTACTTTAGAATTACTACAATGACCCGAGTTTAAATTATGCTATACGTCATATGAAGAACGTTAGTTTTATTCATTGGAAATTAGAAAGTTAATTTTAATTGTTTAATAAGTCTAGTTTGATCTTCATATTGCTCACAAACAGGGTCATCATTACGCACGGGTTTGCTGGGTCACTGCAAAATAGAACACGTATGAAGCTGCAGTAATTTTCTGACTATTTTATCAGTATGCTTCGGGTATTTGTTGTGCTTAAAAAATTTGTTTTCAAACTAAAGACCAGGCTTTTTTTTCGTAACTGTCAAATTTTTTTGTATCAAGAACAGATATTTCTACTTTTTCATATTCATATCCAACACTTTTCATAGTTATTAAACCCAAAACCATGTTGGATTCAGGGCCATTTGTCTTGGCTTGGTTGCTTGGGTTATCATCAAAGTAAATGCCTCTATTATTGACTTTTATTGTTTTTATCACAGGTCAACATTTAGTTAGCTCTGTGACGTCAGTTTCAAGGTCAAAGGTCATTTGGTCAAACCAAGAAAAAATGGTTAAACATATCTGAAAAACTCATACAAAAGCACCAAAACAAAATCTTTTTCTCTTATGTGAAATGGTTCGAATTTAGTTAACCGAAACATATATAGAAAATATAGTCTCATTCCCAGTTCTGAACTCTTTTTTCTTGCATTGCTGTATACTAGTTTAATAAATAATAAAGTGTTAAATAAATTTTGGTAAATAAGACAAATGTCATGCTTCGCACCATATGTCGCTCAAACGATTGTTTTGTTATTACATACCTTTTCAAACTTTTTGATTATTCGAAAAAATGTCCAGCCTGAAAGTATGCACAAAAATTTATTTGTCTTGAAAGGAGCCCATATAATTTGCCCTAAAAGGAGCCTAGAAAGGCAACGAGGAAAATAGTCTCAATGAGTAAGATGGATGCTTTTTAGACATCCATTGAATAAGAGCTGAATAGCCGCCGTCGATTTCAAGAAAAATCTTTAAATGGCAGAGTTGCACGTCGAAGCCAAACGTAACAAAACGGAATATAAACAAAGACTAACGAGAGACTGAGAGATTGAGCAAAAAGACTTCAAATTCTGAGATCATGTGGTATGGAGTGATGAATTCAAGTTTAATGTCTTTGAGAATGCTGGTAGACGCTAAGTTAGGCGACCACCGTAACAAGAATACGGTTATAAAAAGGCAAAATATTAAAAAAAAAACTGTTACATATGGAATTCTTCGGTAATGTTATGGGGTTGCTTCTCTGCATTCGGAGAAGGACCAAAAGTAATTCAATACAGAATTAAGTGCAAAATGGACGGAAGTATGTGCAGAGACATTCTAGAAGTTCATTAAAATGTAAACTATGCCGATGTTTGTCACTATTTTGGATTTTTCAACAGAATAATGATACCAAATACTGATCCAAGATCGTTAAGGACTACCTCATAGTCAATAATATCAAATGTTTAAACTGACCGACCTACACGCAAAAAAAATTTTTCGTTTAACGCAACTGAAAAAATCACCAACTATACTTCGTTTCCGAACTGTATTTGCCGCAAACGAATATAACTTAAAAATATTCTTGTTTGAAACGAAAACACATCAAACTTAACGGGGGACATGACATTGGCCGTTTTTTAAATCGACTTTTTTTATAATTTTGCATTTAAGTAAATATTCATAATATTCTAAGAAAAAAAATTTCATGGAAAAACTATTACGGGTTCAAAAGTTACGGCCGGATTAATGAGAGCGCCTTTTTATTTTTCCTTGCATTTTTCTTTGTTCACAAACTTTGAACGTGTTTATCTCGAAACCATTTTTTTCGTACTGGAACGCGGCAATAGCCACGTTTTTAATTAATTAATTTAATAATTTAATTAATTTAATTAATTTAGTTAATTTAATTAATTTGAATTAATTTAATTAATTTAATTAATTTAATTAATTTAATTAATTTAATTAATTTAATTAATTTAATTAATTTAATTAATTTAATTAATTTAATTAATTTAATTAATTTAATTAATTTAATTAATTTAATTAATTTAATTAATTTAATTAATTTAATTAATTTAATTAATTTAATTAATTTAATTAATTTAATTAATTTAATTAATTTAATTAATTTAATTAATTTATTTAATTTAATTAATTTAATTAATTTAATTAATTTAATTAATTTAATTAATTTAATTAATTTAATTAATTTAATTAATTTAATTAATTTAATTAATTTAATTAATTTATTTAATTTAATTAATTTAATTAATTTAATTAATTTAATTAATTTAATTAATTTAATTAATTTAATTAATTTAATTAATTTAATTAATTTAATAAATTAAATTAATTAAATCAATTTAATTTATTTAATTAATTTAATTAATTTAATTAATTTAATTAATTTATTTAATTTAATTAATTTAATTAATTTAATTAATTTAATTAAATTAATTTAATTTAATTAATTAATTTAATTAATTTAATTTAATTAAATTAATTTAATTTAATTTAATTTAATTAATTAATTTAATTAATTTCATTTAATTAATAATTAAATTAATTAAATTAATTAAATTAATTAAATTAATTAAATTAATTAAATTAATTAAATTAATTAAATTAATTAAATTAATTAAATTAATTAAAGTAATTAATTAAATTAATTAAATTAATTAAATTAATTAAATTAATTAAATTAATTAAATTAATTTAATTAAATAAATTTATTAAATTAATTAAATTAAATAAATTAAATATATTAAATTAATTAAATTAATTAATAAATTAAATATATTTTTAATTAAATTAAATTGAATTAAATTAGAATTAAATTAATTTAATTATGTATGACATCGTATGATCGTATGACACGAGCTTTTTTTTAAATTTTATTTTTCGATTTTTTATGAATTTTTAGAGTCAATATTTTTTTCGAAAAAACACACCAAATTTGGAACATCACCAAAAACTGAAAAAAAATGTTTCAAAAAATGTTCCTGTCATACGATAACCAATTTTGTTAAAATTTAAAAATGTCATTTTTTCCAGATCGGACAATTTTTGCGACTTTTTCTCTGCCGCCAGTTTTGAGCTCATAAAACTATGTTGGAGTAAAAAATATATTTTTTTGAGTTTTTTTCTTGTAATTTGTTCAATTCTCTACAATAAAAAACAAAACGCTTGGAAAAATGTTTGTTTTTGACTGAGTTCTGAATTTTTCAAAAAGATCTGTTTTCTCTGCCGCGAATATCATGTCCATCCTTAAGTTAAAAACATTTCTCAATTGTTTCATTCAAGCAAAATGATAATTAAACTGAATTGTTTTTTTAAAATCCTTAAACAACTTTAACTAAATTTTTAGAATACAATTTGAACAACTCTCTTTTGGAATTCAAATTTTTTTTACATCATACAAGATTTTTAAAAATCTAAAAAAATGGGTGTTCCTGTAATGTTTAATAATGTTAAATATTCCTGCACATGTTTAAAAAAAGATAGTGTTAGGTATTTTAAAAGGATAAGCGTACAGTGTAAAATAGCTTGTTTTTCGATTTTATAAAAAAATTTTTTTTTTGTCAATTTTAAATTTTATGCTTTTATTTGCACAAGATAATGGAATTTTTAAACGAAGAAATGGAAAACCTGCTCTTCAAATATTTGTTGAAATGATACCATAAAAAAGTAGAATATGAAAAAATTGCCACTATATAGAGTAATGAATTCCTTAAAAACATTTAAAATTAACAAAATTTGAAAAGTTCCAAAAAATGCAAAAAAAATGCAAAATGTCGTAAAAAAGGCAAAAAAAAAAACAGTTTCAATAGTATCGTAAGTGTAAACGTAGAATTCCGTTTAAGTAATAACCTTTTCTATTTTGTCTCTTTAGTCCGATTATAATATATATTTTTTTCACATTTTTTTTATTTATCTTCCGAAAATTAACAAATAAATTAATAACACTAAGTTATGGAGTTCTTATCAAGACCAGAACACAGAAAAAGTTCCAAGTAAGCATGATATAGAGCAAGAAAAAAGAAACAAGCAAAATGTCAAATTCTTTCGATTCTTTAAGTTTGATAGGTTGAGTTCATTGACTTAGTTGCAAAGAAGTCTTAGCGAATGTCCTTTTCATTGGTGTCACTGTCGTCTCTGTCTGATGTATAGTTTGCGAGCTACACTCAATTTTACTTTAATTTAACTATAAAAAAAAGTGAATTCCCCGATTTTTTAAAACATCGAGTGGTGGCTATGTCTAAAAATATAAGCAAGCAGCAAATGAATGATTTTCTGATATAAGAATCTAGATTTTTCTTTTTATATTTTACTATTTTGTGACTTTAATGTAATGGTGACAACATCCAAAATTAGATATTAATTCAGCGCAGAATATATATGATATTTTAGTATATATATTATCTTTGAACGATGAGTTTTAATGGCTGTTAATATACCCTAAAGTATTCGTCAAAAAAGTTTCATGGCCTTGAAAAAATCTGTTTAAACGACCCAATACAAACCGCGCTGTAAGACGCAATTCTACGTCAAAAAACAAAAAAAATTTTGCATTTGGCATCAGAAACACTCGAAACGTATGATTATTTGATCTCCAAATTATTATAACGACAAACAAAAAAAAAGGCAAAGTCAACAAAATCCAGGCCCTGATTATTACGTTCATATTGTACATTTTTTTTTTTGTGTAAGAGTAACGGGCAAAAATTTGTTTTTGTTTTAATTCCGTCCTAGTTATATCAAAGCTTTTGTCAAATATCACTGCATACGTTCATTTCGCCTGTGTCGTGCATGGAAAAAATGTAAATTGGAACAAAAAGGCATGAACGTGTAACCTTAAAGAGCACACATTTTGGCTACTAGATATACAAGACAACATTTTGCTTTCATTGTTATGATTTTAGTCGTTTATTTGATCCCACTTTTCCAATATATTTATGTTGTTCTTTATTTAAGGTTTTTTCATAACCAATTTTGAAATTTTTTTTAAATGCAGATTATCCTTGAAACTCACTTCTACTCAATGTAACGTTAAAGACCACCTAAAAATCGTTGCATCTTCAATGCAACAAAAGTAAGAAGAAAAGTTTGTTCATATTAAATGCAAGTTTGGGGCCAACTTTCATGTAAACATACAAAATTTGTCAATTTCATAGAATATTTTCAATATATTTGAGGAAATATGCGTTTGAATGTAATGTTAAAAAGACAAACATTTATCATATGAACTAAAACATTTGCAATATACTAATATAAGTAGATTGGCATCAATTTCTTTTATCTTTTTAGACTCTGTGTCTTCAACTCAGTACTATTGAAATAAAGAGGTATCTCTACAGAGCAGGCAATTATAAAAAATTGCGTGTTCCTTCAACAGTGTATTTCTCTCAACCCGGTGTTCCCCCAACATCAATTTCAGGGTATATCAGTAGTTAATAAAATTATTTATGACTTTTGGCAAAGTGCTAACCTTCAGATATTGACAAAGTTGAAAGTTTGGAAGTCCGTAAATTTACTCACAAAATAATTGCTTGCATATCCTTAGAACTAAACTTTTGACTTTTTATCTACATATGTAGAAAGTGGTTAATAAAAGGTAGTACTTGATACCTTAGTAGTACTTGATACCTTACTCGACAAAACAAGAAAAGTATGAATGTTTCTGGAGTGGCGCTGTAGAGCATTTCTTTCGAATGTGTTGCATGTTTCTTCAAATAAATTCAACCAGTACAGATAGATATTGATATTTTATATATGTACTTACATATCTTATCAGTTTTCATCAAAAAATTTTGTAATCTTTTTTAGTGTTTAAATAAATGTATTTTTGATTGAATTGAATAAGCTTTTGAAATGCTCACAAAGTATAGGCCCAATAATGAATAACTAGTTTTAAACAATTTCTTCTTAAAAATTTCTTCTTATGTATGTATAAGAAGCATATTTTTTAAGATTTTTTTTTAGATTGTTATAACAGCAATGCACAATTCAAAATATGCCCAACTGTTCTAAATAAAAACCTACTTGAAATCATAAATATGCAAATAATTCAACTATAATAAAACGTTCATAAAACGAAAGCTCTTTAACTCCAACATACTTCAATAAAAACCAACACCTCAGCCACCCACTAAGACTAACATAGCATAAACATAAATGCACCATAAAACACTCCATTAGAACAACAATAAAATGTCTGCCCTGCAGGCTATGCACGAATTCAACTATAATAAACTTTGCAATAAAAAAAAATACTACACACACTGTCTGTATTTAGAGCTTAATCTACATTTTGGCTAGTACATAAAAATTACATAAACTTCTGCATAAAACAATGTTGTCGAAAAAATTAAAACATAAAATCGTGACGTTTTGCTAATGTTTGGCTAAAAATTACTGCGACGTAGCACTTAAATTTTATGTTACCCTTTAGGAATAACAACTAAATACATAAATTCACACATTCACACACACACACACATTATGATATTTACAATATATATACACAAACAAATACACACGCTCAGACGCAACCATGCACACATAGATATTTACGCATTAATAGACCCTTTATGAGTCTCAATGAGCTTCTAAATGAATGCAAAACCATTTTAATGCGTCAACAAAAAAATTACTATCAACAACATTATTTTTTTTTTTATATTTATTTTAAGTACAACAAAGTATGCCACGGCACATTGGTAGGGTTGCCGACCACCCTCAAAGTGTTAAGACTGAGTAGATTGAGCTGTAGACATAGTCAAGAGCAAAAACAACAGCAACAATAGATGTACAAACATTGAAAAAAAAAGCACAAATATATGTACTTTATCACATGTACATTTTTAGTGATGAATTCTTGAGCTGAGTTTGCATGTGCTACCGTATAACGACTACGATAATGTTCTTACAATATTTTTTAATATTATTGTACATATTTTTTATTCACTATAAATTCAACACGAGACAAAAAATACATTTTTTTTTTTTATATAAAACAATTTTTATTCTAACATTTTTTTTTATTGTTATGGTTTTATTATTCCCTCTGACGACAATATTGAATCTTAATTTTTGAATAAAAAATAAAAATTTTAATTTTTGTTAAACCCCAAAACCACTAACATCAAAATAACTTAAACTGTAAAAAAGCACAAAGTAATGGTTACGCAGAGAACTTTTCAAACGCAAGGATCAACAGTAAAATTTTTCCCTATCAATTTGTCTTACAGTTCATTTGTTTGTCTAACAAAAACCAATGAAACTCTGCGCTAATCAATGATTTGCTCAAATGTTGTTTTTATTACAACAGCATTTATTTTTATGCGTTTTTTCCTTTTTCCCTAAATTCCTTGCGTTTTAAACATTTGCTAAAATGCTTCCGTTAAATTTAATGATATGTTTATATTTTCAACATAATAACAATAAAAATAATCATTATGATAACGAGATAGTTAACTAAAAACATGAAAAGAAACAACGATTTAAGTTAAAGAAAAAAAAAAAATCATGCTTACAAAAATAGAGGAGCAAAACAAAGAAGTAGTTAAAATTAAGAAAAAAAAATGGTAGTTTAAAGAGTACAAAAAAACTATTGAAAATTGCAGCAATAAGAGAGTAAAGAAAAGTGCATAAAACAAAAATTTCCATCAAAAGTTTTAAACAGAATGAAAACAGCATGAAATTAAACTACATATTAAAAAAATTATTTGTTTGAATACACAAAAGTTTAAAAATACATATCTAAAAGATAGTTGAAGGTTCTCGCAAAGGCCTGTTAATGTTGCCATTTTGAAAAGCTTTGTTTAAGAAAGCTTTCTACTGAGCTCCTTAACTTTTTTGTGGTTAAAATCAAAAAATTATTTTAAACACAAATGCTGGGATTTTACAAATTGTTTTTAAGCCTAATGTTGCTTTATATTTTCAAATTTATTCATTAAACAACTTTAATCATTTATATTGAGAATGCAATAACTTTTTATGTGCTCCCAAAGTGCTCCGCTACACTGAGAAAAAAACGCATACCTTGCTCCGGTAAAAAATATCTCTATTTTTGATAATAGCAATTTTCTCTTTTTCAAATAAAATTTTCTTCAATTAGAATAAATTTTCACATTTTCGTAGAAATATTTCTTTACTTCTAGGAAATGGAAACATTTCAATGTCTCTAATAATGATAAGTATTTTTCACGCACAAAAAATTTCTCATTTATAGAGAAATTTTATTGAAAATGAAAAACTTTGCTTATATTTTGATACAAAATTCACTATGAGAAGTATTTTCTTCAATAAAAACAAATATTTTCTCAAAAAAAAAAGTATTTTTCTCTAAAAATGATATATTTTTCTATTTCATGGTAGCTTTTTATCATTTTTAGAGAATTTTTAGTATCGCAATTAGAGAATAGCATTCTCTGGAGCAAAGTCTAAACCATTCTTCTCTACATATGATGCCTTTTTTATCATATTCCGAGACACTTTTTTCTGAGTGTAGTGCTCTTTACATAAAATAAAGTTATTTAAAGCATCTACATTGACTTGTGCAAAGCTTTATTAGCTTATTTGTTCACAATTCAAAGAATGACTTGACTGCAATACTCAGTTGAGTCACCGCGTGGGAATTAAAACGCTTTAAAATCTGCACAGCTTTAGAAATACATATTTTTATATATAAAAAAATTAATGTGAGAAAGCTGTTTTAAGAGCGTATTTATTGCTACAAAAGCTTTTTGAAAGCATAATTTAATCTTTATACTGTTTAAAAATTTATTGAAAATCTTGAAAAATTTATCTTACGCTTATAAAGCGTCCTTAAAAGCTTATTTTAAAAAGCTTATAAAAGCATTTGGAAAGTTTTATTCTAACTTTACGAGAGCTTTTAAAACCTTAATGATAGCATTTTAATACTTTTATGGACAATTTTAATACTTTATAAAAGCTTTTTAAACAAAATAAAATTTTTAAAAGTTTTTCAAGCATCTATGAAAGACTTTTAACTTTTTTTGAAGCTTATAAAGCTAAATAAAAGCTTTATGCAATTTTATTAAAAACTTTATAAAAGATTGTTGTAAAATCTTGTTTAAAGCTTTTTAAAACTTTATTTAGCTTTCTGAAAGATTCTTAAGAGCTTTGTGAAAGACTATTTAAAGCTGTATGAAAGCTTATTGAAAGCTTATTAAAAGCTTTATGTAAGCTAATTATGAGCTTCATGATCAATTTATTAAAGCTTTCTTAATGAAAGCATATTTAAATCAATATGAGAGCTCATTACAAGCTTTTTAATGCTATTTAAAATATTTTCAAAGCGTAACACATTTTATATGATAGCGAAAGATTTAAAATAAATTAAATTTCGAAAGTTTTTCAAACATCTATGAATGGTGGTGGCCGTGGCGTGCAGGTTAAGTGTGTGGCTTAGCACGTTCAGAGCCCGAGTTCAATCCCCAGTCCCGGCGAAAAGTTTTTGCAATAAAAAAATTTTTCTGATCGGTCACCACCTCTCTGCAGACAATGGCAAACCTCAGAGAGTACATAATGCCATGTAAAACCTCTTGAGAACATGAACTTTAGTCGTTCGGAGTCGGCATAGAACGTGTAGGTCCAGTTCTTGGTCAATTGTGTGCAAACATTTAATAACACACACAACACAACTGATCATAAGAAGCTCGGTCAAAGTCCTTTCAAGGGCTGAAATGGCCAATTTGTGTTTTTTTTATGAATAATTTTTAATCTTAATTGAAGCTTATTAAAATGTTTATAAAAACTAAACAAAGCTTTATGAAAGCTTATCAAAAGTCTTATGCAAGCTATTCATAAGATTAAGGAGGGACATGACATTCGCGGCAGAGAAAACAGATCTTTTTTAAAAAATTCATAACTCAGTCAAAAACAAACATTTTTCCAAAATTTTTATTATATATATTATTGTAGAGAATTGAACAAATTACCAGAAAAAAATTTAAAATACATATTTTTCACTCCAACATGGTTTTATAGAGCTCCAAACTGGCGGCAGAGAAAAAAAACGGGTCCTCGTGGTTGCAGCGCTGGCAGTCGCAAAAATTGTCCGATCTGGAAAAAAATGATTTTTTTAAATAATAACAAAATTGGCTATCGTATGACAGGAGAATTTTTTTTTAATTTTTTTTCAATTTTTGGTGATGTTCCAAATTTGAAAGTGTGTTTTTTCGAAAAAAATATTGACTTTAAAAATTCATAAATTTTTAAATTTAAATGAAATGAATTTTTTAATGAATTTTAAAATTCATAAGTCGAAAAAAAAATTTTAAAAAAAAGCTCGTCATACGATAGCGAATCAAGTTTAAAAAAATGCAAAAAAAAAAAATTTCGTCAAGAAATGAATCTGCTAGTGCCGCAATCAGAAGAAAAAACATTTTTCGAGATAAACGCGTTCAAAGTTTGTGAACAAAGAAAAAAAAAGGTGAAAATTACAAATGCGCTCTCACTAATCCGGCTGTAACTTTTAAACCCGTAGGAAGTTTTCCATGAAATTTTTTTTTTAGAATTTTAAAAATATTTACTAAAATACAAAATTATAAAAGAAGGCCAATGTCATATCCCACCTTCGTTGTCAAAAAACGGCCAATGTCATGTCCCTCTTTAATGCAATATTATTAAAACCTTGTTAACATTTTTGCAAATGCTTTGTAAAAGCTTATTAAAAGCTTATTAAAACTTTGAAAGCTATTTAAAAGCATTATATTTAAAATTATTATGGAAGCTTAAATAAAGCTTTATGAAAACTTATTTAAATCTTTACTTAAGCTTATAAAAAGCTTTATGAAAGCTTTTAAAAAGTTTTATGAAAGCTTTTAAAAAGTTTTATTTAAGCCTATAAAATAATTTATGAAAGCTGTGAAAAGCTTTGTGAAAGCTTACAAAAAGCTTTATAAAAGCTTATAAATAGCTCTATGAAAGCTTATACAAATCTTTATGAAAGCATTTAAAAACATTATGTAAGCTTACAAAAAGTTATGATTACTTATAAAAACTTTTATTTGATATGATTTAAAATCATTATTTAAGCTGAACAAAATCTTTCGGATAGCTTATTTAAACCTTTGTAAAAGCTTATTAGAGCTAATTAAAAGCTGTATTCAACTTTATTGAACGCCCTTTTTAAACCTTATTTAATTGTATCTAAAGCTTGGTGAAAGCTTATTTAAAGTCGTAAAAAAGCTATCAAATAATTGATTAAATCTTAAAAAAAGCTTATAAAGGCCTTTTAAAAGCTTACAAGTAGCTTTTAAAAAAACCAAAACCATATTGTGTGTGAATATTTTTTTTTTTTTTTGTTATTTTTGTGTTTTTAGCTTTTGTTATTTTTAATGTTGTTTTCAGAAAAAATATTAAAAGATTAATCAACTCACTCAATTCTCCTTCTGGAAGCCCATGTCTGGTTTAAAAAAATTAAGAAGCTTATATAAAATTTTACAAAGCTTAGCAACGCTCTTAAAAGCGCTCTTCAAACTTCATAAAAGTATTGAAGTCACACTTCTTATATTTTTAAATGTTAATTAAAGTTTTTTAAAATTGTATACAAACCTATTTTAAGCTTCTAAAAGCTTGAACATATCTTCAAATGTTTGTTGAAAGTTTTCATAAAATTTATTTGAAGGTGCCAACTCCATTTCTCATGCCAACGGATGGCTATAATAAAAACAAATTCATTTAAATTTAAATCCTAATTTTTAAAAAACTACAAGAAGATAGTTTAACCTCTATTATAGAACTACTACCTCTAGTATAGTACTATGCTTATGTTCTTATATTACAAAATTTCCCAAAAAAAACAAGTTTTCGAAAGCTAAATATTTTTATCCAATGCAGTCATTAAATATTTTAACCTCAATTTATATGCTTTTAACTTCATTCAATTTATTTCTTAATGTTTTTATAAATTTTTTTTAAAGGCTTATACCTCATAAAATCTTTTGCTTTGATTTTATAATCTTTTCAAAAATGACACATTTTATGGTATTTTTTAACACATTTTATGTATTTCTAATCAAATGACAGCACATTAAAGCGCATTCAATGAAATAAAATTTGAGCAACCCCCAAAACAGCAAAAAGAGAGGGTGTTGAATAAAGTGTTGTTGTCATTGTTTTTTTGTTGTTGTTTCTGATAGCTCTTTCATTAAGCTCTTTAGCCTGTTGCACACAGTCGGCTTCGTTCAATGTATGTGTGTGTTATTTTATAACAAGCATTAAAGAGCTTTATACGATATGAAGCAACAACAAAAACAAACAAAAAAAAAATGCTTGTTACTAAAAGTGACAATTATGACAGTTTGTGATAATTTATCTCGTTGAGGGCATCTTTACGCTTCATCAATATTAGAATAACAACAACAGTAGCAGCAGCAGCAACAAAGTTGCAGCCACATTGGCAGTCAGTGAAGCAGCAAAAATGATATGGCAAAAGAACAACAACAACAGCAACAACAATAACAACAACAACCATATAAATTATGTCAGCATCGTGTGAAGGAACTTTTAATTAAAATTGTTGTCACTATCTGTTGTAGCAGCGGCAGCGGCAGCAGCAACTTAATTGGCAACAACTATGAAGAGTTGCCGCTACAATAACTACAACATGAAGAGCAAAAAATATAAACTTTATTATCACCATGACTGCAGTTGCACATTATCAACAGCTTGCAAATGCAATAGAGTGGACATGATTGTTGTTGTTGTTGTTGTTGTTGTTGTTGTTATTGTTGTTATAGCTTATATTGTGCTATTTGTGCACTTAGTTGCATAAGGCCTGGATAAAGCTTAGCAGAGTGTAAAATTAATAAAGTTTATAACTTATTGTAAGAATAAAAATGCTTAAGACTCTGTGCTTATAAAAATAACTGCCGTTTGTTAGAACTTATAAAAAGTTATCATTCAATTCATCCAAACATTCACGCACGTTAATAACTTTATATAATAAATTAATTAGTTAAAGTCACTCATACGTCACGTTGTCTGTTTTTGTTGAGTTTATTTTAATTTTGCCAAAAATTTTAAATTTTTTCAATTGTCTCATAAATTTCATTGATTGGGTGTGAGTGGAAACACTCTTGACAAAAAAAAAAAAAAAAATTAAAATATAAAAATAAAATTTCAATGGTTTTTTTTTCGCAAACGTTTATCTAAACAAAACAACTAGAAATAATAAATGTTTGTCGGTTCAATGACCGCTAAATCTGCTCCAGTTTTTTTTTGCTCAATTATTTTTTTGTTGTTTTTGTTTTTTTGTGAACAACACAATTTTTGCAAATCAACAAAAACAAACAAACAATGACATCAAATATTAAAAAAAGAGAGTGATTAAGAAACTTTAAATGAATGGCAAAAATGTGCCAGTCAAAGACGTGAATCGATAAAATACAATAAAAAAACAGGCATTAGTTTTGCGGTTTTGTGAGCCATAGGAATGTGTGTGATGATAAGTACTTTATACTAGTTGAGTGAGTTTTTTTTTAAACCAGTTTTGAGTGAAAAAAAAAGAGCTGCTGCTGTAACGTAAATAATACTTCCTCTGTAGGTATTAAAAATTGATTTAAAACAAGTTTTAAAAAGCAGCAACATAAAAAATTTTTAAGTGAAAATTTCACGTTTTTAATAAAAACTTTCCCTGCAAACATTTTCTGAGGCTCTCCAAAAAATGACTCTAAGAAGAGTGTTTTTTATGCATGTTGTATGATGACTCATTAAAAGGACTCATGAAAGAGTCTTTAATATGACTGTTAAATGATTGTTCAAAAATAAGACTCATTAAATAAAAGAGTCATTATTGTATTTGCTTTATGAGTACTCATAAAAGACTCTCATTAAAAAGTCCTAAATATGACGGTAACATGATTGTTCATAAAAAAGACTCATATATTGATTGATATATGCGTAATCATAAAGAAGACTCATAAAAGAGTCTTATATATGAGTGTTTCATGGGAGAATAGAATCAGATAATTGCAAATGCACCATATGGAATGGATAAATAAGAACTGAATCGAATATATTTTTAAAAAATTTTATTAAACTTTGTCACTCACTGTCTGTTATGGTTATATCCTGGCTGCGCTTTTCGGAGAATTGTTTGTTTGTGGCGTTATACATGCAATAAAATTTAACTACAACAAATGTTGCAAAAGACTTATTATATGAGTCTGAAAAGAGCATTAAATATGAGTATTTTCAGACTCATATTTAATACTCTTTTGAGTCTTAAAAGAGAACGCAATACGAGTCTTAAAGGAGTATCAAATATGAGTCTTAAAACCATCATTACTATGTGTCCAAAAAGACTGATAAAATAATAATTTTTATGAATCATATTTTGGAGCCCACAACATACGATAATGTACTCATAAAAGAGTCTTTTTTGAGCGCATTATAATGATAAATCCTCATTTATATGAGTCTTGAAAGAGTCTTTTAAGAGTCATAATGTTTGCTGGGTTACAATAAAAACATTTTAGTATATAAATATTTAGAATCATAAGTATTTATTTGAGAATTTGTATTTGTTTGAAATAATTGCAGAATATAAAGTTAATATTTTACTTAAATTATTACTCTGAAGTAAGAAAATATTATTTAAAAATGTCTGTCTGTGTACGCTTTTATGAATATTTTTAAGAATAATGAATAAATTTATAAACACAATTTATTTTTGACACCTCAATAATTTTCTTATTTTTTGTTCTCTTTTGCAGTGCTCCCTTAGAGAATACAACATGGACGATATGGAGCTTGATCAGGTAACTCAAGTGATCGGCTATCATCCACGTTTTCTGGATCACTTTCTAAGGACGCAAAATTTCATAATGAATGGTGATGGACCGTTACCCTACGACTATAGATACTATTTGGCGATTATTGTAAGTGTTTCCTTCAAGTTAAATTTTATTTTTATGAAAACTTCTATGTAGTCCTCATATAAAAGGAGTTAATGTTTATTATTTTAAATAACTCTCCAAAAAGAAGAGGGTTCTCAGCGAATTCAACTTTGTGTGATATATCTGATAGAGGATGTAAATGCTTCATCCTCTCTCTCAATTCTATTGGACTTCGATGCAATGTTGGGTGCTTAAGCGTTTGATACAGTTACTACTATGGGCATTGCTCAAGAGAGATATCGATCTGAATACCAGAATTAAGTATTTTTCAGGTCAACTCGGTCGGCTTACCAAGCCCATCTCTACATTGTAAGGATTGGGCTTGGTTACTTGTTGTTTTGTATTGAATTTTACTTGTTCATTTTGATTCGATTTACCTGGGTTTTTTTGCGGCTTGAAATAATTTGAACCATAATATAATAACTACAAGGTAGTGTTGACGCTTCTGTTGGAAACTACTATCTGTCAAAAAATATAACAAAAACGAGAGCGCTCACAATCCGACATTGCATAAAATTCATTTTCACTGGTCACATTCAGCGTACTCAACAGTTGGCAACTGTTAAGTCAAAACTTGATGCACATAAATATGACGTTGCGCATTTAAATGCATTTAAAAATAGAAAATTTTTTATTTGTCGTTAAAATTTCCATTGGTAATTGATACACAGTTTGGCATTTCATCAACTTGACAGCTTTTCTGACATTTCAATACCGATAACAGCGCTACCCGATGTGTCGCTATCGCAACAGTTGAAACAGCTGAATGTGGCCAACGCACATAACAACGAACAGCTGTTTTTGACAGGAACTCATTTATTTGAGATGAGAAAACAGTACTTGTCAATGCTAGCTGTGTTTTTGTACCATGAATTTGAACAATACAAATTTTCATTTAGTCGCAAAGTACGATCAGGGCAATAACTAAAAGGCACTACAGATTATAGAGTCATTCCTGCAATTTTGTTTCATTTTTGTGAAGGTGCCGTAGCTGCGTGTGGTGACGTCAAAGAGATGTTCCACCAGGTATTAATGCGAAAGGAAGATATATGTTACGCTTTGCTTATGACGTAATGGCGATTAAACAGAAGCAACAGAAATATTTGAAGTTATTGCTATGACATTTGATGCTGCATGTTCTCCTTGTGCAGCTCGGGAGCTCCAGCAATATCATCGGGAGTTCAGTCAATAATGAACTACCATTATGTCGACGACTTTTTTGACAGTTTTTCATCGATTTCGGAAGCAATTATGATATAAACTTGCTGGTTTTATTCTACGTAACTTTACTTTAAACTCATCTGCAGTTGTCGAAGCACTTGATGAGTGTGAAACAAATGTGATTAACTCAAAAGAGAGCCTGGCGTAAGAGAAGATCTTAGTTTTGGCCAGCGTTGCCAGAATGTTTAAAATTTACCAAAACTGGTAAATTTTTTTTTCGATGTGAAAATGTGAAATTAAGTTTCATTTTGGTAAAATTTTGTGAAAATTTCCCAAAAGCTTAAAGGCGAAGTAAGGGTTTAAGCGTAAAAAACACTTTTTTTGTGAATTTTTTTAAGAGTATGGATTGAGCAAATTTTTTAAAATCTTTTGTACATTATTGAGTGTACTTTTAACAATACTCTTTTTCTTCCGGAAATATTGAAACACAAGCTGGTGACAGAGCTTATCCCAGAGCGTCTTGGAAAAATAGCAATTTGCGGTGTTCACTATGTCTCGATCGGAAATTACCTGAAATCAAAAACCATTAAAATTTAGTCAACGTTGGAGGAAAGTATTTTATATGTAGAAAATGTGTACCAAGTTTGAAATGAATCGGTCAAGTAATTTCTAAAAGACTTGCAGTGAACACGGACTTTGAAAACACAACTTTTGGGAAAACTGCTTTAAAGTTTTGTACACGTACATTTGTACGTTCGAGGTACACTTACTTAAAAATTTGTACCTCCGTTAGTTTTACTCGGATTGACTTCAAATTTGGACACAATATTCTAGAGATGTTGAGCATTCATATAAAAAATGGTTAAAAACCTTACCGCCCTTAAATGATCGTCTCTTTTTTTTATCTATATATAAATAGGCGTAGGGAAAATAGTAAAAAACCATTTTCTCACGTGTTTCTAGCCGATTTTGATTAATTTCTTTTAAATGAATCAAAAAGCGGAGAACGAGTGCACCGACTATTTTTTGAAAAAATTTTTTGCTAAATTTTTATGAAGAAAATTTGTTTTTCACATTAATTTTGTATCGAGAGAATGAAAGTGAAAAGGTCGAATTTCGGCCACTATCGAACTCCAATTAGTTTTAAAAACGTATTAAAATTATTGGCCTTCATCATATTGAAAAGAACATTTTTAAATTTGTACTATCGTAATACTTAATAATTTAATTACATTTTAGGGTTATTTTAGGGTTAGGATTACAGTCGCGGTTACGTGCCATGCACAAAAACAAGATTCAGATTCTTCAAACAGTGACACTGAAAACAGGTATTTAAAATATAAAAATGGGGTAGTACCAAAGACCGTAAAACTCAAACTCAATATTACTCCTTTTCTTCAATATCATCGCAACAAAAATAAAGCGCTTTTCAGAAGTTGAATTTTAAGTTCCAAACACTGTTAAGAAAAATCATTCGAAATTTCTCGGTTAACCATGATATCTCCTACATGTTTTAAAATATTTGAAACCTGAATACATGAATACTGGTATACTGGTAATATTAGTTGTGTTCGATGACAAATTCTCAGTGTCAAAAGCAAACAAATTAAGAAATAAGCCAGAAAAATTACTAGTTTTCATTAAACTGTTGAAATAGGTGAGCAAAGAACCTAGAAATAGGTGAGCATTAGCTCTTTCAATTTTTCGATTTTTTTAACAAGAACCAAAATACTTGATTTATTTACATGTTACTCTTACTTACACCACAAAAAATATAAGCGTACAAAAGAGCTGAAAGCGTAACTTAGAGCAGTTTAAAAAAACAAAGAGCAATATCAAGTAAAAGGAGGTAAAAAGAAAAAAATGTCCTCAATAAATAGTTTTTACTGATCTGTAGTAAGGAACCTAAATCTAGAGGAGTCATCAAACTCAGCTTTTGTTATTACAATTATATTGGATGAAATATATGTCAAAAAAGTAAAAATATTTCGTTTTTTGATTGATCACACATATTTGATAT
This sequence comes from Tetanocera ferruginea, assembly GCA_958299015.1. Taxonomy (NCBI): domain Eukaryota; kingdom Metazoa; phylum Arthropoda; class Insecta; order Diptera; family Sciomyzidae; genus Tetanocera; species Tetanocera ferruginea. The sequence continues at coordinate 47,794,141 of OY282640.1, read as the reverse complement.
TTTTTTTGTGGATGTGAAATTTTTTTCTTAAATGTGAAATATTTTTGGGAATTTTGGTAATGTTGTGACTCATTCGTCACAAGCGAAGTTGAGTTGTTTTTATAGTATAAACTACAAATACTGACCTACCTCAATAATAATGAAGCGATCAGCGTTTTTGTAATGCTTGCCAGTTTAAGTTGACGGTCAAGCACCCAACAATTAAAAAGTGCAACGGTCAGCTTAAAATAGCAATTAAGCACGGGCCAGCTACTTGAGCTGCGCTTCTGTTAACATAGCTCGAAAATGATCGCGGAAGTAAATGAACTCTTGTGGGTTGAATTGCAATGTAGTATGTATGTTTCTAGGTTAATAAACCGCGCTGTTGTTGAAAATATGTATGTCGAAATATAACACGCGGAAATAAGCCAATTTATGGTGCCAACGGTGTCAAATATCGAGGTGACCAAACAAAGAATGTATATTTGTAATATGTTTGTTTGTATATTTAAAATACGAAGTATGTATATTTATATGTTGTTTAGCAAAAATGTCTAGGTTAATGTCTAGGTTAATTGTATATATGTAACTATTATGTAATTGTCATCAAGTTTCATTACGGAAGTTAAGATAATGATCTTGAGACCAAGTAGATTTTAAGATTCAAATCTGTGATATAAATAAGAGTAAAATAAATAAAAAGAAGAGAGTTAATTAAGCAATCAAGAAGTGAAGTCTCATTTTAAACTTTCAGGTACCACCAGCGCAGAAAAACATTTGGTGAGTATACATTTAATGATGTAACAGGTAATACATATAACGTTACACAACAGAGTTGTGTGGGTTCGACGGAGAACGCCACACAACATTATGGCGCAGCCGGTAGTCCTTTTTAAAAAAGGGTTGTCTCTTTTAAAAAAGGATAGTGATTCAAACTCGGTTACCCGTGTTCAAATAAACAAATAAATAATAATAACTTCCCAAAGATTCTGCGATTCCGTAGCCAATTCCTTGTAGTTGACCGGACCCTCCAGAATATAATTAAAAAGGTTTAAAACCAGTAAAATAAAAATTTGTAGATTAGATTACAGAATTAAATTCACAGAGAAACTATAGTATAGGGTGAGAGTTGTTGTTGAACACAGAAAATTTTAAAGGCAACGAAAAGATAATGAAATCATAATAAAAAAAAATTCAGAATGAACATATGCGAGGTAGCGAAAATAGTATCGGAGCTTGTGCCTCTATTTTCAGGAGCAGACTCCAGTGAGCTACATGAGGAAGTGTATAAGTTTATACTTGGGACAGAATTAGCTTTCCAAATGGTAGGACAATCGAATTTAGAAAAATTTATTCAATGTGTGAAACTAAGACTTTATGGAGATGCTTTCAAATTAGTAAGACCAAGACAATTTAATAATCTTAATGAATTATTTATACTTATAAAGAAAACGTATTTGGAAAGAAAAGAATTAGATGTAGTATGGCAGGAAATACAGAAGACATTACAACAACCTGGTGAAGAAATACGAAAATATGCAAGACGGTTAAGTGCTCTAAAAACAACAGCAGAAGATATAATAAATAACGAATACAAAGACGGTGTTTCCGCACTTTTAAGTGAATTAAATAAAACTGTGATTACAACTTTCAGAGTAGGTCTGCAGGATTCAACTCTGAGAATATATATGCTAAGCGTTAAAACAGGAACATTTGAGAGTGTAGTGGAAGAAGCGATAAATGCATTTGGGCTTATCGAGAGAGGGAAAAATACGAGACCAAATCAAAGGGAATTTGGTATAAATTTCAGTAAAAATGATGTGGCATGTAGGTTGGCTGATCATGAGGTTGAAGCAGGTCATAGGCCTTACTCATCATCAGAGAACCTGCCAGGAATTCAAATAACAAGAAATTATGAGAATATAAGGTCTAGAAATGTTAACTTAACATGTTCATTTTGTAGTAGAATAGGGCACACAGGAGATGAGTGCTACGAAGTAAAAAATCAAGTTTATTGTCAGAAGTGTAGACATTATGGTCACGAATATAATTTAAACTGTTCGGCTAGCAGAAATATGAATAATAATGAAATAAAGGGAAATCAAAACAGCTATGACAGAAGTCAGAATAATTATAACATAATTCAAAAGAGCAATGGTAACATGATGCAAGAATCAAACAAATATGAGGTTAAATGTAAATGGTGTGCAAGATTAGGACACAAAATGCAGGATTGTTTTGCGAAGAGAGAATACGATTCGAAACAGGGAAACTATCGAGGGCCCAGCCAAGGCCAATGAGCTGGGAACCCAAAAAATTAAGGAAAACTGGGCCAAGTAGGGTAGTCACAGATGATTTCACGTCAAAAAAGATTGTAAACATCTGTACACCAAGGAAAATGGGGAACAAAATACCAGAAAATAGTGCATCGGTAGATAAGACTAAAGTTTTGGTAACTAATGAAATAACAGAAAGCACCTCGACAGAAGATAGTACGTCAGAAGATACGGCTAATTTTTTATTCAACAATTTTTATTCAAACATCGAAGAATTGAAGGTAACAGAGAAAGAAAAAATAGTGGAGGATGGTTTGACGTCGCAAAAGATAGTAAACATCCTCACCACTGGGTCAAAGACGAAAGTATCAACAGGTAAAGATACAGTAGGAAAAGAAGCTATATTAAGTAGTTCTCAGGAAAGAGATAAAGATTTAGCAAACTCGTTACACAATAAGAATTTTACGTTTCAAAATAGGAACGAACAAGGTAGGAGTTTTGGTTTTCGCAAAGTCAATGATGTGTTCATAGAAATTCCCTGTAAGGATTCTATAGAAGGACGACTCATTTTACTTGTGGATACCGGGGCTGAAGCCAGTTTAGTTAAACTGAATACATTAAAGAAAAATGTGAATAAAGATACAAGGGAAATTAAACATTTGAGTGGAGCATTTGGGGGTTTTGTAGATACATTGGGGTCTGTAGAGATCCAACACGATAAGATAAAGAACTTAAGTTTTAAGTTACACGTAGTGGCACTAGAACAAGGGTTGCCTGCAGATGGTATTTTAGGTCGGGATAGTTTGTGGAGTAATTCAGTTATAGATGCGATTAATAAGACGTTAACAGTCTATGGTAAACACATGGAGACTAGGGTGGAATTACCTCTAAAACAAATAAACGAGATTAGTTCTTTAAGCTACAATAAGGAGATAAATGTTAAAGCAAGAACAATACAAACGGTTAAAATTCCGATAAAAACAAATATTTCAGTTGTTGTAATCCATAAACAAGAGATTATGCCGGGGGTTTATTTAGGTGAAACGTTAGCAAATGTGAAGAATAAAATGGCATATGCAACAGTGCTAAATGCGAATAAGGATGACTGTGTCATACCTAAAGATTTTAGACCAAATTTTTCAAATTTTAAAGAGTTCATAGTGGATGCGAGCTCGTCGTATAGTGCAAGGGAAGTAGACGTAAGAGAAAGGGTTAATAGATTGATAGAAACAGTTAAATTCGACAAAAGTTTAAACACTGAAGAAAGAGCATCAATAGAAAATTTAGTAACGTCTTTTCATGATATTTTCTTGCTTGAAGGAGATAAATTGTCATGCACCTCTGTTTTAAAACATGAAATTCAAATGCAAAGAGATCAAGCACCAATTAATCAAAGACAGTACAGGTTACCACAAATGCATAGAGAGGAGATACAAAGACAAGTAGAAAAACTTTTAGATGATGACATAATCAGGCCAAGCAAGTCCCCGTGGAATTCACCAATGTTGCTTGTTCCAAAGAAAGCCGGGGAAGACGGACAGAAAAAGTGGAGATTAGTTATTGATTTCAGAAAAGTAAACGATGCCACAATCAAACAAGTTTTCCCTATTCCTCGAATTGACGAAATTCTGGATCAGTTAGGTCATTGTAGATATTTTTCAACACTAGATCTAGCTAGTGGCTATCATCAAGTTTTAGTGAATAGCAAGGATAAGGAAAAAACAGCTTTTAGTACGTCGTTAGGTCATTATGAGTTTAACAGGATGCCGTTTGGACTAACTGGAGCCCCAGCTACATTCCAAAGGCTTATGAATCACATACTTACAGGACTACAAGGAATAGATTGTTTTGTATATTTAGACGATATTGTTATCTATGGTAAAAATTTACAGCAACATGAGGAAAGACTTGGAAAAGTTTTTCAGAAATTGAGGGAAAATTGTTTAAAGTTAAATACAGAGAAATGCCAATTTTTACGTCGTGAGATAGCATATTTAGGGCATAAATGTTCGGAAATGGGAGCTTTGCCAGATCCACAAAAACTGGAATGTGTGAAAAGTATACCAGTTCCGAGAAATAGAAAGGAAGTTCAGGCATTTTTAGGTTTAGTAAATTACTATAGAAAATTTATAAAAAATATGTCACAAATCGTGTTACCAATAAATAATTTGCTTAAAAAGGACGTAAAGTTTCAATGGACAGAAAACTGTCAGGAAGCTTTCCAGACGTTAAAGGAAGCAGTTACCTCGTCTCCAGTTTTAGCTTATCCAGATTTTGAAAAACCTTTCTTATTAACTACAGACGCCAGTGGAGAGGCACTAGGTGCGGTTTTATCACAAGGCAAAGTTGGCGAGGATAGGCCAATAGCATTCGCGAGTAGGGCATTAAATAGCGCAGAAAAACGCTATTCGACAATAGAAAAAGAATTTTTAGCAATTGTTTGGGCAACGAAAAATTTTAGGGCTTATCTATTAGGAAGGCCTTTTAAGATATATACGGATCATCAACCATTGAGGGGGATAGCAAATCTGAAAGACCAAACATCGCGTTTAGCACGATTCCGGCACAAACTTTCAGAATACGAGTATGAAATTATATATAAACCAGGTAAACGAAATTTAAATGCGGATGCGCTTAGTAGGATACCCCAACAAGAGCAGGATATAGTAATAGTTCAAACAAGGTCAAAGGCTAATGAACAAGAAAAGAAAATTGAAACGGAAGAAACTGCAGAGAAATCTAGTGAACAATATGATGAGGTGTTAGACCAACAGAATAAAGAAATAGTAATTCTAACCGATCCAAAAGACATTAAAAGAATTTTGAGAGATTTTCATGATCTACCACTAGGTGGGCACCAAGGAGCTTTAAAAACCTATTTCAGAATAAGGCAAGAATATAAATGGAAAGGGATGCAAAAGCAAATCAAGGAATATGTTAAGAAATGTCACAAATGCCAGGTTAATAAATGTTCTAAATTAACAAAAATGCCAATGGTGTTAACAGATACACCGACGCGTCCATTTGATAAAGTTTACATGGACATAGTGGGTATCCTGCCAGAGACTGTGTCAGGAAATAAATACATACTTACTTTTCAAGATGATTTTTCGAAATACATGGCATGTGTCGCAATACCAGATGCTGAAGCTAGTACAGTATCAAAAGCGTTCTTCGACGAAATTATAACTCGTCACAATACTCCGAAAGTTCTGATTACCGATAATGGTTCAAATTTTGTGTCGAAATTATTTTCGGATGTGTGTAAAATGTTAGGAATTAAGAAATTACACATAACTCCATACCACCCACAGGCTAATGGCTCATTGGAAAGAAGCCATCGTCCATTAGCAGAATACTTACGAAGTTTTGCAAAAGAAGATGGGTCAAATTGGGACCAGTGGTTAACATCTGCCATGCATGTGCACAATAACACACCGCACATGAGCACCAAACAAACTCCGTTCAAAACTTTATATGGGTTTAATTCAGAAATGCCAACTAATCTCAAACGTAAATGTAGTCCGGTGTATAACACAGAAGATCCTTCAAAAATCCTTAAATACCAAATCCAAAGAACTCACGAACTAGTGAGACAGAACCAGGAGCGAGCAAAAGAATTATCAAAAATACAGTATGATAACTCTTTAAATCCTGTAGAATTTAAAATTGGTGACAAAGTACTGATGAAAAATCAGGCTAGGAAAAATAAATTTTCACCAATATGGATAGGCCCATATGAGGTCATAGCAATAAAAAGTCCAGTTACCACTGAGATTTTAATAAAAGGAAAAGCTAAGAAAATACACAATAATTTACTGAAGTTGTTTCACAGTAATTAAATTATGTTATAAAAATAAAAATTAAATTAAATTAAAATTAGAATTACATTAAAAAATTCAATCAAACATTAAATTAAACCAAAAATATGAAAATAAAATCAAACGAAACTAAATAAGTTTCATTAAACAGAGATATTGAATTTTTTTTGAGATGAAAAAAAAAAAAAAATTTTTTTTTTTAAATTCGTTGAAATAAAATTAATTAATTTTTTTTTAATTTAACAAAGGCATTTGAAAAGACATTAAACATTAAATGAAAAGAAAATTGGTTTTAATCAATAAACAATTTTAAATTAATTATTTGTTAATAGAGTGTTAAAATACAAAAGATTAAAAAGTTGTTAGAGAAATTTAAGAAATTAAATTAAAATTATACATGAGAAAAATCACAAATTTAATTTACCATACTATTTACGATAAGATTTTTATAAAAATCAAAACTACACATTTATTACACGAAACTTTTCCGTATCAATAATCATGGTCCTAGTTCTGGTTCGAGTTGGCGGTAGCAGCAATGAAACTGAGTCGATCAGGTGGACAACGCTTTACAAGAGAAAGGAGAACTATTCTGACGAAGTTCGAGGCCTCAGTCGTTAAAAAGTATCATGGCTAAGTAATGAAGCAAAACATGTTTCAAGTAAAACATATAAGAAAGCAGTTCAAAAAAAAGAATAAAAACAACAAGAAAATATACAGGCTTTTAAATGTTTGTGGAAGGTTACAAAGTGTTATTAAAAATTTGAAATTACAGCGACAGATTGCATACACAACGAATCAAATAATTTTCCATTTAAACGAGAAAATCAATTAAGTCGTAAGATTTCTTTATGATTGAAAGGCTTACAAGTACAACGATTAAAAATGAATTCGGATATGCATAATTTGTTATTACAAAATGCATTCTGGTTTAAGAAAACCACGAAAGTACGTCTATAATGTGAAATACCTGCATTTAGTTCATACCTTTTAAGGAAAACGCTTAACCAGAACGAAACCAAAGTGTTTGATAAATATAAAGAGTCGCTTCCCAATTAACAATACTAGCAAACATAGCTTGTCAAAACTAAAAGCAAACTTTAATATAAACTAACGAAAATATGAACAACACAAAACATATTTTTCGTAACTTCAAGACTTCACCAACTTCAAGACTTCAACTTCAAGACTTCACAAGAAGTAAAGTAGTTTAAATACTTCAATAGAGAAGAAAAGGGGTGACATATACTTGTCACTAACGGTTATCAATGATCATCATAAAACAGAACATCAGCAGAGTCCTCATAATAATGCCAGGAAGAAGAACAACTTTATCGAAAATCAAAAAACTAATCATCAAAATTACTAGGGCCCACGAACAGATACACATAAATAAAGTAAAGAATATTAGATAGCTTATACAAAACTTATTTAGCACACAATATTACTAAACAATGTAAACATGCAAGGAATTTTAAAAAATTAACTGTAAAATGATGCCTGTCTCTTCTCACATATAAGTACTTTAAGATTGAAGAAAATTAAACCTATTCAAGGTAAAAATTTTCTTTCAGATGGGGGAAGGAAACCTACAATAACTTTGTCTCGTAATAATCAAAAATCCTAAATTTAAGAGAAAATACACAAAAAATAAATAGAAAAGTGTGTAAAAAATAAGAAAAATAAATATATAAAAGGAAAATATAAGATACAAATTGCTATTAAGAAATATTTTTATTAAGAGAATTATTATTATAAGACAAAAAATTCAAAAGAAAAAAAAAACACTGCATATAAAATTCAAAGAAATTTTTATTCGAAAAAAGTTATTAAATATTAATGTATTAATGATTAAAATGAACCTTATATACATACATAATGCAAAATTCTGATAAATGCATGTGACGAAAAATTATTGCTAAATGAATAGAATAATTTTTCTTTGTCAGAGGGGGGAGGAATGTTGTGACTCATTCGTCACAAGCGAAGTTGAGTTGTTTTTATAGTATAAACTACAAATACTGACCTACCTCAATAATAATGAAGCGATCAGCGTTTTTGTAATGCTTGCCAGTTTAAGTTGACGGTCAAGCACCCAACAATTAAAAAGTGCAACGGTCAGCTTAAAATAGCAATTAAGCACGGGCCAGCTACTTGAGCTGCGCTTCTGTTAACATAGCTCGAAAATGATCGCGGAAGTAAATGAACTCTTGTGGGTTGAATTGCAATGTAGTATGTATGTTTCTAGGTTAATAAACCGCGCTGTTGTTGAAAATATGTATGTCGAAATATAACACGCGGAAATAAGCCAATTTATGGTGCCAACGGTGTCAAATATCGAGGTGACCAAACAAAGAATGTATATTTGTAATATGTTTGTTTGTATATTTAAAATACGAAGTATGTATATTTATATGTTGTTTAGCAAAAATGTCTAGGTTAATGTCTAGGTTAATTGTATATATGTAACTATTATGTAATTGTCATCAAGTTTCATTACGGAAGTTAAGATAATGATCTTGAGACCAAGTAGATTTTAAGATTCAAATCTGTGATATAAATAAGAGTAAAATAAATAAAAAGAAGAGAGTTAATTAAGCAATCAAGAAGTGAAGTCTCATTTTAAACTTTCAGGTACCACCAGCGCAGAAAAACATTTGGTGAGTATACATTTAATGATGTAACAGGTAATACATATAACGTTACACAACAGAGTTGTGTGGGTTCGACGGAGAACGCCACACAACAGTAAAAGAAAATTTTAGGCTGTGACAACCCTGTGTAAAACTTCTTGAGAACATGAACTTTAGCCGTTCGGAGTCGGCATAAAACATGTAGGTGCAGTTCTCGGTCAATTGTGTGCAAACATTTAATAACACACACAACACAATTGATCATAAGCAGCTCGGTCAAAGTCCTTTCAAGGGCTGAAATGGCCAATTTGTTTGTTTTTTTTGTTTTAACTATTTTGATACCTCATACTAAAGGGCTAAATTTTATCTATCATAGGCTGAAAACTGCTTCAAGAAATTTTCATTCGCTTAGAAGTTATAGATTTTTGACCGCAAAATGCCAAAAAATTCACTTTTTGCATTCACGAAGAAAAATTTTGCTGTAATTAATCTGTAAGCGTATTACTTTTGTTGAAGATAGCTATAGGACCTAATTCAAAAATAAAATTCTTCGTTCAGTGCTCAACTCTTAAGAATTGTTGCTTGGGGAGGTAACTGGATTTCAGAAATTTGCGATTATGAGATAGTTCAAGACGAACAAGCATCAATTCATTACTACTCAAAACCGAGAACATCGTTTTTTCAAGACCACTAACTCATCTGACGGTTGTTGTCGACCAAGAGGAACCTCTAACATCTAATCATTTTCTGATCGGATATCTTTAAAATGCTAATACATCACGATCAAAAATGGACGATGTGCTGTCACAAAAAAAGATGTGTGTGGCTGCCAAAAGGGAAACTTTAACCCAAAAAATTCGAGTTTTAAGTGGTTAATTTATGAACTCTTTAATATGGTCTAATTAAAAAAGTCCCATTTTATATGATAACAAGAGTTGATTAAATCTATTTTAATACAGTTTCGAAATATTTACTGGTATCCATCATCCACACCATTAACTTTTATTTCTTGTAAAAACCTTTACCCAAAAATTTTAAATAGCAATTTGCTGCGAATTGTTGATGAAAAAAAGGAAAGAAAATTTATTGATTTTGCAGCAAAAAAGCTAATCCTGCCGAGATTTTAAACCTCTAAGCGGCTAGAGCAGTTTCACTTCTAAAAGGACTCAAACCATTGTGGATTAGTTCATTAGATCTGCTAATTCGTTAGGTCTGTTAGTTTGGACTCAAACCTTTGGTTCATACATTTTTTCTCTCGTTCATTTTGATCTGACGCTGCTGTTGCAATTGAACTAAAAGAACGAAAAATCAATGAATGAGTCGTTAAATTAAAATAGTTCGTTCGTGAACTATACAAGTCTTCTGCTGAGTGCTGAGCATTTTTTTTATTTTATTAGGATTGCGGTGCGACGGTTTTCCGTTAAATTTTCCGTATTGATATGAACGCGGCTAAAGAGATTTCACTTTAAAAATATGGATTGATAAAAATAAAAATACAAATTTTAACTATCTTATTATCATATATAAAACAATTTAACCAGACCCATGGGAAGTGGGTAGAATTTAATTTTTCAGTAATTTTATTATGACAAATAAAATAAATATTGTGAAGATTTTATGCATGATATCTTATAGTCAACGTGAACTATTGCACTACAATAGGAATAAAACTATAAAATATCGAAATAATTTCAAATTAGATATCGTTTCGACATTGAAATTGTATCGAAAAATTTAAATATCGAGATCTGGTTTGCTGTTGTGTTTTTTCTTGCTTTAAAGTTTTTTAACTTTTAAGTTGCGTTATATTTTGTTTTAGTAAAAATTTGTAAGGAATATTTTTATATTTTTTTTGTTTTTTTTTATAACTATTTCAATTGAAATTGCTTACCTGGTTGGCCTACAAATGCATTATTTAAGATGCTATTTTGCACTTCGACTCGCTTAGTTTCCAATTTATAGCACAAGTTTAAAAAACAACAACGCCAACGACTAGCAATTGAATTATTTTTTTTTTTTGCATTTTCCACACATTTTGCGTGATTAATATGGAAAATTTTAACTGCATTGCGCTTAATTTTTAAAGCATCTACTTAGATTTTATTGTTTTGAATTCTTTACTAATGCTTTGTAATTTTTTTACTACAGCATTCATTGTTGTAGTTTTTATTGTTGTGCTTCGTTTCTTTGTTATTTTGTGAAAATTATACATTTTTGGCGCATTTTATTGAAAATCTGCATTTAATGTGCGCTAACATTAGCATTGCAAATGAATGTTCTTGCTGTTGTTGTTGTTGTTGTTTTTTATTGTTATTGCTGCCACTGGAGCACATCTCCAGGCTGCATCTAAAGTAGTAACATCAACCACAAAAACAATAACAAAACAATAAAAAAAAAAAAATTACAGTTACAATTGCAAATATAACTACCACTCTACTCTGCACAATAGCACACAATAAATAAATGCATACAAATTTAAACTAATTAATTGAAACAACAACAACAACAACAACAACAACTGAAGAACTGCTGCTTCATCACTGCCGCAAACAACAATCACATAACAACAATAAAAAATTAAATTAAAATTCAAATTAAAAATTAAATTTTCAACGCATATAAAATGCATTGACATGCAGGCAACTGAGCGAATAAGAAATTCAATTCGCATTCTTGATAGATGTGTAGAATTTTTAATGCTGGTGCTGAATGAAGTCCAGAGAAAATTGTAATGTTCATAATTAATAGCTTCGGGTATATGATTTTCTTTGTCTTCAGTTTAATTTTAAAATTTCTCGTTTTATAAAAAAATTGGAATAGAAATTGCAGCGAATTAATTGGCAACAATAGAAGTTGGCTTGCGATAAAATAATTTATTAGTAAAAATTAGTGTCCGACCGAACGTGAATTTTTGCCGAAGCCGAAGCCGAAGCCGATTCTTCGGCAAAATGGAAATAATCGGCCGAAGGCCGAAGCCGAAGCCGAAAAAGAAACAAATGTTTTCAAGTAAAAAATTATAAAGTTATTCTTTGCTTTTGTTAAGGGCCGATGTTGAATATGAACCACACCTAAACGTCAAGTTTTTTCTGCATTTCATTTGGCATTTCTCCATTTCAGACTAACTCAATTTGAACCATGGAAAGATACATAATCGAGCCACGCGCTAAAGTTATTCAAGAAATGGCAACAGTGGATGATCATTTTCGAAGAAAATCATCTTTAGTGATGAGGCACAGTTTCACCTCAGTGGATTCGTCAATAAGCAGAATTGCAGCATTTGGGCGAATGATAATCCAAGAGTGATTGTCGAAAAACCATTGCACCCATAAAGGGTGACTGTTTAGTTCGGTTTATGGGCTGGCGGCATCATCGGGCCGTATTTATTCCAAAATGAGGCCGGTCAGGCAGTTACTGTGAATGTTGTTCGCTATCGTGAGATGATAACGAACTTTTTAAGGCCCGAATTAGTGGATATAAATGTGGACAATATGTGGTTTCAACAGGATGGTACCACTTGCCACACCGCTAACGAAACAATGACTCTTTTGCGCGACAAATACAATGGCCGTGTTATCTCACGTGGTGGAGATGTCAATTGGCCGCCAAGATCATGTGATTTGACACTGTTGGACTTCTTTCTTTGAGGTTATTTGAAAGAAAAGGCGTACGTCGATGAGCCAGCAACAATTCAAGAGCTAAAGGATGAGATAATTCGGCACATTAGCGGCATAGAACCTCAATTATGCCTCAGCGTCGTCGAAAATTTGTACCATCGGATGGAGGTGTGCCGCCGAGGTCACGGCAGCCATTTGGCCGATAATTTGTTTAATACATAATTGAACCATACCAATATTATCATAATAAAAAGAAATGACAGTAATTTTCTGAATAATTTGTGTTTTGTCAAAATCAGCATCGGCCCTTAAAATTTAACCACCTTTAATATTCATTTCAGTACAAAAAACTTACTGAAATCATTAAGGGGACGTAACACCTTCAAACATTTTTTTATTTTAATGTTTTAAAATGCGTATAAGTTGAATAGAAAATAAGATATCGTTTTGAAAAATTAAAAATATATTTTTTTTTTTAAAAAAACTACTCAAAAAAAATTTTTTTTTATTATTTTAATCAGATGTATTGCTACAGGAATTTGTTTAAAGAATCATTTACTTAAATTGAAATTTAAATATTTTGTTTTACACTTGTTGATGCATGGCATGAACTACGGACAGAAAAATCGGTTCTATAGTTTTTGAGTTTTTGGCCAATATTGTCCAAAAAAACTTGTCAATTTTTGAAAAAACGCCGCCATTTTGTTATTTTTTGACCAAACTTGTTTCTTCTAGTTCATTCCATGGCAGTTTTGATGCTGATGAAAACCCCGTTCTTTTTTTTTTCCGATAAGTGTAATCATGCCCGTGATGGTTTTTTGATGCTTTTTTAAAATAATTCCAGTCATATTTGTAGATAAAAAAATCAAAATATTAAATCAAATTTTTTTTGTGTGATTTTTTTACTACAAAATATATATATAATTTTTCAAAATGATATCTTGTTTTTTATTCAACTTAAAGGCATTTTAAAACATTAAAATAAACTATTTTGAATGTCCCCTTAAATTCGAGTTAAACGTAAGAGTTTTTCTGCAAAATTGGGATATTTCTGTAATCGAATTATTGACGTCAGGATAAAGTAGAAGAAAATTGAATATATTTTCGATCCAGTCGAGAAAAGCTACAGAAATGTAATACTAACTGAAATCTGGCAGAAAATTTCTAGCGTATATATTTCAGTCCATAACAAAAGCAAAAACGGAACAGTCGGACTCGCTGCATTTATCATTTGGAAACAGAAAAGGAGAGAAACACAAAGTGAACAATGAAAATGTTTCAAATGTTTACTGAATAATTCAAAAAAATTCAAAAAACTTATAAAAAAATTGTTTAGCAAAGCAATAATATTCGGCAAAAATAATCGGCTATTTCGGCCGAAGCAGAAGCCGAAGCCGAAGATCAAAATATAGGCCGATTATGCCGATTACCGAAGCCGAAGCCGAATAATCGGTCGGACACTAGTAAAAATATAAGAACTAAATATATGGATGTAAAGAATTTATATTTTGTGTCAAATTTTGCATGAAGTTGGTTTTATTGAACCAGAGAGAATGTGTTTGCATACAGCTGTCTTTAAAAATATATGATATAAACTTTACAAAATTGCTTAAATAAATATTTATATCAAAAAATAAATATTTTTTGGCAGAAAACATTTTATTGATCTCTCTCACAATGTATACAAAAATTCAATTATGCTGAAACAAATCTTATATATTAATACGTGAACATTAAAATTTGTCGTACGCTTTTTTGGTATTAATTAAAACTCAAAATAAATGGAACTTATATCATTCTAAAAGTTGTGTTGCCCAGATGTGCAAAATGTATATATATAAATGATATATCTGATAGAGCGGGTTCCCAACCTTCTAAGAGAGAAATTAAATTTTTTAGGAAAAACCCGCTATTTGATTAATATTAAATTTGGCTGGGCAGAGTTTTTAAGTTGGTCGAATTTGAATTTTTTTTAAAAGTAACAATTTCTCAAAAACATGTAGTTTTATGCATTCGTCAATTGTAAAATTAGTAAAAAAATGTGTTTGAATTCAAAAATTTGACTTTCCATGTGAATATCTTGGTCGGATTTTAACGGTTTTTAAATTTTTCTAATTTATTTCTCAAAGTTTGTTAAATTTTTTTTCAAATGTGATAAAAATTACAGCAAAGTTCTAACCAAAAGTATTTTTAAAGAATTTTCTTAATATTAGCTGCGTTCGATTCGCCAGCCCATACTCGCTTATTGTCGCTTATTTCAAAATTTGTATGAGAAAACAACAACAAAGTCTCCAGCTAGTTGAGCATAGAGAAAGTCAACTACCTATTGAGTTGAGTAAAGTTGCGTTGCCAAGTTCTTGCTTTTTGGTTGGTTTGTGTACGGGGTAGAGTTAACTGTCAGAGATTCTGCCAAAATATGACGTGAGTACAAAAACAAAATTAAATTTCTTCAAGCAGTCAACTGCTTATACCCTAAACATGAAAGGTCAGGGTATATTAACTTTGTGCAAACGTTTGTAACACCTAGAAATAAGCGAGCCCAGTATAAAAAGTATAATATTCTTGATCACCTCGTGGGTCGATTTAGACAAGTCCTTCTGTCCGTTCGTACGTCCGTCCGTCTGTGTGTTGTCCGTAAACACAGGATAAGGAGTTAAGATAATTGCACGATACAATACAATACACACATTCACATGGACCCAAGGATCTGCACTATTTAGAATTAAGTTAATTAATTAATTTCTTAAGAAAAAATTAGAATTTATTTATGTTTGTTTAAGTATATCAATATATATTTTAATATGATAGGAGGTTGAGGGTATTCTATAGTCGGGCTAGACCGACTTTAGAGTTTCTTTGCTTGTTTATTTTCAAAATATTTCAAAATGTCTTATGTCGATTGATTTTTTGGCAGGTAAAAATTTTTAATTTATTTATTTATGTGGTCGTCATGACAAAAGTGTTGCCAACTATTGAGCAAATAAAAGTTGAACGAGAAGACGTTTTATTCACAAGCGAGTTGAGCACTGGCGAATCGAACGCAGCTATTGTCGTTAGTTATTTAGCGTGTGCTTCAACCAAATGCCAAGAGAGAGAAAAAAACTGTTTCAAATTGAATGTTCTAAATTCTGAAACAAATATCTCCGCCATCTGTGAATAGATTTTATTTATTTATTTTTTGTATTTAAGTCTTATCAGTTAACTTAAAAAAACTTTTGAAAACAATGCCGTTTTTTGTTTGTTTATATTTAAATTATCCCTTTTAAAAAAAGACCATAAAATTTGATTTATTCTTAAAATATGGGGTAAAAATCATTTTTGTTGTAAAAAAACAAAAACTCAAAATTGAATTTTTGATTTTCTTGCAAAGTCTATACCGAATTTTAGGTGAATTTATTTTGTCTTGACACTAAATAAATAAACTATCCTTGCCATCAAAAAATCAAGGCCCCATGATTTCTTTGACAAAATTAAATTTTTTTAAAATGTTGTTTTTCTGTTTTTGAACAAAATAATTAAATAAAAAAATAAGTTTTTTGAAGAAAATAGCTTTATATCTCTAATCAATTAATAGTTATAGCCTCGAACTTATTTCAATCATCTCGCATATCTATATAATTAATAGGCTAAAGTTTTTTTTGTGACTTCAACTCCTCCCAGACCAATAAACCGATGTTATCGATTCAGATGTCATTTAATCAGGTTTTCGCTGAAATTGTGCAAACCACTTTTAAAAATTGTGATTTCACTTCAGGGGGCTCCCAACCTTTTAAAACAGAAATAAAATTTTTGTGCAAAAATCCACTATTTAATCGATTTGAAATATAGTTTAAGAAGAGCTTATAAATTGATCGAATTTAAATTTTTTTCAAAACTTAAAATTTTTAACCAAAATTATCTCTTATGCATTCCTTAAATGTCAATTGTCCGAAAAATGCAGTTCCAAAATCAAAAGTTCCACTTTCCGAGCAAACAACTCAGTCAAATTTTAACGGTTTTCAAAAAAAATTTTTTGGGTTTTTTCGCGTTTTTTCATCGGAATATGCTATAAATTGATGTTGTAGGTGTTCTGTAAGTATTTTTAATTAATTTTTTAATTATATCTCTAAATCTATTTTATAATTCGTTTTTATTTAAATTAGTTATGTTTTATAGCTTTAAAAGTTAAGCAGCGATGTTGTTGAATAGTAATAATATTTATCTCTGCAGTTATGTTAGTGTAAGTCCGTATTCGTATTTTGACAGTTACATTTAAAATTTTAGTTTCAGATCATAAGTTTTAAGCATTCAGATGATGATCTTTTATATCATTATTGAGACTGAATATGTATATCGTTATTGAGGAAAAAGCTGCTCGAATAGAATATCATAAATTAAACGTCTATAATGTTGCCAACATTTAATTTTTATTGAATTGCTCGAATTTGGCCAACAGGTTTACTAGTAATTATAAATAGGCAATCAATAAATTGGTCGAATTTCGACCCCAGGCGATACTAGCCATAGTAAAAGTTCATTCTGACTGCTTTTACTCAACATATGTTTTTTACACCATGTCTGTGATTTTATATTTTTTTTCCACTGAAAGTTTATATGAGGCCTTGAAGAGATGAAGGACAAGTATAATAGATTTAAAATTAACGATTTTGATTTCGATGACAAAGAAGTTATCCCTAACATGTTTCGTCTTAAACCAGTTTTCTCTCCACAAGAAGTGTCCTTATTGAAAAGTATGAAAGATCTCTGAACGAAAAATCGTCGTGATGGTCTTATTTAAAAATATTAAGTTAAAATTTTTAAAAAGTTCAATATTCGAACTATTTATATTCTTCTTATAATATTGAATTAGTCTTGTTGACCTTTTTGTAGTGATATTAATATCGAAAAAAAATCAAATTAACCCATTTAAGTTTGACTTGAGTCTAGTGAAATTTTGGAATGTGGTACTGGGGACCATAGAAGTTGATAGAAAAAAAAAAAAAACTATTTTTGATACTAATTTTTTCTTTCTTTTAATAATTGTATGTATTTCTTATAAATTTCATTGTTTTCAATACTTTGTACACTTTTCATTCAATAAAATCGAAATCAAAAAATATATATATCTTTGTACTCTCCATATATATCTTTATACTCGCTTTGTATATCGCTGACGGTTTTTCTTAATTTCATAAAGGACACCTTAGAGAACACATTAAACTATTTGGGAATGGTGTGCTTTACCATATTCCTATTTATGACAACATTTTTCCTGAGCATTTGCCGATAGAACAAAACTCAGATTTTTATCTGCAATAAAATATAAAGAAATATAAGAAAAATAAAAATTCTTTAATTTTCTTCATTTTGCTTAGACCCATTTTTCCTCTTTATTATTAAATAGAAATTACCAAAATATCTATCATAAAGCCCACCCCAGAATTTTTTACGTGTC
This sequence comes from Tetanocera ferruginea, assembly GCA_958299015.1. Lineage (NCBI taxonomy): Eukaryota > Metazoa > Arthropoda > Insecta > Diptera > Sciomyzidae > Tetanocera > Tetanocera ferruginea. Next base: position 47,776,384 of record OY282640.1, on the reverse strand, counting down.
AACACTCTATTGGGTATTTAAATATCCATTAGGTAGAAATGAGTTAAAACGTGTTCGAAATGCTATATCATGAGTGGAAACTGTTACTTAATTTCAAGTACCTTTATAGTTTAGTTATTAAAACTACCCAATTAAAATTTGAGTTACGACCTTGATTTATTGTAATATTCAACTTGTCATTCCTAAAAAATCAAGCAGCAAAGGAACGTTTTACTGAATTGTTGGCATTAGTTCAATATTTAGCATTAAATTTTCTAAATTATTTTACTATAATATTTTCACTGTTAAGGTCTCTATCCAGCTCTTAAGTAATTACTCAAGAAAAAGTAACTTGTATTTCTTTAGTGTGTAAAAGAATGAATTCACAGTGTCGACGCTGTTACTTTGTATTGAAAAAAGTAGCAAAACAGAACAAATTTTTTAGGAGCTTCAAATTTCTTTGAAGTAATTTTGACAAAAAAAAAATTTTGATTACTTTTCATTTTTTTTTTTATGAATATATGCTTTACTTGGGAGCTGAAAACAGGCCTTTAAAATAAAAGACAAAAACACAAAAAAAAACAAAATTAAAAAATTTAATGATTACAGAAGTATACAATATTTTTAAAACAAGGTTAATTTTACTTTTAAGGTTTGTATCTAAAAAATCTTTGATTTGTAGTCGAATTTATAATAATTTTAAATTTTGAAAAAAATTGCTCAAACAGGAAATAAAAAAATAGATAAGATTATATTCAAAACCTTTGGGTATTTTGAGTAAAAAAATGTACACAAAAAAATATACTATATAGCTCCTTTTCGAAACAAAAATTTTTTAAATTTTTGTTGTATTTTCAATAATCCTCGAAAAAATTTTTTTTTATTATTATTTCTATAAGCTTTGAAAAATATAAAAAACCCAACTCACAATAAAATAAAAAAGACTTAAATTAATTTTAAGTTTCCAGCGCAAACACAAAGAAACACAAAAAATAAAACAAAAATCTAAAAAAAAATTTACAAAACCTATGAAACAAATTAAACACTGAAAATAAAAAACACAAGAAATTAAACAATAATTTCAAAAAAATCTATATAATAAAAAGAAAAAAAAAACATAAAACATATCAAATAAAACAATATATTGTAAAATTCTTGTTCTCAAAAAAAAAACTTTCCGAATTATTTTATTTTATTTATTCGGAAAATGCTGTTCCAGAAATTCATAGCATAAAAAACTATTTTGGAAAAAAAATAACATACGATAGTGTACTTTCACTTAAATGATCGACATGTTCCAAAAAAACAAAAAAAAAAAATACATATGGCCATTTTCGTTGCTGGCGTTATGTACGTTTTGTACGAAAAAAATTAAAAAAAAGAATGAAGAAGTCTATGTTTTAAAAACTTTTTTTATATTTGCGTTGTTATTAGGTTTCTCTATATAAAGTAAAAAAATTATAACAATCTACAGTAAGAATTAAAAGATATAAGCAAAAATATGCACTGGCGTAACGTTACAAAAAACAGAAGTAGTCTTTGACTTAGATTAGAAAATTTGCAAAACTCTGCGAATTGGGCAAGACTTTTTATACAAAACTTTACTTGGAATAATTTAAAATAATATAAGTTTATTTTGCTGGTTACCAAATTAAAAAATCTTTTCTCGTTTTTTTGTTTTTATTACGCTTAGTTATCTGGCGTGACGTTACTGGCGTTACGTTACTTAAATTTCCATCGTTTAAAACAAATATTTCACTTAAATAAAAAATAAAGTTTAGCTATTTTATATTATATTTTTTTAACTCCTACCCCATCGACCGTGAGAAGTTGGTGAAAAAATTCCACTAAAATACCTGCAACCAAATTCAGTAACGAAATCAGGCAAACTTCGAGCAATATGGCGTGACGTTACTCACTTTTCAGGTTTAATATAAAATTAACGGTTGTTCTTCTTCGCGATTTTTTTATAAAATTTACTTAACTTTATTAAAATTTATTAAAATGCAAAATTTCATGCACTTTTGAACGTCAGTGTAGAAAAATTAGCACTAAATGCTTTTTTTGTCTGGCGTGACGTTACCTCAGCAAATAGCATTAAAAGCAAATCGGAATTTTAACATTAATTAATATTTGTTTGCTCTTTTGCATTTATTTTGCGGTTAGTTGTTGTTGTAGCAAAAGTTTTGCATAAGAGTTCAATTGCACAATTATTCTTAGAAATGGAAATTGTAAAGCGAAAATGCTCATTGAAATAAACAAAACTGACCAAAACATTAACTTTAACTTGGTAGCCCGATATCTTGCCAACGCAACATGGTAAAAACTTCTAAACTCTGTAATTAAATTAATTTTGAATGTTTCTCTTTAATAATACAAGTAAAAAGAACACGTTGGTTAACTTTTAATATTTTGGTCACGGTAGACTTTTCTGCGGAAATGCCCATATTCGGAACCATGTTTGGATCAGAAACTCAGAAATCTTAAAAAAAAAATAATGATAAGCGCGGATTAGAAATCGGCTTGAGTATTATGCTTAAAAAATTGTTGAAAGACCCAAGAAATTTTTTGACTACGTTACCCTTAAACGTAAGTCTGACGTATGTATATCCTACGTCCACGTTTAAAAGTAACGCTATTGCTCGGAACATATGAGAGATTTGCAATCTTAACGCAGATTATTTTAACGAAGTTTTCTGTGTACCTACAAAAAAGCCCTTACAATTCACTCTCCCTTTTCAAATAAACCACCCAAAATTAATCAAATTCAACTCAATAAATTAGATATTGTTCCCAATAAAGGACCATGTCCAAGACTTATAGCCCCAAGCTAATGTTTACTTGTGCTTTTCTATCGTTTTGGAGAATATGCAACATGGGTTCCCCAAAGGCTTATCAATTACCGCAAATATTCTGGCTATGATCTCAGTTGTTATCTCAATTAGCAATGCCTTTTAATAATTGGTATCTCAGGATATTTTATCAACTGCCTGAAGTCTTATCTCCACGGCAAGTCCCAATTTGTAAAGTAATAAGGTACATTATCTTAACCAATTTTAGTCACATCAGGTAAGCTACCTTAGACCACTTCTCTTTGATATTTATAACTCAGATTTGATACTCAGACTGATATGCTTTGCGATATTCCATATCTATGCACCGACTTAAAAATGTTACCATGTAAAAAAATCAGAAAAAGATTTAATTAATTCACAGTCGAAATTGTGATCTGTTGAGTAGCTGTGCAATAAGCTGTAGTTAAATTTTAAGAAATGTTACGAAATTATCTTTTCCCGTTAAAATTTAGTAGACAAGTATTTACTTCTTCAATAACGTTGATATCAATAGAGTCAACCAAATCATTGGTCTAGGAGTAGTCTTGGATAATAAGTTCAAATTCAATTTGCATTTTGATGAAATTGTATCTAGGGCCACCAAAGAAATTATTTTCATAAAACGACTTGCAAATAGTGCGCCCGACGTACATTAGTACGTCCTCTTCTTGAATATGAATGCATAATTTGGATTCCTGCTTTTGATTCACACACAGTTAGAGACTTGTGCCTATCAAAAGAATTTTCGTTTTGCACTAAGAGACACGCTGACAGACAACGCTGGGTCTTTCATGCATTAAATTCTACTTTATTGACAAGACCCCACTCGGTGATTTTTTTAAAGTCTTAAAGGAGTGTGTCATTCATATTTTGCCTCTTTTCTCAATTCCCAAAGAGTTCGAGCATTTTTTGAACGTATAAGAATGACATATGCTGCTGTCGTCTGCAAACGAGTGATTGGGTTATGAGTCAACGACAGAAGGTCGTTGATAAAAACCAAAAACAAAGAAGGTGATATAACTGAACCTTGCGGTACTCTTGCACGTACACGTCTAGATCTGTCCTTTAGAAAACACGTGATTCACCGAGCAAACTTATCACAGACACCAGTGATTTCCAGTTTTTTGTTTTATTGCAACTATGGCACTTTTCCAAAAATATCAAATTTATTAATACTAGTAAACCTGTTGCCCGAATTCGAGCAATTCAATAAAAATTAAGTGTTACAAACATTATAGACGTTTAATATATGATATTCTATTCAATAAGTTATAACGAATAACGATATATTGAGTCTCACTAATGATATAAAAGATCATTATCTGACTTGAAACGTTTTATCTGACAAAAAATTTTTTAATGTAACTGTCAAAATACGAAGACGGACTTACACTTATATAACAACTGAGAAAAACATTATTACTATTCGAAAACATCGCAGCTTAACTCTTCCAGCTATTAAAATAAGAAATTAATAAAGGGCACTAACAGAACACCTACAATAAGCCGGATCGAAATTTAGATATCGCCGGACACCAACTAAAAAGTTAGAGGGACTCTTAAAAACTATTTCTGTATCATTTTTTTTTTGGATCGGAGAAATCCCCATGGAGCGGTTTTGGTTCTCCTAAACCCTTTTTTTGGCCAAAAAATCATGTTTTTTGCCTATAACTTTTTTTTTTCTTCAGAAGGCATACCCAAGATAAGCAAAAAAGTTAAGACTGTGATAGTACACAACTATTGGTTAAAAAAAATTTTGAAATTTTTTGTCCTTACAAACTCTTTTGAGACCCCAAAAAGTCGATTTTTCATCATTTTCGGCCAAAAAAAGGGTTCAGGAGAACCAAAACCGCTCCATGGGGATTTCTCCGATCCAAAAAAAAATGATGCAGAAATAGTTTTTAAGAGTCCCTCTAACTTTTGAGTCGGTGTCCGGATGACTTTTTTTTTCTCCATACAAAATCGATCCGGCTTAACCTACAACATCGATTTATGACACATTTAGATGTAAAAACACCAAAAAACCCAAAAAAAATTTTTTTTTTTTGAAAACTGTTAAAATTTGACTGACTTGTTTGCTCGGAAAGTGAAATTTTTTATTTTGGAACTGCATTTTTCGGACAATTGACATTTGAGGAATGCATAAAAGATAATTTTGGTAAAAAATTTTAAGTTTTGAAAAAAATTCAAATTCGATCAATTCATAAGCTCTTCTCAAACTAAATTTCAAATCGATAAAATAACGGATTTTTGTACAAAAATTTTATTTCTGTTTTAAAAGGTTGGGAACCCCCTGAAGTGAAATCACAATTTTTAAAAAAGGTTTGCACATATACAGCCTAAACCTGATTTAATGACATCTAAATCGATAGAATCGGTCCATTGGTCTGGGAGGAGTTGAAGTCACAAAAAAAACCTTAGCCTATTAATTATATAGATTTTCAACTCAAAATTTTTTTAATTTTTGCCTATGGGTTGGGCGCATTGTTGTCGCTTTATTCTATTCTCTGAAAACCTCTCTTCAGATCTCAACATCATAACTTACACCCTCATCAATACACATTTAAATAATGTGAACTCAGCTCATTATAATTTAACCAAAGGTGTTTGAACTTAATAAAATAATCACACCAACAAACTCTGGTGGCAAAAACAATAGCATTAAATAACACATGCTTATAAATACAAAACAACAAAAACAATAACAGTAACAACAGCAACAAACTTGTTGTCCTCTATGAATGTTACTCTATGAAAATTATAATATATAACATGCATCAGGGGCGCAACCAGGAATTTTTTGGGGGGGTTTTATCAAATGTAGAACTTATATATAAAAACAATTTTACGTAACTACAGCGGCTGAGTTGTAGCGGTTAGTGCGTTAAATTTTTGCACTAATGGTTCCTTGTTCAAACTTCAGTCATGACCAGCACCATATTTGTTTTTTTTTTTTAAATTAAAACGGTCACTGTCAGGACATTCTACCCGTATAGAAGGTGAACAGCAGTGGTAGCGGTCGTTTTAAAATAAACTGGCTTCAACGTTGTTTAGGATCTGTTCGGCTAAAATATTTTGCAAGCACCAGTTGTAGGCCGTTCAATTGTTTTTTTTCTTATTTGGCAGTTGTACGAAGGTTATAAGGCTTGAGCTAAAATAAGGTCAGAAAAAATTCAATATTTTGAATTCAATATATTTCAATATATTTCAATATATTCAATATATTTTCTCACACAAAAAATTCTCATTTATAGACAAAAAATTAAGGAAAATTAAAAATTTTTACTAAATTTTGATAAAAAATTCATTGTGCGAAGTATTTTCTTCAATAAAATTAAATCTTTTTTCAAAAATAAAAAAGTCTTATTCTCTTAAAAACGATATATTTTTTATATATTACCCTTTTTCATGGAAGATTTTTATCATTTTTAGGGATTTTTAGTACCACATTTAGAGAAAAGCATTCTCTGGAGCAAACTCTATAACATATTTCTCTAAATATTATGTCTTTTTACTTATTCCGAGAAACTTTTTACTGAGATTTTTCATCCATACATCACTTCGTTGTAAAAATACCCAATTGGCTGGCACTAGCTTTAAAATTCGTCCTTAAGTGAGCACTAATTATGCTCAATTCTGAAAGAGAAAACCGCTAAATTTCTGACACCTTGGGATGAAAAACAAAGAGTCTGAATTTGAACAAATCGTTTGATTTTACTTGTCCAATGTGCAAATGCTGACGAAATCGACATAATATATTTTTAACGATAGGTCTTTCCTACACTTTTACAAAATCGGTTAATATTTGCGCAATTTTGAGGGACTTTCATGAAACTGATTTTGAAAATCCAATGGAAGATTATGAATAAGGCGTAATATAGTTTACGTCACTATAGTTTATGTCACTGGATGGGCGAACAGAAGAAAAATTTAACCAATATATTTTTACCTTATAAGCCATAATGAATTAATATCGGATAATATTTAAAAATTTAGAGAAATTTTATGAAACGGATTTTGGAAACAACGATGGAAAATAAGAAATTGTAAATTTTTTCTTCACTTTCGGAAGTCAATCGGAATTAATTTTAAAATGAATCACATGACTTCGATGTTTAAAAAATGACTTTAAAAAAGGACGAAAAATAACAATTTAACGGGAAATTTCTTTGATTTTTTCAGTGGCGAGTGACTCAACCGATTTTCTTCATCTTTTTACTATGTCTTACTTTTGAATTAATTTGTTTCCAAATATATCAAGTTTCCTCCATGCTAGAAGTTGAAAAGATAACTCGAATCGAAGTATTGGCAACAACCCTTCAAGTGGTCAGAATCAGAATATAACAAAAATTAAACATGTGTGGTAAGCCGGATCGAAATTGAAATTTGACTAGACAATGACTTAAAAGTTATAGGGACTCTTAAAAACAATTTCTGTATAATTTTGTTTGGATCGCAGAAATCCCCATGGAGCGGTTTTGGTTCTTCTGAACGTCTTTTCTACAGAAAACGGATTTTTTTGCATAAACTTTTTTCTTCAGAATGCATACCCAAGATTAGCAAAAAACTAAAGATTTTCATGGTACACTAAAAAAATTTTGGAAATTTTTGTGTTTACAAACTCTATTGAGACCCCAAAAAATCCATATTTTGTCATTTTCGAAAAGAGTTTGTTTTGATTAAACAACACCATACGATACACCAAAAGAAAGAAGAGCTCAGTACTTTTTCAATAATCTTAAATGCATTTAAATATCAAGAAAAATTAATTTTTTATAGGTGTTTAAAACAAATATTTTTCTAGTTTTTAAGAATACTTCTTACTTTTGAGTCGGAGTCCGGCTCACTTTTTTTTCTCCATACAAAATCGATCCGGCTTAATGTGCAGTCTGAAGGAATAAAATATGACTAATTTAGCAGATTATGCATCAAGATCAAGATTTCATGTGACTCACTTTGATTGAATACTATTTTGCTTGGTACCACAATAATTTTTGGGGGGGGTTTAAACCCCGAAAGCCCCCCTTTGGTTGCGCTTATGACATGCATACTACTCGTATAGTATATAAATATTAATCTCAAATATAAATATGAGATAGCTATAATTAAGTTGTTGTTGTTATTATTGTTGTTTATGCCTGGCATCTCCTAGTAAAGCTTGTGCGCTTTATTATAATTGTTTTGTGCTTTACAGTGAATGCATTAATTTTGTATTTTCTTAATTGTTTAAAGTATCTCATCAACTGCATTCATATTAAATAGCCAAGAACAACAATAACAATTATAAATTTATAACAAAAAACATACAAACACAATCCACCCGCGTCTGCCACCCACTAGCAGCGACGAGGCTTAAAATTTGCCTTGAGTGTTGTTGAACTTGTTCTGTTAGTTTTTGTTTTTTTGTTTTGTTCAACGGCATCACATTGCATCGACATCATTTTCAGCTACAATTAAATACAAAAAGATATACACACATGCACATTTTTTAGCTAGATACAATGCAATTCAAAGCAACGCATCGCATCGTATCGCATCGCATCGCGTATCTCAGTTTTTGTTTTGAACAAGTTTACAGAAGTGGAATTAATTTAACGTTGATCTTTCTACTTACTGTTGAACAAGCAAGCATCTTCATCATCATCATTATAATCATTTTATTCAATCTTCTTGTGAGCACATATATGAGAGTGTATGAGTGTGTGTAATCTATACAATTACTATACATCATTTGCAAAGTTTTGCCGCTATATATTCTTGTTATAGACAAAAATCGCTTTAGTAAAAGATTTATGGCTGCGCCTGTAAACATTATTATTTTATAGATACTTTGTTCTGACAGCATGCTGTAGGCGTAGATACTGTTTGTTGCTAATAGATAGATAGATTTGAGCAGCCCCTTCTGCGCTTTGCTTGAGTCGCGCTTGTATTGTTAACCCCTTTACCGCCCCCTTTTTGTTTTGTGGCTTAACTTTGATGTTAGCTTTGCAAAAAACCAAACACAACAACAATCATTTGGCAAAAAAAAAAAATGAATTAAAAATAAAAACTAAACTTTGCCTTACATTGTTTGCTTTAATGTTTGTATCTTTAGAATTTATTAAAATATTTAATATGTATTATGCCGCCTTCTTTGCCTAATGGCTGTTTTTAATTGCTTGCTCGCTTCATTAAATTAATTAACTACTTTTGGTGGTGTTTGTGTTTCGGTGCTGTTGCTCTTGTTGTTGTTGTTGTTGTTGTTATTGTTGTTGTTGCGGTTTCTGTTGACTTGTTGCACAAATTGTTGGCAATAGTTTTAATCGTTATTGAAGTGAGCTTTATTTTGTATAGCGTTACAAATGGAGGCCGCACCTTTAGTTTTGCGCATCGCTAACTTTTGTTGTTGTGGGTTAGAGTGAGCGCGGCGCTTTTAATGTAGGTATAGTTTTCACATAATACAGTTTAACTATCTCAAATAACCAAGCAAGAATTAAGGCAATTATCGAGATTGTTTGCGTTAAAGTTTTCACATTTTTTTTTTTTTTGTATGATAGAAAACTTACGATTGAATTTGAAAACTTGATTGTGCCAGAAACTCATCGGCTGGTTTATTTTTAAAAATACTTTAAAAAACACCGATCAATAATTTTCTACCGTTTATTTGAAAACTGTTCTTAGACGAAACATATAATTGAGAGCTATCGTCAAAAACTTGGTTTTCTTGACGGGTCGTTAAAAAAGAAGAAGTAACTGAAATTTACCGATCTTGGTATAATATTGGCCAAAAAATAATACAGTGTATTGCTTATATTGCTTTCTGTTTATTACATCAAATTTCCCTACACAATCATCATTCATAACAACATGTGGTTTAATAAATGTAGGACAAAAGATGAATTGATTATCCATGAAAGTAGTACAAACCATCGACATTAATTTACAACTTAGAAAGAACCTCTTTCGGCCTTCAATTTCAATGGGCATTGGTTCACTCAGAGATCTATAGTAGAATTTTATGACAAATTTTTTTTGTCAATTTTGGAGGTCATTTTAACCCTCTAAAACCATTGTTTTATGGCTTTTCTCTGTCCATTTCTACAATGGTACAAAAAGACCCATACTCTGAAGAGTAAGGATTAAAATGTTCTAAAAAATGCTCCTCGTAGCTTTTTACATAAACTTTACAAGCCCATCCCATAGCTAAAGTGTAAGGGTCACCTGGTTTTTTCCTATGGCTGATTCCACACTAATGAGGAACGGACACATGAATCCTAAAATGCTTTCAATTGAAATAATTTGGTCAACGCATGGATACTAAAGTTACTCCTGTTGCAAAATAATTTGTAGTTTTAATGATTTTTTATGTTTTTTTGACAAGTTAAGTAAACAGACTCCGAGTTGAGAAAAACTTAAAATATTTTGTTTAGATTTAAAACGTTGAAAACATGCATCTCTTGAGGCACATTTAAAAAAAATGGGTAAGCAATTTTAAAAAAGATAACAATTTTATCCAAGAACAGTTTATAACAAGGATTGGTTACTGCGTTAACAAAGAAAAAATATTTAAACTGAGTGTTTCTTCAGTGTCACATCCGTCCCAAAAAAAATGCTATAATTTTCCTTAGAAGCAACATGAGCTTATGATAAAAATGAAACATTGCTAAAGTAAGGATATTGATGTTTCACATAAATTTGTATACTTTTTTTTTAAATAATTTCTTTTTATTCTTCATTTCCGTTACAAGAAGTTGGTCACACCCAGAACGGTTTTCAAAATTTTTTTCTAATAATGAAATTTTTGCATGGATATGAATAAATTCTTTGATTAAAACTAGTTTTTTAAATTTATGTATAGCGAAATCATTTGTTTAGGAATTAATTTGATCAATAAATTCATGCGAAAAATTTTTTTGCAAAAAAAAATATTTGTTTTAGAATATATTAAAAAATCGAAATCAGTTGTAAAGGTGTTAATTTTATCAAAAATTCATGCGAAAAAATTTTTTGCAAAAAAATATTTTTTCTTTAAATACATTAAAAACATATTTTTTTTTGTTTTGGTGTCAAAAGTATGTGGTGGTTATTTTTAACCGACTTCAAAAAGGAGGAGGTTCTCAAGTTGGTTGGTTTCTCTGTTTTTTTTTTTTTGTGAATGTATGTACATCGATTACTCCTAAAGTACTTGCCCGATTGCCGTAATTTTTTGTCAACATATAGAGATTATCAACGCGGAGGTGCCCGTCTATGAAGGGGGCGGTATTCAGAAAAGGGGCGTGTCTCTATAAGAAAAACACTGTATCTCAGTAAATATTGACACTACGGTAATAATATTCACCGTAAAATTACAAGGGCAAGCACAAGTATTAAAAATGACGATCACTTAAGTGGGCGTAATTCTAAAAAAGGGTGTGGCAATATTGTAAAAACTCTGTATCTCGAATAATATTGACACTAGAGTACTAAAGTTAACTACAGGGGTAGGCACAGTTATAAAACAATTAATTTCAATACAGTGGACCTTGTTTGATAAAGGGGTGTGGCAATATATAAAATACACTGTATCGCGAATAATATTGACACTAGAGTACTGATATTTAGTATAGAGGTAGGCACACTTATAACAAGTTATTGTGAATAAAGTGGGCGTCATTCGACAAAGGGGTGTGGCAATATTAGAAAACACTAAATCGAATACTGACACTACTAACTGAAAAAGTACAGACGTAGGCATAATTATTACAAATTACTACCGAGGAATTGGGCGTTATTCGACTAAGGGATGTGGCAGTGTGTAAAAAACTGTATCATATTGACTTAAGGGTGGTAAAATTCATTGTTAGAATGGGTAGAACTATTGAAAACACTATGACAAAGAGTGTGATATTCTCGACAAAGAGGCGTGTCAATATTATAAACACACTATATTTCAGGCAATATTCCCATTGGGGTAGTGATAAAAATACAAGAGTAGGTACTGATAAACATACTGACAAAGACCAGAATAAGAAACGACAGAAAAGCATTTTCCATATTATGAGCATAAATAATTGGTGTTTAATTAATTTATACACTTTTTTAATATATATCATTTTCTCTAAAAAGAAAAAAATAAAAACTTTTTAACAAAAAAAAAAAAACTACTTCAAAATCACTAGAAAGTAAAAAATAATTTTAAATTACTTTTACTATTTATTTCTTGGTCAAATTTGTATTTTTATAATTAATATATTTATTTTTTTATGATAATAATAGCTTCGAAGTCGGCGCTAATATAATCAGATTTTTTGTGCAGCTGCAACACACATATGGGCATCTCCCAAAAAAGGTCCACCAAAAGTGAAGAAAAACATTAAAATAAAGCACTCTAACAGCTTTTAACTTTATTTTTTTTTTTATTTTGATTAGTATTTTTGCAATGTAATTTGAATTGAACTTATTATGATGTATTTTTATTAAAATTTATAATGAACATCTTTACTGTATTTTACTACAGTGGAAAAATTTGTCGCGTTCATGATGTCGCGTCCGTATTCGTGCTATATCTATTTAAAAAAAGATAAGAGATAAATCTTTTATTTCATAAGTCTACGAATAATAGTTATACTTTGACCTCCATTAACATGTATGTTATAAATAAAAAAAGTTCTCAAAATTAGCTAAATTTTGCATATTTCTATACGAGCTTAAAAAAACTTCTGTTTTTTGTCGCGTCCGTTGCATTGAATGATTGCTTATTACTTTGTACTAATTTGTACTAAATCTCGCCAATATTTTTATAAAATGTAGCACTCTTTCATCGCGTTAGAACACTTAAATACATATCGTAATTAAAACCGTGCGAATGTCGCGTCCGTGCCACTGGGAGATGCCCATATAGCATTTTAATTAAGATTTAAGAAAGCAGGATATTTACAAATAAAAAAGTCTGTTATAGAGTAGGGATGGCGAAAAAATCATGATTTTACGTCAATGATTAGCGCTGACTAGAAGCTTTTATTATCATAAAAAAATAAATATATTTATTATAAAAATACAAATTTGACCAAGAAATAAATAGTAAAAGTAATTTAAAATTATTTTTTACTTTCTAGTGATTTTGAAGTAGGTTTTTTTTTTTGTTAAAAAGTTTTTTATCCATTAAGTTCTTACATATAATTCCCACATAATTTGCACTCGTCACACCAGGGACAATCTTATGTCACACCCGTCCCATTTAAAAGTTTAAAAAAGAAGGATTTTCGCCATTTTTTCAAAATATTTTTCACTGGTATTCAACAGAAAATATATAAAATTTGACTATATGTAAGTCCAAAATGGTCTTAATGGTAAATTGTGGCAGATGGACTGAATTTCAATGTTAAACTCAAAATTTTTAGTTTTTACACTTGTGCTAGTCACACCCGTCCTAGGTATTTAAGCGAATGTAACTATTAAACTAGTATACATAATTGAATCATGTTTTAGCATTTTGAAACCTTGGGACATCTTCTAATAGACCCTGTAGTAAATTGCTTAAATTTTAACCAGTTAATACCATTTTCAGCACGATAAAGAAGTCAAAACGTCACACTCTTCTGTATGGAATGAGCTCTATGCGATTCAAAATTGCAATTTCCAAAGGGGGGGGAATCTAAAACGCCTCTATAATAAAACTCAGACTTGAACTTTCAAAATGCCGATACACGCATATTTTATTTATTACTATCAGAGTACCCGACCTTGTTCAGATACAGCTAATTTGAGTTGAATTGATTTGAGTTGAATTGAATTAATAGCAAAGAAGGATTAATTTATATTCTTTTTGCTTGAAAAAGCAATTTATTATGGCTTATGTACACGGCCTTGGAGAGTCTGTTTAACATATTAATTTTACCATTACTTTTTATCGAAATTTTTTTGCTTAAACTTATATTTTTGTTTTGTAATTTTCATCGGTGTTTTATTTAAAATCAAAAGTTATAAAGAATAACAGTTTTTGTAAAAATAATTTCATTTCAACATTGAATACATATTTTATAATGTAACATGTAATAAATGTAAGGTATGTTTTGCAATGTTGTAATGTTTTTCAAATTTCTATTCATGTCTTTTATTGTTGTCGTCACATTCGTGCTTAATTTTTTGAGTGACTTACAATTACACACAAATTATATTTGCTTTTCTCCGTTTTATAAGATTTTAAAATTAGATAGTAGGTATGAAATTAGTTATTTATGAAGAGGTTTACTACACCTACGAACATTTTAATTATATTTGCTGACATGAATCCAAAGTGTTTTGCGTAGACACCTGCCGTGTAGGCTTAAGTCTACGGTGCTCCATAGCATGAGACCGAAACATTGCATCAGCCAATGCCCCTTTGAGGGTTCAAAGGTACCAAATAAGCTCAATGTTGTGATGACATGTCGCAACCCTTGGTTTGGGTGGATGCCTATCTAACGCCTCTTCCGTACTGTGGAGTACGGCGCCCGAGTTGAGAATGCAACTCACACACCGAGCTAGGTAGCTCTACCCGCGAAATGGGTAGTAAACCACAAACACCACGAAGCTCCCGTAAGGGCCAGTCCAGTAAGTCAGCCTGGCGAAAGCCAGGGGCCACTGACTACCCGTGGTACCAGTTTTAAAGTCCTTGGTCAGACCTCGTAGCAAAGCAACTACCAGTTTTAGCCCATCACATCTCTGGACTGATAACCAATGGATATTTGCTGACAGTCAGCATTCGAATAAAATGACAAAATTTTAAATTTATTTTATAATTCTTAAAGAACGTCTTCTTTAAGAATTATATTTTGAGCTTAATACCAAAAATTGTTTATGAAGTATCAGGTTGCTACAACAACAAAATCTTACTCAGAAGAACCGAGCAGACTAGACCATGATTTCGTCGGACGCTACTCCGACTCATCAGTAGTCTCTGTGGTTCATGCAGTACACTAACTTTGAGAACTTTTGAGTCCAATACAACCAAGACCATCCAAAAAAGCCATAATTTTTATTTTTTTGTGGGCTGTTGGCTTGCCACAATGGGACGTGGCAAGCCTTTTTTGGCAAAGTTTCCGAGAGTGAACATACAAACTGAATTCTAAATTTTTGGTCTTATACGGCCAAAACCATCTAAAATATAGCATTTGTATTGATTTGTGGGCGGTAAAAGGGAGTGTGGCAATCCACTTTTCGTACAGTTACCTACAGTTAGCAAACAAACTAAACTACCAAATTCTAGTCTAATTCGGCCAAAAAAAAAGTCTGATATATAGCATTTTTATTGATTTGTGGGTAGCAAAAAGGGGTGTGGCAATATTCGTATATCCTATGTTCAGCGCAGCAGTTTAAGAAATAATTTGATATAGGTTTTATAAAAATCCGTCGAGTAGTTTAGGAGTCTATTCGGAACATACATACATACATACAAAGATCGTGCGCACGTCTAGTACACTAGAAGAGTGGCTTCTGTCAATTAAAGCGTGATCAATTTGGTTGCGTGTTATTTGAACAGGGAACAGCCTGTTGGCCTTATGAGGGTGCTTTGGGGGCTAAACATGAAATCATAAAAACAGCATCGGGTTTCAATTGGTAAAGGTGCTTTTCAGCAACCTAGATTCCTGGTTCGAATCTAGACAACCTAGCCAATCTAGGTTCATGTTCCTAGTCTTTAACCTTTCTTCAATTCTTTTAGCATTTCTTATCATTTGTAATTACAAATCAAATAAACAGGCTTAGGAAAAACAATTTAGAACCATTTTCTCCCGTATTTATCCACCGATTTTGATAATTTTTTTAAATGAATCAGAGTCCGGAGAAGAAGTGCACCGATTATTTTTAAAAGATTATTTTATTTTTTTTTTGCCAAATTTGTATGAAAAAATTGGTTTTTGACATTAATTTTGTATCGTATCAAAAGAGAAAAAGTATGTAAAAAGGTCGAATTTCGGCCACTGTCGAACTCTAGTTTATATAAATAAGTCTATGAAATTTGTAGATTATATTAAAGAAGTTGTGAATGGGATTTTTGTAGCATATCTTTATTATGTGTATGAAATTTTTCAATTTTTTTTTTTTAACTTTTTATAACAGAAAGCAAAATATATTTTTGAAAACCAAATTTTATGAATTTTTATTAGAACACTATAGAACACTATAGCACTATATTTCCAATTTTTTTTTTTTTAATTGTCAGGATGGTATTATTTTCCTCAAAGATTTATGTGTTTTTCCTAAAATTGCGTTTTAAATTTAAAAATCGGTTACTTAGAAAACAATTATAAATTTGTGTTGTTAAATGACGGTTTGACCTTTTTCAACAATTTTAGCCATTTAAAACTATTTTTGAACAACTTAACCTTGATAAAATTAAATTTGCTCTTCTCCATTCTCTTTGGCATGAAAAAACAAAATAATGTATGCAAAAACTTAATAGCCAGATTACTGCTTTTAGTGGGTTTCGATTTTGCGAAAAAGAAACCCATTGGGTACATTTTTACTCTGATTTGTTGTTTTCAGTAACTTGGTTTGGGTCTCATAAGATTAAGTTATTTTAGGAAAAAATAGTTCACAGAAAACCCTTTTTATGGAGTGCAAAATGAGGAATTCTTTGTGTTTTCAAATTTCCTTTAAAAGAGCGCGTGCCTATTTAGCATGGTGTATTTTTATACCCTAAACCTGAAAGGTCAGGGTATATTAACTTTGTGCAAACGTTTGTAACGCATAGAACGAAGCGAGTCCGGTATAGAAAAGTATATATATTCTTGATCAGCGTCACCACGTGAGTCGAGCTATCCATGTCCGTCCGTCCGTCCGTCCGTCCGTCCGTCCGTCTGTGTGTTGTCCGTATACGCAGGATAAGAAGAAGGAGTTGAGACAATTGAATGAAACTTGGTACACATAGTCACATGGACCCAAGGATCTGCACTATTGAATATTTTTGGAATCCGCCCACGGACACGCCTACCTCCAATACAACGCAAAAATTGAAAACTGCATAACTCAGCACATAATTAACCTACAACAATAAAATTTGGTATGTATGTGTTTTGTATCAAGACAAAGATGTTTTTGAATAATGGGTGTTATCCACTCACGGACACGCCCACCTCCCATACAACCCAAAAATTGAAAACGCAATAAATAAGCATCTGTTTAACTTACAGAGCTAAAATTTGAAACATATATTTTTTATAACAAAACAAAGATGGTTTTGAAAAATGGACATCATCCGCCCACGGACACGCCTACCTCCCATACAACGTGAAAATTGAAAACTGCATAACCCAGCTCGTAATAAGCCTACAACAATAAAATTTTTATACAAACACAAAGATGTCTTAGAAAACTGGACGTCATCCGCTAACGGACACGCCCACCTCCAATACAACCCAAAAATTGAAAACGCAATAAATAAGCCTCTGTTTAACCTACAGAGCTAAAATTTGGCACGAATGTTTTACACGAATTTATGACAAGACAAATATGGTTTTGAAAAATGGACGTCATCCGCATACGGACACGCCTACCTCCCATACAACCCAAAAAGTTTAAAACTCAATAAATGAAGTTATGTTTGTCATAGAGAAATTAAATTTGGTATGTATGTATTTTATACCAAAACTAAGGTGTGTTCAAAAATTGGCGTCCATGAACACGCCCACCTCCCATAGCGAAAGCACAATAAAGGCATTAACTGTGAGCTACAGGAATAAAACTTGGTATTTTTCATCACCATTTAAATGCAATTAAAATATAGGCTTCATCCGCCCACGGAGACGCCCATTTACAATAAAATTTTTTGTTTTTGAACAGTGGGTTTAGGGTATTTCATAGTCGGTCTAGACCGACTTTAGACTTTCTTTACTTGTTATAACGTCAAAATAATTTTTAGTCACGCCACCCAGTCTGTCTTATATGTATGCAGCATCATTTTAAAATAGATGGTCGTTCAAAACCTCAAGGTACCGCCCAGTACTAAAACCAGCAATAATGTTCACATACTTCAGATTGACTGATAATCTTAACTCTATTAAGCTCTCTAAATCTGGCAAAAATAAATCTGTCAAAATGCAATTGTTCTACTTAGCAGCGTTTTTGCGTTGTCTTTCCCAAAACTATAATAAAAATATTATTAAAATCGATCTATTTTTATGACTGCATGAGTTATTTATTTTATGGTCTTATTTGTGGCAAAAATTCATTAAAATTCCAATGCATTTATTTATTATTGCAGCAAAGCAAACAGCAACAACAACAAGAGCAGATAAAATATTTTGTAAACAAAATAATTATCTTGCTACTTATAATGAAATATTTCCACTTAAATATGAAAAATCGCTCATATCGTAAATTTGTCTTAAGTTATTTTTTTTTTTAATATAGATGAATTTTGTTATGCGGCTTAAAATATATTTTCAGCCTGATTATATGATTTAAAAAAAAAAAAAATTTTACAGATTAACTGAGTAGCTTAAATATTTTTGTTATACTAAAAGACTGAAATTTATGCGTTCTTTACTCCAGATCTAGGAAAGTAGGAATTTTTGAAAAAAAAAAATTCTATTTTCACTCAAATTGAAAAAGCAGATGGTTCTTCGTATCACCAAGTCATTAAATTTTTTTTTTGTTTTAAGTGACCTAAATCGTAGGAATTTTTTTTTTATAATATAAAAAATTAATTTTATAAAATTTTAAACGAAGTATTGCTGATAATTTACGCCGCTACAAAAATGCCTGACTTCAGAAATAGTTTCTTTGTTTCTAATTAATTTATTTTTTTCCTTTTCACTAACAATAATCATCTGCTCAACTCTTCGGCAGTCTATAGTATGTTGCCAGTTTTTTCTTCTTATAAAATTATTGCCATCTCATTTTTCAGTAGCAAAGTTCAAATTGATAAGATTTTTTTATAAAATAAAAAATCTGTTCTATTTGCGTAGTTTTTGTTATTGTTTTTGTTTATATATGTTGCTGTTGTTACCTTAATATATTGAAAAAAAAAAAAAAAAAGAAAAAACTAATTTTAGATTAAATCTTAAATCTACGATTTGATTATAAACAAAAAAATAAAATGCAACAAAATAAAACAAAAAAACATTCGTTGCTGACGATCACTCACGCAGTGTTGAACTATTTTCAGCTCTTTAATTTATTTATGTTCACTTGTTTACAGCTATTATTGTTTTTGTTGTAGTTCATGTAGTGCATCGTGCACAATAACATCATCACATCGCAAAGATATACAGATATTTATATGTCAGATAGTCCCTGTAGCGAACATTTTTTGGCATACATTTACCATGTGTCGCTATTGTTGTCATTGTTTTGAATGCACATGGTTTTTTGATTTTCAGGTACATGTGCACTATTTCTGATTTTAGATACCTGTTTTATTGTGCTTCCACTTTTTTGAATTTTTATTATTTTGACTTGTCATAGTGGGAGACAATTTTTTTCTATAAAATACAACTAATGTTTACGTTATAGATTATTTTTGTTTTTTATCAGTTAGTTTTTTTCATCCCAAAATTTGGCTTCAAGTATTCTCTAAAATTACTCTGTCTCCGTTTTGAGCTCACAGATGGCTACGCACTACTTTGTGCACAAACTTTTTAGATTATTTATACAGAAATTTTTTGTGTGCAAAAAAAACTGCTTTTGAGAGCAAAGAATACATCTTAAAATATTTTTTTACATTACTTACGTATCTTAATATATAAAATACAAGCGTCCTGCTCTGTGCTCTATATCGTATGTTCTATATCGTATGCTCTATGTTCAGCCTGGACCAGAACCTGTTGTAAAATTATCCATTTGAAATCTTTGTACACTGAGAAAAAAAACATACTTTAAAATTAAACAAAAAATATTAAAATAGAAATTTAACGCCTTTGCGTTTCTACAAAACAAAATTAAAAACAAGTGTGTTTAATTTTCACCTACCCATAAACTCCTATCTTTTTTTAATTGTTCTATTATTATTTCTTTGAAAAACCCAACAAAAATTTGAATACAATGACAATTTTTGAATTTTTTGAATTGGTTTGACAAATATCGAACATATGATAAAAAAAAACATATTAATTAAATATTAAAATATTTCGAATGCACACTTCATCGAATGGAGTTAACATTTGGTGTAGCTGGTTGTGAATCTGGTACTAAAAACTCGGAAAAGTTAAAAAAATGGCATCGAAAAAAATATGATATAAAACATTTGTTTTGAATTTTAAAATTTTTGTTTTAAATTTGTTTTTCATAACAAAAACACTGTTTTAAAAACAAAAACATTTATTTTTAATTTAACTTTAAAAACAGTTGTGTTTAATTTTAATGAATTTGTTTCAAGCTCTATTTCAAAAACAAATTCGTTAGATATGAACACAATTTCATTTAATTTTAACACATTTTTCCCTCAGTGTACGTACTATACTTTTTAAAAACTGTACAGCCTGGACCAGAATCTGTTGCAAAATTATCCATTTGAAATGTTTGTACTTACTAAACCTTTTAAAACCTGTTCAGCCTGGACCAGAACCTGTTCTTAAATTATGTATTGGAAATCTTTGTACTTGAATACTATCGTCATTTTCCTCAACTACTATACATCAAACATCATGTCTTGCTATTACAGTGCTTCTTAATTAACAGAACCACAACTTTTTCGTTCTGCATAAACTACACAACAATTATTACATTCAGTGACGTTGGTGTCAATTGGAATTGGTAGAATTAAATCACAATGTTCGGTCTTCTGATCCAAGTTTTAGCGATTGGCTTCTCAAGTTAGGAAATGGAAATGAAGATATTATAGAAATTCCCGATCATTTTGTTTGTAAATGTTCGCTTATTAACCCTTTCAATGGCTTGCCTAGAATAATCGTGGACAATTTTTTTGAGCTTATATTCCCATCTTTTAAGCAATAAAAATATTAAAAAACATCCCTCTGATCTTTACATGAGCTGCTTTGCTTTTGGCAGGCTGTCTAATATAATGGACAAAACCACGATAACGTTGTATTATAATATTTTAGTTCAACTAAAACAACCGGAGACAAATGCAAATACTTTATTTATGCAAATGTTATTATAAAAAAAAAAATATACTTTGCACACCAATCACAATAATCACTTCTTTTTTGCAAAATTTATTAACACGCGATATAAAAAAATTGAAGGCTTCTGTTGGGCATAAAATCGAAAATCTAACTAAGTTAAACGTAATATCCCAACCAGCAAAATGAGTAGAAATTTGCGTTTGAGTTCCCTTTAAAGCTGTTTTAAGCGGCAAAATAAGTTCCATGGCACTTCGAAGCTGCTCTATGGTCCGTTGTAGAACTTGGCACGCCTAAAGCTGCTTAAAGGTACGTTGTGGAACTTGCCACACCTAAAGCTGCTTTATGGTGTCAATTTCAGGCAATAGACCTTATAATTCCACAAGGAAAAAGTTATACTTCTATGCAGGTTTAAGATAATTAAGTTCAAAAGAAGTTCTGAAGTGCCGCTTGTACATCTTCTTTACATTTATTTTGAACTTAAAGCTGCTTAATGGTTCGATTGAACCTAATGTTGGACCTTAACGCTGCTTATGGGTACCTACGACAGAACTAACTGTATAAATGAAAAAATCTTCGTTTCGATATAAAGCTACATGGCAGAATGGCTAAGGCGTCGGACTTCAAATCGGCGAGACACGGGATCGAACCCTGGCAAAGGCAACATTTTAATAAAAAAGTTTTTTCACTGCGAATCAGATGGTACAAGTTGAGAACAAAAGCGGTAATGGTAGAAAAAGAAGAAAATAAAAAATAAAAAAATTAAAATCAGAAATAAAACAGGAAAATATTTTTTTTAAAAAAAAGTTTTCGAAGTTCGATTAGAAGGCTGCTTAGCAGTCTATGCAACGTTCTTGTTGATACCTCAAAGTACGAAAAATTACTTAAATTTTGGGCTGCTTACACTGCAAAGCAGCTTAGAGAATTCGCTGTATAAGCCAAATTTAGAGCGTTTCTTGCTGGTTGGGATATCTCCCTAAAACTATTTTTGTCATGTTGGCACAACTTCATTTCATAGTACCAACCTATTTGATTTTAGAACAGACGTTGGAAAATAAAAAAAAAATTTTTTCCGAAGTGTCCAATATAATGGAAAAATCCATTGAAAGGGTTAAATAGATATTTGGCGATACTATGAGTCAGAATAACATCAACCGTTATTCCAAAATTCCTATCCTGTGCCCAAAAAACTCCGATGTGAACGAAGTCAACGAGCAAGTTCTAAATATTTTAGTTGGTGACACAGTGAGAGATCTGAGCACGGATTAAATTGAAGACAGTGATGATAACGATAAACAAAATTACCCTGCCGAGTTTTTGAATGAATTTTATACTTCAGGAATGCCACTGCATAAGTTAAACCTCGAAAATGGAAGTATTATAATACTTCTTCGAAATTTCAATACCAAAAGAGATATCTGTAATGGAAGGTGGTTAGTTTTGAAAAACCTAAAAACTTAATTAATCATCGCTCAGGTATTGACAGGCGCACTGGCGAACATGAAATAGTTTTCATACCTACAATTGATTTGGCCCCGACAAACACAGATTTGCCTTTCACTCTCCGGAGACGACAATTTCCATTTAAACTGACATTTTCAATGACCATAAATAAACTGCAAGGTTAAATATTGCAAAAAGTAGGAGTTTTTCTAAAAGAACTGGTATTTAGTCATGGGCAGTTTTAGCGGGCTGATGATGTAAAACTAAGCATTATAGATGGCAAGGGACAAGGTTAATTGGTTAAAATTCTAAGAATTTTTTTACTAGAAATGTTGTTTTCAAATAAAAACCTTTGTATATAAATCCAATAAATTTTTTGTCGCATTTTGTACTCTAAATGGTTCCTTCCCGTCGTAGGACGGGCTTTAACACTAGTACAATATAAAATACAAGCGTCCTGCTCCGTGCTCTATATCGTAAAACCTATTCAGACTGGACCAGAACCTGTTGTAAAATTATCCATTTGAAATCTTTGTACGTACTATACTTTTTAAAACCTGTTCAGCCTGGACCAGAACCTGTTGTAAAATTATCCTTTTGAAATGTTTGTACTTACTAAACCTTTTGCTCTATATCCTAAAACCTTTTTAGCCTGGACCAGAATCTGTTGAAAAATTATCTATTTGAAATATTTGTACGTACTATACTTTTTAAAAACTGTTCAGCCTGGACCAGAACCTGTTGTAAAATTATCCATTTGAAATGTTTGTACTTACTAAACCTTTTAAAACCTGTTCAGCCTGGACCAGAACCTGTTCTTAAATTATGTATTGGAAATCTTTGTACTTGAATACTATCGTAATTTTCCTCAACTACTATACATCAAACATCATGTCTTGCTATTACAGTTCTTCTTAATTAACAGAACCAGAACCTTTTCGTTCTGCATAAACTGCACAGCAACTATTACATTCAGTGACGTTGGTATCAATTGGAATTGCTAGAATAAAATCACAATGTTCGGTCTTCTGATCCAAGTTTTAGCGATTGGCTTCTCAAGTTAGGAAATGGAAATGAAGATATTATAGAAATTCCCGATCATTTTGTTTGTAAAGGTTCGCTTATTAACCTTTTCAATGGCTTGCCTAGAATAATCGTGGCAATTTTTTTGAGCTTATATTCCCATAATTTAAGCAATAAAAAGATTAAAAAACATCCCTCTGATTTTTACATGAGCTGCTTTGCTTTTGGCAGGCTGTCTAATATAATGGACAAAACCATGATAACGTTGTATTATAATATTTTTGTTCAACTAAAACAATCGGAGACAAATGCAAATGCGTTATTTATGCAATTGTTATTATAAAAAAACTAAATTATACCTTGCACACCAATCACAATAATCACTTCTTTTTTGCAAAATTTATTAACACGCGATGTAAAAAAATGTAAGGCTTCTGTTGGACATAAAGTCGAAAATCTAGCTACGTTAAACGTTATATATCTCCTTAAAACTATTTTTGTCATGTTGGCACAACTTCATTTCATAGTACCAACCTATTTGATTTTAGGAAAGACGTTGGAAAATAAAAAAAAAATTTTTTCTGAAGTGTCCAATATAATGGACAAATCCATTGAAAGGGTTAAATAGATTTCTGGCGATACTTTGATTCCGAATAACATCAACCGTTATTCCAAAATTGCTATCCTGTGCCCAAAAAATTCCGATGTGAACGAAGTCAACGAGCAAGTTCTAAATATTTTAGTTGGTGACACAGTGAGAGATTTGAGCACGGATTAAATTGAAGACAGTGATGATAACGATAAACAAAATTACCCTACCGAGTTTTTGAATGAATTTTATCCTTCAGGAATGCCACTGCATAAGTTAAACCTCAAAATTGGAAGTATTATAATACTTCTTCGAAATTTCCATACCAAAAAAGATATCTGTAATGGAAGGAGGTTAGTTTTGAAAAACCTAAAAACTTAATTAATCATCGCACAAGTATTGATAGGTGCACTGGCGAACATGAAATAGTTTTCATACCTACAATTGATTTGGCCCCGACAAACACAGATTTGCCTTTCACTCTCCGGATGCGAAAATTTTCAGTTAAACTGACATTTTCAATGACCATAAATAAATTGCAAGGTTTAATATTGCAAAAAGTAGGAGTTTTTCTAAAAGAAAGGAAAGGGCAGTTTTAGCGGGCTGATGATGTAAAACTAAGCATTATTGATGGCAAGGGACAAGGTTAATTGGTTAAAATTCTAAGAATTTTTTTACTAGAAATGTTGTATATAAGGAAGTTTTATCAAAATAATTTAATAAAAATGTTTTCAAATAAAAACCTTTGTATATAAATCCAATAAATTTTTTGTCGCATTTCGTACTCTAAATGGTTCCTTCCCGTCGTAGGACGGGCTTTTACACTAGTAAGCTTAATAAAATTCATACTCAGATATTTCTTGTATCCTCTCTTAATTTTATTTAATTTATAAGTTATAGAAAATTTATAAAATAACATAAATTTTCATATTAAAAAATAATTATTCCTCATTAGGCTGCACGGTGTGGCTTTTATCAATTCCAGAGAATAAAAATCATTTAAATAATAACAGGATCTGATGATATTTTTAATATCAGATGGCATGACTAAGCACTTAATTTTTAACTAAAGAGTTTTTTAAAAAATTTAACATTTTAAACAAAATTTTTACGCTTTTTAACAGACTACCTGAATTACCAAAATCTTCATTATGTTAGTAAGAGTTTATGTCTGAATATGTTGGATTGTACAATAATTAAATAACATTAAAAATGTAAGTACATTTTGAAAGTGTGAAAGAAATTTAAAGTTGAATAAGTCCTTAAGGTTTTTTCAGTCGACATTTTTCTAGTTTGATACTCTCTCTCTGTACTTCTCAAAGTCCTTATTCCTTGACTCGAGAGCTTGTTTTCATAACATTTCTATAAGTGAAAATAGAATGCGTTAGAAACGTTTGCACAAAGTTAATATAACCTGACCTTTCAGGTTTAGGGTATAAAAATACCAATGGGTACGTTCAGCGTACTCTCACACATGCGTGTACGAGTACAATGAGTACTTTTTGTTTTAGTGGGGATTAGTCAAAGTATTTTGTTGAGTTAGAATGAGTCAGGGTTGTAGCCAGAATTTTGTTTTTTTTTGGGGGAAGGGGGATGTTTTAATAAAATAAATTTGTAAGTACTTATTAAAATTATAAAATAGTTCCCATGAAATAAATTTTTTAAGCTGAATTCTTTTTATAATATAACCACTATAATATGAGCGCCATTGCCGGTTAAAAAAAACAAAATAAGCCTATATCTAGCTTATATTGTTTGTTCACAAAACTTACAGAGAATAACGAAAGCAATATTTTTTGTAAAAATAAACAATAATATAGAAATTTATACCAAGAAAAATCAAGAACAAATGACATTTCTTCGTTATTTGCACCTAATGGAGCCCAAGACATTTTTTTTTTTTTTTTTGAATATTTGGGAAATATGGAACATTAAAATATTTTACAAATTTTGACCATAAGGTGCCAATGACTTCGGGTTTTGTATTTGGTATGTTCACAAAAGATAAAACCTGAGACATTTTAAACAACTTTCTCAAAGAAATTATATCGAAAAAGTCAATCAGATTCATATTACAATTAATAAAATAGGGATATAACCTGAAAAATGTCCCTTTGGGAAAAATTTTCATCAAAATATTTTTTGTGAAGGCGAGTCGAAAACTTAAAAAAACAAATTATGCATTTCGATTCCCCATACCCGAAATAAGCTGAAAACATGCTCTTTGTGCACGTCTCCGAAGTTTTTTAAAAACTTATCAAAGTGATTTTTTATCACTAATTTTGATACATATGTATTAATACAATTTGATAGGAAGTGAAGGAAAATGCCTACACTTAAATTTTTTTAAATTTCTTCGGTAATTGTAAACAATGCAGTTAAAAAAAACATAAAATTGGAAGAATTTAATTTGAATTTCATGTTAAGATATACGTATAATCAAAAAACAAAACAAACAAATTGGCCATTTCAGCCCTTGAAAGGACTTTGATCGAGCTGCTTATACAAGCTTTACATGGCATTATTTACTCTCTGAGATTTGCCATTGTCTGCAGAGAGGTGGTGACCGATCAGAAAAATTTTTTATTGAAAAAAACTTTTCGCTGCGGCTGGGGATCGAACCCAGGCTCCGAGCATGCTAAGCCACACACTTAACCTGCATGCCACGGTCAAAATCAATGTTTAATAAAAAAAAAAAAAAAAAATTTGAGTCTAAAGTAAGAAAAAAATATTGTACTATTTTGTTTTTGCCTTTTTTTCTGACTAAAGTTATTGGATTACTATAAAGTTGAACTGTTCTTTTTTTGAGACAATTTTATTGGTCACTGCTTACGAATCCAAATCAGATTTAAGAAATGCAAGAAGATGGATTCAATATAACGTACAAAACAAAAAAAAAACAAATTGGCCATTTCAGCCCTTGAAAGGACTTTGACCGAGCTTCTTATGATCAATTGTGTTGTGTGTGTTATTAAATGTTTGCACACAATTGACCGAGAACTGGACCTACATGTTTTATGCCGACTCCGAACGGCTAAAGTTCATGTTCTCAAGAAGCTTTACATGGCATTGTTTACTCTCTGAGGTTTGCCATTGTCTGCAGAGAGGTGGTGACCGATCAGAAAAATTTTTTTTATTGAAAAAAACTTTTCGCCGCGACTGGGGATCGAACCCGGGCTCCGAGCATGCTAAGCCACACACTTAACCTGCATGCCACGGTCACCACCTGGCAATCAATATCAATATCAATATAACGCATTCAATTTCAAATATTTTTCGAAAATCTTTATCTAAAATAAATAGTTTCCGAGAAACATGTCCTAAATATATGTTTTCTCATAATTTGAGTTTTAAAGATAAATATTTATTTGCCTGTCCATAGGATTTGAGCAATTTTGATATGAAACTCTTCGCCGTTTGCTGTTATTAATGGCGTTTTCGTTTCTACCAAAAAATGTTGCCTTTTCACTGCACTTGCCTTTTTTCGTGTTCGATTCTAAAATCGAAGTGCAAACGGGTGAGTAAATTCTGTGTTCGTTTCTTAAAATATCGCACTCAAACAGGGCAAAAAAGGCGCATTTTCTGCCCTGCGAAGCTTTCTCAGGGGAGAATGTTGCCCTGCATATCAGCTGTTCTTAAAACGGCAATATTATGAAATGCGTGCGTTAGACAAGGATGGTAAGACTCGTTTATTATGTGTTGACATTTCCTGAGTAGGAAAAACATGCACTTTTACAGGGTTGCGGGCAACATTGAAAACATTTTGCACCGCGACAAGGCAAAATTTTTTGGGAGAAACGAAAACGCCATAAGAGTTTTAAGTCATATCTTCAAAATTTTAGGTCATTCAGGGAAAGTTAACCTTATTACTTTATGCAGACATTTTTTTCTTGATCATGAAATATTTTATTATTTTGAAATCTTTCATTTTTCGTCTGCCATATTAGGTAACTTCTTTTGGTTTTTCAAAGTCTTGCATCAGATTTGAATTAGTGAACTTTTAACCTTTTGTTGTTCACACTTTTCATAAATGTGCTTTTGAAACTGAAGTAATATTAGTCATTATAATAATTTTCTATTTTATTTTTGATGATAAAACTATAGGTGGTACTTATATAGGTACCTTCGCAAACAATTTAACTTAAGAATTAATCGAAATAGTAAAATGAAGACTGCGTAGGCACCTCAAATATTCTTGTCTACTCTTCGGGACCTATAGGGAGGGCGGGTTTGAATCCCAAAAACCCACATGCCTATGGGCCTGATATGAGCACACATTTTCACTAATAATCATGGTTCAAGATAGATAGATAACTAGATATCGGTAAGACAGGCTTTAGAAGTTCCACAGATTTGCGCATTTCATCACAAAATATCAAGAGCTGCCTTGTTCATATTTATGTGATTGTTTATATGCTTGATTGTGTGAAAAGGTAAGAACGACATACAGCTGAATTTCACATCAGGCCTTTCGTAACGTAGGCGACTCATGCGCATGTCGAAATTTTGTTATTTATTCTTCTTGGTCATGGTTCATGGCTTAAGTATTCTAATTTCATAAGTAATCATTGCAGTTCTCTCTCAAAAGCTTTTTCGAGTACGAAAGTACAGCAACAATCAACTTTGAAAATGCGAACTTGAAATATTTTCTAAAAATCCCTTTTGTTAAACTATTCGAAAGCTATAGTCAATTAATAAAGAACTAATCACCATAACCTAACTTTAACAACACTTTTCTTTTTTTTTATAAAATATTCTTAGACAAGCTCCATACTTAAGAAGCAACAAACAAATGCGTTCAGTTTCAATTGATATCAATTAAATAAACATTCGATAACATATGTATGAATTGTATTGAAAATTCCTTCAAATTGCTCATTAGTTCAC
Source organism: Tetanocera ferruginea (assembly GCA_958299015.1). Lineage (NCBI taxonomy): Eukaryota > Metazoa > Arthropoda > Insecta > Diptera > Sciomyzidae > Tetanocera > Tetanocera ferruginea. The sequence goes on along the minus strand of OY282640.1, from coordinate 47,747,609 downwards.
GGTATTAATTGTGTTATTCACCCCCAGACACGGTAACATAAATTCAAACATTCAAAAAAATGCAGGCCCCCAAAGAAAATCATGAAAATTCAAGCAATAAAGTACAGCTCATTCGCCCCCAATACGAGGCAAAGCATGAATAATGAGTTAATTATTGCACTCTATGAAAAACAAGCGAGTTAAATGAGAGCAAGAAATAATATGAGCTGTGAAGACGTGAAGGCAGTCGGTAGGCCGATCTTGATGGGCCAAGTTGTTGCAAATATTTATTGTTTAACTAGATTAATTTAAATTCGGCACAGTTTTTAATTGTTATAAGAGCAGCGGCAGAAGAAAATGAGCACACCAAAAAAAAAAAAAAAAAAAAAAAAAAAACACAATTATATTACTGCAGATTTATTTCAAAATTTTCTGAACAAAAAATAGAAGATAGCGCAAACGCACTTTCATTACATTAACCCAAATACTCAAGATACTCGCACAACAATAAATCAATTTTAATTACAAACATTTTTTCGGCTGCTTAACTTTTTATGCCTCATCTGGCAGCGCTGGGTTCTGGCACAAAATGCATTTCTTACAAATCTTTTGATATCTTTAAAAAAAAAAATATATATATTTTTGCTTTATTTTTATTTTGGTTTATTTTTTGCTCAATTTGCATTAAATTTATGATGTTTATGATGCTGCATCAAATTTGAAATGCGTTTCTTGCTAACTGATTTATTGAGGTCGAAGAAACACTACGCGATGGCCAGCAAATTTTTTTGTGTGCACTTTTCGTTTTTTTTTTTTTTTTTTAAATGCAAAGTATTTTAAGTGAAATATAATGCATGTAGTATTTATGTATCCGTTACAGAAAAAGATATTTCGAAGAGTTTTTGGTTTAAATTTTGAAGGAAATTATTTTGAGTTTATGCAGTTTTTTCTCTCAGTTGCTTTTAAGAAGTTTACAAATACTTAAAATTGATTTCTTTTCCATTAAATTACTATTACAAAAATAAAAAAAATCCAATTAAATCAATTCTAGGTTTTAAATGTTCGACCCACTCTTATCGCAACTGTTGATATTAATTAGATGTGATCAATATAAAAATACTATGTTAACTTATTTTGACACAATCGCTAACTTCTCTTAGGCACAACACCCTGTAAGCTTAGTTTACTAGATGCTAGCAAGCACTTCAACACTTGGTTGTTTTTTTTTTTTTTTTTGCCTTTTTCTATGCCAGACAAATAGTCAAATATTTACAATTTTAATAAAGCAGCGTTCATAAATATTAATACTAATAAAAACATACGCTGATAGGCGAGTCAAACCATCACACAGCTGTTAAATTAACAACAATAACAAATGACATCACTACAATATATTTTATAGACAAACAACAAAGAAAAAAAGAAATATAAAAAAATAAAAATAAATGTAAAATATTAAAATTCAAATTACATAGATAAGATTTGAAAATTACAAAAACAAGCACTTCATTTCAAAACTAAATAAATAAATATTACATTACATTCAAGCCTGAGCGTCAGCGTGAGTGCATGTGTGTGTGTTTAAGAGTGTAAATAAATGAAAATAAAATAAAGATAATCATTAAAATAATATTTATGAATACTGAATAAAATTCTTTGTTCCATTTATAGAGCTGCCTGCCTGAAACAAGCAAAGCGAAACAACACAGCGTGTTAAAAGATTTTTTTTTTATTTATTATTTATTTATTTAAATTTCAATGAATACTAGAACAGCTTTTTAACTCTTAAACAACTATATAAAAAAATACGATATATGTCTTATTTAGTCACGATCTGCTGCCCACTTGAATACAATTGAAGGTTTGCCGAAAAGTGAGAGTTTTGAGAACGTTTTTGAGTAGATGTCTTGTTATTAATATTTGTTTTCGAACTTGGAGTTGTGACAAAAAAATTCATAAATTTCCTTTTTAAAGATACGGTTTAAATTTTTTGAGGGAAAAAACAAAAAGCACATAAAAAAGCGTGTTTTTTTGTGTAACTCTTTTTATTTATTTTATTAAATATCAAAATATTTTTTTACATTTTCAGTTAAAGCTTAAATTCAAAATTTTTTTTTTTTTTTTGGTTTTGTTTTTTTGAATGAATAGTTATGGTTCTACAGTACATAAAAGTTGAGGTCGCGAGCGTGAGTTCACTTGCGGTTTTTAGATAGCCTGAAGCAAAAAAGGTTGATTTTGGAATAGTTGTGCCTTCCGCATGAACCGTCAAAAAGTTTAAAAATTAAAAAAAAATAATAAAAAAAAATATTTTTTTGCATTATTAAAAAACTTTGGGCGATTTCAGAGTGAATCACATGAAAAGTTATCATGCGTTTTATCAAAAAGTGGTGACCGTGGCATACAGGTTAAGTGTGTGGCTTAGCATGCTCGGAGCCCGGGTTCGATCCCCAGCCGCGGCGAGAAGTTTTTTCAATAAAAAGTTTTTCTGATCGGTCACCACCTCTCTGCAGACAATGGCAAACCTCAGAGAGTAAATAATGCCATGTAAAGCTTCTTGAGAACATGAACTTTAGCCGTTCGGAGTCGGCATAAAACATGTAGGTCCAGTTCTCGGTCAATTGTGTGCAAACATTTAATAACACACACAACACAATTGATCATAAGAAGCTCGGTCAAAGTCCTTTCAAGGGCTGAAATGGCCAATTTGTTTTTTTTTTTTTTTTTTTTATCAAAAAGAGCCAAGACCACATGTATATCCTTAAATCCATTCTGGCGTCTGCAAAATGCTTTAAGGATCGTTTTCTAAAGCCTATGTTTTTAACCCTTAGCGAGCGGCCACACTTTGCTCCCGACCAAATCGGCCAAACTACTGAGTTCACAAAGTCGGTACAGAAAGACAAATTTAAAGTTTTGAGTCAATTGAGCTTACAAAAGTCAATATCAAGATAATTTAACAAAAAAAAAATTTTAGGAAGTCAGAAAAAACTAGGTTTTTTTGGAAAACAAAATTATTACTCAGTCAACACTAAATTGAAAGCCTACAAATTAAGAATAAGATAGCACAAAACTAAAAAATTGTGATGTGGCTGCACTCAGAAAAAAACACATATCTTTCTCGCATAAAAAATTTCTCTACACTCAGAAAAAAGCTTATCGGAATATGATAAAATAGGCATCATATTTAGACAAAAATGGTATTGACTTTGCTCCAGAGAATGCTATTCTCTAATTGCGATACTAAAAATTCTCTAAAAATGGTAAAAAGCTTCCATGAATAAGAAAAATATATCGTTTTTTGTGAAAAAACTTTTTATTTTTGAGAAAAGATTTGTTTTTATTGAAGAAAATACTTTCCATAGTGAATTTTCTATCAAAATATAAGAAAAGTTTTTCATTTTCAATAAATTTTTCTCTATAAATGAGAAATTTTTGTGCGAGAAAAATACTTATCATTATTAGAGACATTGAAATATTTCCATTTCCTAGAAGTAAAGAAATATTTCTTCGAAAATGTGAAAATTTATTCTAATTTAAGAAAATTTCATTTGAAAAAGAGAAAATTTTTATATCGAAAATAGAGAAATTTTTTACCGGAACAAGGTATGTGTTTTTTTCTCAGTGTATTTTCGATAATAAAAATTTTCTCTTTTTCAAATAAAATTTTGTTCAATTAGAATAAATTTTCACATTTTCGAAGAAATATTTCTTCATATCTGGGAAATGGAAATATTTCAATGTCTCAAATTACACTATGGAACAAATTCTGGTTAGCAAAAGTTAGGTCGATTCTGAGAGTGAGGGGTGAAAAAAAGAGGTTTATGTTAGTTCGATTTTTTTTTAATCGACCTTCGAACTTTGCAGTCTTATCATGCAATACTTATCATTTTTTTTTTCTCGCACAAAAAAAAATGCTCATTTATAGAGACAAAAATTTATTGAAAATGAAAAACATTTTTACTACATTTTTATTATACCCTAAACCTGAAAGGTCATGGTATATTAACTTTGTGCAAACGTTTGTAACGCATAGAACGGAGCGAGTCCGGTATAAAAAAGTATATATATTCTTGATCAGCGTCACCAGGTTAGTCGAGCTATCCATATCCGTCCGTCCATCCGTCCGTCCGTCTGTCTGTTGTCCGAATACACAGGATAATACACAGGATAAGAAGAAGGATTTGAGATAATTGAATGAAACTTGGTACACATAGTCACATGAACTCAAGGATCTGCACTATTGAATATTTTTGGAATCCGCCCACGGACACGCCTATCTCCCATACAACGAAAGAATTTAAAACTGCATAATTAAGCTCATAATTAGCCCACAACAATAAAATTTGGTGTGTATGTGTTTTATATAAACACAAAAATGTCTTCGAAAAATAGGTGTCTTCCGCTCACGGACACGCCCACCTCCCATACAACCTAAAAATTGAAAACGAAATAAATAATCCTCTGTTTACTCTACAGAGATAAAATTTGGCACGTATGTTCTTAACAATAAAACAAAGATGGTTTTGAAAAATGGACGTCATACGCCCAGGGACACGCCTACCTCCGATACAACCCAAAAAGATTAAAACTCAATAAATAAGGTTATGTTTGTCATAGACAGATCAAATTTGGTATGTATGTAATTTATACCAAAACTAAGGTGTATTCTAAAATTGGGAGTAATCCGTCCATGAACACGCCCACATCCCATAGCGAAAGGCATTAACTATGAGCTACAGGAATTAAACTCGGTATATGTTAATTTTTCATCAACACTTAAATGTATAGAAAATATAGGCTTCATCCGTCCACGGAGCCGCCGTACAATAATGTTTTTTTTTGGAAAAGTAGGCTTTGGGTATTTCATAGTCGGCCTAGATCGACTTTAGACTTTCTTTACTTGTTTTACTATATTTTGATAAAAAATTCACTACGAGAAGTATTTTCTTCAATAGAAACAAATCTTTTCCCAAAAATAAAAAGTATTTTTCTCTAAAAACGATATATTTTTATAAATTTCTCTTTTTCATAGAAGTTTTTTATAATTTTTAGAGAATTTTTAGGATCACATTTGGAAAAAAGCATTCTCTGGAGCAATGTCTATACCATTTTTCTCTAAATATGATGCCTTTTTTATCATATTCCGAGAAAGTTTTCTCTGAGTGTACTGTGGAAATATTTCGTTTTTTCTATTTTCCCCGCTTTTCTGCATGCTTGCTCTGAGAGAAACAATTGACATTATTTTTGCCGGTTTTTGCAGAATAGTGTATTTATTCTTGATCAGGGTCACCTCGTGAGTCGAGCTATCCATGTTCGTCCGTCCGTCTGTCCATCTGTGTGTTGTCCGTATACACAGGATAAGAAGAAGGAATTGAGATAATTGAATGAAACTCTGTACACATGGTCACATGGACCCAAGAATCTGCAAAATTTAATATTTTTACTTCCCATACAAACCTATCTCTGCAAACAATGGGAAACCTCATAGAGTAAATAATGAATCTAAAGCTTCTTGAGATCATGAACTTTAGCCATTCGTGGACGGCATAAAACATGTAGGTCCAGTTCTCGGTCAATATTGTGCAACCATTTAATAACACACACAACACAATTTGATCATAAGAAGCTCGGTAAAAGTTCTTTCAAGGGCTGAAATGGCCAATTTGTTTTTTTTGTTTTTTTTTGACGTAGAATTACGTCTTACAGCGCGGTTTGTATGGGGTCGTTTTAACAGATTTTTTCAAGGTCATTAGGCAACGTTTTTGGCGAATACTTTAGGGTATACCTACAGCCTTTAATACTCTTCGTTCAAAGATGATATATATACTAAAATATCAGATTTATCCTGCGCTGAATGAATATCTAATTTTGGATTTTGTCACTATTTTATTAAAGTCGCAAAATAGTAAAATATAATAAGACAAATTCATGTTTTTATATAAGAAAATCAATCATCAGCTGCTTATAATGTGCCTGCTGCTTTCTTTGTTTTTGTTTCGTTATTTATGCTTTAGTTTGCACGAACTGATTGGTTCCTTTGGCAGCATTGTAAGCATTAGTTCGCATTGGGTTTATGTATGCACTACTGTTCTAGTATACTATTTTGAAACCAGAGGTCATGAACCTCTTTTACCCAATAGATGGCGTAAAATTTTAATTTTTGTTTTTAATGCAAATTAATTTGGATTCCACATCCCACTAGCACTAGCGAGTGTAGTTCACAAACTATACATCGAACAGAGACAAAAGTGTAGCTTGTGAACTAAATATCAGACAGAGACGAGAGGAAAGGACATGTGCTCAGCGTGAAATAGAGTAACCATACGATTTTTTAAAAATCGTGGTCTTAATTTTAATTTGAAATTAGTAGTTAAACTGACTGTAGCTCGCAAACTATATTGAGTGTTATTCATTTATTTGTTAATTTTTGGAAGATCAATAAAAATACGTGCCAACTGAACAAAACAATTGGACCAAAGAGACAAAGTAGAAGACGTTACACCTTAAACGGAATTCTACGTCTACACTTACGATACTTTCGAAACTGTTTCTTTTTTTTTCTCAAAGGTACTCCAAGAAAATTTCGGAGGCAAATTGTTACTTGGAAAATATATTATCTCATTAAATTTTAAGTAAATTTCCTTAATTGAAATATATTCTGTACATAGTTTTAAATTATAACTTTTAATAAAAAAACTTCTCAAGATATATTTAAAAAATTACTCTTTTATTTTTTTTACAGGCCGCTGCCCGCCACCAATGTCCCTATCTGGTGAAAATGTACGAAAAGGAGTTTATAAATCAAGGCGGCAAGCCGGAATGGCTTAATGGCCTGGAATATATACCATCAAAATTACGTGCCATATACGAAATAAATAAAATCCTAGCTCATCGCCCATGGCTATTGCGCAAGGAACATGTAGAGGTGAGGTTTTTTCAAAATATTTTTCTATTTACCTCAAGCTAATCTCATTTGCACAGTGTCTTACCAAGGGCAAGAATAGCTGGTCCCTGTCGGAAGTGGTGCATGCCATGGTGCTGTTATCTCACTTTCACTCGCTCTCCTCATTTGTCTTCTCCTGCGGTCTCACTCAGAAACTCGATGGTCTGTCTAGTCCTAAATTGAAATCGCCCGCTGCATCGATACCCAAGACTGTGCTCAGCGATATTACCACCGCCAATAATAACAATGTTATGGCCGCTGATCCGTTGAATGCCGTCAATGGTCTAGGTCAGGCAACTTTTAACAATAACTCATCGCTAGCTGTTGCCGGTTTGTTGAATGAAGCTGTTGGCATTGGCGCCGGCATTGGAGTTGTACCACTTAATGGTGCCAGCAATGGTGTTGCCAAGGCACCCGGCGTAAGCGTCGAAGCGCTAATGGAACGCATGAAGGTGCTGTCGCAGAAGCAGGACGAATGCAGCGAAGCTGAGCTGAGTAATCGTTTTAAGAATGTCGAAATGCAGACCGCCGAACTTTCACCAACAGCCGCTCCAGAGGCGCTGGTCGAGGTGCCACCAATTATATCGCACTATATAGATGATCCCACCTTTACGTATGAAGATTTTGCACGACGCGGTTCGGAGAATATTCCAAATACATTTCGTATACAGGACTATTCGTGGGATGATCACGGTTACTCGCTGGTGAATGGGTGAGTACTTACTTACTTATAGGGTAAACTTTTAATATTTTTTGATAAATGTGTTAAATTTGTAGCTTATACAATGATGTCGGCACGTTATTGGATCAAAAGTTTCGCGCTGCCTACAATTTGACTTATTTCACCATGGGTGGCATTAAGAATGTGGATACATCGAAATTCCGTCGCGCTATTTGGAATTATATACAGTGCATCTTTGGCATACGTCATGATGACTACGACTATGGTGAAGTTAATCAGGTGGGTGGAAATGCCAAAGCGCAGAGAGCTTGAGAAAATAGATTATTTATTTATTGTATTTTTTTTGTCTACAGCTACTTGATCGTCCGCTTAAGATGTTTATCAAGACCGCTTGCTGTTTTCCGGAGCGTATTACCAAGAAAGACTACGACAGCATTTTGGTCGAGCTGCAGGACAGTGAAAAGGTGAGTTTTCAGACAGATAAACAAATTCAATGTAAAATTTGAAACTTAAGGAAAATTTTGAAAATCCTTTTCATATCATAAACTTCATCGAGTATTTTATGAAGCACTTGAAACATCTACTTTGAGCAGCAGTTTTGCAATGAGAAACTATTTTTCATCTTAATATACATATGTAGTTATGACCAAGAATTTTGATTCAAGCAAATTCCAATAAATTGACTGAAAACAAGAAGAATTTCTTTGTGATAAGCGAAAAGCATTATGTTCTTTACAATTTTGAAAAAGCTATATATATCGTTTGCTTATTTTTTACATAAGTGGTGAATAAATTCTTACAAAAGTAAATTTGTGACCCAATTTGTAATGAATACAGAGGCACAGTACGATGAAAAAGACTTTCTGACTTGTAAAAAGGTGCCCCTAAGGTGAAAGTATTGGCTGAATCATACCATTGCTATCAACATGCATAACTCACCTTAACATATAGCCTTTCAGTCCCATTGTTAGGTAAGATTAGAAAGAATACGATCATCTTTTCTATCGGAAGTTATCACGTCAATGGCACAAAGAACGATAATGGCTTGCAGTTGCGCAACCAGGATTTTTTTCTATCAAATTTTGGACTTACATATAAAATCAATTTCACAAAGGCTTCAAATCACAGCAATAAGTTTCAACTCTTGGGTGTTAATGGGTTAAGTTAATGGGCTAGGTGGGTTTCGAAGGCTCAACCAAAGAATAGCATAACTCATTTTTGTTAATATAAGAACTTAATTTTTGAAGCACTAGATAATGTATCTTTTAGAAGTATTCCAAATTTTAACAAGATTGGTTATAACTTTTAGGGAAATCATGAAATCATGACAATTTGCAAAAATAAGTTTGGACTCATGTTTTATTGAGAATATTCTGGACATATTGTACAATGTCATAAGGAAAAAACAAAATTAATTTTCAAACCGACACAACCCCTAAAAAACAGTCATATTTAAAATTTTAGTTAAGTTTTTATGAAAAGTATTTTATTAATATAAAAAAATATTTCAATTGTATAATTGTATACTTCTTCCACCAAAATATGCAAGTTTTGCAATCAAGATTGAATATCAGAATCTGTTTGTCCAAAAATGCTTTTATTATGTGGATACGAATACTTATCGAAATAATGCACATTTTCATTGTTTCCAAAGCATTGCAAGAAAATAAAAAATAAAAAATTTTTATATAAAAATCGAGTTTCTTCCTCAAAATTTGATCTCTCACCGAGTAAAGACAAAAACTTTTTAGTTCAAACTGTACAACAGGCACTGTCAGGACATTTTAGCCGTACAGAAGCTGTACAGCAGTGGTAGCGGTCATTTTAAAACGAACTTGCTTCTGCGTTGTTTAGGGTCTTTAGAAACGGCCAAAATGTTTTGAAATCGTCAGTTTTACAGCCGTTTACGGATTTTTTTCTTGTTCTAAAAAGATTAAACGAAGGTTTAAGGCAGTTATACGAAGGTTTTAAGGCTTGAGCTACAATATTTTCAATTCTTCTCGGGGAAAATGCAATTTTTTTTCTCTCCACAATGACTGAACACTTCACTTCGTTGTAAAAATAACCAATCGCTAGCCTAAAATCAGTACTAATGCACTGAGAAAAAAACACATACCTTGCTCCGGTAAAAAATTTCTCTATTTTCGATATAGAAATTTTCTCTTTTTCAAATAAAATTTTCTTAAATTAGAATAAATTTGCACATTTTCGAAGAAATATTTCTTTACTTCTAGGAAATGGAAATATTTCAATGTCTCTAATAATGATAAGTATTTTTCTCGCACAAAAATTTCTCATTTATAGAGAAAAATTTATTGAAAATGAAAAACTTTTCTTATATTTTGATAAAAAATTCACTAAGACAAGTATTTTCTTCAATAAAAACAATTCTTTTCTCAAAAATAAAAAGTTTTTTCTCAAAAAACGATATATTTTTCTTTTTCATGGAATCTTTTTATCATTTTTAGAGAATTTTTAGTATCGAAATTAGAGAATAGCATTCTCTGGAGCAAAGTCTATACCATTTTTCTCTAAATATGATGCCTTTTTTATCATATTCCGATAAGCTTTTTTCTGAGTGTGGAGCTCATTTCCGAAAATATAAAACACAAAATTTCTGACTCCTTGGGATGAAAAACTAATAACCGAAATATGAAAAAATCGTTTGAGTCTCTCGCCATCAAAATAACCGATGACATTTTCTTTTAAATCGACTTTTGATATCGTCATATTTAACACTAACATACTAACTCTTTCTGTATGTAATATGTGAAAAATATTTTTTTAATCAAAATCTTTCATTGGATTTTCAAAATCAGTTTCATGAAAATCCTTCAAAATTGCACAAATATTATTCGATTTTAATGAATGATTTCTTTTTGGAAGAGTGTCGTAAAGACTTTCGTCAAAAAATATATTATGTCGATTTAAGTCAGTATTTCTTAATTTCTGCTCATTGGTATAACTTTATTATATCTCGGATAAACGGATGAACAGAAGCATAATCAAACCAATATCTTTTTTTCTAATAAGCCCATTTTTCTTAAAATCGAATAATATTTGACAATTTAGAGAAATATTTATGAAACAGATTCGAGAAAATGCGATGATTTGCGATGATTTGCTCAGTTGCAGAAATCAATCGGAATTATTTTTTTATTGAATCACATGACTTCACTGTATACTTAATTCCTGCAGATGAACTAACCCAAAGCTTGTGTATAAAAAAAAAAATATGTGTGTGGCCGCCACGCACGGTATAAGTGAAACTTTAACCCAAAAATGTGAAGAGTTTTTAGTTTAGTCTTACTTAACAAATTCTCATTTCATATAAAGCCATGAGAAGATGAAGTTTATTTTAAAAGAGCAAAAGTGCTGATATTCAGGGTAATGCGTCATCAAAGAAAGCAAATTGTAGGGTAAGACTTCCCATTTCAGCGTTTCGACATGTGGCTGAGCGTTGTCATGTTGGAAAATTACCTTGTTGTACCTTTGATCGCACTCTGGACGGTTTTGCTTCAATGCTCGGTTCAAAAGCATCAATTGAGTTCCGTAGAATAGCTCTGTGATAGTTTCACCTAGTTGTAGCAGCCTATAGCACATCACGGCCCCACCAAATACAGAGACCATACATAGAGAAGGACCTTGTCACTGTGAATATTGGACTTTGACGTCGATTTTTGTGTATGGCCGGGCAGCCCCATCATCATCATCATTATAAATTGAGTTCTTCTTGTTCAAAAATGAACTTAAAAATAGAATCCATTAAAGTTTTGATTACCACCTGCGAATGACCTCAGAAAATCCCATTGCATTCGATTGGCCATAGAATCATCCATTTTGGTCAAATTCATCCATGGCATCCATGAAAGTGTGACCTCAGATAATCACATTGCATCCGATTGGCCATAGAATGAACCCTTTTTGTCCGAATGATCCATGGAATACATAAAATTGCCAATGACCCGTCTGTGACCTCAGATAATCCCATTGCATCCGATTGGCCATAGAATCATCCGATTGGCCATTGAATCATACAGGGTGAAAATTCCAGCGTTACATGTCATGGTTGGAAACGAATCGAGTTGAAAATTCCACCTTCAAAAAGTACGGTCTAAAATTTTGTTGATTAATTCATCTGTTAGTTCGGACTCAAACCATTGTTTGATAATTTTGTTCCTTCCGAACACCTTATGAATTCTAAATTATAAGGTTTTGCGAACACCTTGTTTCACTAAATTCACCTAATTCAGCTAATTGGCCTAAATTCACCACAATTCGTCGCAGTTTCATTCGTTTCATCGGTTTTATTACCAGTTTCGTTCGCCGTATGGCTAAAGAAGTTTCACTTCAATAATTATAAAAAAAGAACGAAAAATAACAATTTTAAATTTTTCCTTGTTCACCTCGGTGGCGAGGGACTCGCCGCTCTTCTTCAAATGCAGGCTTTCTAATTTTGTATTACTTTTGAATTTATTTTCATCCAAATATTTCAAGTCGTTTAAGTAGGTTCCAAACAAGAAGTTGAAGAGACAACTGAAATTGTCAAGTATTGTCAAGAACCCTTCAAGAGGTCAGAATCAGTCTGAAGGAAACAACATCTACTAAAACAACATGAGTTTTAGTAGATTGTACATCAAACAGAATCGATTTGAAATATACATTTGGGGTTTTTACTCATTTGATAAGATGTGTGTTTGCTTTTCATATGAACCACTTTGATTTAATTCTATTTTGTTTGGTACTACAATAATTTTGGGGGGGGGGGGGGGTGTAAAACCCGAAATCCCCCCTTTAGTTGCGCTAATGTATTCTTGATCAGCATCACCACCTGAGTTGATTTAGCCATGCCCTCTTCTCTGTCCGTCTGTCTTTCGACACGATTACAGCCGTAATTTTCAAGCTGTCGCAATGAAACTTCATATTTAAGCTTTTTTTGAAAAAATGGATTAAGTTTGAAAATGGGTAAGATCGGATGAAAACCACGCCTACTCTATAAAGAGACTAATATTTAAGCTACAAAACTGAAAACTCTATAAACAGACCTTATATTTAAGCTACTTAACTGAAATTCGGTATTTGTGTATTTTATGTCAAAACTAAAGAGTGTTAGAAAAATGGGCGTCATCCACCAACTAACACGCCCACCTCCCATACAACCCCAAAATTGAAAATTATATAAATAGGCTTGTGTCGAACTTACAAAAATAAAATTAGATATTAATTCATTTTGTATAAAAAATAAGAACTGTTAGAAAAATGGGCGACATCCACCTACGAACATACCCACCTCCCATACAACCTCAAAATTGAAAACTCTATAACAAGGCTTCTCTTTAAGCTACAGGTAAAAAAATTTGATACGTTTGTATTTTATATCAATACTTAGTAGTGGAAGACCGTGGCCGTGGCATGCAGGTTAAGTGTGTGGCTTAGCATGCTCGGAGCCCGGGTTCGATCCCCAGCCGTGGTGAAAAGTTTTTTCAATAAAAAATTTTTCTGATCGGTCACCACCTCTCTGCAGACAATGGCAAACCTCAGAGAGTAAATAATGCCATGTAAAGCTTCTTGAGAACATGAACTTTAGCCGTTCGGAGTCGGCATAAAACATGTAGGTCCAGTTCTCGGCCAATTGTGTGCAAAAATTTAATAACACACACAACACAATCGATCCTAAGAAGCTCGGTCAAAGTCCTTTCAAGGGCTGAAATGGCCAATTTGTTTTTTGTTTTTTTAAGTAGTGGAAGAAAAGTAGGCGTCATCCACATACGGACACACCCACTTCCCATACAAACCACTTTAGTGAAAACTCTATAAATAGGCTAATATTTATGCTACACAACTGAAATTCGATATTTGTGTATTTTTTATTTAACTTGAAATGTGTTTAAAAAGGGGCATTATTAATCCACTAACACGCTCACTTCCCATAGAGCCCATTATAGTGAAAACTATATAAAAATGTTAATATTTAAGCTATAAAACTGAAACCACATTAACACACCAACCTCCCATACAACCCCATGACTGAAAACTTTATAAAAAGGCTTATATTTAAACTGCAGCAAAACAATTTGATATGTATTTATTTTAGACACATCAAAATAATAAAATCTATTCAAATCTCATACAAAAAGTGCACCAACTAAAGATTTTTTTAACCTTAAGAATCGGCAGTGGGGGTATTTTAACTTCGGCCAAGTCGAATATATGCCTTACTAGTAGTTGACCATGTGTTCAACATTGATCTTCCAATTGAGATTTGAATCTAATACAACTCCCAGATATTTTGCCCTAATGGAGAGTGAGAGTGCCTGGTCATTTTTTCCAAAGCCGCACCCGGCTGCCCATTTACTGAATTTGTCCAAAGCTCCTTTCTAAATCTCACTGGGCGTGGAGAGAAACAGGCTAAATACCATCAAAGTATACGAGGACTTTGACGTGAGTCAGTGCTGGGGGGAGATCACTCCTCCCTGGGGTGTACCCCTGCTGACGAATGTAGTGATTTGGCTGCGACCTAAGTCCGCGTGGATTATTCTTGCGCATTTCGCACTCTAAATACAAAACAGTCACAACTTAAAAAACATAACTTTTCAGGAAAAGCGAAAAATAAAACTCTTTGGTTGAAACTGGAGAAGAAAAACAATTTTCATTTAACACAAAAACTTCATTCTTCCAGTTAATGAAGAAAATAATGAAAAATATAGTCAGATATGTGTATTATAAGTTGATTTATAACAAAAATTCTATATAAAAAATTTTGAGTTGTGACTGTTTTGTATTTAGTGTGCGATTTGTTTTCCGTGTCACTGATGTAATTAGAACGCACCACTCAATGGCAGTTCAGGTTTGCAATTTTTAATTATAAAGTCTTTATTTCAAATTCGGAAACAAGACACATTGATCGTAATCGTAACCAAATCTTAATTCGTAATCGTAATTCCTCATGAACTCTAGGATTCTAGGAACAACTTTTTTGAAGAATGTTTATGTAAGCAGATCTGTGAAATGGGTGACCGATATTAAAATTTATTTTCTAAACTGTTCTACGTTTCTTACATTAAGTCCAAACGAAGTCGAAAACAGGTTCGCAACAAATCCTACTTTACATTTCTGCATTTCAATAGGATAAGCGACAAATTTTCACAAACGGATTAATACTTCAGGTTCAGGGTAACACTATCATAACATAATAACATCATCACTAAATAATAACACAAATTCTTTCAAAATTATACAAATTCTCAACTCTTGCTAATGTATTCTTTTTTCTTTTTTTATTTCCACAACTAGGTTCACGTGAATCTGATGATAATGGAGGCCCGTAACCAGGCTGAACTGCTTTATGCACTGCGCGAAACCATGCGCTACATGACATGATCTCATCATTTATAAATTATATAACTGAAAACCACAACAACAAAAATTAAAAAAAAAAAAACACAAAATATCATTTTTATTATTATTATTATTACTCTTAAAATTATAATTATTATTATTATGTTTATAACATTATTATTAATATTATTAATTATATAACAAAATCAACAAATACTAAATTTTTAAAATTTTTTTAATAAAATAACAAAATATTGCAAATAAATCTTCACACACATACACACACAAATACACACGCAATAACATGCAATAATATTATACAATACTTCAATCTATATTTTAATGCAAAAAAAAACAAACACTTGCAAAACTAATGCATGCAATCAGATTAACAGGCGTGGCAAAAAAAAAAAAAATTCAAAAAAATAAACTTAAAGAACAAAATTTCAAACATAGCAAAATGATTGAAACTTATAGCTTTTGTATCTAATTTTATCTAAGATTTCTGACATTTAATAAATTTAAAACCAAAAAATTCTACAAAAGATTGAGTTTCTTGCTTTGTATTCGTTTATCTCAGATCTAATTTTTTTGTGCTTCCATTCACGAATGTCAAAAATTTCAATTAATGCAAATTTTGGCTTGTTTCAAATATCAAAAGAAAATTGTTTTAATTTTTTTTTTCTTTGCTGTACATTCGTTATATTCATAGCAAATAAACAAAATTCAACAACAGCAACAACTATCAAAAATTACAAAGTAACTGTCAAAACAACAAACAACACGTTAATAATATAAACTTTATCTAAGTATGTATGTAATATAATCAAATCAAAAAAAAAATGATTTTAAGAAATTTAGAACTTTTCAAATTGACGACTGACTTTGTTTAATTTTTTTTTATGTGTTTTTTGTATTCTATTTTTAATCAAATTAATTGTTGTTCTAGTTTTTTAAGCACAACAAATTTTAAAATAAGTTTTATATAAAAAAAAAGAAATTTTGTCAAAATAAGAAGTTTAATAATGTTTTTTTTTTTAAAGTGTATTATTATGAAATTATTACAAATTGAAATTTTTTTAGTAGTTTTTGTAGCAGAAATAAAAAAAAATCAAGCTTCGATTACAAATACTAGCTAGCTTTTATTATGGTGTCATCTTAACTTTGAAAATCGAATGAATTTCAATACGATTCTGCTGAAATCAATATTCGGTTTGCTAAAGATTTAAGGCTTAACTCTCCATAATGCGTTCAATTTTTCAAGATTTGTTTTTTAATAGTGTAAAAAATTTCAACTTGTTATTTTTTTTTTCAAAAAATATCCCAGCCAATATATATAACGTACACTCCCTGCCTTTAATGGCTTAGCTAAAATATTTGTCCAAACAAGCTTGATTGAAAATGTTCGAAAATTTTCAAGTCTTGTTCTAATAAAAAAAAAATAAATTTTAAACAAGCTTCAACTGAAACAACAAACAAAGTACTAATTAACTTAAAAATAATGAAAAAAAAAAAAATTAGGCAACATAACAAATTTCTACATTTTATATGTATTTGTAGTTTATAAATGTTTATACCATACATACATAAATATATATATATATATATATATATATATACATTAAAATATACATACATCAAGAAATATATAAACATACATAAATATTAAAATAAATATATATTATTTTATGCAATGAAATAAAAATAAAATGATATGAAATGAAATCGTAGCATGAGCGGCAAGCAGGCGATTGCCACAAGAATTTACCCACACAAGGGTTAAGAAGAGAAAAATAAAAGAAGAAAAATTCTGCAAAAAAATAACAAAATCTATTCAATTAAAATAAAAATTAAAAAAAAACAAATAATAAGTTGTGTTTTTCATTTCAGAAGGAAACTGTTTTTTAAGCAGGGACCGTAATAATTATGAGTAATATCGAAAAAATTAAGAAATAATGATTATTCATTTAAAATCAAAAATAAAAATTATTTTTAATTTTTTATTTTTTTACTCAAGTATAAAAATCATTTTCGATTTGAATTTTTTTTTACTCAAACAAAAAAAAATCATTTTTGATTTTTTTCTTTTTAACTCAAAAAATATCAGTTTTCATTTTTATTTTGGAGACAAAAAATAAAAATCGATAAATGATTTTTTCTGGTTTTTTTTTTTTTTTTTTTTTGTCAGAAATAGAAATCATTTTTATTTTTATTCGCTAAATAATTAAAATTAGTTCTTCGTTTTTATATTTTTGTTCAGAAATTTAAATCGTTTAAGGATTTTTGTTATTTTGCTAGTAAATTAAAAATCGATTTCACGAGCTTTCATCTTAGCATTCTTAATAGTTAATTTTTTTTACCTCTTCAAAATTTGAAAAGAAACAAAGTAATATGAAATTTGAAGTTCTTTTTATTGAGAATTCTTAAAATTACAGGCATTCATTTTTAAGAATAAAATTTTGTCCAAATTTTCTGATGATAAATTACATCTTTTTTCACTTAAAATAAGTCAAAGTGCTGAAAATCACCGTTCCACACTAACTTGTGTAGCTGTGAACAATTTTCGCTGGAGACCACAGGAATGGATATATAACCCGTTTTTCATTCCAGTAGCTCATTATATCATCCCCTAAATGGGTTTGGGTGAATAATTTTCAATTTCCTTGAAAGCTCTTTGCATTTTTGCATCCCTTGACTCGTCTTGAATATGTAAAAAAAGTAGAGAAAGTCTAAAATCGGTCTAGCTCGACTCTGACAAACCCTTAACCTACTTTTTCATAAAAAATTAAAGTATTGGAAAAGGGTCTGTCCGTGTGCGGATTAAGCCCATATTTTCTATAGATTTAAATTTTTATGAAAAATTTACACTTTGTAAAAAAAAAAAAAAAACAAATCATTTTTATTTTTGAACAAAATAAATATAAAAATCAACAAATAATTTTTAATTTTTGAACAAAATATATATAAAAATCAACAAATAATTTTTTATTTCTGAACAAAATAAATATAAATCAAAAATAATTTTTATTTCTGAGCCACAAAATTAAAAATCAAAAATAACAGTGTAGAACAAAACTGAAGTTTTACAAATCCCAATTGGTTTCACAACGGTTTCCTAAGGTTTTGGGTTCGCTTAATCCGAATCTGAAGTCAAAATTTTCGGTTCACCCT
Source organism: Tetanocera ferruginea (assembly GCA_958299015.1). Taxonomy (NCBI): domain Eukaryota; kingdom Metazoa; phylum Arthropoda; class Insecta; order Diptera; family Sciomyzidae; genus Tetanocera; species Tetanocera ferruginea. Next base: position 47,729,499 of record OY282640.1, on the reverse strand, counting down.
AGGTTTTCGAGCTACAGGGGACGCTGAACTTTAACCCCTACTGTTAATGAAATCAGTATGACCGACCCCCATTACTTTTTCAAAAAAATGAAAAATTTTTATGAAAAATTTACACTTTGTAAAAAAATAAAAAAAAAACAAATCATTTTTAATTTTGAACAAAATAAATATAAAAATCAACAAATAATTTTTAATTTTTGAACAAAATATATATAAAAATCAACAAATAATTTTTATTTTTGAACAAAATAAATACAAATCAAAAATAATTTTTATTTCTAAGGCGCAAAATTAGAAATCAAAAATAACACTGTAGAACAAAACTGAAGTTTTACAAATCCCAAGGGGTTTCACAACGGTTTCCTAAGGTTTTGGGTTCGCTTAATCCGAATCTGAAGTCAAAATTTTCGGTTCACCCTAGGTTTTCGAGCTACAGGGGAGGCTGAACTTTAACCCCTACTGTTAATGAAATCAGTATGAAGGACCCCCATTACTTTTTCAAGAGGAACATTTTTTGCCTTGGAATCCACTCCTACGACCCCTCCATATGGGGGCTTCCATACAAATTTTATGATTTTCATATATTTTTTATATGAACTTTTTTATTTAAACAAAAAACTCAACAAATTTTCTGTTTGCCTATTTATTATGTAGGATTCTAAACATCAAATTAAAGAAATAGCATAAATAAAAAGTTATAATAAAATATATTAAAAATAAAAAAAAAATTCATTTCAAGCAAATTTTTTGTATTCCAATAAATTAATATTAATAAAATTTGTTTTTTTTTTTAATAAAATTTGCACATAAAATATATATAAAAATCATAAAATTTCTATGGAAGTCCCAACACGGAGGGGTCGGAGGGGATTGGTTCCAAGGCAAAAGATGTTCTTCTTCAAAAAGTAATGGGGGTCGGTCATATTGATTTTTCACTCGTCAAAAAGGAAAATATAATTCTCCCACCGTTGCACATCAAACTTGGACTTATGAAAAACACTGTCAAGGCGTTAGACAAAGAAAGCGAAGAATCTCGGTAACGAGAGCGACGAGCATGGGGAAAGATTCCACCAACAGATGAAAGTAATTGAGAATCGGTACCAAGGATTTTGGGGCAAAGGAATGATGGGCGACTATTGTTGGTTTCTCATCAGAGAAACCGATCCCGAGTTAAATAATCGACAAAACAAGAATTCTAATCATTTTTAATTTCTGAATGATAAATAAAAATCATTTACAATGTAAATAACAATATAAATGATTTAAGGGAACAATAAAAATTATTAATAATAATTATATACAATTTAAATAATGTAAATTATTAAAAGAACAATAAAAATTAAGAATATATGATTTTATTACAACAACCTTTAATTCTCATTTTTATACCCCCACGCGTACTGCGTAAGGGGTATATTAATTTTGTCACGACGTGTGTAACACCCAAAAGGAGGCTTGGTAGGTATGAAAAAGTATATATATTCTTGCTCAGCATCAGCACCTGAGTTGATTTAGCCATGTCCGTCTGTCTGTCCGTCTGTCTGTCGACACGATTACAGCCGTAATTTTGAAGCTATCGTAATGAAATTCGATATTTAAGCTTTTTTTAAAAAAACTAAGAACAAGTTCGAGAATGGGCTAAATCGGATGAAAACCACGCCTACCTCCCATACAACCCCAAAATTGAAAACTCTACGAAGAAGCTAATATTAAAGCTACAATACTGAAATTTGGTATATGTGTGTTCTATGTCAAAACTGAGATGTGTTAGAAAAATGGGCGTCATCCACCCACTAACACGCCCACCTCCCATACAACTCCAAAATTGAAAAATCTATAAAGAGGCTAATATTAAAGTTACAAGATGGAAACTCGGTATTTGTGTATTTAATGTCAAAACTGAGGTGTGTTATAAAATTGGCCGTCATCCACCCATTAACACGCCCACCTCCCATACAACCCCAAAATTTAAAAATATATAAAGAGGCTAATATTAAAGTTACAAGACAGAAACTCGGTATTTGTGTATTCTATGTAGAAACTGAGGTATGTTAGAAAAATGGGCGTCATACACAATCTAAGACGCCCACCTCCCATACAACCTCAAAATTTAAAACTTTATAAAAAGGCTTATATTTAAGCTGCAAGAAAACAATTTGATACACTCAGAAAAAAGTGTCTCGGAATATGATAAAAAAGGCATCATATTTAGAGAAAAATGGTATAGACTTTGCTCCAGAGAATGCTATTCTCTAATTGCGATACTAAAAATTCTCTAAAAATGATAAAAATCTACCATGAAATAGAAAAATATATAATTTTTAGAGAAAAATACTTTTTTTTTGAGAAAATATTTGTTTTTATTGAAGAAAATACTTCTCATAGTGAACTTTTTATCAAAATATAAGAAAAGTTTTTCATTTTCAATAAAATTTCTCTATAAATGAGAAATTTTTTGTGCGAGAAAAATACTTATCATTATTAGAGACATTGAAATGTTTCCATTTCCTAGAAGTAAAAAAATATTTCTACGAAAATGTGAAAATTTATTCTAATTGAAGAAAATTTTATTTGAAAAACAGAAAATTGCATTATCAAAAATAGACAAAATTTTTTACCGGAGCAAGGTATGTGTTTTTTTCTCAGTGTATGTATGTATTTTAGACACATAAAAATAATAAAATCTTTCAAAATCTCTTACAAAAAGCTCTCCAAATTAAGATTCTTCTACCCATAAGAATCGGCCGTGGGGGTATTTTAACTTCGGCCAAGTCGAAGATATACCTTACTAGTTTTTTATGGCAATAAAATAAGTCCAAATGCATAAATTGATAATCACACAATTTGGGTTCTTTCGTTCCATTGAACACAACTTTTTTATTTTTACATTTACATTTACATTTATTTAGACAATATTAGTACAATAAGATGCAATAAGATCTTTTAATAGTACAATAACAATGGAGAATTATAATCAACAAATTACAAATTCAATATTTTTTAGAGCTTAAATAAAAAACTAAAGCTAAATAATAATAGAAAAAAATAAAAATAAAAACTTAATAATTTAAGATTAAATTTAATTTGAGAATCAATACTAAGGAAAAAGAGCTTAACTTATAAAAGAAATTATGTGAAAAGTATAGTAAGATTAAGAATATGAAGTGTAAAATATTTATATATAAATAAAATATATTTCTCAATAGATTTTCTTCAACAATAGCTTATTTTTTTTGGAAAAATAAAGACTTTTAGTAAAAAATATCAAAAGTAACAAAATCTTTTGATTTCTTAACGAAATTTGCAACTATTTTGTCTTTTTTTGGAAATTTTTCTGAAAAATAAAAAAAATCCCTGAAATTTGAATTAATTCCGCCAAAACTAACAGCTCGACCAAAAAATGATGTTTGCATTGTTTGTAAGAAATTTTATAAGCTTTTATTTGATATATTATTTGTTTGATTACTGTTGTTTGTTCTGGAGATATATGCAATTAAGTGGAACCAACTTTTTTTTTTCATTGAAAACCCTACAGTGGGCAATATCTCGAAAACGGAGTGACAGAAAAAAAAAAGAAGTTTTTTTCGGAATTAGCGACCGATTTTACATGAGAAAAGAATAGTGGCATTCAAAGTACATATTGGCTGTAAACCAGTGTAATGCATGGCACAATTTTAAACGTACTCTTAGTTTGGATTTTGGAAAAATTGGATGAAAGTTACGCATATCCCGATGAAAAATGAAGTCATCAAAATAATTAAACCTAAAGAACTCCAAATTTTGAAGGAGGCTGTAGGGGTATTTTAACTTCAGCCAAGACGAAGATAGTTCATATATTTAACATATATTTCTTATTGAGTAAAGTTGGATTGACTAAAAAAATGCTTCACGTAATGACTTAAAATATGTTTTTAAAGCACCGAGAGCTTCAATTGCGAAATCAACGGGATATGGAGTCTAAGTTTGCGGAATAAAAGTTTCACATGTATTATAAGTCTCGTTTTTCTGATATAAACGCAGTTACAAATAACATCAAGATGTTCCGAAATTAGTTTATCACTGGTGATAGAGCAAACCCTTGCTACAGGACTTTGAATGGAAATTATAGATTTGTATAGAATTTTATAAAAGATATTGGTAGAATTTTATAAGATTTTATAAGATTCTAAGAAATCTGCTGCTTAGCTTGTTTTCTTTTTTAAAAAAATTTTCCAAAATGAAATACACAAAAACTGTTCACAGATTCAAGTTAACTGGAAAGTCAGAGCTTTACAAATTTCAACAACTTTACCATAATTTTAATAGCTTAACAATATGGATTATGGAATGTTTAGTTTTTATATAAAACATAAAGCTGTCGCGGGCCGGATTGATGATAATCGCGGGCCGGTTCTGGCCCGCGTGCCGTAGTTTGGAGACCCCTGTTATATATAATAGTTTTTAAGTCTTCTTTCATACAATTTTTAAATCTTTGAGGTCGATTATTTCGAAATATCATCATGCCCTAGGCGCCACTCGCAGAGGGGCGCCAAATCATTCTCAAGACAAACAAAATTTTGCAATAAAATTTGTTTTAATTTAGGTGCATAATTCAAGATGCATCTCTCAAAGTCAAATATGAACCTTTTACCGTGGGTTGTATGGGATGTGGGCATGTTCATGGGTGGATCATACCCATTTTATCCTTTTTATACCGGATACGCTTCGTTCTAGGTGTAACCAACGTTTGTACAAAGAAAATATACCCTTGGTCTTATAGGTTAAGTGTATAAAAAACCATCTGAATCATAACAAAATGCTCCCAATTTTTCATGCAATTATTCTAAAATTTTGTGCTTTTCTATGTTCAAAAATCCGAAACAATCTTATGAGCTATTCTGCTGTGCGTTTTATTAAATTTTGTACACAATGGATCAAAAACTGGATCTACTGGTATAAAACACCGACTACGAACGGCTAAACAGCATGTTTTCAAGATGCTTTTCATGGAATTTATAATGCTCTAGGGTATGTCATTATCTGCAGAGGGGGAATCAAGGTACTTCGACGCCAAAGCCACACACAGTTTGTGCCTCAACAGCCACATTTCTATATTTAACCTCATCGCCAAACATACTAAGGTCCTCATCCAATTCAGATTCGTTCAAACAACTTAAATATTAAAGGTAAATGCCATGCAAATAATTTGCCATGCAAGAATTATCAAAGTTATGTTATTGCAAGTTGGTAGTTATACCTTTGTGGTCACGTTTTTATATTTAACCGTTCATCGCCAAACATACTAAGGTCCTCATCCAATTCAGATTCATCCAACACCTTAAATATGTAAGATAAATAATTTGCCTTGAATTAAGAATTTTCAAAGATATGTTATTGCAATTTGGTAGTTGCATACCTTTGTGGTAAATAACATTCTTGGTTTAGGAGTATTTTATTAGACAAATTTCGTTTTCTATGTGTTGGAACCGACGTGTAGTTGGTGCACCCTTGCCGGACGATATTTATCGCCATTGGCAGCAATTTCAACAGCAGCTGCCATTGATTACAAACATTCGATTTCCGCGGTGGCTGGGTATTTGTGGAGATAGAGTTATTTCACTGCATGGTTTGCGGACGCATCTTTGGCAGCGTATGGCGCAGTTTTATATATGCGCATAGAGTCAACCGATTGTGTTAAAAGCGTCTTGATCGCAGCGAAATCACATGTAGCACCTGTGAAGTCCATTGCAATTCCCAGATTGGAGCTGTGTGCTGCTAGACTTTTGAGCGAGCTTTACTACTCTTTCATATCGACAGCAAATTTGGCGCACGTGAATACAACTCTGTGATCAGATTCGCAGATTGTGCTGGCATGGTTGTTAAAGGATCCAGCCAAGTTGAAAATCTTCGTTAATAATATGATACAGAAAATTAAGCGCTTGACATCAGATTCCCATTGGAGGTACGTCCCATCAGATGACAATCCAGCTGACTTGCTAAGTCGTGGCGCATCAGCTGCAGACCTATGTACAGCTAAATTGTGGTGGCATGGGCAGGAATGGCTACTTCGACAAGACGTTCATTAGCCAGAAGAACTAACAAAACGATCAAAGGAAACTGAAGAGTACATCGCACAAGAGGAAAAAACGGGTACATGCAACCATGATGCAAACCTTCGCCGATCTTTTAAGGCATTACTTATAATGAACATAACACTTCGCGACGTGGATTTATTATCACGAAAATCAAGCACAAGTTCATTAGGCAGATTGACAGCATGGATCTTTCGTTTTCAATGTAACAGCCGGCAGAAAGAAAAACACCTGCGCCAACTTGGACCTCTGACAAATGCAGAAGTAGAAAGAGGATTAGAATATTGGATTCGCGAGGAGCAAGCAATCTACTACGAGAGCGAAATCAAAGCACTTCGCAAATCACCAAGTAGCGGTGTCGATACGACAAGCCCAATACTCATATTTAACCCTCAACTAGACAAGTGAGGCTCATTGCGCATGAGCGGCCGCTTGGATCGATCATTGTTATCGGATGACCGGAAAAATCCCGTAATTTTGCCAGATGTTAGTCCTTTGTCAAAAATGCTTATACAAGAAGCACACGCAGCCACATTGCACGGCCGTCCACGTGAAATGGGCGCATTTATACGTCGGAAATACTGGATAACGAATTTACGACGTGCAATCCATACACATAATTCACGATGTATCATCTGTGTGCGAGAGAATCAACAAGCAGTGCAGCAAATTATGGGAGGACTACCATCTGACCGGGTACAGCCATTCAGTCCGTTTCGACACGCAGGCGTCGATTTTGCTGGACCGTTTCTCCTGAAAGCGCGAGGGGGCCGGTGCAACATTTTTGAAAAAAAATACGTCGCAGTTTTCGTGTGTATGGTCACCAAGGCGGTTCACTTGGAGTTGGTCGACAGCTTGTCGACCGCCGATTTTATTCAAGCATTTCTTTGTTTCACAAGTATCTGTGGCGCATGCACGCGTTTATGGAGCGATAATGGCAAAAACTTAACAGGCGCAGAGAAGGAATAAGCACGAATGTTGCGAACTTGGAAGGAAATGGATATGGCAAAAAAGTTGCAAGAATATGGTACGGAGTGGCAATTCATTACGCCGAGAGCGCCGCATCAGGGAGGGTTGTGGGAAGCCGCAGTAAAATCCATGAAATACCATCTAAAGAGGATCGTGGGCCCACATAAACTGACGAGTAGTGCCTTTAGGGTGATTTTGGCTCAAACAAGCGCAGTGATGAACTCACGACCACTTTCTGCTCAGTCAGATGATCCAGAAGACCTGACATTTTCTCATAGGGGAGCCAATAATTCAGCCATTTGCCGCAAACGTACAAGAGGTTCCAGACAACAAACGGAAGTTAGCGTCACAAATCCAAAGGATGTCGCAGTCTTTGTGGAAGGTCTGGTCAAAGGACTATCTGCATGAATTACAACAGCGACCAAAATGGCAGAAGTCGCATCCAAATCTGAAAATAGGCGACCTAGTATTCATTCGTGAAGACAATTTACCGCCGACATTATGGAAGACAGCACGTGTCATCGAGGTGTTTCCTGGCCCGGACGGCTTTGTGCGAAATGTAAGCTTAAGGGTGGCTACCTCAGATTGGGAGTTTGGCCAGACAACAAAAAATAGAGGATCTTTAGAGCGTCCAGTACAAAAATTGTGTCGGCTCCCACTAGATATTGAAGCAGAGACTTCAAGGGCGCAGTGTGTTGGAACCGACCTGTAGTTCTGCATGAAATAGAAAAAAAATTAATCAATCAAAAACGAAAGTGCTGACTTCAAAAGTGAATAACTCGGTCATTTTAAAAAGGAATGCATTAATTTATTTTTTGTTTGAAATTTTGACAAATTATCCGTTCAATCATTTTTCTTTTATTTTTCAATTTCAAGTTTTTATAAGAAATAAAAAGCTAGCATTTTTCTGTCATAAAAAAAAGAACGTTTGAAAAAATTAAAATAAAATTTGAATAAAATTAAATTAAAATAAAATAAAATTTGAATAAAATTAAATTAAAATAAAATAAAATTGAAATAAAATAAAATAAACTGAAATTCACATTATTGATAAGCATTTTGACCAGTCAGCAGTAACTATACAGTCCGCATAGTGAAGCAAACTGAGCTGATCGAACACTATAAGAACGTGCAAGTTTATTAAATTTCCAAAAAATTGACTCCATAAAAACTTTCGCAACTAAAATACATAAAAATTTTTTAGTACTAATTTTATTTTCTGTTGAAATAGAAAAAAAATTAATCAATCAAAAACGAAAGTGCTGACTTCAAAAGTGAATAACTCGGTCATTTTAAAAAGGAATGCATTAATTTATTTTTTGTTTGAAATTTTGACAAATTATCCGTTCAATCATTTTTCTATTTTTTTCATTTTCGTTTTTCTTCTAATTTTTTAAAAAAAAACCTTAACGAATTTCTTTATTTCGCAAAAAACTTTGATATGATAGGCATAAGTATAAGGTTTCTTTAAAGTTTCTATCATAAAAATTTAAAAACGGCTTATACGATCGAAAAATCAAGCCTAACTATCATAAAAATGTAAGGTTATTTGTTTGTTTTTTTTAATTTTGTATATTTGTAATTTTGTATGCACAAAAATTAATGGTGTAGTGAAAGAGTCATGACAATTTCTCAATACGTTTCTGAGTTATAATCCCAAATACCCCTTTAAACACTCCCACGGGCGTCAGTTATGCTCGCTACGCCACTGCTGACCTGTTACCTGATATACTCCCATTGCAACCTAGTTACACACTCAGTTGCGCCTGTTTGTTTGCTGGTTGAATTTTGACACTCGCACTAATACACACACCGCATACCCACTTTTTTACGTGAAGTTTACGGACAGTTTCTGGTCACATGCGGGCTGATTTGTGTGCCAATGTTTCAATTTCTGTAGGCTTGACATTGATGTGACGCCATTTGCCCCCTTTTCACCATCTTTATTTTAACTAAGAGCTTCACAAAATAAAGTGCCCCTGCTTTTCGAACTCGAAAAAGCGTTCACTATGACATACCTAGTGTTTATAAGGTATGTTTTTTTAATTTAATTATAATCTGAATTGAAAATAACTGCTTTTCAGAATTTAAATTGCTGTGGAATTTAAAAAAATAATGAACCTAAGATGAATCATACACAAAAGACAGTTTATCACCTTAACAAATTCAGCATCAGATACCACTAGTATTTTGAAACATTAACTAGTAATTATAAATATTTTCAATAACAAAAACATCTGGAGCAAAATTATTTGAATTTATTTTTTTTATTTACAAAATTTATGGTTATTTATAAATTTTTTTTATATTGTTTCCTTTACATTTCGCATTGTATATATCATATATTATACGCTATAAAATATGTTAATATATTTAGTTTTTTATATGCTATTCATAAAACAAACAAAATATTAGTTTTTCCAAAAGAAAAGACTTAAATGAAAATAATTATAAATGTTTATTTTTTTCTTACTTTATTTAAGATTTAATTAGCGAAAAAATAATAAGGACGAATGCAAACACTTTCAGTATGGCGTTTAAAAAAAAGAAACTGCAGGAACGTTATGTAAATTAAAATGTAAATTAAATGTAATTTAAAAAAAAAAAAACATAAAAGTTAAGGGTTAAAGAATAGTTAAAGTTGTAGAAAAAAATCTGTATATAAAACAAAGTAAGTAGTTAAGGCTTGGTTTGAGAAACAATTAAATATTTCAATAAAAAATTAACAAATTATTTAGGTTAAGAACAAATTTTTTAAAAGTTAACTCTTAATATGTATAAGTTTACTTTTTAATTACATATTTTCTTTTAATATATATATATATATATATATAAGAAATTTTGAATAATGTTTAAATAAAAGCTTCGTATAAAACTGTTGAGAAACTTTAAAATTTTTTTTATTTTTTAAAATCCAAATTTTATGCATTTGCTTAAATTTTTGCCAACTACTGGCCTACGTCTAAAAATGATGTGTCAAGCTTAGTTTTGTTGTTTGTTTTTTATTTATATTAAAGTAATTTTTGCAATGATATTTTGTTAAGTCTAAGCAATTTTATTAAATTTTGGTCCTATATAAAAACTCTTATTTTTTTGTTAATGTTTGCAAGTGCTTGCGTATAACTTTTGATTTTTAAGCTTTTTGATACACATAAATTTTGCCAACTTTTTCAAATTTCGAACTTTTTCAATTTTTAAAAATGAAAAAATTAAAATTAAAACTAGCTTAACGCAATTCACGTCAATTATAAGAGATATGTATGTTTAATATTTCAAAAACTTTCATACAAAATTGCAGCAGGAAGACTTTGCTTTGTTGGAGCGAATATATGTCATAAATGATTTTTTTCTTAAATTGCCACATATTTTCAATATAATTCATTATAGGTTTATGTTAAAATTTAAAGAAAGACTTTTGAAACAATTTTCCGTAAAAGCCCAAAAATTCAATGTTTATTTTAAATCCTTAAAATATATTACATGATGTTCAAAGCGAATAAAATATGTTAGTACTTTTCATATATTATTTACATAATATTTTATAAAAATTCAAAACTTTTTAAAAGAAAATTTGTTTAAGAAATAAAAATCTTGAGTTTGAATTTAAAATTTGTCATTCAGCCCAATCATAAATACAACTCACAGTAGAAAGCAGCATAAAAAAAAATATGTTATAAAAATTCAACATTTTTTTAAAAAAATATTAATACCAAATAAAAGTTCAGAGTTTGAATTTAAAATTCCTATCTTGAATTTGACATTCAACCCAATCTTAAAAACTGCCAGTAGATTCAGTTGCCTAAAATCTTCATGCCAATCCTGAAAACTGTCGTAGATTCAGTTCATTAAGACTTTTTCCATCAAAAAAGAAATTCTAGCAGTAGCAACAGAGGTATGGAAATTCGAAGAAAACTTCGAAACAGCTATTCAACTACATTAAAATAGTTTCAATAGACTATTGCACAAATTTTCATAACGACCAAAAATAAAAGTTCAAAATATTTTGTCGAAGGAGAATGGGAGAAAATTAGAATAACATTTAAAAATAAAATCAACAAATCGGTAAATTTTTAAAAAGGATTATGTAAAATGTTTTAAAATATCATTAACATCATTAACTAAGTAACCCATTAACTAAAACGCTGATGAAGAAACATTTTTATTATTTTAAATTAAATGTCAAAACAGCTATTCAGTTCTATTTTTCTTAAACAAAAAATTCGTATCATTAAAATGTTCAAATTGATGTTCGAAAACTTTTATCAAAGGAGAATGTAAGAAAAATTTAATCACATTTAAAAAAAAAATAGATCCAAAAGCAAAATTTAATCATAGTTCATTCATTTAAAATATTTTAAACTCATCAACCTGTCCACAAAAATACTGAGGAACAGAAATACTAAGGATCAAACTTTTTTCAATATTTCAAATCTAATGTCGAAACATCTATTGAGTTTCATTTTTTAATTTTTAATAATTTTCAGATTTTAATAATTCTCAAAAATTAATCTTCGAAAACTTTCGTTATGAATGGAATGAAAGTAAAATTAGAAGCTAATTATTTTTTCAAAAAATTTTGAAAATATGTTTGAAAATTTCTAAATAAACGATATAAAAACGAAGGAAACTCCCAGAAAAATCCATTAAAAATATTCATTCTCCCATAAATTAAAGTCTTCGAAGAGAAAACAAAGACGGGAGTTCAGCTTAAACTTCGAAACTACATTCAAAGCTACATTTTAGGACTTTAAAATTCCCATAGACCAAATATTCGTAATGCCCAAAAATTAATTTTGGTGAAAATTTTTATTAAGTTCCAAGGAATGTTTGAAAATTATCTTTTTATAACAAATAAGAAAGGGTCGTAGCGACAAATTCCATAAGAGGCAGCTTCCAAATATTTTCATTACGCCATAAACTTTTTTCTAATAAATTTTATTTTCGAAAAATTATTTCGAATTTTCGAATAATAAAAATGTGTGTTCGAAAATTTCAGGATTATTGTTGTTGGAGAAAAACAAAAATGGTTAACTAATTTTTCAAAGAAGGTGTGTTCGAAAATTTTCCAAATATGGAATTGGAAAATAATGAGTACGTACTCCCAGTGGAATTTCAAAAATTTGCATTCTCCGTTAAACAAAATTCTACGAGGAAAAATAAAATAATCGCTGTTCAGCTATATTTAAAATCTTCAAAATTTCCATGGACCATATATTTGTAATGCCCGAAAATTAATTTTCGTGATAATGGAATGAAAATTATCTATTAGAACATAAAGGAAAATGAAATAGCAGAAACTTCTTTCAAATTTTTCAACAAACAAATATTTTCATAATATTTGTGTTCCAAAAAAAATTTCAAATTTTCGACTAATAAAACTCGATGTTCGAAAATCATTAACACCCAAGAAATGTTTGAAAATTATCTGTCATAATATAAAGTACAGGAAAATATTTTTTAAATATTTTCATTAATCCACAAATTTTTCCAATAAATTTGATATTCGGAAAATTATTTCGAAATTTCTAATGATCAAAATTCATATTCGATAACTTTCGTTAATTTCCTTTTCAAAAAAGCTATGTTCGAAAAGTTTGTAAATAGAAAATTGGAAAATAATGAGAACACTCAGTGAAATCCTTAAAATTTTCATTCTTCGCTAAACAAAATTCTATGAGGAAAAACGAAAAACCACTGTTCTGTACTACATTTAAAAACTCGAAAACTCCCATTGGCCAATTTTTCTCAATTCCCAAAAAAATTTATGTTCAAGAAAATGTTAATTAATGCATAATAAAAGTTTGAACACTTTCGAAATAGAGGAGTGGGAAAGCATGGAAACTGCCAGGAGCATCGGTGCCCAAATATTTTCATTCTCCCAGCAATTTTCCCGGGAAATTAAACAAAACCATAAAACAGCGACTTATTTTAAATGTAATAATAGCCAAAATATATATGTCAAAAAACTGTCGTTGTAAAAAAATGAGAGATTATGAAAAGGTTAACAATTTTTCAATTACGATATATTCGAAAACTTTCTTAACAAGGGAATGGATAAATAAGAAAAAATGCAAGAAAACTCAGCTACTACCAAATTTAATTCGTCATTTTACAAAATTTTTCTTACAAGAGCAAGGATAAAGCAATTCGAATAAAACTTTAAAACAGCAGTTTAAATTTAAGAACTTTCAAATTTACATTCGCACCAAATTTTCATAATTATCAAAATATTTGAAGTGATAAAATTTTAATTTAATTTAAAAAAATGTTGGGGAAAAATTGGGGAAAATTTCGAAATAGATATATGGGTGCTAATGGATACTCCCAGAAGTAAGAACTTCCAAATATTTTCATTCTGACAAGAATTTTTCGGAAATTCAACAAAGCTATAAAATAGCTGCTCATTTTGAATCCAATAATTCCCAAAATAAGGTATGTTCAAAATTTCGAAAGGTTCACCTTTCGAAAATAGAGACTGGCGAATGAAAAAGTTTATGTTTGGGCATAAGGCCCAACTATTTCAAAAACTATCAAAGAAATTTTTAGGAAAATTTTGATACATGGGAAATAATGGTAACTTTCAGAATAATGGAACTACCAAATAGTTCCATACTCAGATGAATTTTCTCGGAAAATGTAACAAAGCTATAAACTAGCAACTCATTTCATATCCATTAGTTCGCAAAACAATTTATGTTCGAAAGCTGTCGCAAATGAGAATGACGAATGAAGAATACTTCATATTTAGGCAAAAAGCACAACTATTTCATTTCCTTCATCATAGACATTTCTGGGAAAATTTCGAAGTAGATATTTGGGAAATAATCCCAGAAGAACAAGCTCTCAGAAATATATCCCCAATGATTTCATTCTCCCATGAATTTTCCACCGGGATATCTGTTAAGTTTAGGTCCAATAATTTCCAAAATAAACATTGTTCGAAAATCATCTTAAATAAAAAAATGCTTAATGGAGTCTTCAAATACTTCATATTTGAGCTTAAAGTCTTTCTATTTGCAAAAGGTTTATAACATACATTATTTTAGGAATTATTGGATCTAAAATGAGCTATTCTCCTGGAAGAATGAAAATATTTGGTATATTTGGTAAACATATTTCTATTTCGAATTTTTCCCAAAATGTATTTTTCTCGAAATAATGTATATTCGAAACCTTTCGTAAATAGAGAAAGTCGAATGGAGTATACTTTATATGTGGGCCCAACAATTTAAAATGTTAAAAAATTTTTAAAATAAAGTAATAAAAAAGGCATAAATAATTGGCTCGGAAACAACGCTTTATGATTGGGTTGATTATTGTTTCTCAAATTAAATCAATAATTCGAAAATTTTCGAATTTAACAAACAAAATGATATCGAAACTGAAACTTTTGAGCTATAATCAAACACGATTACCGTAATCGTCTGGCGAATTTGCGAATTTTTTCGTGAAGCTCAGTTATAAACGTTTCTAGAATATTCATCTTTCAAAATTTTTATTCTCCCATGAACAACACATTTAGCCCAATCATGAAAAATGTTTCCCTCGGAATTGGAAAGGGAGTTTCCGTTTTAAAGATAAAGCAGAAGCAGGCATGCACGTTAACGTTAATTTTAACGGTAACCGAAATATTTTTTTTGTTTCGTTGAAACGAAATAAAAAAATAACGATAATTCAAAAAACGAAAAATATTTATTTCGTTTCGGAGAAAACGATATAAAATTTTTTCGTTTTTTTCCCAATCAACCGTTGAAAATAACGTTAACTTCAACAAAAATATTTCGTTTTTTTTTTGTATCAGAAGAAATTTTGTTTAGCATAGGAGAAAATTATAGAAAATTTTTCGTTTTTCAACGAAACGAAATTTGATTTGATAAGTTTTTAACGTTATTTAAAAAACGAAATAATTTTGATAATTTATTTTTCGGTCTCAACGAAACGAAAAATTTTTGTTTATTTCATTGTGCATGTCTGAGCAGAAGAACTTTTTGAAAAATTTCCGTCAATATTCATGGGTGCTATAAAAAAACTTGTGATGTCTTTATCTGATATCTATAAAAATTAAAACTCTCTTCTAATGCCGAGGGAAAAATTATTCATAATGGAGCTGATTGCCTTTATGAAATTTTCCGAAACATTTCAGTTAAAAAATGAGAATTCGAACAAAATTTCGAAATTTATATTTGAAAATTTTAGATTTCTATTTATAAATTTATAAGTTTCAAATTTTTATCAATTCCTGCTTTACAAAAGAAGCATGTTTACAGCATTATTTGTAATCAATAACCCAGATATGATGTTTCAAATAGAGCTACAGTTCATTCAGGTGTTTCGAACTACATGTTAACATGAAAGTTCGAACTCAGTGAAGTTCATTTTTAAAGCACAAACTCAAAATACACGTGAATGCTAAGTACGAAACACAAGTGAAATTGCAAAAGTACGTTTTCGCGTATAGTTAGAGCTCGTGCTTTGGAAATAAACATCACTGAGTTCGAATTTCTTTGTTAACGTATTGTTCGAAACACGTGAATGAGGTGTAGCTCTACTTGAAACATCATATCTACGTTATTCACGTAACTTAGCTAGCGCTCATAGATTTGAAGAGTCATTAGAACTATTTTGTCTACTATAAAATGAATAAGTGATTCTTTGGACATGAGCTCCAATGGCTGGATAAAGTGGCCTTGGGGCTTTTATAGATACCAAGAAACCTTTGGACAAAAGTGGATAATTCTATGATCAATTCCTGTCCTAGGAACGCACAGTACCCTTAAAAGTCCAAATGACTTAAACACGAACTGGCCAAATCTTGTACTTGGAACCATCAAAAGCCATATAAATCGTAGAGAAGCAGTTGGAAGTCTTCTTAATAACATTGTATTTTGTTATTCAGAGTCAGAAACTCAAAAGGACTAGTAAAAGCTCACATATGTGAGTACGCACCTCACGTCTAGTACGTGAATAAAATACACGTGTAGTTGAGGTTCGTGTTTTCACTTGATTTCTAAAAAAACAAGTGAACACCTGCGCACGTGAAACTGGAAGCTCTTATTTCGAGTTCGAGAATTTTGTAAAATTTCTTATTAACTCGTGATTACGGGTAACACGTGTTCACGTAAAATTGGAAGCTGTAGTTTCAAGATTAGGCTGATAATTATATTTAAAGCTTATTCAATAACTCTCAAGAGAACATTTCATAAAACTAGAATCAACTTTAATTATTTTCCTGACTATGTTCGTCAGTTGAATTTGTGACTTTATCATTATATTTTGTAAGTATACATATTTTTATATTTTTAATTTTAAAGACTTGAGTACATTTGTTCGAAAAAAAATTTTTAACATTTAAAGTTAATTGAAAGTATAAAAAGTGATTATCTATGATTTATACATCATTTGCCTTCATTTCAAAATTGTTTTATATTAATAACTGCAGCATTTTACTAAAGTACATTTCGTAAAATTTAAGATTTCAAAACAATGTTAAGCATTTCAATTTAGTTCGTATTTTTTTCTAAGCTTTTAGCTCGAGGTTGAAAACTTTAAAAGTATTATGTAGGAAAAGCTAGTATATAAATGATATATTAAAAATTATTATTAGAAAAAAAATTAAGCTATTTATTGTTAAGCTTGATTGATTGATGTTTACTTAATTGTTTTAATATTTTAAGCAAAAACATACAATAAGAAAAATGTACAAATTTGTTCCGTACTCATTTCGTACTACAGAACAGAGTATGTTTAACTTCTCGCTGGCACACTCAAAATAGCTCTTTTAAAATTTAGCAGATTTTCTTATAGCATATTTTTGTTTTTAACTACATAGCTTAAAAGTTTTTTCATAATCATTTATAAAATTTGAAATATTATACTTTATTTACAATTAATATGCTGCCTTTAACAACAGCAGCTAATTTTCTAAGCAATGCGTAAGTCAACACAATAGTTACTAAAGTTCGAGCTCTTTCGAACATAAGACAGAATTTAATTTTCTTAATCTTAAAATTTGTTTCATTTAAGTTAAATACTTTGCAATAATTTTCTTGCCAAATAGTTGCAATTTTTATGCTCAAACAAAGATTTTGCCACTGATTAAAATTATGTACATAAATGTTTGTAGAAAATCAACACAAATTCTCATGTCTGCGCATGAGAAGTGCGAATTTCTAAGCAATTTACTCTCTACAGGCTACAAAGCTGAGCGGATTATTTTTTTTGTGAAAAATTTCCAATTATTTATTAAACTTTTTGCTTACTATATGAGTTAACAATTCGGCTTTACAATAATTTTTTGTGTGGAAAATCTTCTGTATAAATTTTTTTCTCAAATAAAAAGAACAAAAGATAATAGTAGTTGTTATAAATCTATTAATGAAAATATTTAAAAATTATTAATAAAAAAAGAATAATAAAATATAAGCTTTTGTATAATTGAAGCAATTGATAGTTAGTTAATAATGAATAATTACAAAAAAAAAAAAAATTACTATAAATGGGAGCTAGAAAATGTTCAACATTTAGGCACAAATATATATATATACGTAAGTATTGCTTTTGCTATATGTTAACAAATAAGATTAAAGTTAATAATATAAATTTATGTTTCGTAAATTTTTGCTATACTTGCTGTTAGGCTAACAATTAAAGTAGTTTTTATGTTTTTTTTTTTTTTTTTTTATGTTTGTTAAACTAGGAATCATTGCTTTAGTTTTGTGTTACTTTTCCATAATAATATAATAATAATAAGATTAAAACGTTCGAAATATCTTCGATTGCTTGAATTTAAGATGTTATACCACGTCTGGGTGATGAGGTCAACACCTTTTCTTTGGCCTTTTCTTGCTCATCCTGGAAGAAGATCTTTGTTATAACTATGTCGCCAGTACTGAGTGTTTGTGTTGCTGCCTCGGCCATTTTAAGCGTATAGTTCTTATCGCCGCTTATATTATTGCGTGGTGTTGAGGGCGTATCTTTGCGTTCGCCATGGCAATTGCAGTTTTTCAAGCTAGTTAATATATAAAACAAATGTTATTGAAATTTTATATCGATATTTTGGGTTTTTACGCACTTTTTCGATTTTTCGCGTATGATTTGTAGATTTTCCGTTGTGGCAATAGTTGAGCCCAAATGTTCTTGCATCGAGTTGGAAGTTATAATCTATTGAGAAAAAAAAAGAAGATTACAATTATAGCAAATAACATACTGTAAAAGGAAATGATTGTTTGTTACTTACTTGATCACTTGGCAGCAGCGTTGCTGCTGATAATATGGCTTCTAATTTATCAATTTTCGAGAGACGATCCATCGATTGATCAGATAGAATTTCATCCATCATTTGCATTGATTCAGTCAGACTGGGTGGCTCTGAGCTAAAACGTGGCGAGAAGGTGCCTCCAGTCAATGAATTGTCCGATGGCACTGAATCGAGACTCGGGAAATTGTCGTTGTCGTTTGTTTCCTGTTCGTCTTCGGAATCGCTTTGATCTCTGTAGTTATATTTTAAGTTTTTTGTTTGAACAATTTCTTTTGCTTTTTAGTTACTTTTAATAAATATTTATTTGGTTAAAATAATTTTAATGAAAAATTCAATTAGATTTTCGGAATAATAATATAAAAATATTCTAATGTGATTGTGTCTATAAGGGTTCAGTGAAATAACGCCCAAATAAAAAATTAGATAACGCCCCAAAAAATTTCCATACAAATTTGGGCGTTATTTCATAATGAAATAAGGACCAAAATTTTGGGCTTTATTTCATTTTATTTGGGCGTTATTTCATTTTTTAGTTTGGGCTTTGTTTCATTATGAAATAAGGCCCAAAATATTTTAAATGATTTGCTTTGAAAATATTTTGGGCGTTATTTCATTTTTGATTTGGGCGTTATTTAATTTATTTTGGGCTATATTTCATTTTTTATTTTGGGCGTTATTTCATTTTTGAAAGCCCAAAATATTTTGGGCGTTATTTCATTTTTTATTTTGGGCGTTATTTCATTGGGCGTTATTTCACTGAACCGTCTATAAGGCTTGCGCACGATGAAACTAGTGCACATATTATTACTTGTCAAATTCAAAGTATTCCAAAAATCCAAAAATTTTAATCAGGTTGCCTTTGAAAAATATGTACAAAGATTCATGTGAATTTTTGAATTCATTCGATAGTTTTTGGCTTAACCATGAGCAGCGAAGTAGAAGTGCGTGAACTAATTTGTAAATTATTTAACGAAAATCCAAATTGGACTTTCAAAGCTATTGCTAGAAAAGCTATATTTTCGCGAAATACCGTTTCTCGAGTTATTAAAACCTATAAGAAATATTTAAATATTACTCGAAAGCAAGGAAGTGGTAAAAAAAGGGTTTGAAAACCCAAATGCTGCCATGAAGGTTATTGCTCTTTTTAAGCAAAATCCCAATACATCGGGCAGGAAATGTGCTGAAAAAGTGCAATGCTCTGAGGCATTCTCTGTCAGAAAATTGAAAAAGGAGGAAGGACTTAAGTCATTTAAAGTCTAGAAAGTTCCGGACAAGAATTCTAAAAAGAATGTTGAGGCAAAAAAGCGAGCCAAAATGGACGATGAAATATAAGAACTTGGTGACTTTTCGCAGCCTCCAGGTGTCGATTATTATGTTGCCAATCAAAGAGGAAATGTCCAGCAAGAATTGAGGACCCAAAAAAAATCAAAATTCCCGAAGAAGTTTTTGGTATGGCAGGCCATTTGTAGCTGTGGAAGACGAAGCAGTTTATTTGTTTCAAATGGGACGATTAACACCGAAATTTATATTCCGGAGTGCCTGCAAAAACGCATTTTACCATTCATAAAGCAGAATGAGGTCTTTACTTTATTTTGGCCTAATTTTGCTTCATGCCATTATAGCAAATCTGCTGTTGAATGGTTTGAAAAGAAAAATGTTACATTAGTACCCAAGTATGCAAATCCACTAAACTGCCCAGAGCTCCGACCCATCGAAAGATATTGGGCTCTGGCAAAAAGTATATTGAAGAACACTAAACAGGTTGCTGAAAACATCAAAATATAATAAAAGTAAATGGTCAGTAAAGGGTAAGCAAGTCTCTGAAGACACCATTATATATATAATGAGAGGTGTTCCAGAAAAAGTCAATTCTTTCATGAATAATTCATAATGTTTCATACATTTGTTATTAAAATAATCATGAATAGAATTGTTGTTAATAAAACGTAAATTTTTTGTTGTAATATTAATTTGTTTAAAAGTTATTTAACAAACTGTTGATAACCATGCCACAATTTTTCAAGGATAAGAACTGGAAATTACTTTATAATAAAAATGTGAGTTACATTTTTTAAGGTAACTTACTAAGGTTAATTTTTCCTTTTTTTCCAACTCTAAACTTCGAAAATCTCGATGACGAGCTAAAAAATGGAGATAGTGACTAAAACACTATTTAACGACTACGTTTAAGAAGTGCCAAAACAAATACGAATGGTACGTAGTGTTGCCACATGTTCTGGTATTCCACTAGACGTCTCGTATTTTGCATGATATTTGAAATGTCCGGCCGGAACACTAATTTTTCCGTATTTTCAAAAATTTTATTATAAAAGTTCGATATATATTAACGCATATCTTCTTAAAACTTTCGTAATAAACAGGCTTTTATTTTTTTAGTCAATATTGGCCTAGACAATATTGGACAAGAGACTCCGTTAACATTCTTCAGTTTGAGCAGTTGCAAAGATTTTCCTATTACTAAATTCTCAATTCAACGAATTCGCGTTCAGTCGAGAAAATCCAGGGCAGATGCAATAAAAACTGACTTTCAGAACAATGTGCTTGACGTTCTTAGTCACAGTCCATTGGGATGGAAAACTATTAACCGGAAATTGGATGTACGAAGTTCAAAAGAAAAATGTAAACAATTATTGTTTCATTTGACGATAGTGAACAGTTACTTGCAGTACCAAAATTAAAGAATTCTGTTTCGAAAAGGAATAACAGCTAAAGTAGTTTTTCAGATTTTAAAGGGAGCATTTTAAAGATTAAAACCAGTTCCTAAAATCAGGGATCTGACTTTTGCAGCTTAGATTTAATGACCTCGAACATTCAATTTTCAAGTTACAACAATAAAAATTTGCGAACTAGTATTTTTTTTTGCAATGAATGCAATGAAAGTAATAACCTTATTTTGGCCTAACTGGACTTTAGCGGTTACTTCTTGTCAACACAGAATTCTTCTGGAAAACATCAAACTCAAGCCATCTCAACTCTAATTCTTACTGGAATTTACTCAACGAAGTACAAGTTATGTGCTGCGACAGATATTCAGCCCAGATATTCAAAAAGTTCAGAGACAATTGAGAAAACATCGTCCAGTGACATTGAACTAATTCTTGATTTCGTGAGAGAACATGTTGCCTAGACAAACATGACATGTTTGTTAATTTTTATAAGGCAGAACTGGACAAAGTTATTATAGTGTTTTTGGGAGAAGATATAGAGAAGAAACTAAAGCTTAGGGTCTCGAAGCTATGCCTCAGGTACGATGGAATGCTAGAGCGAACTATTCTTTAAAAATATGTTTTCTTCAGTCATAATACAAAATGATTGCGAAGGACAAAAAGGCTCTACAAGATATTTGCTTATTTATCGTCACATTATATGTTAAACATCAAAGTAACGACCACAGCACCTAACCCTGATCTTCTTGAAAGTGTTAAGAGTACGAAAAAGTTGACGCAACAATTTTTAAAACTTCTATAAGCAAGTTAAGCCATAACATGTAATATTTATGTGAAGATGCAGTCACTTTTCGATGATGAAGTTGATAACAAAACTAAGATTAAAATTCTTGCCATCTTAAACAACCAATTCATATCTAACCTTTAAGGTTGGACTAAAGGTAAGCTAACCTTTTAAGGTTGTAAACATCATTATTATAAAGGCTGTCAATGTTTGCAAGATTAAATGGACTTATCACGGTTAAAGAGAAAAAAAACGTTGACATTTGTTTTCAGATTGTAAACCA
The DNA here is from genome assembly GCA_958299015.1 of Tetanocera ferruginea. Lineage (NCBI taxonomy): Eukaryota > Metazoa > Arthropoda > Insecta > Diptera > Sciomyzidae > Tetanocera > Tetanocera ferruginea. Next base: position 47,707,448 of record OY282640.1, on the reverse strand, counting down.
ACTACACTAAAGATATGTTAAGAAGAACCTGGCTGATAATGCAGACCAAAATATTAGGACAAAACACTATACTTAATAAACTATGTAGCTCGGTCGGCAAGGGTTGCAATCTAGCTAGAAAGAAGATAGTTCATATCAAGAGTATGTTTTAGCATTTATAAACAATGTAAAGGATATGCATTTGGAATTTAAAAACAATTTGTTGGTCATATAACGGACATAACCTAATCTAAATATTAATATCTTAAGCCATGTCTTTAATGTAAAGTAATTACGTATAAAGCACAAATCAATTATGATCATAATGGATTAGAGTTGGCTTTAGCGGGAAAAATCCGTAATTTCAAGAATTTTAATATCGTCAAACAATATTTGCAACTCTGGCTAATGCTTGGCTAAATAATTCTGCTTATATTTTCCACGATTACCACATATGTAATGTTAAAACAACAATGCATAAGCAAAAATGTACCTGTTCTGATTGCCGACTGATTCCATTTTTTCCAGTTTCTTGGCAACCTTATAGAAACCCTTCAAACGTTCCTTTTCATCCTCAGTCAAATCCATATATCTGCAAAGAAAAAAACAAGATTTTCATTATTGCTTTTGCAGCAACAATAACAACAACGCACCTCAACAGACGTATCTCACGATTCGAGAGCACAATACTTTTGTTTGTTTGCGCTAGTTTTTGCTTGAGGTCAGCTACTTCGGTGCTAATTTTGCGTTGCTTTTTGCGAATTTTAACCTCTTGCGGCTTGATTTGCATGAGAATTTGTTCAGTACACAATTCAGAGAACAGATGGCGATTTTCGGGCTTGATTTGTCTGGAAAATTTAAGAAAAATATAGATTTCACAATTAGATTAAATAATATAGGAAAAGCTACCTAGATAACGTGCCATAAAGCTGATCGTTAATTAGCACCAAAACATCGCCTGCTGCATAGAGCAGCATTTCGCGATTGAGCGGTCGATTGGCCCAGTATTTTTGATCACGACGATAGATATGTTTAAGCTGTTCCTTGATGGGATTAAGTGGAGCATTGTACTGCTCACACAGAGAATTGAGCGAAATATACTTGGCCTTATAGACTTGTTTGCCACTCTCCTGGAACTGCACAATGGCATGCGCTGACTGTGAGATAAGAGGTAAGAGGTTATTTAAACAAAAAGAAGCAGCATATTGCTTACTTGTGTATCGAATACGTTGCGCAGCAATATGCCAAACTGCAAATATAAATTTGCAGCATCGTTACGACAGTCATGAATGACCTTGATAACATTTTCATGTTCCAGCAAAGTTTTCAAACCACCATCGGTAACCATTTCCGGACAACTGAGCACATCAAAGATGAAAGCTTCGCCGCGTGTGGTGCCAATCTCTATTAGGGTGATCTCACCCTTCAGGCCCAAGTTGATGCCCTCGCAATCGAGTGAAATGACAATGCATTGATCGCGTTGCTGGGCAAACTTAAGCATTGCCTCCGTAACAAAGAGACTCTGCTTGATATTGGCAATTACGCTGGTGTTTTGCAGCACCTTAATCTTCCAGGTGTCGCCAACAAAGTAGTTGTGACTGGGCGATACACCCGAGTTGGCATTCGCAGTGATCAACGACGAATTTGCGGTATGCACGGGACTGGAGTGCGATGAATTTTGCGGATTGTAGCCCGCTGAGTTAGAGCCAGCGCCCTGCTGCTGATTGGCCAGGGTCTGCTTGTCCTTCTCATAGTTCTCAGCCAGAGTGCGTATCACCAGATTGTTTATGCGCTGCTTCAGGGTTTGATTGGCGCTGTTTATAGGGCGCTCTGCAGACGCTGGTGCAGCATGATTGTTGGCAACATGCTGCTGTTGTTGTTGTTGGGGCGGGTGATTGTTTTGCGACTGTTGATTAGAGCCGTACGATGAGCAGGTGCTAGGACTCGGGCAGTTGCGCTCGCAAAGATTCTCCAATTTTAACTCAGACATCGGTACGTAGCTATCAAAGCCCGAGTTGGGCTCTGAAGTGCGCTCAGCCGATGGCATGCCAGCCATATTGGAAACAGGCGCATTCAATTTGAAGTTGAGAGGCGCAACAATGTTATTATTGTTGTTCAAATTGTTATTGTAGTTGTTGATATTTGCACCGTTGTTAGTGTTGTTGCGAAAGACGGGCGACTGCAAACGCTGCTGCACTGCACTCAGCGGTGGCTGCAGCGCATTAGCGCTATTGTTGTTGTTATTGTTATGCATTGTCACATTATACTGTTCACGTGACTTTGCCTGCGCCTGTTGGATATGTGAATCGCTGAGCTTGGGCTTTTGCAACAGCGTGACTAGATTTGCTTGTATGTGGAAGCAGTCGGAAAAGAGACGCAAAAACGTCATCAAATCGCTGGGCGTCTTGAACATGCGCAGCCACTGTTCCTGCGGAAACTTGGTGGTCACAAGATGAAACAGCTGATCCACTAGAATGGGACCCTTGATCTCTATGCACTGTGCAAAAAAGTCCAGCATTTGTTGCGTGCCCTTCGTATCAATGTTAGTTTGCGGCAAATGCAGCCGCTCCGAAGCGGGCAAGTCGGTCATGTTTTCACAGCCGACAAGCGTTACATGATCATCAACCACACAGAAGGTATCCGTATGCTTTGTGAGGAAGTTAATAAATTCCTGAATGTGCTGACCTAATTGTTAGAATAAGCGTATCAGATTCATATCGATTGCCGTAAATGTTTAACTAAATATATCTACAACACTCACCTGAAATGTGGCGCACCTGTGGCGATGCTTGGCTGCGATGCCCCAGCAAACTCTTGACTGGCACCTCGACACCGATGCCATATTGCAGCATCTTATTCTTGAAGTAGTCTTTAGCCTCTTTTATGTAGTCGCGCCTGCCGCCATAGCTGCCATCATCGGTCGCTGTGTTCTGATAAGAATTAACCTGCACGTAATCACCATCGACAAGAAAAATTGATGGATATTGAGCGAGAAACTTCTTCAAGCCTAGAAAGTGATGGGAGAAACAAAAAAAAAAAATAAGAAAACAGTGAACAGTGTTGCTTAGTAATTGATTTCTTTCAAGGCAAAATCAAAGAAATGCATTAAAAATTAATTAACAGTTGGACATTAATTGATGATGAATGACACAGCCAGCACTCAATGCCTAGTTGAAGTTTTGGAGTTGGGCGAGTTGAGTGTAGGTCAATTAGAAGTGAAACATTTTTTTTTTTTTGCCTTTAACTAATATGCGTTTTTGGCCTACATTGCGGCCTAAAAGTGTTGACATGTGCTGACCTTGATGAGTTGAATTAATATAAATGGATTAAAAGTCGACAGTTTATTATTGTTTTATAAATATGTTTAGAAAACAACAACAACAAAAAGTTATTAACGAACTAGACACGTTTATGACATTTAACTGTTTTTGTTTAAAAAAGACTTGCTACAATTAACCACGGGTAGTCCCTTGATGCCTGTCAAGCGCTAATGGTAGAGATAATTCTACAGACAGTGCAACAAAAATAATTTATTTTTCTATTGTAAGTTTTAAACCGAAAACAGTTAGAGTAAATTATACTAGTTTGGCTTCCAAATTTTCCCATTACATAACATTCAGATTCTAGGTCACGCAACTTGGAATCAACAATTACACCAAAATCTTTTAGAGTAACTTCGGGTAATGTGATATAGGTATTTTTAAATTTATAATTACTAGTAACTTTCATACCGTAGCTTATACCGCATTACACAGGATATTTTCTGATGCATTTTGCAGTGTTTAACAACTTTGGAGCTTTATTGCGCAACCCAATTTGGAGCTTTTTCAACACAATGAAAAAAATTCATGTAACTACCCTTAATAAAATTGGCTGGTAAAGTGATACACCACGTTCGGATAATGTGATATACCATTATAACACATTACCCGAATAGTGTTCTTCAACAGCAGTATATATTGTTTTTTCAATCAAAATTAAAAAAAAGCATGTTACTGAAAAGAAAAATGTTCTTTTAATGTTATTAATGTTGTTGTTGATACAATTGAAGGTCTTATTGTAAACACATGATATGCCACATTAAAAATATTTCGAAATAATAGATTTTTGAAGTTTTTAAAAAATTTATATTTGTTTGAAATCATTGAAATGCTTAAAAGAACTATTACGTATGTAGTAAAAATTGATTGGTTGATGGCCGCAACATTTTCAGTGGATATGGATAGTATATCAAGAAACGTAATGAACATAAAATATGAATTTTTAAACAGTGTGGCTTATCATGTTTTTGCAATATGCCCTTCAATTTTATTATTTCAGTGGAATTTAATTTAAAAGATAGATATGGTATGAATAGATGGTATATCATTTTACCCAAATTTGTCTATATAACACTAGCCGAATTCGGGTTTCAAAATAATAAGGTTATTTTTGTAAAAATACGCTGTAGAAAATCAAAATCTCACCTCATTTGTGGCTAACTTAATTCAAACCCTAACAAATCTATCTATTTCAACTTACAATTTTGCTCTATTCATTGTAATGCACTAGCAAAGCGCACTCAAAAAAAATATAGACTACACCGATAAAACAATTTCACAACAATGAGAGCGAACACAGCGAATGAGAGCGCGCATTAAGCTGCAGCACGTGTCTTTTTCTATTGCCTTTATGTTCACATGTTTATAATTGTCGAAAATTGTGTATTTAACAAAAGATGCAGGTATATCATATTACCCGACCATATCACAATACCCGAAGTTACTCTAATATTAAATTAAAGGCATTCGAAGTCAAAGGTCAATGGTCGATAAAACATTCAATCTTGTTTGTTATAATTTTTTCCGTCAATATTCTGTGGTTTTTACAAATTGAAGAGGCATTACTTTTGAGTAAAAATAACTAAACGTGATAATTATTTTAAAAAAATTATGAGATGGTACGAGGGCCGTTTGATAATTCCGTGAAAAATTCAAAAAAAAATTTATTTTACAGCAACAAAGCTTTATTTCTCAATATAGTCTCAGATTAGCGTGATACATTTCGCCAAACGTTCCTTCAATTTTTTGATCCCATCCGGAAAATACGTTTTCGGAAGGTCCTCAAAAAAGGCCTCTGTTTCGGTGATGAAGCTCCTCTTTGACGGTGATATCTTTCCGCCGAGCCATTTCTTCAGATTAGGAAACTGAAAATTAGGAACTTCAGATTAGGAAAAGTCGCTGGGCGCCATATCTGGAGAATATACTGGATGAGGAAGCAATTCGCAGTTCTGGTGGGGGACCTTATTTGGACGTCCAGAACGCTCGGCATCACTTGTGCTTGTACGACCGCATCGGAGTTTAGTCCCCATAGTATTAATCAAGTTTTTCCTTGTTTCGGCTGATGGTTTTTTTGCGAAAAAAATAATGCTTGATGAGCACACGAAATTCACTTTTTCCATTAACGCCAAAACTCACAAGATTGTCTGTTGTTAATGGCTGCCAAATACAAACAACTAAGCGTCGAAGCGGCCTGAAATTTTGACATTAACAGATGGCAGTAGACAGGATCAGTGTTGTATTTAAAGTTACTACGCGGGATAAAGTTACATTTGACTTGATAAGAGTCGTGAGTTTTCAATGAAATGCACAAAAGTGCTACCTACTTTGGTTGCATCCAGTATCCTGTGTACCTGTAATCAGTATAGATTGTAATAAAGGTTCGCCATATTGCATCCGCAATCGTGAATTTGACAGTAGAGCAATTCTTGATTACATATATTGTATATTTATGTATATCACATTACCCAACTTTGACTATATCACAATAGCCGAATTCGGTTTTCAAAATAAAAGGTTATTTTAGTAAAAATACGCTTTAGGAAATAAAAATCTCATCTCAGTTCTGGCTAAATTTATTCCAACAACAACAAATTTATCTATTTCAGCTTACAATTCTGCTTAAGTTATTTTAATTCACTCGAAAAATTCAAAGCGAACGTAACAAAAAAAAAAAACTCGCGTGTAGCAACGTATACGTAGCAGAAGTGAAACTTCTTAAACAGTAAGAAATAAGAGAGATTTAAGTGTGAAATAGAGAGAGAAAGTATCTGAAAAGAAATCCAATCAATACGAAATGGAATAATAATCTGTTGTTTCAATATTTACATCCAGGGACCATACCGGCTAGGTTTTTATCGAAAGTGTCACATATTAACTGTTATTTTGAGCCTTATAGTTTTTTGGGTAAAAATAACAGTTACTTTTGACTTTTATTTTATCGGTCAAAAATAACAGTTATTTTCTGCCGTTTATTTTTTTGGTCAAAAATATCAGTTAATTTATTTTTTTTCGAAAGTCATTTTACCTACTAAAAACTTTTGATCCCATTATTTTCATCTCATCGGTGAGACATTTTACACATGGTGTTCAAGCAGTTCAATCTGTCAAGCGGCCTTTAAAGAAAAAACACAAATTGCTTGATATTTTTGAACGAAAAAATTAATGTCACAAAATAACTGCTATTTTTGAACGATAAAATAAAAGTCAAAAGTAACCTTTATTTTTCCTCGAAAAAATACAAGGCAAAAATAACAGTTAACTTTAAAGAATCAGTCGAAAATTTAAAAGGCACTTAATATTCGTGAGGCTGAGGACATTTGTAGCATAATGGTATATTTGAAATAGTCTTTCAACAATTTTTTTCATTTGAAAATTGTAAAATAACAGTAATTTTTGGTCCCTGTTTTTATTGCGAATGTCTTCTCAACATTAACACTTTTTGAATGCTAGATTGCATTTACTAGAACTCGTTGACGGAGCCTCCGAAAGCAGAGGAAAATCTTTTGATTATTGCCTTTTGCTTCCTGATCAAAATAGTTGCTATGTTGAGTGAGGGTCTCGTAAAGCAGCGAACGTTGATTGTTGAGTGTATCAAATTGGTTGGCTATCAAATTTTGTTGAGATGATGGCTGAATTCTAAAATTAATTTTTACAAAGCATCAGGGTGTTTTTCTGGGGATTGGTTCTTTGCAGATTCACCAAAATACACTGACGCTACGTAAAAATACATTTTGGAACTGATGGTCGATGCAGTTCCAACATCGCGATTTTACAATCACCTTACCTTCATCATTAATTGAAGACCCAGCTGCGGCTGCATTCTTAAGAGCTTAAATTCGATGTTTATATTCACAAACGCGTTCTGCTCCTGTTTTAGCTATTTTCTTAGCTTTGAGACGTTTTTTGGCATGGCAAAAACTATTATCGGCAGTCTTAAATATTGCACTTTTAACACTTTTTGCTTTTAATATTTTATTGAATTAACTGTTTTGTATGTTGTCAAGTTTTTGATAACAACCAACGAACCAAATTAAGCTTTAAGCTCATTATGCAGTGAACAGGCAGTACATTTTTTCCCGCTAGATGTATCTCTATGCTTTAATATTTTCGCTTGAAGCTTAAAGAAATAAATTTTCCCTGCATACTTTTAGGATGAAAATTAATGTTACGGACCAAAACGCGTTCAGTATTAATTACATTTTATTTGCATGTTTATCATGTAATTGGCGTAATTGTAGACCTTCCGACACTTGAGCAACGATCAACATCGATGGTCGGGGTTCAATTCTTGCTAGCGGCTATCAGTTTTTGAAAATGTTCATAAGAATTGAATACGTTAGCCTAGCGTTACGAATAAGAGACCTTGAAATTTCACTTGCCGCCAAAGAAGTTGCACTTAAAAAATATCGAATACACCGATAAAACAATTTACAGCAATGAGAGAAATAACAGCGAATGAGAGAGCGCATTAAACTGCAGAACATCTCTTTTTCTGTTGCGGTTATGTTCAAATATTTATTTTAGCCCAAAATTGTGTATTTAACAAAAGGTCGGGTATATTACATTACCCGACGATATCACAATACCCGAAGTTACTCTAATTTTGACACATATTTCCTTCAGTGTAGGTAAAAACGGAACGTTTCGAACAAAATTCGTTCTCAAATTTTCAAAAGGATGTACTTTTTTCACCAAAAATTTGTCATTTAAAAATGTTTTATTATGAGTTTTAAACATAAAAACAGTTTTAGGAGGTCCTTGATTGTGTATAAGTAGGATTTTTTTTATAAAGAAGTAACAAATCTGTGTTTTTTTTCCATTAGCTACCTTTATTTTGATTCTTTCCATATTTGAATGATAAAAGCAAGAAGAAAAAAGCAAGTTTTTCAAGTATTGACAAAGGTATTGACAGGTGAAGTTCTGCGGATGTGTTTCTAAAGCCGCCTAACAAAAGAATGAGGATAAAGATTAATCTATTATATCATTTATTGCAACAACAACAATAACAAATTGGCCATTTCAGCCCTTGAAAGAACTTTGACCGAATTTCTTATGATCAATTGTGCTATGTGTGTAATTAAATGTTTGCACACAATTGACTGAGAACTGGACATACATGTTTTATGCCTGCTCCGAAAAGTTAAAATTCATGTTCTCATACTTTATATGACATTCTTTAGTCTCTGAGGTTGGCCATTGTTCGTAGAGAGGTGACGAACGAAAAATATATTTCTATTAAAAAAACCTTCTGTGTCAGTTGGTGATTCAAACTCGGGTTTGCCGAGAATCATTGGCTCAAACGCCAAATACTCAACACACATGGCCTTGGCCGCCACTAATTTTTCTAAAGTATTTTTTCTAAATATTAGGATCGAAATTATTCGAAGGAAAAATTTTATAAAATCGATTACTTGAACACACACTTCGCATAAATTTTGACAAAAAGACTAAAACCGATTTTTCGATTTTGAACAAAAAGTTGCATAAACAACAACAACAACAAACAACAAAAACACATTCCATTTGCCAAATTCATCAATTAATTGATTTTAGTGATTAGCACAGTAAATGCTGTGGCCATCGATAAAACTGTTTTGCTGTTTAGACGCTTATATCGTACACTTATCTTTATAAGCTTTGTGCGTCAAATTAGTTAAGCACATAGAGAACAAAACAAAATGAAACAAAAAAAAAAAACAAAACAAAAACAATATAAAAGAAAACAAAACACCAACAACAACAATTGAAGTTGCCGCCTTATATAGACAGGTATGCAAGCAGTTAATATTAACCCATTTAGTGTCACGTTTTTTTTATCCTGATAGAAAATCGATAAAATTGTAAGAAAATTAAGGAACACAAGTTTTTGAAAAAAGTTGTAACGATTATGCAGTTGAAAATGACTAATATTTATGACGGCTGCTCTAATACAGTCGAATTTGTTGGCTAAATTGTGAAATGCTTTAAACTTCAATTTCGCAGAGGAAATCTACGTCTACGTGAATCCTGGAGTAACAGCTTTCGATCATTCGAAGGAAAAATTTAAGGTCAAGTTTTTATGTAGAAGTAACGGGCGCAAATTTTGTTTTTTTTTTAATTTTCTCAATATCGACTATATTCCGTTCATTTTATACCATACCATAGGAAAAGACATGTATCAAAGCATACAATTTTTGTCGCGCTTCACTCTATGCGTTCATTTCACCTATGTCGCGTGAAAAAATTCAAATCGGAACTAAAAGGTATAAACGTGTAACGTTAAAGACCACACATTTTGACTCCTAGAAGTGCAAGACAACTTCTCATTATTTCAATTTAAGATTTAAGCCGTTTATTTTGTCTTTCTTCTTCGTTGTCATTGTTCTTTAATTTAGGTTTTTTCATTGGTGATATCGTTAATTTTTTTAAAATGCTCATCTATCTTGAAATTAATTGAAAAGAAATGTAAGGTGAAATACAATTTAATATTGGTTATAACTTCAAAACAACAAAAGATTGAAGAACAGTTTGTTCACATAATAACTTGCATTATGAGGTCTACTTTTATGTACACATACAAAATTTGTTGGTTTTGTAGAATATTTTCGCATATTTGTAGAATATGCATTCGAATGTAACGTTGACCCCAGACACCAAACCTTCGTCGATTCGACGAGTACGTGACAGAATTTTCGTTGCCTCTCTTGCAAGATGTGTACAATTAAAGATGTTTACAACAACAAATATAATTTTAAATATAATCTAAACTGATTGTTTTATTTTGTACAATAGTTCCTGAAACACATATATTTGCAATTAAAATAATTAAAGATTGTTTAAATGCATGAGATTAAGACACCCTAACAAAGCTCGTCGAATCGACGAATGGTTAGGGTTTATATGGGGGCGACTGAAGGTTAGGTGTCTAGGGTTAAAGAGATAGCTTTAATGATATGTGCCGCTATGATATGTGTGGTAAGTGCCCAGCCATTTGCGTCCGCAAATTCTGAATTTTGAGGAAATTTAAATATGAGTTTATTTTTTAAAATAGCAAACAAAAAAGTGTTTTCTATGTAATTTCAGCTATGTAATATGGCGTAAAAGCTAAATAAATTATTTAAAAATTGCATGATAAACATGTTGGAAAACCTTACGAAGATGATAAATTGCTCAAAGAAAATTGTTCACCGCCACTGAAGGGGTTAAGCAGCAACGCAAAAGCTTGGAACAAATTAAATGTGACTGCGCCCACCATGTGTTGAGTTTGCAGTTAAGCCCCATTCATGTCCGGCCTCGTAAAGGCGACCCACTATGAAAAGACTGTTGAAACATGACTTGCTGCAGCAGAAAACGCACACGTCTCCATGCAATCAATAAATTTTCGAATGCTTAAAGAAATCGCAACGAAACAAATGTCTAATTATAGTTTGTGTTATTGTTTTTGTTGCCGTCAGCGACCATTTAGCTTGAATATTATTAACAAATTTATCATTATTTTTTTTGTTTTTTTAAATTTTGAATTCATCATGTCGCAATGATGATGAATTTAGTTGAGTTTTTGTCGCATGAAATATGATTAAACAGTCAGTTTCAAAAAATAAATGTATTACATTTTTTTCGAACTAGTTTTAATTAAAACAAAATTATTGTAAAATTGCGCGAAATAAGTTCATGCAGTTGAACTTTCTGAGCTTGATAACAAGTCATTAAATAATAATTATTGTCATCGGCAGCCATTCTTGAGCATGATTATCTTGAGCAGCTGTACAGTACACGGTTAAAAATCTTGGGCTAAATTTTAATCTTTTTGGATTACATATAGGACACGACAAAAAAAAGATTACTTTTTAATCCAATTTTAATCCAATGAAAAGTTTTAAATTTTCCAATCCAAAAAGGACTTATTTTTAATCCGCAAAAAGTTTAAAATTTTTTAATCCAAAAAGAAATAATTTTTAATCCGCAGAAAGTATAAAATATTATAATCCAAAAAGGATTAGATTTTAGTCCAAAAAAGTTTAAAATATAAAAGGATTACTTTTTAATCCACAAAGCTGAGAACTCGTGAGAAAAAAAGGTAAGAGATAATTCTCATATTTCATAAGCCTATGAAGAAAAGTTATCCTTTGACCTCCATAAGCATATAAACACTGGTGGCCAAGTCTAAAGCAACCAGAATAAAATATCGATATTAGACAAAAAAAATTGGTATATATTACTCAAAGACGGTAATTTTTAAAATTTTTATAAATGATATTTTATGTATATCAAATTAATAAAAAATAAAAATATTAATTCATTACAAAATTTTTTTACAAACGAAAAAACGAAATTGACTCGATTTTTGGGTGGTCATAACTAAAGCAACTTGACTGTACAAACTATGTTATCAGCAATTCTTATTTGGAGTACCGTTATTTATTTTGTGTTATACTTTGTGCATTTAATTCGTTTGTTAAAAATTATTTTTGTGAATTTCTCAAGACATAAACACGTGAATATTTTCGGGTTAGAGACAATTTAAAAAAATTTTCAAAATGGCTAGAAACAAGTATTGTAATACGGTTAAAGAACAAATTATTAATGATTATAAAAACGGTTTATCCAAAAAAATTTTTCGCAGAAATTTTCAATACAAAAATCAGTGATTCCTCGAATAATTAGCAGATTTCTTGTAACTGGTTCTGTAGTGACAATACATGCTGGAGGGAGGCCACGAAAAACAACACAGCGCGTTGACAAAAGAATTGTTCGAGAAATAAAAAAAAAGCCTTTTGTAACCTCAACTGAATTGGTGAGACAGTTATATTTGGATATTAGCGCAAGATCTGTACGGAGACGAGCGGTGGAAGCTGGTCTACGCGCTCGAAAGCCATCAAAGAAGCCATTTATTTCCAAAAAAACTCGCAAGGCCAGGCTAGCTTTCGCGAGAGCACATATCAGTTGGGATGCTGCTCAGTGGAGGAATATTTTGTTCTCAGATGAGTCAAAGTTCAATATCAAGGGCTCAGATAACAAAAATTTTACAGTAAGGAGACCGAAAAACGAACGAATCAAACCACAGTATTGCAAAGGTGGAGGTTCTACCATGGTGTGGGGCTGCTTTTCTTATGCTGGAGTTGGACCAATTCACCAAATAATAACAACAATGGATCGTTTCGTTTACAAAAATGTGTTGGAAAATGTAATGCTTCCTTATTCAGAAGAGAATATGCCTATTATTTGGGTCTTTCAACATGATAACGACCCGAAGCATACGTCGAAATTCGTTAAAGATTGGTTGAGTGACACAAACATAAAAACTCTCGCATGGCCAGCTCAGTCTCCTGATCTGAACCCGATTGAGAACTTGTGGAGCATCGTAGATCGCAAGATTAAAAGGGATTCTGAGACTAATAAACACAACATTTTCAGCCGTATCCAGGATGCATGGAACAATATTTCTAAGGATCAAATTGAACGACTTATAGATTCTATGCCTCGTAGGTGTGCAGAAGTTATAAAAAATAAGGGTTATGCTATCGATTATTAACATTATTGTATAATTTTAAGTTGGACTGTGAAAGTTGCTTTAGTTATGACCCCCCAAAAATCGAGTCAATTTCGTTTTTTCATTTGTAAAAAAATTTTGTAATGAATTAATATTTTTATTTTTTTATTAATTTGAAATGCATAAAATATCATTTATAAAAATTTTAAAAATTACCGTCTTTGTGTAATATATACCAATTTTTTTTTGTCAAATATCGATATTTTCTTCTGGTTGCTTTAGATATGGCCACCAGTGTATATATTAAAAAAAGTTCTCAAACTTAATTTATGCAAAATTTTGCATATTTCTATACGAGCTTAAAAAAACTTATTTTTTTTGCCGCGTACTTTGAACTAATTTGTACTAAATCTTGCCAATATTTTTATAAAATATAGCACTCTTTCATCGCGTTAGAACTCTTAAAATACATATCGGTTCTTTTTGTTTCTTTGTTGTTTTTCGAGTAATTAAAACCGTGCGAATGTCGCGTCCGTGCCAATGCCTGAAAAGCTACATAATATTCACCTTTTCGCCATAGAAGAATTGTCAAATAAAGAGCTGCTTTTCGTTGGCTTTTCAGCCAAAAGGCCTTCGTGTGAACATATTATTATATTGCCATAATCTTCACTATATATACATTAAGGGTATTCATGCAAATGGGCAATGCCCTTATAAATGATATAAACCGTATAAGTTTATCAGCCTTATAAATGAAATGTATGGAGAACCGTTTACACAAACCAGCAATCAGCTGTTTATATGTATGCTGAAAGTTGACTGTTAACAAGTTAACAGCTGACATATCTCTCCAAATGCACAATCGACTGATAAAAATAACTAATTGTCCAAAATACAAGCTTGCCGCTTTGCATGAATACCCTTATTATGTATTATGAAACACTACTCAATGTAATAATGAATATAATAATATTCTTTTTCAGATTTTAAGAAACAATTTGTTTCATTTAATTAAAAAATAAACTTCGGATGCTTTAACAACATTAACTATTATATTTAGCGTAAATTTCGTAACAGTAGTAGTTTTCAATCTTAGGTAACAAAAATAATTTTTCCTAAAAATACTACCTTAATGTAAATTTGTAGTCCAAAAATAGTCTTAAACTTTAACTTTTTTGGATTAAAAACAAATTAAACTTAAGCATGGAATAAAAAATAGTACTTTTTGGATTAAAAATTCTTTTAAACCAAAGTTTGGATTAAAAACTAGTCCAAAATTTTTAACCGTGTAACAATGAGCGGCGGTGCTTTGTCACATTAAGTTCTCGATTCAAGCATTTTTAACGCTTCATTTAAGTTCATCTCAACAATGAATAAAATACAAAATATGAAATCTTTGTAATAAAAACTTTCTGTCTATCTGACAGAAATTTTTTTTAAAGAAATATAATTTTCTCATCGGCCTTCACCTCTCTGCAGACAATGGCAAACCTCAGAGTAAACAATACCATGTAAAGAATTTTGAGAACATGAACGTTAGCCGTTCGGAGTTGGAATACAACAAGTAGATCCAGTTTTCGATCATTTGTATACAAACCGTAACACATACAACACAATTGATCATAAGAAGCGCGGTTAAAGTTCTTATAAGGGCTACAATGCCTATTTAGGTAATAAAAGAGTTGGTCTTTCCGATTTTGTGATCCGATTGACAAAATTTTTGACCGAAAGTAAATAATAGTTACTCAAAGTTAGCTAATTTATAATCATTGTATTGTCCCTTAAGTGCCCAAACTTAAGAGGTTACTTTAGTCTCTTGATTATAGTTTTCTTTAAATATCACCTTTAATCTGAGCCAAATATACCACATCGTCATTGATCTTAAGCAATTCTACGAACTTCCTTCCAAATGCATGGGGATTAGTATTTCGCCTGCGTCGAGCGGATTCATGTCATATGAGGGCGACTTTTCCGTTTTGAGCCTTGGAGGTTTCATTCAAGGGCCACCTTTGCAATATTTGTGATCTTTGCGTAGGGTGTGACCGATCCACTGCCATTTATAGTTTTTGATTTCAACGGATAATGGTTTGCTAGCCGAGATGGTTATGAGATCTGCGTTCGTGATAGTTTTTGACACTTATTCACAAGGACTTGCAGCTTGTTGCAGATGCTAATAGTAATCTTTTGGATGCTTAAAGTTATACAGGTTTAATGCTTGAACTGAAAATTCTTAGCTTGGATTGAGTTTGTGGAAGGCATGTCAGGCCTTGTTGATAGCAAAACTGATCATCATCCTCAATGGTTTCTTGTGTGTTATCAACGGTCACTATGAGAATATCTTGGCTTGAGATTTTTACTCACATAAGTTTGGTTCTTTTAAAGTTAATGCTAATGCTTGGCTTGCACTTACAAGGAAAGGTCTCCAGGTGACAGTCTCCGATTTGAATGATTTTCGGATATGTGATAGAAGAGAAAAATCTAAGGTCGACGTATTTTTTTCAGGGACCGTACCGGTTATGGTTTTTATCAAAAAAGTCAAATATTAGCTGTTATTTTTTAACTTTTATGTTTTCCGACAAAAATAAAAGTTATTTTGTGCCTTATATTTTTTCGGGCAAACATAACAGTTACATTTGACTTTTATTTTATCGGTCAAATATAACAGTTATTTTATGCCTTTTATTTTTTCGGTCAAAAATATCAGGCAATTTGTGTTTTTTCAAAGGCCATTTTACTAATAAAAAAAACTATCGATACCATTATTTTGGTCTCATCGGTGATCACGTTTTACATATGGTATCAAAAGTTTTTTAATCGGACAAGCGGCCTTTAAAAAAACACAGATTGCCTGATATTTTTGACTGAAAAAATAAAAGTCACAAAATAACTGTTATTTTTGACCGATAAAATAAAAGTCAAAGGTAACCGTTATTTTTGTATGAAAAAATAAGAGGCAAAAAATAACAGTTAATTTTTAACTTTTATACAATCAGTCGAAAATTTTAAAGGCTCTAAATATTCGTGAAGATGAGGCCATTTGTATCATAATGGTATATTTGAAAATGTCCTTCGACAATTTTTTCATTGTGTCTTTTCATTCGAAAATTGTAAAATAACAGTTATTTTCGGTCCCTGATTTTTTTATATGTGCTCAATCGATGGTTTCGGGTTTCAAACTCACGTTCAAAAATCAGCGAAAATTTTGTTTTTTGCTATACTTTCGCTATTTTCCATGGAAACATTTACAAATTTGGTACCAAATGAAAGCTCTTACAAAACCACACACGATGGCATCAATTTTTCATAAGAACATTTTGTTGTAATTTTAAGTAATGTTTAGTCAATATCAAAGAAGCTTGTAGACACAATTATTTCATATTAATTTATGTTGGATTTAAAGCAATTTTTAAACTTAATTTTTTTTTATGTTTTTTTAAATTTATTACTGTTTATAAAAAAAATTTTTTGTTTATTGAAATGCATTTATTTTCCTTAAAGAACAAATTTTATTACATTAAAAGTACCCAATATGGGTATTAAGCCGGATCGAAATTTAGATATCACCGGACACCAACTCAAAAGTTAGAGGGACTCTTAAATACTATTTCTGCATCATTTTTTTTTTGGATCGGAGAAATCCCCGTGGAGCGGTTTTGGTTCTCCTTAAGCATTTTTGGGCCAAAAAATCAAGTTTTTTGCCTATAATTTTCTTTATCTTCAGAATGCATATCCAAGATAAGCAAAAAAGTTAAGATTGTGATAGTACACAAATATTGGTTAAAAAAAATTTTGTAATTTGTTGTCCTTACAAACTCTTTTGAGACCCCAAAAAGTCGATTTTTCATCATTTTCGAAAAGGTGTTTTTTTTAAACATAAAATATTTATTTAGTTGTTTATAAAATATTTACTTTCAAGCAATTCATATGCATTTATGCTTAGTGAAAAGATATTGAGCTCTTCTTTCCATTGATATATCTTATGGTGTAGTTTAACCAAAACTAAGTGCCACAATTATATAAAACATAAGAAATTGATATTCAGAAGGATTTTTCAGCTTAATTATTATTTAATTGCCTTAATTACCGTCAGATTTTGACAAATCTTGGTATGTTTGAGTTTTTAGGTACACTTAATCGAATTCTGACAGCCATTTTTTAGAAAAGTAAGCGCCAGATAGCGCTCCAGTACAAAATGCTTGAATTTCGAAAATATTTTTTTTGACGCCTACAATATACATACGTATTTTTCATGGTACTCACTTTTGATAAAACCACTCCATACGTTATACCAATGGAAAGAATAGCTCAATACTTTACCAATAAGCTCAAATGCATATGAATACCACGAAAAATGTATATTTTATAGGTGTTTAAAAAAAACACCTTTTCGGAAATGATGAAATATCGATTTTTTTGGGGTCACAAAAGAGTTTGTAAGAACAACAAATTTCAAAATTATTTTTAACCAATATATGTGTACTATCACAATCTTTACTTTTTTGCTTATCTTCGGTATGCATTCTGAAGAAAAAAAAAAGTTATAGGCAAAAAACTTGATTTTTTGGCCAAAAAAAGGGTTCAGGAGAACCAAAACCGCTCCATTTCTCCGATCCAAAAAAAAAAAATGATGCAGAAATAGTTTTAAAGAGTCCCTCTAACTTTTCAGTCGGTGTCCGGATGACTTTTTTTTCTCCATACAAAATCGATCCGGCTTAATGGGTATCAACAACTTTTTTTTTATTTCTTTAAAAAAAAAATTTTTGGATTTTTAGCAAGAAAAATCATAAAAATCTTCTTCTAATTTCAAAACCTCAACTTTGTGAATGAATAACTCATCAGATATGAACAAAATTTTTTTATTTAAATTTTATAATAAAAAAACATTAATTTTAAAATAAGTCCACGTCCTTCACAGTGCATTTCGCTTTAAATTCGTTTTGATGTGGTTTTTTAAAAAAAACATTATATAAAAAAAAATAATTTTCATATCTAATGAGTTATTCATTCACAAAGTTGAGGTTTTGAAACTATAAGAAGATTTTTATAATATTTCCCGCTAAAAATCAAAAAATTTTTTTTTAAAGATATATAAGAAAATGCATTCCAGTTATTTTGCATATCGTAAAAATGTCCATATTTGGTACTTTGGATGATTGAAATTATTGTTTACTGGTACGATGAGACTGACAAGAAAAAAGCACACATTTTGTATGGAAGCCCTATGAAATGTAAACTTTTCCGATAAAATATTTAAACATCAGAAAAGGTCATAAAAAATAAAAGTTTTGGTACCCATATTGGGTACTTTTAATGGAATGAAATTTTTTTTCTGTAAGAAAAATAAATGCATTTCAATAAAACAAAAATTTTATTATAAACAGCTCAAAATTAAAAAAAACTAGTAAGGTATATCTTCGACTTGGCCGAAGTTAAAATACCGCCACGGCCGATTCGTAATGGTACAAAATCTTAAATTGAAGCTCTTTTAATATGAGAGTTCAAAAAAATGTACTATTTTGATGACGTCTAAAATACATTCATATCAAATTGTTTTCCTGCAGTAAAGTAAAGACAAGCCTCTGTATAAAGTTTTCAATAAGAGGTTGTATGGGAGGTGGGCGTGTTCTTGAGTGGTTGATGTCAATTTTTCTAACACACCTCAATTTTGATATAATATACACAAATACCCATTTTCAGGTCTGTAGTCTATTAGCCTATTTATAGAGGTTTCAATATGATGGGTTGTATGGGAGGTGGGTGTATTCTTAGGCGGATGTCGCTCACTTTTATTCCACTATTTAGTTTTGATACCAAATACAAACGTATCAATTTTTTTTCCCCCGTAGCTTAAAGAGAAGTCTTTTTATAGAGTTTTAAATTTTAGAGTTGTATGGGAGATGGGTGTGTTCGTGGATGGATGACGCCCATTTTAATCTCACAAATTTAAAATTTTACTTTTGTAGCTTTGACACAAGCCTCTATATATAAGTTTCAATATAAGGGTTGTATGGGAGGAGGGCGTGTTAGTGGGTGGATAACACCCATTTTTCTAACACGTTTTAATTTTTATAAAAAAATTATAAATATCTGATTTTACTTTTGTAGCTTCAACAGAAGCCTATTTATATAGTTTTAAATTATGGGGTTGTATGGGAGGTGAGCGTGTTCGTGGGTGGATGACGCCCATTTTTCTAACACACCTCAGTTTTGTCATAGATTACACAAATACCGAATTTTAGCTTGTTTTGTAGCTTAAATATTTGCAAATACCGAATTTTAGCTTGTTTTGTAGCTTAAATATTTGCTTCTTTATGGAGTTTTCATTTTTGAGGTTGTATGGGAGGTAGGCGTGGTTTTCGTCCGATTTTGCCCAATCTCGAACTTGATCTTTGCTTTTTAGAATAAAGCTTAAATATGAAGTTTCATTACGATAACTTAAAAATTACGGCTGTAGTCGTGTCGACAGACTGACGGACATGGCTAAATCAACTCAGGTGGTGATGCTGAGAAAGAATATATATGGGCATTTCCATGGTGTCGAACGTGACTTTTGTACACATTTCAAGTGAAAAATATGTCATAATAAAACAAATTTAAAAAAAAAACAAAAGGCGAGCCTTATAGCTTTCAATTAGCCCTTAAATTATTGGTATTGTCAATTGTTGGGTCATTTTTAGTTCTCAATATATTAGCAAAACACCAAGGTGGTCGCACGTGACCAAAAACAGAAGTGGTTTTTGTGGCAACAAATTCAAGCGCGGATTTCAGCGAAATGGGAAGCAATGTTTTTATGTAATTTTTTTAGTGTTGTGCATTGATGTTCCTTAAAAAGGGCTAGCATTGTAGACATAAAGGATTTATATTTTTTTAGTCAATAAAAGAGATAGTCGCACGTGACATGTCGCACGTGACACTTTTTCGAACACCGTAGTTGTTTTTTTTCTGCTCTATAATGAAATACAAATAAAGAAACTATGCATAAGTCAACAAAAATATTTATTCAAACATAATAATAAAAAACTTAAAAAACTTTCATGAGTATGGTTTTGTGTAAGTATAATAAACATCTACACTGTACAACAAAACTGAAGTTTTTGCAAATCCTAAGAAGTTTCACAACGGTTTCCTAAGATTTTGGGTTCGCTGAATCCGAATCTGAAGTCAGAATTTTCGGGTCACCCTAGGTTTTCGAGCTACAGAGGAGGCAAAACCCTAACCTCTTACTGTTAATGAAATGAATATGACCGACCCCCATTACTTCTTCAAGAGGAAAATTGTTTGCCTTGGAACCCATACCCTCTAACCCCTCCGTATAGGGGCTCCCATACAAATTTTATGATTTTTATATATTTTTTATGTGAACTTCTTTATTTAAACTTATTAAACTTTAACATATTTATTTTATGAAAATGATGCCATCGTGTGTGGTTTTGTAAGAGCTTTGTACGAAATTTGTAAATGTTTGCATGGAAAATAGCGAATTCAATTGAGCTCGTATTAAAAAAATAAGTCGGCCTTAGATTTTTCTCTTCTCTCACATATCCGAAAATCATTCAAATCAGAGACTGTCACCTGGGGACATTTCCTTGTAAGATGAATATGAATATTTACGGTTGTATAAAAATGACTTGAAGTATTTTACACGGACTTTTTTTTGTTTTCAAATTTAATTTTGTATGCCCAATAGACGAGACATTATGGGCAGAAGCTGTTTCTGAGGATTTTGACACTGTTTATCGTAATAGTTTTAGTGAATAAAAGTGTTGTTTCTTAAAATAGATTGTGCATTTGGGTTATTTATTCAAAACTGAAAAAATGTTAGTTGTTTGAGAACTAAAATAGGATAAAAAAAAACTTGTATAATTGTTAACAAATTTCCTGCAGCTGGTACTTTTAATATTTCACTTCCCATTCTTAAAAATATTTGTTTTAATCAAAGACCGAAACTCGAGAAACGAAACTCGAGAACTATTAGTCAAAAGTCCTAAATTGTTTTAAACAACCGAAAATTGCATAACTTTCGTTGAGATTATTTACGGTAATGAGCAAAATTAACTACATTCCATTTAAAAAAATGCTAAAAGTAACCAAGTAAATTTTCAACAAATTATAATAAATTACAGCACATTCTTTTAGGCGCTAACCGTAAGTTACTTTCGTTTTGTTCGTTGTGCAAAGCCTATTTTTAGGTGTTTTACAAAATTGCCTTCAGCTGTTCAACACAAGTTAATCAATTAAAAATTAGGGAGTAGCAAAAGAAATCAATGCAGAGTTTAACTTTAACTTAACAAGATATCGCAGAAAAGTTTTTTTTTCAGCAAATTTCAAATTAAGCAAGGCACAAAATTTCGTTAAACACGCACACAGTTAAACACGCAATGACGGCATTGAGTGGAGCAAAATATTGTTTTGTTTTTTTTTTTAAGCTATTAAAAGCTTATCAGAATTTCGTTTATTCATATCTTAAGGTTAACCCTTTTTGTGTTGTGAGCCATACAGCCAGCGCATATAAAGTTGGCATTATGTTAAATCGTTTTGCGTCTAAAAGTATGCAACAAAGTTTTTCATGAAGCATGCTAACTTTATGCTCTGTGGGAACGTAAGTTCGATTTGCAGGCTGATAGAGCGTAAAGGTGAAGTTCTCACCATTAAAACAGTTCTTTGTCATGAAAGTTAAATGTTGAAAGCAACATAATTTAGTCGTTTGCTTAGTTGCTGATGTTGGAGCTCATGCAAGGAATGTGTGTGTGTGGGGGGGGAGGGAATTATTTTTACACATGAATTTATGGCATTATTTGGAAAATTTGACAAGATTTATAAATTTTTGTAGGTTGTTTGGAAAAGGAAGCGCTTGTTAAAATGCACATTAAGGCATAGTTTTTTGTTGTTATGCAAAAAGTATTGATTATTAACGATATTATGATGAATAATGCTGAAGGGAAAACCAGACATGGTAATTTCGAAAACAATTTTTTTTTTTTTTTGTTATGAAGGTTTTTTGAATTTGTTTGAATTAAAATAATAAATCAATAACTACGAACTAGCAGTATCTATATATTCTTTAAAAAAATAACAAAAACACAAATTTGGGGTTTCTATTTACAGCAGGGGTTGAAATAACAGTTATTTGAATTCTAATTTTTTGTTCAAACATATTTTGTTTTTCAACAGAACAAAAAAAAACTTCTGATTATGAACAAAAATTTTTGGTTTACAATTTTTTTGCTCTTTGAAAGATATTTATTTTTTTGAACAATATATATTTTGTTCAATTTTTTTGCTCATTTGAAAAATTTTGATTTTAATTTTAATAGGTTTCAAAGAAATTCATTCATTATTATTTTTTGTATATTGGATATACAATAGGCTGGGTTGATTGGTAAACTGATGTTGCTTCGTCGAATTTCGGTTCGGTATGCATAGTTATTAAAGAAAAAAAAAGGGGTCTAAGGGTGCAGTTTACCCTATCAAACCATCAATTTCGTGAATGTTTTCTTAAGAAATTTTGTTCAAATAATGTTCAACAGAAAAACAAAATATGCCTGAAATGCAATCCTTGAACCCGATTCAGCCTAAAAACGATCTTCTTTGTATACTTTTTTATACAAAAAATTTAACATACCAAATTCCTACGAAAAAAATTCACAAAATTCAAGGTACAATCTTTTCGTATATATTTGCGTATATATTTTTGACCATCACAACTGAACCTATCCATCTTATATTCACACCATGTGTTTGTGTGGTGTTTCGAAATATTTTATTTTTGTTTAATAACCCCCTATTTGGCACAAAATAGGCAAAAAATATAGAGATTTTCATATCCTCAGAATGCTCAGTTTTTGTGTACTTTTTAGTGTTGAATAAGAATACTTTCATATCAATTTTTATTACTGTAGTTTAAATACAACTCTCTTTATACTGATTTAATGGTTGTATGCAGGTAGGCGTGTCAGTGGGCGGGTTCCATGTACATGTGTACCAAGCTTTAAACTCACTTATATTTCTAAATTTGCAGCAATCATTTTATCAATTCCTGCTACGCAAATAAGTGTTGAAAGAAGCTTTTAAGCGTTTAAATTTATTTGAAATGAATATAGGTCAAAACTGTCGTAGAAAAATCTCGAAAATATATTATTAGTAAGGATTAACACTAAAAATCTTAAATATATTCTTCTTAAATCTTAAATATAAAAATATTATATAATTTTAGGATTTTTTTATGCATAAAAGAAAAAGGGTTACTTCTTCATACTTTTATACCAAAACCTTTTCTACCAATATGTATTTTATATATTCTTCTACGAACGAGAACCAAGTTCATTTATTTTGAGAACATAATTTTTTTGTTCATATTTTTTTGGTTAAATTTTGAACTTTTTATTTTGTTCTTTTTTGGATTCAATCTCTGATTTACAGTTAATATAAAACTACAAAGTTTTTTATAAATTTGCAATCAATAACGTAAAATCGTAATGGGAGAGTGAACTCCCTAATAAACAAATTTTTTTACTTTTGCACATTCTAGAAACTTTGTAGCTGCTTTGAAAAAGTGCTTCGCCATTACGACGCATACTAGCGAAAGATCGATCTCACATGAACAGACTCTTTCCCACAAGCAGTAAAGTAAAGGGTGTTTTTTTTAAAAGTATAGAACTTTAAGTTGGCAATGCTGTTTTAAGTGGCGGCCTTGAATAGACTGACTCCTGAACAACGCTTCTAAATTGTGGAAATTTATTTTTAAATAAAGGTCCTGTTCGAAATTTTTATACCCTCACGCGTACAGCGTAAGGGATAAATTAATTTTGTCACGACGTGTATAACGCCCATAAGGAGGCGTGGCCCGTATAAAAAAGTATATAAATTCTTGATCAGATGGTGACCTGAGTTGATTAAGGCATGTCCGTCTATCTGTCCGGCTGTGAACACGATTACAGCACTAATTTTCAAGCTCTCGTACTGAAATTCGATATTTGAGATTTTTTCTAAAAAACAAAGATCAAGTTCGAGAATGGGCTAAATCGGATGAAAATCACGCCTACCTTCCATACAACTCCGATAACGAAAACTCTATAAAAACAGAGGTGTGTTAGAAAAATGGGCGTCACCCACCTTCTAACACGCCTACCTCCCATAAAACCCCAAAAATTGAAAACTATATAAATAGGCTTCTGTTGAAGCTACAAAAATAAAATTAGATATTTATTAATTTCACATAAAAGTTAAGGCGTGTTTGAAAATGGTCGTCATCCACCAACGAACACGCCCACCTCCCATACAACCATAAAATTGTGAGAGGAG
The DNA here is from genome assembly GCA_958299015.1 of Tetanocera ferruginea. Lineage (NCBI taxonomy): Eukaryota > Metazoa > Arthropoda > Insecta > Diptera > Sciomyzidae > Tetanocera > Tetanocera ferruginea. Next base: position 47,683,379 of record OY282640.1, on the reverse strand, counting down.
GCGTGGTAGGTATAGAAAAGTATATATATTTTTGCTTACACTAAGGGAAAAAGTTATGTAGTCAGTACATAGACAGCTATGTAAAATCTATGCACTTCAACTTCTATGAGAACGCAACGAGAGCAGTATTTACTGAGTAAAGGGAGCGTGTACTGACTACATATCAATTTATTCACTTTTTAAAATGAATAAAAAATGTATTCAATACATCATGTTATGTATTGAATACATAGCAGACTTCAATAGATACAAGCAACGTGTACTCAATCAACGTGTTATGTAATTTTTTACAAAAACTTTACTCAATACATAAAATATAGACTCAATACACGTCCCCCTTATACGATTGAAGTGACACATTTATTCAGTACATAACATATGGACTCAGTACACGTATCTGTTGCACATCGGCACACGATTTTGCTGTTTTATGTCATTCGTTTCTTGATTTTCAAATAAGCAACACCTCTAAAGCCTGTAGAAAATCAGAGCGGGAATGAGTTTATTCACTGTACTCTAGAACAAAAGCGATGATTGGATAAGAAATAAATGGCTGGGTTTCTATAAGTAATTGCCAATTATTTTGTGAAATCTAGTCATTTCTTTATTAAGTTGTTTATTGCATTTGTTGAGAGGGTGAGAGAGAGACATGAATTGTGTATATATTCAATACATTAAATTATGAACAAAAAATATATAATGAATACATATAAATTTAAATTGCATAAATTATGTAATGAGTAAATTATGTATGTACTCATTATACAAAAGTATGCACTAAAAATATGTAATGAGTAAATTATGTATGTACTCATTACATAAAATTATGCATTTAAAATATGTAATGAGTAAATAATGTATGTACTCATTGCATAAAATGACGTACTCCAAATATGTAATGAGTAAATTATGTATGTACTGAGTCAATAATCTATGTAATACGTACATAAAATCTTTACTCATTACATAAAGTTATTTTTAACAGTTTGCGATGAGTACAGTGTGAATGTACTCACCACATATATCCATGAATTCACGACACATATTTATGCGTTGAGTACATAAAATTCTTTATTGACTACATAACCACTTAAAAGTATTATGTAGTCAATAGAGATTTCAACATGTACTCAATACATGAAAAATGTAAAATTTTTGTGTGCAGAAAACTATGCGTTGAGTACATAAATTTATGTATTGAGTCCATATGTTTTTCCCTCTGTGTAGCATCACCACCTGAGTTGATTTAGCCATGTCCGTCTGTCTGTCCGTCTGTCCATCTGTCTGTGGACACGATTGCGGCCGTAATTTTGAAGTTATCGTGCTGAAATTCGATATTTGAGATTTTTTCTAAAAACAAAGATCAAGTTCGAGAATGGGCTAAATCGGATGAAAACCACGCCTACCTCCCATACAACCCCAATAACGAAAACTCCATAAAGAAGCAAATATTCAAGCAAAACTTAAAAAAACTTAAATTCGGTATTTGTGTAACCTATGTCAAAACTAAAGTATGTTCGAAAAATGGGCGTAGTAGTTCATTTACTAACACGCCCACCTCCCATACAACTCTAATATTGAAAACTATATATAGAGCCTTGTGTCAAAGCTACAAAAGTAAAACTAGATATTTATGCGTTTTATATTAAAATTAAGACGTGATAGAAAAATTGGCGTCATCCACCCACGAACACGCCTACCTCCCATATAACCCCAAAATTGAAAACTATATAAATAGGCTTCCGTCAAAGCTACAAAAATAAAATTAGATATTTATTCATTTTATGTTAAAATTAAGACGTGCTAGAAAACTGAACGGCATCCACCCACGAACACGCCCACCTCCCATATAACCCCAAAATTTAAAACTCTATAAAAAGGCTTCTCTTTAAGCCACAGGAAAAAAATTTGATACGTTTGTATTTTATATCAAAACTAAATCGAGGAAAAAAGTGGGCGTCATCCGCATACGAACACACCCTCCTCCCATATAACCCATAAAAGTGAAAACTCTATAAATAGGCTAATATTTAAGCTACAGACCTGAAATTGGGTATTTGTGTATTTTATATCAAAACTGAGGCGTGTTAGAAAAATTGGTATCAACCACTCAAGAACACGCCCACATCCCATACAACCCCTATTATTCGTCATTGCAATAGTAACATTTCAGGGCTTCAATTTAAGATTTTGTACCATTACGCATCGGCCGTGGGGTTATTTTTACTTCGGCCGAGTCGAAGATACACCTTCTAGTTTTAGCTTCCTTTGGGTTAGACTCAATTTTTTTATTAACAGTCCGAGAGCTTATTTGCTTACAGAACGTAGCTGCAGTCCCGTCAAAATGTTAACTTCGTTAAAAATTGCTGTAAAACACGATTGGAATTTTAAATAAATTTCAGTATTTATATCGAACTGCTTGTTGACAATAGAAGAAATACATATTTAATATTTTACACACAAACTGTGATTTTATTTTAAAAGTTAAATTTATTAAAAAGGTATAAATTGTTATTTATATAAAGTGAGAATTACAGTTTCAATCTGATTGTTTGAAATCTGATAAACTAAAATTTGAAAGTGATTAATGTTCGTTCTTCTATGCTATCTGATAATGATATTCTATTGATGAAAACACTATTTTATCACATCACTTTACACTTAACATTATTATTATATAAATATATTGTCCTCCGCTTTGCATCCATTACTCCAACCTTATTTTATTTTCGAAGCGTACTATTTCAATTTAACTAAAAGGGTGCACGAAGTTATTATCCGTTAAGCTATACTGAGCTAACGTTCTAGGCTTCTTTGTTACTTCAATTTGATCTATGAATCGTATACAAATGAAATGAAAATCAATTTTTTTCTAAAAACAACTTTGCTCAACAAAAACCATATTAAATGTCTTTCAACGATGACAACTTCTACTTCATCAAGCTGTCATTGTTTTGAGCACAAAGTTTATCTATTACTATAGAAAAATAAAGCAAAACTTCATTTTCAGTTTCATCGAAATTTTTGTGCTTAACATATTTTCATTTCGTTTTGTTTTTGTTTGGATTTTGTTTGGATTCCACTCTTTCACTTTTGCTATGTTTGACAAATTCTCATAATTATCATCATAATCGTTGCTAGAGCGAGAGCGCAGGGCTTAGGATTCCCTACGAGTGGCACATTCGTTGGTGGGTTCGTTCAAAATCAGGTCAGCTAACGTGGCTGTAGTAATACCGCTGAAGTCGTCGTTATTAATATGACTTGTCAGTCAGCCAACATTAAAGTAACGTCATGTAACGTTAATTCTAAAGTAACGTAATTCAAACATAAAATGCTAATGTATTGCGTGCTTTTCGAACAATAGGTTCGGGTGTCGTTATTATTATTTGTTGTCAGCTTGTTTTGTTGGGTTGATGGATTTTTTGGTGGTTGTTGTTGCTATATTGTTATGCCTAACAACATCCATCAGCTTCGATGATACAACAAAAGTTCATTCAATTGCATTGTCGTGTAGTTAAATGAACTTTGATTAATTAAATTGTTGTATGCCGTAAATAATAATGCAAGACAACAGAAAATTTCATTACATAAACTTTTAATAATTGTTGTCTTATTCAACATAATGTTAGTGTTGAAATTTATTTTTCGACTAGCGATGAAAAAAGCATATTCATGTGAAGCATGGGATAAGCCTCGAACATCCGGAAATCATTTCCGGTCAAAATCTAAAAAGTTCAGGTGTAAAGCTTATAGTTCATGCTTTAAGTGGCGTGGATCTTAAAGATAATGTCATTAAGAGGTCATGCGAGTTTATTTGAGATTAAAAGAAATAATGTCATTAACAAACAAAAAATAGTTTGCGTAGCGGAAGTAATAACAATACGACGGAGTATCTTTTTGAATTAATTTATAAGTTTTCGAGTAGAAAAGTTAGTTTTTGGCTATGCAAATAAATAATTTTTTTTTTCTATCATTTGTCGAGCTTTTTAAATGGCCAACGAGTCCGCAAAATAATCAAAAAGTTAGTCTTTTGTTTTATCTTTTATAGGTACCTTAACATTAACATCTAAATGTCGGAAAAACATATTTTTCTTTCTATATTTTACTTGGTATGTGAGACTTTAATTACATTCCTGAATAGTTTCTGCATTCCTACCTCTAAATTTTATTCTATTAAACGAGCAATATTTATACAGTGGGTCACAGCTTATTTGAACCAGTGCTCGATTTAATTTTGAAACTGTCCTATCTTTTTAACTAAAGCAGATAACGATAAAATTTAAATGTGAATTTGTTGATGTAAGATCAACGAAGAAATATTTGAAAGAATATATGTGAAGAGTAGCAGATTCACTCTGCAGAAACCCCATCCCATTTTTTTCTGTCACTTTCTAGTTATGTTCGCTTAAGCTAATTTTTAGTATGATTTCGCTAGTTGAAGTTTCAAAATCAGATTTTTTTAAAGATTTATTTCAGACTACGTACAACAATTGAGAAGCGTGAAGAATTCCTAAGCCGTTTCAAAAAGGGAAATCCCACGGGAAAAAAATTGCTGAAATAGTAATTTTAAGCGATTCGACGGTTTGTGCACGAGAACCAAGTGCATGATAACGGCAGAACTGCACCAAACAAAATATTAAACACTACACTCAGGGAAAAAATGCTGTCTTATCAAACAAATCATGGGTTGAAATAACAGATTTCACTGTTAAATACCATCCAACATATGAAGCTTTCAAATCAACAGTCGGTTGACTGTTGGTCTATGGAACACGAAAACCGTATAAAAACTTATTTATTCAAATTCGATCACTGTTTTGAAAGTTCATGTATGGCCGAGTGTGCTAACGTGTGCGTCTAGTACTCGAGTGTCCACGGTTCAAATCCGGCAAGGCCAATAAAATTTTTTTTTGTATTTAAAATATGTTTTTTAAATAAAAAATGAAATTTGCAATTTTTTTTTTTTGCAAGATTGTAAGCATTTTATTTTGAAGGTTATTTTTTACCAAACAATTAATGAAACAGAATTATTATTATTTCAATTATTAAATTACAATTTTTGATACTTACACAGCTAGGGTTCGAACCCACGTCTCCCGCATGTCAGTCTAGTGCACATCCACTGAGCTACTGGCAACGATAATATAAATATAGCAAAACACATATAAAAACAATTGCTTAGAAAAAATTGACAATTCAATATAAGCACAAAAATATTTCAACAGATGATTTTAACAACACAAAAATACTTTGAAACGTTCATTCAACAAAGAAAATTGTTTACTTAAACGCAAATCATTCAATCGAACAGTGTTTTGAAATAACAGCGGCCGACTGTTAATATTACAGTTGATATTTTTCTGAGTGTATTGTCGAGAGATATAACGTCCAAAAAATACAGGCCAACCCGAAGATATCGGCTCCAAAACTGGCTACTGAAGTCCACGACGAATTGGGAAAGACGTGTAATGCAGAAACCGCAAGATGGCTTAATTGGAATTGTTCTTCCTTGATGGAACCGCCGCCACTGTCACCTGACCTTAACGTGATCAAAAATTTGTGGTCAATTTGGATCAAAACATCCGCAAACACCAAATTTCGAACAAAAATGATTTGAAAAACGCTATTATTGAGGAATGGGCCAGAATCACGCCACAAGTAACACAGACGTTGGTAGATTCAATGCCAAAATGACTTAAGGCTGTTGTGGACGAAAAGAGAGGCCACACTAAATATTAAAGTAACTTAAAAGTTAATAATTTTAAGCCTAGCATTAAGTGGTTCAAATAAGCTGTGACTTTAAATGTAACAGTATTTAAAGTTTGTACGTTTTTTTAACCATCGATAAATTAAATAAATTAAGGTCATTTCTTTATGTTTACATATTCACCTACAAATCTACATATATATTTTGCTAAAAATCCAATTCAATTCAATTTAAAATCGAATACATAACCAACGCTGATTTCTAATTCAGCTTAAGGGGGGACATGTCATTGGCCGTTTTTTAAATTGATTTTTTTATAATTCTGTATTTAAGTACATATTCTTAAAATTCTAAGATTTAAATTTCATGACAAAAATTCGTAGGAAAAAAAATTTCCTACGGCTTCAAAGTAGTAGGAAATTCACAGCCGGATTAGTGAGAGCGCATTTTTAATTTTCGCTTTTTTTCTTTTTTATTCACAAACTTTGGACGCGTTTATCTCGAAACTGTGTTTTTCGTACTGGGGTTCATTTTTTGACAAATTTTTTTTTGTATTTTTTAAACTTGATGACACGAGTTTTTCTTAAAAATTTTTTTCGAATTTTTATAATGCATTTTTTTCGAAAAAAAAACACACTTTCAAATTTGGAACAACACCAAAAATTGAAAAAAAAAAAATTTAAAAAAAAAGCTCCTGTCATACGATTACCAATTTTATTATTATTTTCCAGATTAAAAAAGTCATTTTTTTCCAGATCGGACAATTTTTGCGACTCCCAACGCTGCAACCACCAGAACCCGTTTTTTCTCTGTCGCTAGTTTGGAGCTCTATAAAAACATGTTGGAGTGAAAAATATATTTTTTTGAATTTTTTTCTTGTAATTTGTTCAATTCTCTACAACAACAAAAAAAATGTGGCCAGATCGGTCAGTGATCGTGGCGGCGTAGGTTCGAATCCCACGAGCGACAATTATTTGTTTTAGCAATTTGTTATTATTTTTATCAATTTGAATCAGTGATTATATTTTTCAATTTATTTTATTTTTTTTTTTGCTTATTTTTATGAATACGAATCTATATAGCTTCATTGGACCAACAGAAAAATTTATATTACTTATTTTTATTACTTATATTACTTATTTGTTATATTTGGAAGAAGATTTATAACTTTTTTTTTAGGTTTTGGTTGATTCAACAAGCTTTTTAATTCATAAAAATACATAAAAACCAATAAGAAAATAATTTTAAATACATATATCAGCAAAGAAAAAAAATTGATAAAAGTAATAAAAAATGCTAAAAAAAAGTGTCGACTGGGTTTAAATCCCACCAAGCCGCCATTATCTTTTCTGGCAAAATTCGTTCATTGTAAAAAAATAATTGCAAAAATTATTGTCGGTCGTGGGATTCGAACCCACGCCGCCATGATCGCTGAATGCTAAATTCGTTCATTGGCAAACAATTTTATTTTTGCCGAAATAAAGAAAAATTATTGCACGGTTGCCATTTTCATTAAAAAATTGTCTTCTCTCGCTAAAAAATCTTTCTTTCCCTCTCTTCTCTTTATACATATGTCTTTGGCCTTTGCATTCAATGCACTATGAATTAGTTTCAGGCGGAGATGCATAACGGAATCAAAATTTTTTTAAATTTCGTGTAGCATGATAAGTAAATTATCGAAATTATTTCGTATTTGTATAGGGATAAAAATACCAAAACCAATTTCATTAAGTTGAAAAACAAAATTATCACAAAATAAAAAAGCGTTTCACGTTTTTTTAAAAATATTATCTTATATGTTGTTTCTAAGAAAAAGTCGCATATTGAAAGCATTTAAATATGCGGTGGGATTCTGAGTGGAGCTCGGCCGCCCAGGTACTATAAAGTTTCACAAGGACATCTCTAAGATATTTTTGAAACTAGAAGCTCTATTGCATTTTATGAAAGAAATACTCTGACTTTCAGTCCAAGCGTGACCTAGGATCAACAACGCGAATATGACGAAAATTTAATTTATTTAGGTATATTTTCCTCTCACGCTGTGGTACCGCTGGTAGGTACTAAAGTCGCAATATGGGGTACCATACAAAAACAGACAGATAAGACAACTAACAGGCCAAATAGCAAGAAATAATTTACTCTGAAATAGCCGTTTTCAATGATAAGAACACTTTCAGGAATGCATCACATTTTCCTTAAAATGTGCCTTGTAAATTAATCAGTTGGATTAATTTACCAAAGGTAGTCATCATCAGATTTGGAGATAATTGTTCTCATTATCACTGCAATCCAAGAAATGCGATGGACACATATCCTGCTCTATGTGTACGGCTGCCGAAGATAATCGCCCTCGCCGAGGCTAGTGGAGCGATACCAAGAGTAGAGGAGGGTAGAGAGTCTGAAAAGCGTGAGTGCGAGATGACAGGAATGAGGCTCGATATTTTTTCGAACAAATAACACGACAGCCGATTGTTTAAAAACCATCTTATGACAGATATCCGGAACATACTGATGCGGTGGAGAAAACACTTCTTTAGTCTTTTGAAAGGCGACGCTCACAACAATCCCGCCAATAGAGATGATATTTTGGAAACACCAATTATAGATGACAGCGTTGAAGTTTCACTGCCCGACTATAACCCAATAGCATGGCTTAAAAAGATCTCATTATAGACGAGACCTTATCAATATGGCTCAGACCTGGAAAAACTAACATCAACCAGATGATTACGATACGACAAATCTTGCAGAAGACCCTAGAGCAAAGATAATTCGTCTCTGCAGGATGACACTGAGCAACACCATCACCGCAGTAAAAATCGGAAAGGACCTTCCCCCCTCATTTGATCTCGAATGAGGTTCCACACAAGGTGGTTTCTTGTCGTCCGACATTTTCAATGTAATTATGGAGAAGATCATCTGAGCTGCGTGTCTGAGGAAATATATCTTCTGTAAAAGAAAATGTGGCTGAAGACCCAAGTTTGTCAACTCCGCAACGCACCCAGAAATTAAGGTTAAGACCCGTTTTGGTGGATTTTCTATTTTAATTTTCATCCATACAAAGTTCAGGTCAGAAGTCTGCAAACCATGGATATCGCACGACATACCCCGATTTGTTATGGGCACAATAAGCATTTAATAATACTTTCTCGAAACAAATTTTCTTCAATGATATGGCCCATATCACCCTAGGTGCATCTGAAAATCCCCAAGCGGTTACACTGTTCAATAAAATCAATTTTGTTTTTCAAAATAACAAAGTTCCGACAACGGGTTCTGCTAGAGAAGACCAAAAAACAAGAAATATACGTGTATCGGCGTTTTGAAAGTTTACATCTGAGTTTTATTTTAGGGGATTTTAATTTTCCCCCTTTTTGCAAGTTTTTATGGTGAATCGTATTAGGAAACCATGTCACCCTTACATTTTAGCTAAAAGATGTAAAAAACATTTTAGACTTATGTAAAAAAACTACGGGAAACATTTTTGTAGAACATTTTCAACCTCTAGCTCTTCAGTGTATGGATTTTTTTGTCCTTTCTTCACAAAGTGGCAAAAAAGACCAGTGGGGTTTGTATGGGATCGTTTTTGCAAATTTTTTCAAGAACATGCAACGTTTCTGGGTAACACTTTAGGGTATACCTATAGCATTTATTACTGGTCGTTCAAAAATAATACATATGCTCAAATATTAGATATAATGTGAGCTAAATGTATATCTAATTTAGGTTTTTTTCACTATTTTATTAATGTTACAAAATAGCAAAATCTAAGAACAAAAAAATTGACATTTTCATATGAGAAAATCAATCATAAGCTGTTTATGTTGTGCCTGCTGCTTTCGTTGTTTTGGCTTGTGTTGTTGTTGTTTTTTACGGTTCTCTACTCAATGCTGAAGGGCATTAGCGTATTGGGTTTTTTTATGTATAGTGTTTCCCAATAGGAGTGATCTCATTTTGACAGCTCGTGGCAGCCATATTCTAATATGGATTTTGACATTTTTAAGCAAATATGTTCAGTTTGGTTTGCCATTTGATCATGACACGTTTAATTTCGGTCAACGCTTGCAAATTGTTCAATTTCTTAGGCAAATTAGCATTCTCCTGTTCTATTGTAAGAGCGCTTCATGCAAAAAATGGTCGTCATTCTGAAGGCGCTGAGGGTTAATCGCACAATAACAAAATTGTCACTATTAGAGTGAGTCAAATCTACAAATCAATCACCATTGTATGCCTAAAAAATTAACCCTTTGATGTGAATTATGGTACGGTGGAATAATCGGACCTTGTTTCTTTCGAAATGAGGCAGATATGCCGTTACCATTAATAGCGAGCACTATAACATGATGCCGACTGATTTTTTTCACCGGAATTTGATGATATTGATGCGGACGATCTTTATTTTCAACAAGACGGTGCCCGCCTCATACTTCTCGACTTAAGACGGCTTTATTGCGTCATAAGTTCGGCAAGTCGTTAATTTCGAGAAATGGGCACATCGCTTGGCCGTCTAGATTGGATTATTTTCTTTGCGGTTACGTTAAGTCGAATGTTTACAGAACGATGCAACAACTCTTGAGGCTCATCAATGAGGCAACTCCGAAATAATTCAAGGAGTCTTCGAAAATTGGCGTGAGTGGATGGCCGTATGCAACCAAAGCCGTGGTGGCCATTTGGCCTATATTTTTTTTTCAAATCATAAATGGCATAAAATTATCTTTCAAATAAAACAATCAGAACCATTTTTGATCGAAAATTGTGTGTTTTATTCAAATTTCAAGTTAGGAGGTTCTTATTGGGAAACCCTTTACATGTCGATTGGCCTACGAGATCGTGTGATTTGACGAGTCTGAACTTTTTTTGTGGAATTACGCAATAGATCGTGTTTATGTGATCAAATCGCAAACTTTAGAGCAATTAAAAATCAACCTTCATCAAGTCATGACTGAGCTTGTGGCCGAATTGTGCAGAAATATCATCGAAAATAACCGCAAAAAGATTGACTCTTGCAAAAGTTACCAAGGAGAAAATTGGAATGATATTTTATCCAACGTGTAATAGTTCAAACATTAGGGGTTTTCACGATGTGGTGTATTTTTGATTAATTCTTATAAAATTTAAAATATTTGCAATGCATTGTGAACAAACCTTCACTAAAGCCAGGGTAGTTCATCATTTAGCAGTACGAGAAAATAAAAGAATTGAAACGAAGCACTGAATTAAATTAACTTTTATTAAATAAACACACAACCTAGCCTTTACATTCACTCACGGAGGAGTCAAAAAGCTTTTGTGTTCAGTTGATCAAATATACAACGAATTTTACAAAGAATACAACAGGATTTCGTCAATGTATTTTTGCTACTGGATGGTATTTTGAACACTGTACGTTTCATGTATCAAAGTTATCAAAAATACCCAAAACAAGGGCAAATACGACATCGTGAATACCCCTATTATAACGAAAAAATTATCGAAATTATGAGTGTTTTTTTTTTAATTCTTTTAAAATACTTTTCGAAGGCGAAAATGGATACAAGTAAGGTAACTGAGATTTTATTTTGGGGTACAAATTTGTTTAAGATTTTGGCATTATTGAAAGTATTAGAGGAAAAAATTTAATTTTGCTTTTTTTAAAAAATATATTTTGGAAATGGAAACGAGGTTTAAGAAACAATAAATTTTATAATTTTTTTGAAAATATTATTGTATTTTATGTAGATATCTAGAAACTTTGGCTATATTTAAGCTGGATGTTTTCTTTTAGAGCGACGTGAAATTCGTTCATTTTTCAAATTAATTTTTCTTCATTACTTTGGGATGTGGGATGTGGGTCCACTTTACTCCTGAGGGACTCATATGTGGTGAAAGTGTCATATGTGTACTTTAACTTTATAGTTAATTTATCTGCAAGTATTTGCAATTTTTAAAAAACATGCTCGTTTTCAGCACCAACTTAAATGTAATCTTTCATATTATTCTTATAAATGTTCAAATAATTTCGCAAGTATGTGCAGTTTTAGTGTACTTTTTACAATTTTGAATAATGAATTTCTATGAAAAATGGGCGAGGATCAAAATTTACAAAAACAAAAACAAATATCAACTCAAAAACGCAAATAATCCAGGATTTTCACTCAGTTTCCCCGAAAACTTCGCTTGTGCGCCAGTGAGATGCCTTATCTTAGAGTAAGTTTACGAAATGAAGATATAAAGGTCTTCAAGAGAGTCATTAAAAGTTCAAAAGAGGTCATTTGATGTAAAAAAAACAAAACAACATTTAAGTAATAAACCAATAGTAACTTGCTTGGCGGAAGCAATAACAATTATTGTACGCTTGTGTATTGAAGATAGATAGATAGATTTGTTTTTGTGTTTTATTATTTTTTAATTATGTTCAATTAATATCTGTCTTATATATAGAAAATACCTGTTTGCACTGCCCTCATTTTGTCTTTACAAATAAACCCATTAGCAGAAGCATCTCAAATTACAACGTGTTAACTTTGTACCAATTCAAACCTAACTACCAACATATACCTATGCATGTGTAACTAATAAATAACTCAGACAAATGAGCTGCTTTGCCATATTTATTTGACATCATTTGGCATTTTTATGGCCTTTTCGCCCTCAAGTCTTCGAGTCAGTCAGCTTTACAATTGAAGTCATAAATAAAACGAAAGCCTAAGAAACACTCTTAAATCAATGAATATCCAACCTTAAGACTGGCAGCGAACCAACCAACCAACACCAGCAGCGACAGCAGCTCTCTTGGGGGTTAAATACACCTGCCTACAACCACCACCACCCTTATTAAGAAAACAAAAATAAATAAGAAACAAAAAAATAAAATCCCTCACAAGAGTTGAGCACATAATTCAATTTAATGCTTTAAATTCGTTTGAAACCGAAGAATAAAAAAAAACAGAATTCCTTCAAATTCTAACTCAGTTGTTGTGCCGGTCATTTATATCGGTCGCTGTCTTTCCCGGTAGGAGCTGATGTTGTCATAAACTATGCAAACACGTGTGTTCGCGGTCGAGGTCGTCGAGTACTTCATAAAATAAATGCCAGCCACACAAAATAGAGTGAGTAAAATTTTTAAGAGAATACCTTCATAAAATTGCCCTCCGGCGCAAATATTTACAATCGGCAAACATTGACTTTTGGCTGATGCGCTTTTCTCGGTCTTGCCCGTTTATTGTGGTTTTTTTATGTCTTCTGCTGCTTTGGTTCTGGTCGTTTTGGAAATGTTTCAATTTTGTTAATGTTGCCATTTGAAGCACTCTTCGATGCATATTTTTTTTTTTACTTTTACTAACAACATTTATATAAATTTATGAATTTAATATCAGTCGATATGATATGTTGTAGAAAATTGCAAAATTTTACTGGAGTTTATGTGAGGTTATGTAGAAAATTTTATTTTTCATTTCAGGTAGGCATCATAAAGTGTAAAATATGGTACGATAGAAAATCGCTATATGAAATATTAAAAATGGTACGTTACAAGGTAGCCCCATTCGACGACTTCGTGTGTGAACTAAGAAAGCTCGAAGTTCATTAAATATTTTATGATAGAAAAAATATTGTAAACGAGCGATGAAAATATGTAACATAAAATGCATGTTTTTGAGGCCATTAGAGGAAAGAGCACTCTAATGGTTATAGCCATGAAGCTTTTCAAATTACAAACAGCGCAATTTTTGAATTTCTGAATCGAATTAAGGGTGTAACCCACTTTAAAACAATTCCTAATATTTAAATGTTCTTATTCTGTTTCATGGCACAATATTAGCACAGCACAATTTTTTGAAAATTGTATAAAAATTTAAAATTTAATTAATAGAAAAAGTATGAGAAACCTATCTTTAAGAAGCTGATATAAGAATCAAATCGATCGAGTCATTTGTTTTCTACCTTTAATTGCAATAAATAAAAATGCATGTCCGATAAAAACTTGTTTTAAGTTTAAACTCCTTCATGGGCTGTTTGAGCCCATGAGAGAGAATAAAAGTATAGGTAGACATCAGGTTTTTTTGAGGTAATTATTGAGTTTGATTTCACGAAACGAGGATGAAAATATATCGGTGGAGGAAAATACCTTATTATCATCTCTAGTACGTCGAGGTAAGATAAGATCCATAAGTCGTTCTGTGGTACGTTTCGTGGAAATGGAACTGACTACGGAAGGATCTTGTAGGTATATGGAAGATGAGCATTCTTAACAATTCCGAGCATTTTATACTGTTCTGGACAAGATCTCTAACGAGTACAATTGAAAATGCAATTCTTCTGCATTCAAAAGTACTCAAGACAATAAAGGCAGATATATTTTTATATGGAAGTGACTTAGGTAAATTCCTATTTAGTTGATATACCATTATAACGCCTTAAGTCGTTAAAAATAAACTAGTAAACCTGTTGCCCGAATTCGAGCAATTCAATAAAAATTAAATGTTAGCAACATTATAGACGCTTAATTTATGATATTCTATTCAAGCAGCTTTTTCCTCAATACCGATATATTCAGTCTCAATAATGATCATCATCTGAATGCTTAAAAATTATGATCTGACACTAAAATGTTAAATTAACCTGTCAAAATACGAAGACGGACAACACTAATATAACTATCGAGATAGATATTATTACAATTCAACAACATCACTGCTTAACTTTTAAAGCTATAAAACATAACTAATTTAAATAAAAACGAATTATAAAATAGATTTTAGAAAAAAAGAAACAGTTTCGATAGTATCGTAAGTGTAGACATAGAATTCCGTTTAAGTTGTAACCTCTTCTACTTTGTCTCTTTGGTCCGATTGTTTTGTTCATTTTGCACGTATTTTTATTGATCTTCCAAAAATTAAAAAATAATTGAATAACACTCAATTATGGACTACTTATCGATACCAAAACAAAAAAAAGCTAAATAGTAAGTATGATTAAATGAGCTAGCAAACAGAAACAAGCAAAATTTCAAATTTTTTCGATCATTTTGTTAAGTTTGACAGGTTGAGTTTATTGACTTAGTTGAAAAGAAGGCGAAGCAAATGTACTTTCCATTGGTGCCACTTTCGTCTCTGCCCGATATATAGTTTGCGAGCTACAGTCAGTTTAACTACTAATTTCAAATTAAAATTAAGACCCCGATTTTTAAAAAATCGTATGGTTACTATATTTCACATTAAGCACATGTCCTTTCCTCTCGTCTCTGTCTGATAGCTAGCTACACTTTCTGTTCTATGTATAGTTTGCAAACTACACTCGCTAGTGCTAGTGGGATGTGGAATCGAAATTAATTTGCATTAAAAACAAAAATTAAAATTTTACGCCATCTATTGGGTAAAAGCATAATAAGAAATATGATCCAACTCCTTTTTTTCATAAGAGTTAAATCTAACCGGATCACAGACCCATTTCGCTAAATTTGACAGATTGAGTTCATTGACTGAGTTGAAAAGAGGTTCATGAACTCTGGTTTCAAAATAGTATACTAGAACAGTAGTGCATACATAAACCCCAATGCGAACTAATGCTTACAGTGCTGCCAAAGCGAACCAATCAGTTCGTGCAAAACCAAAGCATACAACCATAAACAACGAAAGAAAAACAAAGAAAGCAGCAGGCACATAAGCAGCTGATGATTGATTTTCTTATATAAAAACATGCATTTTTCTTCTTATATTTTACTATTTTGTGACTTTAATATAATAGTGACAAAATCCAAAGTTAGATATTCATTCAGCGCAGGATATATCTGATATTGTAGTATATATATTATCTTTGAACGAAGAGTAATAAAGGCTGTAGGTATACTCTAAAGTATTCGCCAAAAACGTTGCCTAATGACCTTGAAAAAATCTGTTTAAACGACCCCATACAAACCGCGCTGTAAGACGTAATTCTACGTCAAAAATTACTACTAAGCTATAACTTAAAAATTAATTTAAAATACTTACAGAACACCTACAACATCAATTTATAGCATATTCCGATGAAAAAACGCCAAAAAACCCAAAAGAGAGTTGTTTGCTCGGAAAGTGGAATTTTTGATTTTGAAACTGCATTTTTCGGACAATTGACATTTGAGGAATGCATAAAAGATAATTTTGGTTAAAAATTTTTAATTTTGAAATAAATTAAAATTCGATCAATTCATGAGCTCTTCTTAAACTAAATTTCAAATCGATTAAATAGCGGATTTTTGCACAAAAATTTTATTTCTGTTTTAAAAGGTTGGCAACCCCCTGAAGTGAAATCACAATTTTTAAAAGTGGTTTGCACAATTTCAGCCAAAACCTGATTAAATGACATCTGAATCGATAAAATCGGTCTATTGGTCTGGGAGGAGTTGAAGTCACAAAAAAAACCTTAGCCTATTAATTATATAGATACGCAGGATGATTAAAACAGATTTGTGGCTATAACTTTTTATTGGTTGGAGCTATAAATTTTCTTCAAATATATTGCTCTTGAAGCTTGTTGAAAAATTTAAAAATATAAAAACAACATTTTAAAAAAATGAAATTTCGTGCAAAAAATCTTTTGCAAATAAAAACAATCACCTTGTTTTTTCGATGACGCATAGTATTTATTAATTTTTTTGCCATACAAAAACAAATTCGCCTTAAAAAAACTCAATATAATAAAAGAAAATCAAAAATGCAAATTTGAATTTTTTTTTATTTTTACAACAAAAACAATTTTTATACCATTTTTTGCGAAAACATTCAATTAAGTGGACTCTTTTTAAAGGCAATGATTAAAATATAAATTATAAAGTAACGGTAAAAATGTTAAAATTTTTTTTAAGTCAATTAATTGCATTTAAATACAAAAAAGAAATAAATTACATTTTTTATAAACTGACAGTGATATTCGCTTCCAAATATAGAACGTTAAATTTCAGAAAGTTTTTTTCTCTGTATTGGCGTTTGGTAAAAATACACGTTAAACAACTACAGGCAATATTAAGAAAATTCATTAAAAATGCATCTAGTTAGATAATTACTGTAATTGTCAACACATTTCAAAGAAAATTGAACAAAAATTTAGAAAAAACAAAAAAAATTTGAGAACCGTTAAAATTTGCCTGAGTTGTTTGCTCGGAAAGTGGAATTTTTGATTTTGGAACTGCATTTTTCGGACAATTGACATTTGAGGAATGCATAAAAGATAATTTTGGTTAAAAATTTTTAGTTTTGAAAAAAATTAAAATTCAATCAATTCATGAGCTCTTCTTAAACTAAATTTCAAATCGATTAAATAGCGGGTTTTTGCACAAAAATTTTATTTCTGTTTTAAAAGGTTGGGAACCCCCTGAAGTGAAATCACAATTTTTAAAAGTGGTTTGCACAATTTCAGCCAAAACCTGATTAAATGACATCTGAATAAAATAAAATCGGTCTATTGGTCTGGGAGGAGTTGAAGTCACAAAAAAACCTTAGCCTATTAATTTTAAGATATAGAAATAAAAACAAGAAAAAACCTGGGATTGAAAGACCTGGGATTGAACCCAGGTCAGTCGATTACTAACCGTGAACGCTAGCAAGCTCAGCTAATCATGAATTTCCAAAATAATGATTCAATTTCATTAACAACGTGTACCGTGTTCTATAAACAGACCGGCTACTGATTAGGTCCAAAGGTATCTATGAGATGTTAATTGACACTTGCCGATGTATTTTTGAACCGGTTCTAGGATTGGTCCAAAGGTATCTAGCCGGTGTCAATTTACCCCTGTTAATGACAACGCCATGTAAAAGGAACCGGTTTGTTTCATAACCGTTGGTGGCAGAATTGGGACCGGTTACTATCACTTTGGAACCTATCACGTGATAGGTTCTGAACCGGTTCTTTTGTCCGTAGTGTACTGCCCGCAGTAAACACTGCTTAATTTTATTATCGCAGTACAGCACACGTACACACAAAACTCGTTTGGCAGAAATGTACATAAAGAAACATGCTATTTATAGTGGCTTTACATTGGATCACTTGCTGGCAGATATGATTCGCATATAGTTGATAATGAATAATGAATAAGTATTGCAGAAAGTGTCAGCTTAGGTATGTCGAGTCCGGTTTAGCGTTGCCAGAATGTGAAAAATGTACCAAAACTGGTGTGAAAATGTGAATTTTGCACCAACACTTTTTTTTAAATTTTCCAAAAACTTAAAGGATGTGTTTGGTATTAGATACTTTCAAAAATGTATTGAAATCATCGATCTCAATAAGGCTCAACCTATTCTTTTGAGTTTTAACAGTTGAAGCCGCTACATTATTTTTTTTTTGTTAATTTTGGAGTTTCGTTTATAATAATAATGTTAATAATATACAAAAGATTTTTTTCTCCCAAAATAAGCATAGCAGAAAACTTTTTGTTGTTGTTATCTGTTAAGTGTTTTATTATAAAAAATTCGAGTTTTTTTTTAAAAAAATTTTAAATTTTAAATAAAGTAACCGTTAATTTTCTACTGTTGTTTTATCTTTAGCATAACAAAATTATGCACTTTTTGGTGCGTCATTAGAATAGGTTCATCACATTCATTTGAAGAAATCGAAATGAAAAACTTTTATTTTTTATCTCAACTTATTATTTTTGTTAAATTTAATCATTTTTCATAACGAGTGCTATTTCCTTTGCTAAATAAAGTTTGAAAATCCGATTCGGAATTGAATCATAAAGTTTATCCAAGTACTTCAAGGAAATTTCACTCCAAGCCACTTTAATGGAAGAAATGAGTGACTCTTGGTCTTCAAACTGTTAACCGGATTCGTACACATTCCGAAGTAACCAACCCAAAACATTTTCAATAATGTTAAGGGCCGGAGGGTTTGGATTCCATGATATTAGTTGAATTTTTTGTTCACTGATCCAGCTTTTAACGAAACGTGCCGTATGAATAGGAGTGTTATAATGTTGGTAAATCCTTTCCAAGGATCCAAATATATTTTGAAACCTTGGTAAATCTTAGTCTAGTATAGCTTTATACATATTTCCCGTCATTCTGCAAGTTGGAAACTTCAGCTCAACATATGATATGGAGGATATAGCCCTCCAAACAATTACACCGCTATAGCTATGATGATGAGTTCAAAATCATTTCTTCTTTCGCAAATTATGAAAATAATAGTTAAAATCAGCTGCTTCATCCAAATTGAACTTCTTTTTGTCAGAGAAAACTACCTACTAGCATTACTGGCGAATAATTGCTCTCTTATCTGCAGCTCATACCGCCGAATAAGTACACCTATTCATGTTTTTTCCATAATCGGTTTTATTTCTTAAAAAATTGCATACTAAGTTTTGACTTCTTCCGATTTTGCTAGCGATTTCATGAGTCCTTAGGTTTTGTTTCTTGTACACCTCAATTTTAAATTTTTTCTTCGTATTTTAAGCTTTTCCGCGTCCCATTTTGCCACAATATACTCTAAGCACTTTTATAAATTTTATTAGTACTGATTTTTTTTGTAATTGTGACAAAAATTGAAGATATTAACTGTGAACCTATTCTAATGACGTATCAAAAAGTGTATAATTTAATAATGATAAAGCTAAAACAACACAGAAAATTGACGATACCTTTACTAATAATTTTTCTTTGCATAACTTTTCATAATAAAACACTTAAGAAAATACAACAGCAATAAGTTTTGTGTTATGCTCTTTTTGTGAGAAAAAATCACTTTTATCTCATTGAAACAGTGAACATATTCTGCTGACGGCGAGTGTATATATTTTATATCAAAACTAAGATGTGTTCCAAAAATGGGCGTCCATTAAAATTATCTTGAATAAGAAAAATTGTTCTATATCTGTATTGATATCACAAAAGAAGCTACAGACGACAGCATGAAGCGATCAAAATGTTTCCGATGTGCATTTCTAATCTTTCTTATTCGAGATACAAAATACAAGCGGATCAACATGATGAGACCAAATGTATGGAATTTTGTAACCATTTTCAGACAGTTGAAAGGTAGGATATCAAAAACAAAAGTGGTGTATTTTAACCATAAGAATTTCGGTTCTTAATTAAAAAAACTTAAAAAAAAACTTAAACTTGCGATGCCAATATGTCTTCGAGACGACCTTTGCCAGAGGTCATTGTCAACATGCTCCACGAATCCATTTCCTAGCATAAAAACAAGTAAAGAAAGTCTAAAGTCGGTCTAGACCGACTATGAAATACCTTAAACCTACGTTTCCATTAAAAAAACAAATAATATTAATGAAAATGGGCGTGTCCGTGGAAGGATGAAGCCTATATTTTATATGCATTTAAATGTTGAAGAAAAATTTACAAATACCAAGTTTTATTCCTGTAGCTCACAGTTAATGCCTTTATTATGCTTTCGCTATGGGAGTTGGGAGTGTTCATGAACGGATAACTCCCAATTTTTTAACACACTTTAGTTTTGGTATAAAATACATACATACCAAATCTGATCTCTCTATGACAAACATAATCATATTTATTCAGTTTTAAACTATTTGGGTTGTATGGGAGGTAGGCGTGTCTGTGGCGGATGACGTCCATTGTCCAAAACCATCTTTGTTTTGTCATAAAAAACATACGTGCCAAATTTTATTTCGGTTGGTTAAACATAGGCTTATTTATTGCGTTTTCAATTTTTGGGTTGTATGGGAGGTGGGGGTGTCCGTGAGCGGACTTCCCATTTTCGAAGACATCTTTGTGTTGATACAAAACACATACGCACCAAATTTTATTGTTGTAAGTTAATTATGAGCTTAATTATGCAGTTTTCAATTTTTGCGTTGTATGGGAGGTAGGCGTGTCCGTGGGCGGATGATGTCCATTTTTAAAAACCATTTTTGTTTTGTCATAAAAAACATACGTGCCAAATTTTATCTCTGTTGGTTGAACAGAGGCTTATTTATTGCGTTTTCAATTTTTGGGTTGTATGGGAGGTGGGCGTGTCAGTAGGCGGATGACATCTATTTTTCAAAGACATTTTGTGTTCATACAAATCATCATATTTTGGTTTAATTATGAGCTTATTTATGCAGTTTTCAGTTTTTGCGTTATATGGAAGGTAGGAAGGTAGGTGTCCGTGGGCGGATTCCAAAAATATTCAATAGTGCAGATCCTTGGGCTTATGTGACCATGTGAACAAAGTTTCATCTAATTATCTCAACTCCTTCTTCTTATCCTGTGTATACGGGCAACACACAGACGGACGGACGGACATAGATAGCTCGACTCACGTGGTGACGCTGATTAAGAATATATTTACTTTTCTATACCGGACTCGCTTCGTTCTATGCGTTACAAACGTATGCACAAAATTAATATTATAAAACCCTGACCTTTCAGGTTTAGGGTATAAACAGCAAAGCGCCAAGACCTGATTGGATCCTTAAATTCTGGTTTCTTATTACAATACCAAGCTTTAGAATTAGGCTTTTTGACGATAAAATCAATATGATCTTTAAAATTTAGTTGGGGATTCAGAATGATTCCTAAATTGTTCTTACAAAAAATTTGATATTTTTATAAACAATTCTATCAAGTGCTAGCAGTTAATTTTTTAGTGATCAACTATTGAATATGGAGATCGGGTGAAAGTGCGATATTGACACTTAGAGATGTTAAGTGGCAAGTCATTTACTAGGCACAAAGGAGAAATTGCAATTAAATCTTCTTGAAGAAGTTGACAATCATCTGCTATTTGATTGGTCGAAACAGTTTGAGATCGTCAGCAAAAAGAACGCATTTAGAATGATTTACTACTAGAGGAAGGTCGTTGATAAATAGTAGAAACAATAACGGACCAAGATCGCTTCTGAGCGAAAGCCCCGAAGTGACCTCGATCAGGCTAGATGTTGTGTTATTGATTTTGACAAAATGGATTTGGTTTTGTAAGTAAGATTTTATCCAACTAAGTAAGTAAGGTGAAAATGACGTCCGTCTGTAAATGATTTTCCATAAAAATACCCTGCAAACATTTGGAAGATTAGATCATTTGGCGACGCGCTAGCGATTGGCCTAAGGGATCTTTGGAAGATGGATAGCTTTTCGATCGCCGAAGCCATGAATGCGCGATTCTCGAAAATTTTCAATACTTCCTTCGCTCATTCTGGCAATCGCTGGAAGATGGATCGCTTTTCGATCGCCTAAACGATGAATGCGCGATTGACAAAAAATGTTCAAAATCTTCCTTCGCTCATTCCGGTGATCATTGGAAGATGGATCGCTTTTCAATCGCCCAAGGGATGAATGCGCGATTCAAAATATTTTCAAAATCTTTCTTCGCTTATTCTAGCGATCGTTGGAAGATGGCTTTTTAAAAAGCTTTCTAAATCTATCATTGGAATATGGAGCAGGCTCTGAAAAATCATTTAAAAAAATCAAAAAAATTTAACTTGTAAGCAACTTTATGGAACTGCTTGTTCAAACTTGCAACAAATTGAAACGTTCAACAACTTTGCAGCAAATCGCAGACGACCTCTAAAAGTGAGGTCTTGGCCATTTGCCATGTTTTGTCAGTAAATCACTTGAGACCCCTTCTGCCGATTCGTGAGCGAATTCCTGGCGAAACGCCTAATATTCTTCTCGGCGATTCGTTGGCGAATCTTCCCGGCGAATCGCTTAAGATTCCTTTCGGCGAATCGTTCGCGACTCTTCCTAGCGAATCGTCTAAGCCTCATCTCGGCGATTCGTCGGCGAATCTTCCAGAGGAATCGCTTAAGACTCCTCTTAGCGATTCGTAGGCGAATCGCTTTTATGGCCCAGCTGCTTACATTCGGCTATACCCGGAAGACTCTCAGAAGAGCTCGCCGGCGATTGTTTCATCTTACAAGCGATTCGCTCGAGATTCTCAGGCGATTGAAAATGTTTGCAGGGTAATAATAAAAAAATGCTTCAGAAAAGAAAAAGTGTGAATGTATGTATTTATTCTACTCAAAAAATCATATAATATTTTTGACTAAGAAAATAAGTTTTTCGTTCATACTATTCTCAAACAGTTTCCGTATAGTGGCGAGTTTATACATCGGTCTATAGTTTATGATCTCATGTTTAGGCAATGATTTATAAGTGAGATTAGTACGATATGCGAAATTTTCAAGAGTGTCATAATATGCCAAATGCTAATGACTTGCTATAAATTAATGAAAATGGAATTATTCAAAGAAATCGGTAATAAATCAATAGGGCTCTCACTCGTGTTGCTTTCAAGACTAACTAGTACATAATGCACGTTGGATTCTTGAAGGGAAACATAATTCAAATCAATAAACTAGGAGGTATATAGCTTGAAACTTGAGACTCTGATGAATATATTGATTTAAAGTAATCCGCAAATAGATAACAAGTGTTTAGTGTGTCATTGGAAGTTTTGTTGAGATAAGTCATTTCTGTTGGGAGGTCGTTTGACTTTCTTTTTTGGCTAAATGAGGAATATAAGTATATGGTTGATCCTTGTTGTTGAAAGCTCCTCGAGGTTATCGAAGAAGGGTTTCCCAATGTACTACATCTTCATCTTTCAACAGTTTTAAAAAATATAAACTTAAAATTTTTTATACAACTTCTACTATATTTGGGCAACGAGACTTACAAGGTAGTCCCACAAGGTCTTTTCTTTTCAATGACAGTGAAAACGTAAGTTTCTTTGCACACTTGAAGCTAAACACATTTTAGAAGTAACTCTCTTCGGCAGCGCTGCAAATTGATGAATGCTTGCATTTTTCCCTCATTTTAAATTGTTTCCGGCATTGAATAATTATAAATTTAAGGCACACAATAAACAAAACTAATGACGTTCTGTCATTTGTGTTGACAATGTTAGCAAATTTCCCTGGTTAATCCTTTATTGAGATTAAAATTTAACTGATTTTTTTAACTGCCAGTTAGCTTCAACTTTAAAACGAATTTTTAATTTTAGATATTAATACCACACTGTTTTAACTGCCAGTAAGATTTAATTCATTTAAGGAGTTTAAGTGAGTGAGGCTACTTTTATTTCTTTGATAGCAACCAGATCATTAAAAAAACTTACGAGGTTTACTACATAATTGCGGCCGGACATATACAGTAGAGTGGGTCGAAAAAAAAAGTTTGAAAAAACCACCCCCTATTTTAAAGTTGACCTCGAGAGGAATCCGAAAACAAAAAAATTTTTTTTTTGGACCACCGGAAAAACAGCCAAAATGGTCTTTTTTGCATAACTTAAGCATTACATGTCAGATCTTAAAAAATATGTCATTGAAAAGGGCATTACGAGCACTACAATGTCTTCTTGGAACATTTTTACTTTTGAGGTCATATTCAACTAGTAAGCCCCATTAGCCCGATTTATCCCCCTTAATTTTTTTTTTCTCATAAGATTAAAGCCTTCAAATTTGTTTAATTTGTGTTAAAAAAATTATTTATTAATTTTCTTTTACAATTTTGTTTATGTTATATAATTGTTCGTTGAGTAAACTTAAAGTAAATTTTTTATAAAAAAAAGGATTGTATCAAATATTTGAACTATTATAACTTCTTTGTTTTTAAACTGAATAAATAATTTTTTGAACACAAATTAAAAAAATTTGACGGAGTTGAGTTATATGGGAAAAAAAAAAGAAATTTAAGGGGGTCAATCGGGCTAATGGGGCTTACTAATTGAATATGACCTCAAAAGTAAAAATGTTTTAAGAAGATATTGTAGTGCTTGTAAAGCCCTTTTCAACGACATATAATTTTTTAAGATCTGACATGTAATGCTTAAGTTACGCAAAAAAGACCATTTTGGCTGTTTTTCCGGTGGTCAAAAAAAAATTTTTTTTTTGTTTTCGGAATCCTCTTGAGGTCAACTTTAAAATAGGGGGTGGTTTTTTCAAACTTTTTTTTTTTGTATGGAGGCCGACCCACTCTAATATACAGTATTCTGCAATACCTAAACAACCCTACATCACCTATAACGGATGTCATGCATTTCCTTAAATTAGCCTAAATTGATTTCAAATTAAATTTAAGTTTAAGTAGTAATCAGAACATGTGGTGACCGTGGCATGCAGTTTAAGTGTGTGGCTTAGCATGCTCGGAGCCCGGGTTCGATCCCCAGCCGCGGCGAAAAGTTTTTTCAATAAAAAATTTTTCTGATCGGTCACCATCTCTCTGCAGACAATGGCAAACCTCAGAGAGTAAATAATGCCATGTAAAGCTTCTTGAGAACATGAACTTTAGCCGTTCGGAGTCGGCATAAAACATGTAGGTCCAGTTTTCGGTCAATTGTGTCCAAACATTTAATAACACACACAACACAATTGATCATAAAAAGCTCGGTCAAAGTCCTTTCAAGGGCTGAAATGGCCAATTTGTTTTTTTTTTATCAGAACATAGGTAAATATATAAAAAAATTCGAATCAGTTTTGTTTCATTTTAGGTAACAAAAACACCAAAACCAAAATATACTCCAAAAGAGACTTTGCAAAACACCTTCTGAAGTCGTTTTTTCAATGTAATATTTAATTTCTTCAATACATCATTATTCTAATAACAGTATAAATTGAATGTCCACATTATATTTTAATTATTTTTACAAAATATTTCGCAACGATTTGACCTTTACTTCTAAAAAAAATTTACACTATTTTTTGCCATTAATGGCAACAAAATCCATTTTTATACTATGTGTAAGTTTTCTGCATGATATTCAATTGAGAATTTTCGTCACGTAATATGTTAAGTAAGCTTTTTCCGTCACTATTGGGCACAAATAACACCCCTTAACTTCATGACCATTTTGTAGAACAAAAAAAAAAAAAAAATACAGAGTCAAAATAACAACTTAAGATAGAATTAGATATGTTATGGCAAATATCAAGGGACTGCAAATGCGTGTTAAAGTTATTTTTTTATTATTTTTATTTTGTTTTTTTATTTGGATTTCTTAGTTTTTGGCCAAGCGGCAAACAATCTTCATAACTTTTACAGAAGATTTCACCTCATTACAAGGGTTATGTTGACTCTGCATACGCTTATGAATATCCGTGCGTATGTGCGTATCTGTGTTTTGGTTTTTATGGCATTATACCTTAATAACATACTTAGTTTGTTTTTTTTCTTATCCTATTTTCTTGGCTATCGATTCTATGCAGAAGTCTTAAAAATACAATTTGCACCTTTTTCTTAAGCCCTCACATACTTGTCTGCCCTTCTCGTGCCTGTTCTGTCCACCTTAGCTGCTCAGAATATTAATGCACTATTATATTTTGTTATTATTGAGGGATTTTTGGATAATGTTGTTGTTGTCGTCTTCCTTTTTGGCGAAGTCATGTGAAAAAGTTATAGTACTGCGCTATTACTTTGGTTTCTTATGATCTAAACATAAATATGTCATAGAAATGGCATGAAATTAAAGTTTTGTTATTAGAATATAAATGTGTACAACGTGGTTAGTAATTGTGGTAGAGTGTTTGCATAATTCAGTGCAAACATGCATCGTTGAATTAATTTTTCTTCTCAGAAACTTTTACTTTTATTCAATTTGTTGTTGTTGTTAATTTTCCAACACACGACCCTGACATTTTTTTTTGTGTTCATTCATTACAACATTCCCAACATTTTCCCCCTTTTTTTTTAATGAGGAAACCAAGTGTTATAGGCGTTTTTTATCGTTTCAACACGCATGCTTAAGTATGTGAATCGCGTGTTTGTTGGTTTTTTTCACGCTTTAAAAAGGGTTTGCTTTGATTTAGAAATTAAAGATAGTTTTACACGAGTTTGCAAAAAAACCAAGCAAAACAAAAAGAGTAAAGTTGCAGCATAAATATCATCCGCAAATTTCTTTTCCGTTACATAAATGTAGGTTTTCGATACTAGGAAGAAATCCATTAAATTGCATTTTTTTATACAAGAGAAAATGTTCTATAACTAAAAATAAATACTTAAATTTAACCATCTTAAGTGACATCCCGAAAGAAAACGCGAACTACAGTACGGAAACGATCATATTTCCGATGTAGATATTTGATCTTTTTATACGAAATACAAAATACACGAGGATCAACATAATGGAACAAATTACATGGAATTTATTAACCATTTTCAGACAGTCTTAAGGTGGGTGTATCAAAAACAAACATAACCACAAGCATTCCGGTTCTTAAGGCTATAAATGCTATATAAAACATAACCCACCCATGAAGCCATAACTTTTATACATATCATACTCATCATATCATTATCATCATATCATATCCAACATAACCTATCGATAGCACCATAACATTTCACCTTTTTCACACTCGTTATATTTTACTCATCGCACTGTTTTCATCATACGATATTTATCATATCATAACTTCATCTATCACTCGACTTACATAGAAAACTCTCGAAACGTAAAATGAAAAGTTTTAAAAATAATGATGGGCGATATACAATTTTTGGACACGCAGAGTAGGATATGCAAAAAGGTAAGAAGAACTTGCGATGCGGAGATGTCATCGGGACGACAATTGCCAGAGGTACGAACATAATCAACATGATTTACAAATTCTATTCCCAGAATGAAGAGCAGCAAAGCGCCGAGTAATGATGGAAGCCCGGTAGCTCGTAATGAAACGAGTCATCATGTTGTAGCCGCAGCCGTTCATGCAACTATACTACCCCGACAACGATCAATTCGTACGATTAACACTTTCAACTTGGGTTCAATGGGTTACTCGGAAACTCGGAATAATTTGTATAAATTAAAATATGGCTTTTATAAGTGAATTTTGGTTAAACGAGTACCAGTGCATTCATTTTCAATTTTGCAGGAAAAGAAAGAGCCACCGTTGACTGCAAATTCATGCAAATGTTTCCGAGTCCATTCACGGCTTACACTTCTCCCTATCATCTCCGACCACATTTTCGCTAAGTTCTCACTGAAGTCCGTCTTTTTTCTATGATGATGGCCTCCAATGCTCGTATATCACGATCATTTACTTTTGATTTATTAACTCGCTCATGCTTCTGTGGCTGATCCTGGGCGTCGTCTCGAATGCATCATCTCTTATGTGGTTCAGTAAAATATCCACTGGGTATCGGAGTCATGTAAGGGCTGATGTGCTGAGTGTATGGATATTCAGTAGGTGCATCAGTGCGATCAACGAGTTAGGTGCACGCCAAGAGCTTTTACTCGTTTCACGGGCCCCGTTAAGTTAATGATGTTGATGTAGCTGTAATGAGGTTTTTTCGATGGTTGGGGCGTTAGTGACTGCAATTTAATTGGAATTGTGTTAACTTACCACAGGGTTGCGCGTCATCAAACAGATCTAAAGAGTTGGCATACTCGTTGTGTGGACTTGAATGTTAATGCCATGTTTCTTTACGAAATGACCATGGATGTCTCGGTTCACGTATTTAGAAACCTGATAAGAAAACTGATTGATAAGTCAACCCTAGGTGAATGGGTTGAACCTGTCAACGAAACTCTGATGGCGAGGTGTCGCAACATAAATCACAGAAGGGTAAAGTGGTGGACACGTAACTGAATTCTGAAAAAAAGATTGCTTAGGCATCTCAAGAGCAGAGGCCAGAGGGCAGTAGTCGGTGATGGCGACTGATTCTAGCATAGAAATAGGTACAGCGAAAGCTTGAAAGAAATAAGGAGTTGCTAGTTCCTAGAAAAGAATAACATTGGAGAGATTTTGTCCGGGAAAATAGAGAAGACCAGTTTTGCTTGGCATACAAAATATGTCGTGGGCAGGGATGATCTAACGGTGTTAGCGGTATCGGGATTGGTGATTCTGTTTAAACAAAACGACAGTATTGTGGTCATGCTCTGTTGAACTCATTTTTTCCGAGGACAGATGGTGATAGCATCCATGGATGAAAGAATACAAGGTTACGACGTCCGCAAGTTTTACCGCTAGATGACGTTATTGGAGCCAACTTTACCTATTGGCTTCAAAAAGATGACAATAGGATAGCTACATAGAGATGGCAACATTCAATCCGCTCCAATGACGTCGTTGTCTTAACCTTGTATTCTTTCAACCATGATACCATCCTTCTTTTAAGAGAGGTGATTAATCTTCCGACTTTGGAGATGGTTGAGATAGTTAATGGCATAATAGGGGGAAAATTTTCGGATATTGACTATATGACTATAAAGATGTGTAAAAACATTTGGAAGGTCATTCTAGAATATGATGTTCCGAAAGGTCATCTTCCCTGACGAATCTAAGGTTACGGGCGAGGGTTATCGTGCTTTTGAAGTCATCTGAGCAATCCTCGGTTCTTCCGGGGCATCAGTCTCCTTCCGGTGCTTGGAAAGGTGACGTAGAGGGCCATGGTGGAACGGCTCCAGGAGTGCGAAAGGGTTCAGATTAACGACAAGCAATTCAATTTTCGATAAGAAAAAGCCGTCAAAGATGCCTCTATGCTGGGTAGTGTGTTGGATGGGCAAGTTTTGATTTGTACCCGGAGCACTGGTAGGTGTAATTGTGGCAAGAAACAAGACATCGATAATATTGCTCAAGAGAAAATTATCATTTTGTTGATCTCCTTTTTTCAGTCTATGAAGGATAGGATAAGTGCACTTAGAGATGTTAGAAAAACGTATGCTGACTGTGGTAGGGCGAGTGTGCATAATTCTGAGAAGTGACTGGGGACTCAGTAAGTGGGCTGTGCGTCTCATATATGGTGGACTTTTTGTTGCGTGTGCTACTTATGACTCGCTTGTGTGGGGCGACACAGAACTGCTCTGAGCTACCGGAGGATACACTCTTGCAAGAGAGTGATCTTGATAGGTAGTATGCCGGTTTGTGTTACGGTCTTTACGAATGCCCTTCAGGTTTTGATTGGAGTGCTTTCCTTAAATTTGGCATTGATGCAAACCAGCATTGCGTATTGAATTCGAAGGGGGTGCCCTTGTTGACGCCTTATTGGACTTTGAACGTGCTAGATAGGGACATGAGCTCATTAGAGAGAAATACTATACTACAATTGCGCGCTATGCCTAGATAGCAATCAAGATGCTGTCAGAGTCAAATTGGTAGAATTACCTACCATTTTAAACATGATGTGTCATGTGGAAGGTCGTCCGAACTTTTGATTGTCATTAAGTCTGGGCTTCCTGTTGACTGGTCATGATTCTTTAAATCGATTTTTGCATAAACGGAATCTCAGCACAAATTAGGGCTGTCACTGTGAATCATTTTTCGAGGCTTGGTCGCATGTGTTCTGCGAATGTTCTTCTTGCGAAGGCATTCGAGATTTAGGTTTTATGTACATTGTTCAAGTAGCAAATAAAGAGTTTGATGTCGGCAGTGCGCTTGCATCTAGTGAGCAAATTAATAAAAATCAGATTAAACAATACCTGGCATGTGTTGTTTACAAGACGCCATATCAGGATAATGGTTATTTATAACTATTATAGTGGTCGTGGTTGAGCGTGCTAAGTGTGTGGCGTGCGAACCAACGAAACCCGAGTTCAAACCTCACCTCGGGAAAAAGTTTTTTCAATAGATAGACATTTTTCTGTTTTGCCGTCACCTCTCTGCAGACAATGACAATTCTCAAAAACTAAATAGTGCCATGTAAAGCTTCTTGAGAACATGAACTTTAGCCGTTCGGAGTCGGCATAAAACATGTAGGTCCAGTTTTCAGTCAATTGTGTAAAAAAAATTAATAACACACATATCCGAATTGATAATAAGAATCTCGTTCCAGGTTCTTTCAAGGACTGAAATAGCCATGTCGTTTGTTTTTTTCTTTTTCATTTAACCAGTAGTAGCTTTGCTACGAGGTTTGACCAAGGACTTAAAAATCGGTACCATGAGAAGCCACTGGCTAAGCCACTTATATCCTGGCTTAAGATAAACTGACTTGTTGGGCTGACTTTTCGTGTAGCTTTGTGGTGGTCATAGTTTAAACCCAAATCGCGGGTTGAACTTTTGTTTTGATGTGAAGTTGCATTTTCCTACTGGGTGCTGTATTCCCGTTTACAGAAGCGGTAGTAAAGACACCTCCAACCAAACCAAGGGTTGCAAATGTCAGCACAACGTTAGCTAATTTGGTATCTTTCAACTTTCAAAAGGGCGTTGACCGACGCAAAGTGTCGGCCCTGTGTTAAGGTCACCGTAGAATTAAGTCTTTATGGCAGGAAGACACGTTAAAGACATTTATATTTTCTGTGCTTCATAAATATGGACTATGCTTCATCTTTATTCTTTAGCTAAATCTTGATTCTTGTATTTCAAATCAACCTGTGATGAGGAATCATCCATGAAATTTTTACATAATATTTTTAAAAAGAAAAGAAGATTGAGTGAAAAAACCGTTTCCTCAAATAAATTCTAAAAATATGCACTTAGTACACGAAAGATATAAATTTCTCCCTTAATACAGGAAACTATTTGTTATTTTTTTTTCTTTTAAAAACTGTATTTATTTGCCATTTTTCATAACTGTGTTGACCTCGAATCCCAATTCATTTCAAAATCCTGACGAACTGTAAATATTAAGGTCCCAGATTCGGGATCAGGAGTTTTCAGTTGGGAATTGTCCATTTCTTTACTCAACTTTTGGCTCTTACTCTATGATATTTATCTAGAAATCTAACTTTAAATCTAATAAGTTTCTTGAAAACCGAGACATTCTTATGTCCATTTATGTATCTCACCAAGTTTAATAACATTCCTTTGTGATAATTACGTTTGAAGATTTAAATCGTTAAATGTTTCGTTCAGACTCGAAAATTAATTCCCAGCGAGCCAGCATATCAACAGCTTGTCTGTGGAGCAAAAAGTCAGCACATATTTTGCTGAGCACGAGTAAACTGCTGACGCCAAGCATTTCATTGGAGGTCTTTAAATCAAAGTTCTCTCTTCCTTTTCTATCTATCTTTTTCTTTGGCTATTCAAATTTCTGTTATAGGTAAGCAAAACTGGAAAGAATGAAACGAACTGCTGACTCAAAGCTTTCTAAGAGAGGACTTTTGAAGCAATTCAGAGTAAGCTTAATTGAAGTCATTTTTTTTATAATGACATGCAATGTTAACATTTCAGTGGTATGTCATCAGCGCTTGCAGATTTGCTTTCAGTCTTTTAAGCACACAAAAAGGCCTTTCGGAGTGCTTTTTTCCCCGGTAGGTTGGTACAAATTTTAATTTTTTTTAAAATCATACATGTGTGAAGAAACATTATTTTTTATAAATATGTTTATTTTAAACACACAAAAAATTAATATAAAAATGTACTCACTCAATATAATCTCTTAAGAAATTTAGAATGTAATGCTAAAATTTTTGCAACACTTACTTTTCTAAACGTTGTAATAAGTTAAGAGTGTTGTAAGATAAGATGTTTAACATGATTTTTTTTCTAGGTAAACAGATAAAAAGATTTTTTTTCTGTGGGAGTTTTTAATTCAGAAAATGCAAATAATCTGGATTATCTTATCAAAAAGGTGATAATTTTATTTTCTTCTATTTCTTGCTGCCTCTAAGACGTAAGTTTAACTCATTAATTTAAACGTTTTTTTTTTAATTATTTATATAAATAGCTCACACTTAAGCACTTTAAAATAATTACATCGTTTTGTTGTCAGTTAACACTGTTAATATGACAGCAAAAAAATTTTTAAAAAAAATTCGCAGACAAAATAGTTAAAGGTGCAAAAAACTGTATAAAAAAAAAGACAACAAAAAACATGGAAAACATTTATGTGCGCTTCGCTGATTCAGTGAATGGTTTCCATCTATGCGTATGACTGGCACATTGTCTATGTGTTGGTTGGTCTGTTTGCCTGTCTAACAGACAGTGCACCGTCATACACGCCCCCACAAGTGAAACAAGTTTAAATCATGCAATTTTCAAATGCAATCGAAGTGAAGCTATTAACCGACTTTTAGCACATTTTAATTGCATTACCGTTAAATCCAAATGTTTTTGAAATGTAAACGTGAAAATTTATATTGTAAGTAGTTCACGCTAGCTAACAAGCAGACATATGTTTAGAGTTGGCAAAACGAATTTGCAATTTTCGAAATAATTCATAGTAGAGACTAGAGCAAGGAATAAAAATTTCAAAATCTTTATTGAAAATGAAAAAAATTTCGAAAAACTCAGCTCAACTTCAAAAACTACAAATTAAGTAAAAGAGAGGAAAAATGCATGAATTAAAGGCTTGCACAGACGAAGATCAAAGAGAAAAAAAAAAATTCAAAATTTGATTTATTTTTATAATCAATTTCTCAGTAATGACTGACGACAGCATTGACTAGATTGTTGCTACAGATTTAGAAATTTTTAATACAAAACGGCGGCGCTGTAAATAGTGTTGTTCAGCAGAAAACAACACCACGTTGATCTTCAAACGATGGCTCATTGACAACAAAAACAACAGTGCTGATGATATTGTTGTTTTCACTGCTGGAGTTATTGGTATCTATCATTGTAGTTGTGGTGCCTACAAATGCAGCTAATGGAAGACACCTGAGCCTACGTTTGGCTCATGTGTCTATGTCTGCATTTTATATTGTTGTTAATTTGCTTTTTGAAAAAAATTGAATTGTTTACATTGCATTCTCATGTTTTATCTGCTTTAACGTTATTCATGCTGCTCATATGTTGTTTGTTGGTTTTACTTGTGCATTGACAGTGGTAAAGACCTGCTGCACTTCGTTTTGTGGCTTACCGCTGGAACATACAAACGTACCAAGTCAAAGCGGAAATACAACAACGTGAGATTTGAGCGAAAATACCAACAGGTTCAGCAAAAATGGTTTTGAATTACAAAACAATCGACGGAAAATTGTGAAAAATTTATCCATAGAGTTCAAGTAAGCATAAAAGGTAAGAGCTTAGCATGATAGAAATGCCATCATAATCATAGTTTTTCAAATCAAATAACGTTAGCAAATAATTTTTTTGAATTGACCACGAAATTGACCAACTAGTGAATTATATTCCAGATAAAAGCCCTGTAAACTAGGGTGGCCTAAAAGAAAACCTTTTTTCAAATTACTAGTTGCCCAATCTTTGTTTGAAAGCTTTTGAGGTAAGGTATTTTTAAGTTTTTTTTTAAGAGACCGAGCTAATAGGATTTTCCTTAAAAATCAGGTTTTTCAAACAATTTTGAAATTTCAAGCATAAATGGGTCATCACTATCATACATTTTACGACGTCATCATTTCGAAATAAAAATGTCCAAACTTTACTTAAATGTACATAAATTAGATGTTATGGCAGTTTTTGTGGTCATTTGAGATGACATATATTGAATTTTTTCATAAAATTTTTGTAAATTTTTTAAAAAATGCTTTTAAAATAATTTTTTAAAATTCCATCAAAGGAAAAAATGTAATGATGCTGTTAGAAATATGGTAAAATTCTATGCAGTTCTTACATTTTAAAAGAATTCAAAATGTATATATATATTTTTGTCTTATTAATTTTTTTTTAGACTGAAGCAAAGCTCAAGGGATGCCTCTTATAAATGCGTAACCGTTGTGTAATTAGGTAAGAAGGGTAATAGATTAGTGGAAGGATGGTAAAATAGGGCTGGGAAATTATTCCACAACTTTACTGAGCGACTGAATCACGAAGTGTGCATCAAGGCAATGATATAGGAATGAGCTTAACGAGCTGTGGATAGCTCTTTATAACCTTATAACCGGGCTTATAAGTTGTGAGAGAATAGTTTACTATCAGTAAACCACACAATATCACACACACACACACAAAATTGGCCATTTCAGCCTTTGAAAGAACTTAGACCGAGCTTCTTATGATCAATTGTCAGGGGCGCAACCAGGAATTTTTTTTGGGGGGTTTTATCAAATGTAGAACTTATATATAAAAACAATTTTACGTAATTACAGCGGCTGAGTTTTAGCGGTTAGTGCGTTCAAGTTTTGCACTTATGGTTCCTTGTTCATACTTCAGTCATGACCAGCACCATATTTTTTTTTTTTTTTTTAATTAAAACGGTCACTGTCAGGACATTCTTTCCATACAGAAGGTGAACAACAGTGGTAGCGGTCTTATTAAAATAAACTGGCTTCAACGTTGTTTAGGATCTGTTCGGCCAAAATATTTTGCAAGCACCAGTTGTAGGCCGTTAAATGGATTTTTTTCTTGTTTGGCAGTTGTACGAAGGTTATACGACTTGAGCTAAAATATTTTCATTTTTACGCGGGTCCCAATAAGGTTAGCAAAAATTCAATATTTTTCTCCCCACACATTCAGAAACAAATACCTACCTTTCTCCGAGAAAAAATTTCTCTATTTTCGATAATTCAATTAGAATAAATTTTCACATTTGCAAATAAATATTTCTTCACTTGTGGGAAATGGAAATATTTCAATGTCTCTAATAATGATAAGTATTTTTCTCACACAAAAAATTCTCATTTATAGAGAAAAATTTAAGGAAAATGAAAAATTTTGACTAAATTTTGATAAAAAATCAATTCAAATTCATTTTTTTTTCAAAAATAAAAAAGTCTTAGGCCCGTTAACTGATCTCAATTTTAAACAAAGTTTAGCTTAAACAAAGTTTAAAATTCCTTAACCTCAGTTTAAATTTTAACGCCGATACCTCATCTCAAAAAATCTAAGTTTAACTTGGTGAGGCAAGCTTAAATTTAAACACAGAAATTCTAGGTTTAAAAAATTTAAACTTAGATTCTGTCAAAAATTCCCTGAGAACATTGGAAATATTCTCAATCATAAACAAAAAATAAAAAATAAAAAAATCATACTTCAAAAAAATCAAAACAATAAACAAAAAACAAACATATTTTAAGTTTTGAAAAAAAAATATTTCAATGAAACTGACAATTTGCATTATTTTATCAAAAATTTTTGAAATATTTTGATGTTCTACGTCAAAGTTGTAGAATTTTTACTACAGTGCCGCTCAAATATGTTTTTTAATCTCAGTTTAAATTTTTAAACAGAGTTTAAGAAAACTGCCGATAAAAATGAGATAAGTTACGAAAATAATTTTAACTGAGTTTAAAATTTAAACTCTGTTTACGAAATCTGAGATTAAGGAAAATTAAACTTCGGAGATCAGTTAACGGGCCTTATTCTCTAAAAACGATATATTTTTATATATTTTCTTTTTCCATGAAAGCTTTTAATCATTTTTAGGGATGTTTTAGTACCACATTTAGAGAAAAGCATTCTCTGGAGCAAACTCTATAACATATTTCTCTAAATATTATGTCTTTTTCATTCCGAGAAACTTTTTACTGAGTGCAGTGAAAATTGTTCATCCATACATTACTTCGTTGTAAAAATACCCAATTGGCTGGCACTAGCTTTAAAATTCGTCCTTTAGTGAGCACTAATTATGCTCAGTTCCGAAACTAAAAACCGCTAAATTTCTGACACCATGGGATGAAAAACAAAGAGTCTGAATTTGAAAAAATCGTTTGGTATTACTTGTCCAATGCGCAAATGCTGACGAAATCGAAATAATATATATTTAACGGTAGGTCTTACCTACACTTTTCCAAAATCGGTTAATATTTGCGCAATTTTGAGGGATTTTCATGAAACTGATTTTGAAAATCCAATGGAAGATTATGAATAAGGCGTTTAACTATATTATGTCACTGGATGGGCGAACAGAAGAACAATTAAACCAACATATTTTTACCTTATAAGCCATAATTCCTTAATACCGGATAATATTTAAAAATTTAGAGAAATTTTCTGAAACGGATTTTGGAAACAACGATGGAAAATTAGAAATTGTAAATTTTTTCTCGGAGTAAATCGGAATTATTTTTGTAATGAATCACTATAAACTTAATTCTGTAGAGTTTGTGTTATCGATGCTTAAAAAATGACATTAAAAAAGGACGAAAATCAACAATTTAACGGAAAATTTCTTTGATTTTTTCAGTGGAGAGTGACTCAACCGGTTTTCCTCAAATTTAGGCTTTTTTACTATGTCTTAGTTTTGAATTAATTTGAGCGGTTTTGGTTCTTCTCAACGTCTTTTCTGCAGAAAACGAATTTTTTTGCATAAACTTTTTTCTTCAGAATGCATACCCAAGATAAGCAAAAAACTAAAGATTTTCATGGTACACTAAAAAAAATTTTGGAAATGGGTACATATGAGTTTTTAGGTACGCAAATCGATTTTTTTAACCAGTTTTTAGTTAAATGTGCGCTAGATAGCGCTTTAGTACAAAATTCATGATTTTTGAATATTTATATTTTTTAACACTTATAAAAAACGCATTTTTCATAGTACTCAGTATTGATTAAACAACACCATACGATACACCAAAAGAAAGAAGAGCTCAGTACTTTTCCAATAATCTTAAATGCTTTTGAATATCAAGAAAAATAATTTTTTATAGGTGTTTAAAAAAAATATTTTCTAGTTTTTAATAGTACTTCTTACTTTTGAGTCGGTGTCCGGCTCACTTTTTTTTCTCCATACAAAATCGATCCGTCTTAATGTGCAGTCTGAAGGAATAAAATATGACTAACTTAGCAGATTATGCATCAACCAGAATTGATTTGAAATATACATTTGGCGTTTTCGCTCATTTCATAAAACGTGTGATTGCTTTTCATGTGACTCACTTTGATTGAAAACTATTTTGCTTGGTACTACAATAATTTTTTGGGGGGGTTTAAACCCCAAAACCCCCCCTTTGGTTGCGCTTATGTCAATTGTGTTGTGTGTGTTATTAAATGTCTGCACACAATTGACCGAGAACTGGACCTACATTTTTTATGCCGACTCCGAACGGCTAAAATTCATGTTCTTAAGAAGCTTTACATGGCATTATTTACTCTCTAAGGTTTACCATTGTCTGCAGAGAGGATAATATTCCCTAGTGTTCCTGAATAACTATTTATCTATATTTATCTCCGTATGTATCTATATTTATCTTCGCTTGGACTTTTATAGACAAGATTGAGGTCTGTAACATTTGACTGCTTTATAAATATCGCAATAAATACCACCATAAATATTTCAGTATCACAATATTACAGTGATACGAAATTGATATCAGAAATTTGTTTTATTCTCATCATCTAGAGTCATAAATGGCTCAAAAAGAGCTGGCAATTCCAAGAAATCCGTTGATTTTTCAAATTCGGTGATTGAGAACAAAATTTGATTTCAATAATTAGAATAATTTTTAAGGAACTTTGCATCTTATCTTCTCTTAAAAACTGTATTTTTGATAGTTTTTGTTGGTTGATTTGAACAGAATAATAATTATTTTAAAACCATCTTAGAGTTTTTAATATACATCTTCAAAATAAAATAAAAAAAGTCAGAACACTATAAATTGTCATAGAACGCCATTTATATAATTTAAATAAAAAATGTAATGAATTTAAATCAATTTAATTTTTTAGAAATTTTTTAAGCAAGTTAAAAGATTATTAATGATTTTTAAACTATGAAGTTTTATGTAACAGTGTACCCAAAACATATTACTATTAAAAATTATGTTCTAGCAGGTTAAAACTGTAAATGAGGTTTTTTTCATGATATATAAGGGCAGTTTACGGTCTTATTTGCACTAGATTGCAATATTATGCAATTGCAAACATTTTCTATCAATTGTGAACAGATTTTTTGGATAACTCTACAACACTTGTTGCAAATCTAAAGACAGCTGATTTGCAAAAGAAATAAAAACAAAACAATCTGAGCTCGTTTCTTTTTCCTTTTATTTTGAGGCAATCCATTGCAATGTAACAAAATTTATTTCCTCGATTTTGATTTCTAAAAAATTTTTGACACTTGAGTTTGCAAGCTAGTGTTGCATATGTATGTAGCATTTATATCCTGTTTTAGGTTTTGCATATTTGCAACAACGTAGCAAGTGCAAACGTGTGTATTTTGTTAGTGTAGTGCAAGAATTTGCAATAAACTTTTGCCAATGCACTCATGCAAGACCATTTGCACCAGATCGTGAACTCCACTATAGGCTTAGAACTTAGTAATCACTAAATCATAAAGTATATTTTTATTTTTGACATTTATGACATGAACATGTTTTTCTGAAAAGTTATGGAGAAATGTATTGCTTACAAAACAACTGACGCCACCATTCATCATACTCTGAAAATTATGCAGGTTTTCGAAACTCAATGGTTTTAGAAATGTCTACTATGCCAGCAAGTTTGATCACTTCTTAACCTGAATATAAGAAGTAAAAAAGTGATTTTTTATAAAACTTGATGGAATATAAAAAAAAATGTTTTTTCATTTTTTCTTTTGTACTCCATCTTAATATCATGAAAATTTGAATATAATATGTTTGGAAATTGCACCCCTAACTAATGAAAAATTCAAATGGAATTGACTTGGGTTTTAGTGAGAGCGTTAATATTGAATAAAATTTCATATAAGGTTAAAGTTTGTTTCAATAAAAACGAAGTCCTGGTGATGGTAAAAAATATTTTTATTCACTTTTGCACTCTCTTGATATTCAAATATAAAACCGAAGTCATTGAGGTGTGTTCTTTTTATTAAAAAAAATCAAAAATTATGTGGTAAAAACTTCTTTTGCCAAATTTTGCACCCCATATTGGCGTGCACCCGGGCGGATCGCCCCACCGCTTTCCCCCCTTGCTCCGCTGCTGAGGTATAGGTTTAGGTATTTATATAGATTATAAATTAAATGTTATAAAAAATTTAGCAAAAATAAATTTTTGACTTAGCATAATTTAGAATGAGACTGTCAATTGTGTCAGTGATAGAGTTTCAATTATTATGTTCTTAAATTTGCTGATTGAACTTATCTAAGAAAGATTTTTTTTGTTTTGAATTTATACGAAAATTTAATGTCAAATCCAATTCCCCGCATATATCAGATAAAATATTAAACTCCATGCAAAGTCACTAAAAATAAGATTAACAATTTAATTCCCACCATTACCCGATCAACTGGAAATTCTCTGCAAATCGGGGAATTCTTCACAGGTTGGCATTCCTGATTAAGTCGTCAAACAGCTGATATTTCAATAACTACGCAAATGTTCTCTGGCAGTTCTAAACAAACTACAATTCTGGGATTTTTTTTCCCATATCCCAGTGATTTTGGGGATATAAATTACCCAATTAACCGTATTTCAGAAAAATTTGCAGTAATGTCATTGTTCTTTCATACCAGCATACAAAATATTATGTATTAATATTTCCACTTTTAAGTTGTTCCAAATCAATTTAAGTGGTTTTTTTATCATATATAGTTCAACTTGAAAACTAAGTTAAATTCGTAATTTACACTTAAACGAAATTAAATTCGAATTAAATATAATTCGAAATTAAAATATTAAATTGTTTACAGATTTAAATTGTTGGCATAGAAATTTATAACAGAGACAGTCACATTAACAGACAAACAGATCGGGCGGAATAAATAACTGTCACGACTCGGTCATGTATGTCGGACTTAAATTCCACACTGAAGACACATTAGATTTTCTACTGGGTAGTTATTTGCAAGGCACATTAATTTGGTAAGTAAAAAAAAAAAATAATTAAAATATTTTAAGCTTACCCGATTGACTACCGCCAGCGATTTGTCGCATTTCCTTGGTGAAATCTTTGGAGCCGAACTGACAGGACAGATCGTGCACAGTGCGTGGCTCGCCCTTGTCCAGCAAGCGTTCCAAAAAGAAAAGAAGCGTCATGTTACGCGCCATTTCGTACTCCATGGATTCCATGCTGAGATTACTTTATAGTTGGCTGTTTCTATATGAGGTTTGTTCGATTTTGTTTTGAGTATTGAAAAAAATTGTATGCAACTTTTTTATTAACACAAATTATTTGATATTTGCTGCAATTTGTTGGAAGCGCGCGTTAAAAAGGCAGTTATTTTGGGAAATTCCGAGGAAATTGCAAAAAAATACACACTCACTCACTCGCGGGCAGTACTTATGTGATGATGATGTTGATGATGATGGAGGCTGATGTGTGTGGGTGTGTAAATTAGATATGGTGGTCAAAATTTATATTTTTTTTTTACTTTTTTTCACTTAATTTATATGAATTTCAATTTTTCGTTGTTGGATTGATGATGTTGGCGTTTGATTTTTTGTTGTTGTTGTTGCTTGTTTATCTGCAAATAAAAAAAAAAATAATAAAATAATATATATAAATCTTCGCACTTAGCAATAAAATAAATTTTAACAAAAGCTTTTAAATTTTTGCTACTTTTTGCTTTTTGTTCATCTGTGCGCAGAGCTTAAAGTTTTATTTGCTTCTTTTATGTCCCTTCAATTATTTTTCAGTGCAGTGTTTTTTTTTATGTTGTTCGTGCCTTTCGAAATATATAAATTATGCAAACCGGTAAAAGGCTATGAAAACACGACACATATCCTTGCGACGGAAACGGAAGTTGAATGCAAACTAAAAGCCGTTCATGCGTTGCCAGGCAACTTTAATGTTGGGAGTGTGTTTTATATATGTGTGTGAGCGCTTCTGTGCAAAATCCAAAACAGCAGCAACAAATTAAAACGCGCAGTTCCAAAACAACACACAAACATTTTACTGTCAAAATCAGCTGTTTTCTGAGTGTTCCGCTTATTTTGTTGTGCGGCGAATTTTGCCACTTCTTGTTCTGCTTCGCTCTGTTCCCATTTACGTTTAATATCGTGCATGAATTCCAATGCAAAGCAAATAGAATTAGTGTCAAAAAAGCAATAAGCGATAAATTTGTACAATGACAGAAACGAGAGAATGTACAAAGTTGTTGTTGTTGATGTTTTTGATGTTTTACCGCGCCGCAAATTAAACCAACAACAAAGAGCACTAAACGCGAGCAGCGCGAGAGCACTAAAACTTGAATGAATCACGAAAGCAACGAAGAAACAGGTGAGTTGGTCAAAGAATGGTTAGCACAAAGTAGAAAATGTAATGGTCTGGCTCAGAAACAGGGTGTAAGAAACATGCAAATGAACTATTTATTTAAACATTTTTGTGTTCAGGAATTGAGAAATAAAAAAACATTTTGCAACAACTGTGTGAAAACGAGACAAAACTTAGACAAAGGTTGCACACCTCATTTTGGATTTTGTGTTTTTTTTTTCAAAATGGTATTAACAGTTATTTATTTAATTTATTAAGAGTATTTTATGTTCACGCTCACTAAACTATTTTTTATCAAATCGAATCGAATCCATTTTTATATCTAACGGTAATAAATTTTGATGCCTATTATTTTGCAATTTTCAATAATTCCTTTGAAGTAGGGATGTTCGATGTTGACATCGAAAGCTTAACATCGATTCTCGATGTTTATCGAACAAAAAACATCGATTGTGCCCAACATTGTCATCAATACAGAAAACAATGTAATTCAAATCATGCAATTTATTTAGTACATAAGCATTAAGATGGCTTGAAAATAAATTTTTTCGATACTAATATTCAAAAAGCTGTATCCAAGTAGAACCTATGTCCAAAAGGATTGCGACTTTGATTTGACAATAACAGTTTTTTGTCAAAAACAACCCTTTTTCGCCGTAACTTAACTTAGGGATCTCCAAAACCCCAAAGGAGTAAATTCCAAGTTTGGGACTTCAGGAACCTTTAATTTGCATCCAAATTTTGGGTAGATATTTCGCCATGATAAGAATTTATTGCGAAAAAAAACGACATATTTTGACGAAAAATTTTTTTTCAAATAAAAAAACCACTGGTAGACGTCAAACTGATTTCAAAATGCTTTTATATTTGATGCCTTCTCGAATACAGCTGCCACAATTGAGTGAAAAAAATTAGTAAGATAAAAATTGCTTATAATTTTTATTATTTTTCATTCATCTGTAAAAGGCGAAAAATTACAGGATAGTGGGTCGAAATTCTCCTCTCCATAACTCACCGTGTCGAAAATCACCTTCAGAAAATTGTCCATTATAAAATTTCCGCTTTTCAAAGTTCAAAAAAATTTTATTTTTGTCTCAAAATTTCCGCTTTTCAAAGTTCACCTTAACAAAATTTTTTTTTTTTTGTTAACAAATAATTTAATGCTTCTTTTTTTAGAATTTTCTAAAGGGGAAAAGAAGAATTGTAAAAGAGAAATTTAAAAAAGGAAATTTTAAAATAAAATTTTGTGGAATTTTTTGAGAAGTTCGACCCCAACACATTTACAAAAATTGAAAGTATTTGATAAATCATTTTTGTACAAAATTAACAAAATAAAAACTCTCCTGAAGAACTCCCGATTATATATTTATAGCTTTTGAATAGAAACAATGATGCTGAACTTAAATATGATTTTTAACTGTGTTAAATAAGTCTTCACTCATAATTGTATCTAGCACCTTCCCTATATTCCATAGCTTAGCGATCGGACTGTTATTTTCAATTAAATATTTTTAGCCTGATTTGAAAATCGGCAAGATATCTGTGTCGATATGGAATAACCGCTAAAGTCGAGTTAGGACAAAATGAGGTTTTATATTTCTTTGCTTTTTTTCGCAACGAAAAACACTACTACTCAAATTTTTATGGTTGTACCTTGAAAATAAAATGTTTGAGGCCATCAAATCTAAACAACAAAAGCCGGGGTATCCTGATATTAAGGAGCAATTTTCATCTGAAAAATGCTCTTCTGAAATTTTCAAAATGAGTTTAGCTGTTATTTGTTGTCGACACAGATATAAGCGGTTTTCTACGCCTCAAGGTAAACTTAATTTAAAGGCTTATTTAAAAAATATTGATAAAGCAACAAAAAACAAATGTGTATAACTTTTTTCAGATATAAGGACGGAAGTAAATCGAAGCCCGCTTCTTTTTTGAGTCAAGTGACATGAGAGTTCAAGTCAAGTAACAAAATTGTAAGATATGTTGTGGTTGTTCAGCTTCTACGAAAACCAAAGTATTGTTCTTTTAGAAATGTATTAAGAGACAATCAGTTTTTCACATAAAATCTTTTTACATGCAGGAAACTTTTTCGAAATATTGATTCACTTATATTTATGTAATATCTATGCGTTCCATTTGACCTAATAGAGAATTCTTCGGATATTTTATCATACCTTTTCTTTACTTCATCACTAATAATGGGATTATTCATTTAATCATTTAAGGGGTATTCACGATGTAAATGATAAACATATCATTTCAAAGGTAATAACCTTATAACATTACCTTAACCGTGATGAAATTCTCTCTTTTATATGCGCTGAAGAAGGTATGCTACCCTATCCAAAGAAACTAATTATAAATCACTCGTCATTCTGGAAACGTCGCAACAAAAAACGGAAGAAAATTGAGGATTTTGTGAAGAAATATCCAGAAGTAACATTACTCATTAATCAATGTTAGTATTTCAGTGTAAAATCTAAATTATTTTTTATAGCTTAAAACTGAGTAATTCTTCGTCTTGCATTGGCACGGAAAAATACTGTCATGTCGAGTAGGCAAAAACAAAGTGGATCGACTTCCTATTGTTATGTCTTTTGATGAAGGAGTAACATACATTTTTTTTCGTTCGACTTGTCACAAGAGTTGTTGGAGTATGCTCTAAAACGAGGCTTTATACAGGGTTTTCTTTCAATTTAAGTTATATGATTTATTAAACAAAAAACACACTAATTGTTAAGGAAATTCAAATATTTTCTATTTGATGTGAAGTACAATCAATACAATAGTTCCGAATAAAACGTATTCCAAATGGCGTCCACGTCTTCTTTTAGAGGGAACGAATTCGATAAACCAATTTGCGAGCACTTTTTCCACTAAATCAAGTCGTATGTCATG
Source organism: Tetanocera ferruginea (assembly GCA_958299015.1). Taxonomy (NCBI): domain Eukaryota; kingdom Metazoa; phylum Arthropoda; class Insecta; order Diptera; family Sciomyzidae; genus Tetanocera; species Tetanocera ferruginea. The sequence continues at coordinate 47,638,958 of OY282640.1, read as the reverse complement.
AACAGCACTTTCAATGTTGACTTCTAAAGCGTGAAGACAGTCTGTTTTATTGCTTAAGACCAATGACTTCAAATAACCTCACAAGAAATAGTCTAATGATGTTAAATAACTTCTTTGAGGCCATTCAATGTTAATTCAATTACAATTTAAAATTTCTTGAAATAATCGAATCTCCAAGCTTTTCAAGCTGTTTCAAAACAAAATCAGAAAATTCATGGCGTTTACGATAGTCCAATGGCTTCAGTTCTTGAGTGATAACAATTTTATACGGATGCAATCCCAAATCATTTCTCGAAGTACGCCAGGTTCGGAGATTGTTTCTCATTTTGTAGAGCAAGGAGAAAATTGTTTTGTAGTATATAGAATGCTGGCTAGGAAAGCGTGGCTCCAGAAGAAAGTTTGACCGACTCATCGAAGAGGTCTCAGCCAGAAAAGTTGCTGTATGTAAGATCGCTAAATCGTTTAGAGAGCTTGGAAGAAAGTCCATTGTGATGGAAAAACAGTAAAAATGTACCTCAATGATATGGGAATACAAAAAAGGTATAGGAAGAATAAGCCAACTGTTTCCTTAGCGCAAGAAGTTACCCAACGAAAACGATTAAGAAGTTAGGTCAAAAATTTATTTTACACCAAGAACAACATAATTTGCATCATGGATGATGAGTCATATTTTACGCTAGATGGCAATGAATGGCACGGAAGGTTCTTTACTTTTTCGAAAAAACATACAGATAATAAAATAAAATATTTGCAGCATACCGACGAAAGTATTACTATGGCTTACAATTAGTCAGAGCTGTAGAAGGCTTCAATCATTTAGGAATTCACACACCCTTAATGGATTCAAAAGCTGCATCAAATAGATTGCAATCTTATGCTTATTATTCGGACTACGGTTCAATTATGTATGTCACGTAAAAGATAGGTTGTCATCAGCTTTGAGATGCAAAATCATGGAAGTGGGACATAAAATCTGATTATTGTACCTGTGTATCCATAGCAATAGGTATATAAAACATACTGTTAGCACGGGGATAGTCAATAAACCTGGTTTAGCAACTGATAACTACTGGCATGAATAAAAATCTTATATTCTGAATGGGTGTATGAGAAGAAGTGATGATAAATAAATTGCCAACGATTGGGTCTTTATGCCGGAAAAAGTGGTTTTAAAAGTATGGTCATGGAGGTGGAGGAGTATTACAAAGGCAGTTTAAAAAAGGAGCATTGACATGGAGTATGATCAAGGAGTATAATAGATACTGTGTTCGAGCATGCTTCATTGTGGTAATGTTGTATGCTGGCTGATCAAGTTTTCTAATTTAATTTATATAAGGCGATAAGTTTTGGAATAAAACAAGTGGTACAGTCTTTACTGGTAGTGCCCTAAGCATTCAACAGTATTGGCTGTACTGATAGCACTTTATGTCTGCGATTTGTTTATTCATTTCCAAGTCATAGCAAATACCCAACTAGTGTCTATCGGTATAGTATACCGAGATATTAAGATAAGCTTGCTTATCAAGTCATGTGTGCTCAAAACTATCAAATCATGGCTGGTTTTTGTTGAAAGCTCATTCCAAGGTGGAAACCCATTCGCCGGGGGACTATCGTGGACCCTTCAGGGAGTTTCGTGCTGGCTGTGGAAAGCTTAACGTCTCAAGCTAGACAACGAGTCGGCGTGAAGTTGCGTCTCAGTACAACCAGGCTGGCATATCCTATATGCAAGAGAGAAACGTCTCGCTCCTCACCAATGGAGGTGAATTGAATTTAACCTCAAATTAAATGTTCACAAATTGGTACTAGGAAATAGGTGGATGAGTAAAGTATTTATAGCAGAATTGGCAAACGGCGCCTTGTCATAGTAAGCTGTTAATACTTGAAAACGCGAATCCCTAATTCACTTGTCATGTCCAGAACATAATTCATTTTTATACGGCGATGTGGCGATCGAGTTCTGTATGATATGATTGAAAAGAAGGTTTGCTCAGTAGAAATCTTGTGTGCTGAGTGCCTGGAAACTGGTCGATAAATTTAAATATATTTCAAAAACCATTAGGCCGCGTTCATAGTGGAAGCTGAAGCTGAAACTTTTTACAGCTGCTGAAAACGCTTTGTGTACAATCATATGGAAAAAGCGCGAAGTGTTCATAGTGCCAGCTTAAATTCAAGGTTACGCCAGTTTTGAGGCTTTTTGATACTTTTTTCTTCTATCTCACTTTGGCACACGGTGTTGATATTTTGTTTCATGTCGTACTTATGCTTTGGGTTTCAGCTTATTTTAACATACTTTTTGGCACTTTTTCTTCCATCTCGTTTGTGTACACAGTTTTGATTTTTTGTTTCATTTCGTACGTACGCTTTGTGATGTAGGTTATTTTCATACTTTTTAACGCTTTTCTTGGCTGTTTTTTTTTATTTCTTGTTTATGTTTTGCCGCACTGATTTTGTTTTTGTACTTTTCGGCAGCAATGCTCAGCGCTTTAGTTTTTTTTTTGTTATTTTATTTTCGCATTATCGGTTGATACGTGTTGTTGTTTTTGTATATTTAACAATGTCAACATGATCGCAGGCGCTGCCAGCAATGCATGTCGTTGTTTGTATGTTCTTTTGTTGTTAGTAAATTCAGCATTCAATGTGTGTTGTTGTTTAGATTCGTTTTGTTGTTGGTAATTTTTTGTGGGCATCGCTAATTTTCGACGCTTTTTCTTCTTCAGATGCTTACTTCATTCTTGTTTCATTTCTTGGTGTGTGTGTGAGTTGCACGTATTCAATTTCCTTTGAATGCATTTTTTGTTGTTATGATCTTATGTTATTTATCTTTATTTTGTGCGTAGAATAAAGACAAAATATTTTATTTGTTGCTTTGTGGAGGATAGGTTTCCAACTTTTTTCTACACTTGTTGCTTTTGAGCTATTTCGCCGTTATCTTCGTTGTTATTTATCTATTCTTTGAATATTTTTGTGAAGAACTTCAAAATATGCATTAACTTTCCAAACTACAACAAATAATTAAAACAAAACATAAACCAAGCGCATGCAAAAAGCGCGCACTATGAACAGCAACAGCAAGAAAAAGTATCTAAAAGCGCGAAAAAAAGCTCGCACTATGAACAGCAACAGCAAGAAAAAGTATCTAAAAGCGCGAAAAAAAGCGCGCACTATGAACAGCAACAGCAAGAAAAAGCGTCATGATATCGCTTGAAAAAGCTTAGCCAGCTTCAGCTTCCACTATGAACGCGGCCTTAGACTGGCAGTTCGATGGATGTGAGTCTTGAGAACGCGTTTGTTCAGAGTTGATTTCGAAAGTCCATGACACCTCGCCATGGGGCAAGTAGAACTAAAACCGAACAGGTAGGCGTCTACTTTAAAGATGTTACTAATGTAATATCCAAAAGTTTAAGCTTAAAGATAAGCTTCTTTGTAAAGTTTTATATTTTCGGGTTTTATGGGAGGTGGGCATGTTCGTAGGTGGTTGACGCCAATTTTTCTAACATGCCTCAGTTTGGATATAAATTACAAAATATCCAATTTCAGTTGTGTAGTTTAAATATTAGAATATTTATGGGTTGTATGAGAGGTGAGTTCATAGGCGGATGACGCCCACTTTTCTTCCACAATTAAGTTTTGATATAAAACACAAACGTATCAAATTTTTTCCTGTAGCTGAAGTCTAAATATAGAGCTTTAAGTTTTAGGGTTGTATGGGAGGTGGGCGTGTTCTTTGGTGGATGACGCCCATTTTTCTAACGCGCCTTAATTTTGGTATAGTTAAAATTAATAAATACCTAATTTTATTTTTCCCCTTTACATAATTTTCAATTTTGGGGTTGTAATGAGGTGGGCGTGTTAGTAGACGGCTGACACTCATTTTTCTTACACACCTCAGTTTTAACAGAGAATACAGAAATGCCCTTTATTTTAGTTTTGTAGCTTATTCTCTTAGCATCTTTATAGTTGTTATTATTGTGGTTTTGTGGGTGTTAGGCGTGTTTTTCATCCGATTTGGTCTCATTTCGAACTTGATCTCCGTTTTTAAAAATAAGTTCAAATATCGAATTTCAATACAAAAAATTAGCATGAAAATAACGGCTGTAATCGTGTCCACAGACAGATGGAAGGACATAGCAAAATCAGCTCAGGTGGTGATGTTGATCAAAAATAAATATACGTTACACACGTCGTGACAAAAGTAATATAACTCCTTAGCAGTACGCGTGAAAGTATAAACATAAATTTAGTTATAAATGTATGTTTTCTTTTTAAGAACGCCATAAATTTTATTTTTTAATACACACAGACCAAGTGTACTAGTTAAAGATTAAAAAGTCAAAAACTAGAAAATAAATCGATTTTTTCGATAATTATTATTTTTTTTAAGAAATTGACGAATCTATTCTTAAGTCTTGGAGCCCCGGTATGTCATTTGGAATTAGTTATACCCTAAACCTGAAAGGTCAGGGTATACTAACTTTGTGCAAACGTTTGTAACGCATAGAACGAAGCGAGTCCGGTATAGAAAAGTATATATATTCTTGATCAGCGTCACCACGTGAATCGAGCTTTTCATGACCGTCCGTCCTTCCGTACATCCATCTGTCCGTCAGTGTGTTGTCCGTATACACAGGATAAGAAGGAGTTGAGATAATTGGATGAAACTTGGTACACATGGTCACATGGACCCAAGGATCTGCACTATTGAATATTTTTGGAATCCGCCCACGGACACGCCTACCTCCCATACAACGCAAAAATTTAAAACTGCATAGCTCAGCTCATAAAAAGCCTACAACAATAAAATTTGGTATGTATGTGTTTTATATTAACACAAAGACGTCTTTGAAAAATTATTGTCATTCGCTCGAGGACACGCCCACCTCCCATACAACCCAAAAATTAAAAACGCAATAAATAAGCCTCTGTTTAACCTACAGAGCTAAAATTTGGCACATATGTTTTTTTTAACAAAACAAAGATAGTTTTGAAAAGTAGACATAATCCGCCCACGGATACGCTTACCTCCCATACAACGCGAAAATTTAAAACTGCATAACTCAGCTCATAATTAACCTAAAACAATAAAATTTGGTTTGTATGTGTTTTATATCAACACAAATATGTCTTCGGAAAATGGACGTCATCCGCTCACGGACACGCCTACCTCCCATACAACCCAAAAATTGATAACGCAATAAATAAGCCGCTGTTTAAGCCGCCACGGAAAGCCGTCCACGGACACGCCCATTTACAATAAAAAATTTTTTTTAAAAGTGGGGTTAGGGTATTTCATAGTCGGCCTAGACCGACTTAAGACTTTCTTTACTTGTTTTTTATTCATTCCAAAATATTCCAAACACATATATATTTCATAATATTGTCGTTTTAAAAACAGCTGATATGCAGGCTAATCATCTACCCTGAGAAAGTTTTGCAGGGCAGAAAATGCACCTTTTTTGCCCTCTGTGAGTTTGACATTTTAAGAAACGAACACAGAATTTACTCACCCGTTTGCACTTATTTTAGAATCGAACACGAAAAAAGGCAAGGGCAATGAAAAGGCAACATTTTTTGGTAGAAACGAAAACGCCATTAGTTTCCGGGCTGGACATTTTAAAGCTTTTATCTAGCAAAAATGATGAAAATTTAACATTCGGTTATCGATTATAAAAAAAAAAAAATGTATTTAAACCTAACTAAAAATTATAACTTACTTATAAAAGTTGTAATTTAAATGAGAACAATAAAAAAACTTGCTAGCGAGCAGAGCGGCAGCAGTCACGAGAGCAGCAACAAAAAGAATAGCTTAAAAGTGCTGAAGACATCATAATAACAACAACAAACAGATAATTGAATATAAAAACAACAAAACGTAGCAAAAGGTGAAAATTCCAACAATACTACAACAATATTGTACAAAAATAATAAAAAGGCAAAAAATGCAAAGATATAAAATAAAAGGAGAAACAAATATTAAGAACGATGACTCGATGGCGTATTAAAACTAATATCAAGAAACTAGAATAAAAAGAAGAGATAAAAAAGAAACAAGCGAGAATATTAAATAAGATAAAAAAAGGTTAATAATTGAATAAGAACAGCAAAAGGTAATCAAAGGGGGGCATAAGAAGAGGCAGACGCAAAGATGAAACCTCAAAAATTCTGCAATGAAAGCATTTTTAAGAGGTGCAAAGTTAAATAAAATTTCATACATATAGATTTCTGTTAAATTATATTTTTACCTTTATTATGGAATTTGTTGTTTAGTTTTTGGGTTATTTTTGAGATTTTTAAAGTAAGGAACACTTTGTTAGCTTTTGTATTTTGTTGCAATAATCGTGAACAGCCTTATTTTTTCAATATAAATTATTAAAATTTATATATTTTTTTTTTCTTTAATTTAACCACGATACAGATCCTCGTGATGGGGATATCGTTATTTTTTTTTTATTTTTGTAACTTTCAACTTTATTCTTCAACTTTTATTAAATATTTTTTAATATTTTTTTTTTTTTTTTGTGTTAAATAATTTTATTGTATTCACTTTTTTTATGTTTCCTTCACTTAAATTGTTATTCAAGGCAAAAAAAAAACAAAGTGCAAAACTAGCAATAAACGTTGATGAATATTAAGCGCAACGTAGAAACACAGCAAAAAAAAAAGTTTCTTCTTTTGGTGATGATGACAAATCAAGAAAAATTTCTCTTTCTGCACTTTGTTATCGCATCTAAATCACTTAATATCTGCTTATTTTGTTGAATTTTATTTATTTCCGTTAAATTATTTTAGTATTTAGATTATTTTTCCATCGAAAATTCGACACAAAAACATTTTTTTTTTAACAATTGTGAAACGCACAAAGACCGCAGCGACAAACGCACCGAGAGTGACAGAGAGGGCAAGATAACCCAGCAACAACCACAGCAATGATGATGATGACAACGCAACGAAAGCAAAGCAACAACTGACAGCCGCAGTCTGCCTCGCCTTCATTTGATGGCTTTACAAGAACAACAACACAATGTTAAACAGACGTCTTTCCAGTTGCAGCGAATTGGAAGCGTGGGAAAATCTTTGACAGTCGGAATTTGCTGCCAAACCATTTAGTTACCTGTAAAATAGCTGCCACCTGTGGGCAATATTTCTTGAATATATTTAGGTCTTCGTATCAGTATGATAGTCAAGGAATCATTTAGAAACTCACGGCTCAATTCACATCATATAAAAATTATATTAGTGGAAATAAACACTATTTAAATAAGATTCTTTGGGGCCAGTTTTTCAGTGCTGGTTTAAACTTTGTTTAACTTGAGATTAGTTAATCGTAAATTAAAATTGATCTGAGCTTAACTAAGCAATCAGTTTTTCAGTGCTAAATTAATTACATGCAGATTAGGTTTAAATAATATGGCAACACTTGCAAACGTCAAATAGTTACTGAGAATTTTCAGCATAACAGCTGACTATGAAATTGTCATAAAATAGAAAGTAATATATAAAATAACTCCAATAAGAAAAAAAAGTGATTAAAAATACCACCTCTGTCCCAGCCCCAAAAATTATCCAAAAAAAAAAAGTTTATATACCATTAGAAAGGGCTCAATTTGCACCTTCCGAATATAAGCATTTTAGAATTTGCACCCTCGTACTTTTTGCAAAAAAAAAATGCCAAAGTTTGCAATATTCAAATGCTCATATCTCGGTAATTAATTGATATTTCGATGTGCACCTTGCGTCAATAATTTGCAACTTTACTCCTCTAATTTGCACCATTGAACAAAGTCGAAAAATACGTCGAATTTTTCTGAAAATGCAAAAAAACGTTTTAATTCGATAGCTCGTTCTGCGCACGCGTCATATCAGTAACACGCGTGCGCCGCGCATTCCACTAGGGACTTTGTTGTGATGAGGTTTATCTATTTATAGTTTATAATACTATCTCTGTTTTTAAGTATTGATAAAAAAGGGGGAGATTACGATTTCCGGGGCGCCGCGATTTGACGATGGATTCGAAGAGTACTCTTAATAAAAATAAGAATAGCCAAAGGAAATGTTGTGTTATCGATTTGTTTCCGAGTTATCGATTTTTTAAAATTTTTTTTTTGCTATAAGGTCTATGAAGAAAACCGGCTATATTATTCTTAATATATAACCGATATTGATGATTAAGGTAAAATTTAAAAGGTTATATATAAGGCTTTTAGAAAAATTTTAAATTAATGAAATCTGTTGAGAACTTTGTATTTTATAGGTATTTTTATGCAATAAAAAAAGAATTTCTTACATAAAACCGTTATTTTCTCAAAAATTACCGTTATTACTATGAATTATAAAGAGTAAATTATTAAAGCTTGAAAATTTATCTTTCATTTGGTATATAATATATATAATTTATTTGACATTTTCTCGTGTTTTTTATGATACAATGATTTGCCCTTGTACGGAAAATTGCTTATTTCACTCATTTGTACCTAAGATGTTTTGCTTTCTTACTCCATATTTACGAATATCGCCATTACAATACAATATTTATATGAATTAACGGGATTTTCGAGTCAGTGAAAAAAATTTGTATTTTTTGGTCGATCAGTTAATAAAAAAATATAAATATTTTTATCTATCGAAAAAAAGGTAAAACTTTCAGCTAATCAAAAAGTATATATTTTTAGTACCTTAAAAACAATAATTTTACAGAAAAAAACGGTTCTTTTAATTAAAAAATTCAAATCTCGCTTATAAATTTAAAAACATTTTTGAAATTATATTTGTATTATATATCGTTGAAAAGGCATTTAATTACCTTTCGAATAGCATGTCAATCTTTAAGATTCATTGGATATTGGCAAAGATATAGAAAATTTTGTGAACAGATTTTTTAACAAAGAAAACACTTGGAAAATTTTAATTTTATGTAATATAGTGTGAAATTAAATAAAAAATGTATATTTTTATATGTCAAACAAAAGGTCTAACTGTAAGCTTTTCAAAAAAAATATATTTTTAGTAATTCAATAGCGTAAATTTTTTAGAAAATAACGGTTCTTTTTATTAAAAAATTCAACTTTGGAATAAATTCGCTTATAAAATTAAAAATATTGTAGCAATGATATTTATAAGAAATATATTTGAAAGGTCATTTAATGACCTTTGAAATGACATATCAATCTTAAAGATCCATTGAGTAACGGCAAAGATATAGATGCTTTTTTGAACAGATCTTTTAACAAAAAAATTTTTTTTAAAAATCGATAACTCGATAACTAATAGAGTTATCGATTTTTTGTTCGGCGAATCATGTTTTTTTGTTGTTCTCTACCAGAAAACATCTTCAAATCGCGGCGCCCCGGAAATCGTAATCGTGCCTAAAAAAGTATAGACTATAATAGTATTAATCTTATGATAAAAAAAAAATATTGTGACAAATCAATACAGTACAATAACAAGTCTTACTGTGATCATTTGGCCTCCAATATCAACTTTAGTAAATGCATCAGTGATGAACTTTATATGTACATTATATATACTGATTTTGATGAAGTCATATCTAGATCAGCTAGACATTGCCACAAAAAAATTGCCCTAGCGCGCCGTGCACGAGAGTCGTATAACTATGTATATGTTTTCTGGACAGCGCATGCGCAGTGTTGATTTATGTATTTTTACATTTTTTACGATGAACCGATTGATTTTCTACTATTTTAACGAAGGTGCAAATTAGAATAACAAAATTGCAAATTTTTGGGCCAAGGTGCACTTTTAAATATGCATTTTTAAGCGAGATATGACAGTTTAAAAATTGCATCATTTACTCCATTTTCAATCTAATTTATTTTTAAAACTATAAGGGTGCAAATTATAAAATTTACATATTCTGAAGGTGCAAATTAAGCCCTTTCAAATGGTCTATACACTTTTTTCTTTTCGATAATTTTTGGGGCTGGGACAGAGGTGGTATTAAAAATGAGTGTACAAAAAAAAAAAACAAAAGATACAGCAACTTTAACATGGAAGAAGTATAATACTTGCTGGTGCTGGTTGCAGACTTTAAACAAATAATTGAATGCAAGCAGATGGACAAAACCACCAGTGAACAAAAAAATAAGGCCTGGATGTGTCACATCAATCATATGTCAAACAGCAAGTTAACTAGAGCTTAACTCACCAACATTGGGAGCTTAAACTTCGATTAAAGTACACTGAAAAACTCGATTTATGGCTTAAACTAAGTTTAAACTTCAAACAGAGTTAAACTAACACTGAAAAACTGGCCCCTAGGACTGGCGCGAACAGTTATTTACTTTTCTAGTAAAATCAATAAAAATGTAAAATTAAACGAAATTGAGAGAGAATTAACTCCAACATTAAATAGTAAACGAACAAATTTCTGGTTAAAAGCTAAAAAATGTCGAATGTGCCTAGTTCGCAACTGCTGTGCTACTCCTCATAAATACCCTTTGACATAAGTGGTGATTTTGGCTTAGAAGACGAAGAACATCATGGTCAGCCAAAAAACTTTGAAGACGAAGAAGACGACAAAATCGGACCAGACAATCACAGGTGACCTCTTTCGAACAGAATTGATCCATTTAAAGAGTGCCATAGCCGAGAAATGACCGGAATATGCGACCAGACACGAAGCCATAATATTTCAACATGACAACGCTCGGCCACATGTTGCAAGACAGGTTAAAATTTATTTGGAAAATATTGAATGGGAACTTTTGGCTTATAGCCCGGACCTTGCCCCGTCCAACTATCATTTATTTCAGTCTATGCAAAACGCTCTCATCGGGATACGCTTCACTTCAAAACAGGATATCAGAAATTGACTTGATTTATTTTTGGCCTAAAACTGCTAGTTCTTTTGGCGCGGAATCAATATGTTGCCAGAAAGATGGAAAACAGTAGTGGCTAACGATGGACAATACTTTGAACAATACTATTGTACATGTTTTTCTTAAATAAACGTTCAAATTTAAAACAAAACCGCACGAATCAAGTTAAAGATCCAATAATTGTTAATAATATTTATAAAAGCTTTTTATTTGGATCTATTTATGTACCTTGTAATTTCCCAAAATCACAAATCTACGAAGGACTGTGTAAGATTTCTCAGTTCTCTTCAAGGTTCGATGGGACTGTCACTAGCGGAGATTTCAACTCATTTTCAACCCAGCATGAGGTGATTGTTCAGAAAACTGCAATGGAAAAGTTTTTTATAGGTGGTTGCAAGAGTTCCCATTGGATATTGTACGCATATCTGATCTCAGGCCTTTTTTTCCATCAGGTCCATTCTTTCTAGATCATTTTTTAACAAGCTCAAACTAAGTTGAAGGAATGGACCAACATTTTTCGATCAAAAGCTGACTTTATAGTTAAAACTCCTAGGCATGTCACTTCTTTCAAAAAAATAAATTGGACCAAATTTAATTCTGACTTAGAAGTTCGCCTTTCTCTACATTTTCCTCCTTTTAATATAAATTTAAATAGTTCTAATATTGACAACAATATAGAAAAATTAGTTTTCTTTGTTGAATCTGCTACCTCTGCAAATTCAGAAAAATTCAAATTTAATCATAAACAATTTTTTCTTTTAGTATTCATTCGAAAGCTTTTCAAGTTTAATCATTCTTGGCAAAGAAACTTAAATAAAATCATTCATAGGCATGCAACCAGAGTTAATGTTGAATATAATTTTCTTTCAAAACAAATTCAGCTCCTCAAAATAATTATTAAAGAGAGAGAGTAAAGCTTGAGTAAGCCAGTGAATTTGAGAAAAAGTTAAAAAACATCAAACTCCATCAAACATGTCCTACAGCCTTTAAATTTTCAATTTTATAGGGATAAAACTATCAGCTTGTACTGAACTGATAGTTTTATCCCTATAAAATTGAAAAAAAAAAAACTGAAATAAATGGTTCTGCGGTACATGGCGACCTTGACAAACTAGAAGCATTTCCGCATGATTTTGAACAGGTGTATGGCGGTATTTTTCCAAATCAACTTGACCTCTCAGAAATTACAAATTCTCAAGGCTCCCCTACTTACCTTGTTTTTCTACTTTTATAGTTTCTGCGGTAGTTTCTATTCCGTGCAAAACGGGTACAATTTTCACTTCATTAATTCTGACTTTCTTATTTTTAAATGAATAGAACTTGGCTTCGATCCTTTTCAGATAAAAATGTTTGTTATTTTTTTTTCAAAAAGAAAATTTTGCATTCAGTTCTGTAATTCAATTTCTGAACTTGGACTGGTTAAGAGCGACGTTCCTCAGGGTTCTGTCTTAGCTTCACATTTCTCCAATATGTTTCTGTCTGAATTCTCACATGAACTGTCCGGCTCGACAGGTTTTTTGTATGCTGATGACTGTCTGGTTTATGCTCATCACTTTTTAAAAATGGGACGGCGTACAACAATTGAGATGCGTGAAACAGTCCTAAACTATTTTGGAAAAGGGAAATCCCGCCGGAAAATTGCTGAAATGGTGAATTTAAGCGACTCGACGGTGCAGCACATCATTTCACGATTTCTGCACGAGAACCGTGTGCATGATATAGACAGAACTACACCAAACATAAGCACTACATTGGCACTACGGACGAGAGATATATAGTCCGAAAAAAAGGCCCACCCGAAGTTATCGTCTCCAAAACTGGCTACTGAAGTTCACAACGTATTGGGAAAGACGTGTAGTGCCGTAACCGTCCAATCGTGGGTTCAATGGTCGAGAAGCTCCCAAGAAACCATCTATAAATAAATAAATCAACTGAGTGGACTTGTCTTCGATAGTGACCGCATTTTAATTTGTTTGCATCTACTAAATAAAATAATGTAAAACTTGAATATAGGTCCAAGGAAGATGCCCTAGGAACTGACCGATTTCAACTATTTTTGTAATATTTCTTAATTAGCTTAAACTAACCAATCATACAAAATTTTATTATAATAGGAGCACCTCCTTCTATTTTTGTAGCAATTTTGTATGGAATGAATGTACTGTGCGCTGTACCAAATACCTACAGCCGCCCAAGACTGATGACACTTCTTTTAACAGAAGTGTTATCAGTCATCGAACGACGATGCGTTTGCCAAGTCCTTATAATTTCCTGAAGCTTCAATGAACCTAGTCTAACGCTTTTCTAGCAATTCTAACTCTTAATTAAAATTATGTACCTGAGACTCTGCAATATAATCTTTTACAACTGCGATTACATATTTGTTTTAGGTTAAACGTTTGCCAACAAAATTTGTCATAGGAAGTTAAATTAGTAGAATAAGATGGGTGGTCTAGCAATTCGAACTTCAATTTGTTGAATTTTGACATTGTCAGAACCCTCTTGTGTGTTGGTGCGTTGTCTTTATGAAAGTTTTATTGTTTTTTATTGTAAACCATGTCGTTTTTTTACATTCAATTGATCCAAAAAGATATAATAATCTGGATGAATACAATTCCTTTGATATGCCAGTAACCGTGGCCATAACTTTTCCACCCTATTGATTTGTTGTGCCTACTTTGATGCACTTCCACCAGCTTCAGTGCATTGTTTTGATTGTTATTTTGTCCCTAGTGTTTAGTGATGAATCCATTTTTCATGAAATATTGCTTAAAACCCATTTTATTTTCTTTAAATTTAAACAAACAAACTAGAAATTTTTCTTCTAATGCTTTTTTTGAGCACAAAGGCGACAGCACTCATCTTGCGGAATCTTTTTCATCTATAATTCTTGTTATAAATTAAAATTACCTCGATCATTTGAGATGCCTATGGTATCACCTATTTCAGGCAGTTTTATTCGTCGAGCCTCTAGCACCATATCATGTACTTTTTCTATGATTTCTGCTGTTCTTGCAATTTTTGGCAAGACTTTAGGGTTTTTTTTTATGAAAAACTCGAATTAGAGACAGTATTTATTTGTGTTTTTGTTTTTAAAAGTAGGTTTTTTACTGATTATTTTCAAGAATTTCAAATAAATAATAATCAAATGGTTGAATATTTTCTGGTTGCTGTTTAAGTACTTTAATAAGAACACAAATATTTTACTTAATTTAAATACGCAATTACAGGAATTATGTTTAAGGCTAAAGTGTTTGCTGGATATAGTCTAAAACACAAGCTTAACAGCTGAAATCAAAGTTTAGAAACTTTATGTTGTTAAATTGAAAGCAAAAAACTTAATTAAAAATTATTTAAAAAAGGTTGACAAAACTGCACATTAAAAGAAAAGCTTGTTAATTTAAGCTTGTTTTTCTTTAAGAAAAGCTATTAAGAAAAACAAAAAAAAAGCTTACAGCTCTGACTTGACATTAAGCTTCGTCCATTTTTCGCTTACAGCCCACAGCCATTTGGCCATCTGATCATCCTTAGCGGCAGGTGCAACTTCTTTAAGATCGCAATCACTGAAATACATACCAGAAACCTTTTCCAAATCGGGGTCTAGTGCAGCATACAGCGTAGTTTGAGCACCACTTCTAGCAGTCTTTATGAAGGGCCAGAAAAGCGGTTTGAGGAAAATGCTTAAATATGAACATACATTAAAAAAATTTGCAACATTTTATAAGCGCCATTTCAATTAAACCTGGAAAAGAAGTTGTTTACAAAACCCATATGGCGGAATAGCTCCGTGTCCACAATGCCAGGATGTAAGGAGTTTACGGTAACACCGGTGCCTATAAGAACACAATAAATGTATACACATAAAATTATAAAAGCAAAATACATGATTACCTTCTAAACGCTTGGCCAGCTCATTGCTGAAAAGTACATTGGCCAGTTTACTTTGACTGTAGGCATCACCTTCGCTGTACGATTTGTCGCTATTTAAATCGGTGATATTTATTTGGCCGCGAGTGTGAGCCAAACTAGAGACTACGACTACGCGACTGGGGGCAGCTTTCTATGGTAAGTGTAAAAAAAGTGAAATGTAAGAAGTAAGTAATGAGCAATGAGATCAAATACACTGATTAAGACAACCTTTAAGGGCTCCAGTAGCAAATTTGTGAGCAAAAAATGTCCCATATGATTAACGCCTAGCTGCATTTCAAAGCCGTCTTTTGTAGAGGAGCGCGGACAACGCATAACGCCAGCATTGTTAATGAGTATATCAAGCTTAGGTTGTTCTTTCTTGAATCTGTGGGAAGAATTAAATTTTAAAAAAAAGACAATTTTAATGTTATGTTTAATATTTCGATTGTTTTTTCCCAAACTTAAAATTTTATAAAACCACCAAACATTTCCACAAAAAATAACAAAGGCAATGTAATTATAGTAGAATGAGTTCTTTATTTGTTTCATTTTGAAAGTTAGACTTTAATACTTTACAAAATAAGGTGCCAAAATTTTAATAAAAAACAAAATCCTGTAAATTTGTGTGATATTATTTCAATTTTGATATAGTGCTCTACGATTTTTTAGAAAAATATTTAATTCATTTCATTATAAAATGTTGTGGCTTTATTTTTTAGTTTTAGGGCCTTTTTTGAGGACTTATTTCATTGATGAATTCTTTTTATATTAGGTTCCTTTTGAAATTCTCTACTTACAGATAGGAAAAGCGGGTCAAGTCAGTTTTTTAAAAATTATTTATTTTTTCCAATATTTCGAACTCCGTCGAAGTTTATTCTCATGGAAAATTATTTTAAAAATGTTTAAAAATTGCTTTTTAACATTAACAGCATAGGTAAGGTTGACGCGGCTGTCTTTTATGAGACACACATAGGCCAATTAGGCCCGTTGTGATACTAGGGTGTTTATTATTTACCTACTCTATTTGAACTACTTATTAAGCTTATACCAGTTATTTGAAACATTAATAAAGCTTAGTAGCCTGTAGACCGAAGTTTTTGAGAGACCGTCTAGGTCACTATAAAACCAATTACCCAGAAAAAGGTGGCGGTTCTTAACTAGCGCTGGGCATGTGCAGAGAAGATGTGTTGTGGATTCTTTTTCCTTCTCATCTCTACAGCTTCTGCAGAAATCGTTATGGAGGATTTGTAATCTTCGGGCGTGGTTACCAATTAAGCAGTGCCATGTTAGGACACCGATAACTGTATTTATCTGATTGCATGTGCTTCCTGTAGACCATCTTATGTGGTTTTTAAGGCAAAGCTCATTTGTGAGTAGTTTACATGTGGTTAGAGGTATACCATTTATTTCCTTTTCTCTCTATAAGATCTTGGTAGTTCTAGTTCGAGCTAATTCATCTGCTTTGCAGTTTCCTGGAAAGTCTCTATGTCCGGGGATCCAGCATAGGAAGAGTTTTAGCTGCTCTGCCATCTCATTTCGAGATCTGAATATCTAGCTGATATTTCATTCATCTGAAGTCAAGTAACAGCTTCATGTATAGCAGTAGCTTTCGCTTGAAAGACACTACAGTGGTAAGGGAGCCTAAAGGCGAGATTGATGTTTAGTGATTCAGAGTAGACTCCTCCGCCCACTATGCCGTCCAGTTTTGATTCATCAGTTTAGATTTCAATGCATTGCTAGGTGGAGGGCTTCCATTATTCCATTAATTTCTGGAGGGAATGGATACATCAAACTTTTTGTGGAAGAAAAGTTTTCCGCGATGTAGTCTACGGTTTTTGGTATTGGAGGAAAGAGTTTTCTAATGATAAAGTGTCCTCTTGTATCTCCCCTCCATTGAGAGGTGGCTTCCAGACGTGTCGCTGTGCTACCAACTATATGTTTTGTTAGGATATTAAGTGGTATAAAGTGGAGCATTGTATCGAGTGCGTCCGTAGAAGTGTTTCTCAGTGCTCCGCTAACGCACAGCTCAGCTAATCTTTGAACTTTGCGAAGTATATTGAGGTGTGCTTGTTTGTTCAGTGCAGGCCACCAGACTAAAGCAACATTACTATAACATAATTCCGTAAAATGTGAGTGCGGAACGCTTGATTTTTTTTTTCATAGCATATTTTTAGGCATTTTTTGTTTTGTGAGTTATCGAACTCAAAAAGTTTTTTAATTTTTTTGAAATTTTCAGTTTTATAAAAAAATTGTATACTTATTTTGTCGTACCTACTATAATTTCCGTTTTTACTTCAAGGTATTTTATAAATATTTGGAACTAAAATTTGTTATTTGCATAACTTAAAATAAAATTCATGTTTTTATACCCTAAACCTGAAAGGTCAGGGTATATTAACTTTGTGCAAACGTTTGTAACGCATAGAACGAAGCGAGTCCGGTATAGAAAAGTATATATATTCTTGATCAGCGTCACCACGTGAGTCGAGCTATCTATGTCCGTCCGTCCGTCCGTCCGTCCGTCCGTCTGTGTGTTGTCCGTATACACAGGATAAGAAGAAGGAGTTGAGATAATTGGATGAAACTTGGTACACATGGTCACATGAACCCAAGGATCTGCACTATTGAATATTTTTGGAATCCGCCGACGGACACGCCTACCTCCCATACAACGCAAAAATTTAAAACTGCATAACTCAGTTCATAATACGTCTACAACAATAAAATTTGGTAAGTGTGTGTTTTATATCAACACAAAGATGTCATTGAAAAATGGACGTCATCCGGTCACGGACACGCCCACCTCCCATACAATCCAAAAATTGAAAACGCAATAAATAAGCCTCTGTTTAACCTAAAGAGCTAAAATTTGGCACGTATGTTTTTTATAACAAAAAAAAGATGTTTTTGAAAAATGGACATCATCCGCCCACGGACACGCCTACCTCCCATACAACGCGAAAATTGAAAACTGCATAGCTCAGCTCATAATTAGCCTACAACAATAAAATTTGATATGTATGTGTTTCATACCATTACAAATATGTCCTCGGAAAATGGACGTCATCCGATCACGGACACGCCTACCTCCCATACAACCCAAAAATTGAAAACGCAATAAATAAGCATGTGTTTAACCTACAGAGCTAAAATTTGGCACGTATGTTTTTTATGACAAGACAAAGATGGTTTGGAAAAATGGACTTCATCCGCCCACGAACACGCCCATTTACAATAAATTTTTTTTTTTTTTTTTAAAGTGGGTTTAGGGTATTTCATAGTCGGCCTAGACCGACTTTAGACATTCTTTACTTGTTATACCCTAAACCTGAAAGGTCAGGGTATATTAACTTTGTGCAAACGTTTGTAACGCATAGAACGAAGCGAGTCCGGTATAGAAAACTATATATATTCTTAATCTGCGTCACCACGTAAGTCGAGCTATCTATGTCCGTCCGTCCGTCCGTCTGTGTGTTGTCCGTAAACACAGGATAAGAAGAAGGAGTCGAGATAATTGGATGATACTTGGTACACATGGTCACATGCACCCAAGGATCTGCACTATTGAATATTTTTGGAATCCGCCTACGGACACGCCTACCTCCCATACAACGCAAAAGTTTAAAACTGCATAACTTAACTCATAATAAGTCTACAACAATAAAATTTGGTATGTGTGTGTTTTATATCATCACAAAGATGTTTTTGAAAAATGGACGTCATCCGCTCACGGACACGCCCACCTCCCATACAACCCAAAAAGTTTAAAACTCAATAAATAAAGATTTTATACCAAAACTAAGGTGTGTTCCAAAATTGGGAGTAATCCGTCCATGAACACGCCCACCTCCCATAGCGAAAGCACAATAAAGGCATTAACTGTGAGCTACAGGAATAAAACTTGGTATGAGTAAATTTTTCATCAATATTTAAAGGCATATAAAGTATAGGCTTCATCCGCCCACGGAGACGATCATTTACAATAAAAAATTTTTGTTTTTGAAAAGTAGGTTTAGGGTATTTCATAGTCGGCCTAGACCAACTTTAGACTTTCTTTACTTGTTTCTTTATTAAAACCAGGCCCGTCATTTTTGA
The DNA here is from genome assembly GCA_958299015.1 of Tetanocera ferruginea. NCBI lineage: Eukaryota > Metazoa > Arthropoda > Insecta > Diptera > Sciomyzidae > Tetanocera > Tetanocera ferruginea. The sequence goes on along the minus strand of OY282640.1, from coordinate 47,620,122 downwards.
CGGGAAAGAACTAGTATAGCAATATTGGCCTAACAACAACTATATTGAGCCAGTATGTAACAGTTGGTTGTAGTCCTCATTTGTTACCCACTGCTGTTTTGCATGAATATAGGGCAATATTGGCTTTTTTAGCTCTTCCAAGCAGGTTGGGTTTCCGATTTTGTTTGCTACCTAAGATGAGACCCAGGTATTTTGCTTGATCCGAGAAATTAAGACTTGTATTTCCAAGTTTTGGAGGACTGATTCACTGATTAAACACTAACTCAGTTTGGTCTGGGTTAACGCTGAGTCCACAGCTGGAAACCCAACATTAACAGCATAATACCACTACGAACAAAACTAAAAATACACATTGAAAGACAAAACACTTGAAAAATATTGGAAAAGATATTGGTTTACAATATAACATTGGACGACTGCAAGGCGAAGACACAAGAAGTGAAATTGCACAATTAAAAAATTTTTAATATAATTTTCGTTGAGAATGAACTCCAATAGAATTGGAAATATTGGAAAAAATATATACTTTTTAAAAAATTTGACCTGAAGGCCGCTTTTCCTATCTATAACAATAAATTAAATTAAAGGTCAATAAATTCAAAACAATATATTCTCTACTTACGCTTCTGCAAATTTTCTTATCGATTCCATGGAAGATAAATCACATTCGCGGCAGTAGACGTGTTTGTTGTAAGTTTCTAAAACAATCTCCTCGCGTGCCTGAGAAAAAACGAAAAACACGATCATAAGAAACTCGGTTAAAATGTTTCAAGAGCTGAAATAGGCAATTTATGTTTTGTTTTTTCTGTTTTTGCTAAATAGATTGATTATAGCAAACAATATTGGAATATTTAGCATTAGCTATAAAATATAAATTTACAGTTGCCCAAATTGGTCAATTCAATTCAATTCAGTCATGGATGAAAGCATTTACAAAATATATACATACTATTTGTTGTATTTTCTATTTAGAAAAAATGTATATGAGAATAGTAAAAAAAATATGAAAATAACTAGACCACCTAATGTAATATATTAATCATATAAAAGCAATACAAGCTAAAAGTAATGTAAGCTAGCCATAACTTTTCCTAATCTCTTTGGCAATTTTTGAATACCATGTCGAAAAAAATGCGTCCTTTAATGCGATCAACGAATCGATCAAATTAAAGAGTTCTCAAAAGAGTGAAAGTGCTGATTTTCAAAGGCATGCGTTATCGACGAAAACAAAAAGTATTCGAAAGGGGCTGTGCTTGGGCTACATAGCGGGTGTGGTTGAACTTATCTTTTCAGCGTTTTAAGGTATGTTTTGACTGGTTGCGCAACATGTGGTCGAGCGTTATATGTGAATCCTGATTTGGCTTTGGGGTCGATTTTGGCTTATGGCCAAACGGCTTGGGTGATTTTTTGCGCTTGGGGTTATCGTAATGAACCCATTTCTCATCACAAGTCACCATAAAATGCAAAAATTCTTTTTTTTTTGCCGTTAAAGCAGCTGTTCACAAGTGAAAACGATGTTTGACTTCTATCGGCTTCAATTCATACGTCATCCTACCTTTTGGATCATTCCCAAGGCTTTAAAGTGAACAGATATGGCTTGTTGAGTCATACCTAATGCTTTTGGGAGTTGTTCTTGCGTTTGGCACGAGTCTTCATCCAACATAGCCTTCAATTCAGCATCCTCAAACTTTTCCGTCTTTCGCGCTCTTCATCATCGATATTAAAATCGCCAAAAATTGCGATTTAACAATTCTTTTCTTATATTGCAGATTTTTCTGATCATTACAAACAATTCTACATTACAAAGATATATTATATCTAGTAAAAGACATAACGAAATGTAACAAATAGCGGTTTTGTATGAAAATTTCAGTGTGTTGAATTGAGACTTTTAATACTAGAATCTGTTGCATTTGAAAGCTTGCACCTTCGAAATTAAGAGTCTGCGTGACGTAAACTAAATACTTTTATTGGAATTATTTAAGTACTTCTTCTGAGAGATTTTCAGATTTTTTTTTTCATGCGAACACAGGAATACAAGGTGTTGAAATATGTTTTTTTTTTCGCTGTTGGGCTGAACTTGAAAGGTCTATTAAACTATTTAAAAACAACAACTGTAAAAAAATGTACATATTCTGAATGAAATTTAAAGGATCTTTGAACTATATTAGAAATCAAGGTTGAAAAGTCTCTACATGAGCAGCTTTTTTAGAGGTTAAAGAAATTACAGCAGACCGTCTGGTATTCATAGATCAGTTTACATCAATCACATCTCGTTTATGTTGCAATTTTGCTTCATGACTGAAGTATTGCTAAACTTTTGGTTGATACATACTTATCTTACAAAAGCCTCTTACAATCGTCTTACCACTATCGCTGATACGTTTTATAAGCACCTCTGTCATAAAAATACCTACCGCTTCACACTTTTCCATATTGCGACATGCCATATACACCGTTGCGCCACGCTTAGCCAGCTCACGGACGGTCTCCTTGCCAATGCCGGTATTTGAACCGGTTACAATCACAATTTTGTCTTTCGCAGAAGTAGGCTTCTTAAATTTTTCACCCTGCATAAGATCTCTAAAAAAATTTAGTGAATTTTAACTGAATAAATTCATTTATTTGCAATTACTTGATTAAACAGGCAAATCCAATTGTGGTGCCCACCACACTGGTCCAAAAGATGGGCCGACTTTTCATAAATGAAAATAGATTGTTCATTTCCGTTTTTTATTAGGTACTAATTGCCGTAAACTTTTTAACTTAATTATTTCATGTGCTACTAAATACTGAATTGATAATTATTACAAATAGAAAGTTCCATTTGCGAAATGCAAGACGAATTTTATTTTGATTTTATTCAAGAAAAGAGCACAAATGTCAACATCAGCTGTTTTAAGATTTTATAAGTTTCTGTAGCAATCAGCTCACCATAATGTTGTCCATCGTTTAGTGTTGGCAAGCGCTAAATTGAAGATTCGCCCGCTATCACGCTTTATTGAAGTATTGACAGCTAATTAAATTTTCGTTGGCATGTGAGAGAAGATTACAGCCGATTTTTTTGAGAATATTAATGGTATTCCCTTAACGCCTCGGAAACAGCTTAAACCTCGTAAACTGCTTAATTTTAAGAAAATGGGAAATGATGGAAATATTTTGTATGGCTATTTTTTTACGATGTTTAAACTACAATTTCAGTGCTTAAACAATGTAAAAAAGTTTGGTTAAACTTTCAGCTGTCAAACTGTCAAAAAGTGTGTGGTGTGTTTTATTATTTATTTTGGCGCTTAATTCATCCCAATTGGCAAGCATAGAAGTGGATAGTGGCAGTGCTTGAAAACGGAAAATAAACACTTCGACACATCGTTAGGTACTCTGTCAGACAGTAAAACTTCTGCAATTGGCATTGGATGAGGCTAAAGATTGCCCGGAAAAGTTTGGAGTAGACAGCTAACTCAATTATTCCCATTTCAGAAACCTAGAGCAAACAGATTCTACGAACAAATTTTCGGTCGATTTGTTACGGCATGATGAATAATGAAGTTATATTATTTTTAATTTTTTTATTGATCTGATGTTTTTGACATATGCATGACAAATTTATCAGATGTCTAACGGTGCGTTCCTTTAACAGACGCTCGGAATTTTACGAGTTTACGAAATGGGAAATTTTGATCGTTAAGGGAATACCATTATTAGCGCCACATAGATAAGGTCACATTTCAAACATTGGACTAAGGTACAAAATTGTCTTTACCGAGTCTAAGGACGTAGTGCTTTGAATAAGTATCGGTGCCACCTATATAAATCGTGGATGTGCTGAACTACCAAAATCGGAGATCTAGCACTCTTAACCTGCGAATAAGCACAATTCAAACTTCTTCACCGCATAGTATAAGACAACTTTCAATTTGTTGTGCTTCCTATTTTTCGTAATTGAACGTTGTGTCAGTTGGGCTTTTTCAAATAATAGCTGTGTTCGATGAAAAATTCTTAGTGCAGAACAGAGTAAAGCAAATGAACTAATTCATCGAAAATAATTTCAGAGCAGAAATTTGAAAATACGAAAACAGGGCAAGTTTGAGCAAGCAACTGTCAAAAGTAAACACAATGAAAAAAATTTTTTAAATTGATTAATTTATTTGCTGCTTTTTCTTACACCACAAAAAATAGTAGAATAGAAGAAAGTAAAAAGTGTGATTTTTAACAAAAATCAGATCAAAAATTAGAGATCAAGATCAAATCAGAGCAGGTAAGAGCAGGAAAAGTAGTTCATGGAACACTTTTTGCTGATCTAGAGTAGGAATTATTAATCTAGTTTTCCAAAAATACAAAATAGTAAACTGGGGTATTGCAAATAATAAGTGTATTCATGCGAAGTGGTAACCTTATATATAAGAAGGGCCACTTAGTTTTTTTATCATTCAAGTTACATGAATTTCATTAAATTTGATTTTAAATTTGTGATGTTATATGTTAGCTCTTAGCATGTTTTTCAATAACTGTACAGTTTCTGCAAGCCAGGAAAATTTTAAAAGAGGTCCTTTCTTAGAACTTCTGATTACATAGAAGGACCAATTATTTCTTCAATAATTACTACAATAATAAAAAAAAGCAGAGCTAATTGATCATACTAGATAGACACATGGTTTGTTGACTTAAGTCAAAGAGCAAATATATCTGGTTTGTGCAAAATTTAATCCATACAAATTTTGACAGTTTATTTATTACTAATGAAGTTATCTTATTTATACCATTTATAAGAGCCTTGCCCATTTGAATACCCCTAATATTAAAATGTTTGTTATGGACTATTTTTCAAGGGTTTTTGCTTTACCTTTAGGACTTATTCTCGATAGGAAGCTCACCTGGAAGTTCAACACTGAGCGAATGAAAAAAGCCATTGTTGCACTGTACACATGTAAAAAGCCATAGGGGCTAGGTGGGCTTTTTCGCCCCGAATTGTTCACTGGGATCATTAGAACTGTACCTATGTATGGAATTGCAATATGGTGGCCAGCATTGAGGATGGTCCACTATTTTCACTAACTCCAAAAAGTTGAAAGAATGACATCTGTATGCATCAGCGGTGCACTGAGAATGACATCTACTGCGGCTATGGAGACCATATTTCACCTGCTACCGCTTGTACTGGTTGATAATCAAATGGCAGCCTGTTCAGCAATAAGGCTTAGAGAACTCGGTATAAGGAAATGTCAAGAAACAGGCCATGCATCCATACTGAGGAGGTATAACTTTATTCCAATACGAACTGACTACTGCAAACCTCTCTCTCCTTTGGCGGGAGATATGGTACGCTTTTCCTTATCAGGTCATAATGGAAACGCGGTGCACCATGGAAACAAGGGTGTTTCCATCTCTACACCGGCTGGTCAAAACTAAACGACAAGGTAGGTTCCTGGGTCTACTCAAATGAGTTAAGGGTTTCCCTTGCCTGTAGGCTGCCCGATCACTCTAGCGTTTTCCAAGTCGAAATGATGGCAATAAAGGAGGTTGATTCATGGCTATCAAATAACTAAGTCTCTAAGCGAGAAATTTTTAAATTTTTTGACAGCCATGCTGCGATGAACTCATTGGAACAAGTAATCAATAAAATAAGTCAAAGAATGCCATGCTTTATTGGGGGAAATGTCTAACTTTTTTAGCATCAACCTAATATGGACAACTGGGCATGAAGACGTTAAAAGTAATGAAAAGGCAGATGGCTGGCTTGTCCCTGTTCATGAGAGACTTCATGTAGCTTTACAAAAAATAGCCCAGTGGGTTCAAATCGCATAACCTTGGCGACCAAAACGTGAGATAATTGCTAATCAAACTCGCCTCTCTATAAGTCCATGATATGGTGTGTCGTGTGGCATGTGGCACCGTCTTGTCAACTAATCAAATTCTTCAATTCTTCAATTTAACGCAAATGGGACTTTTAATGTCAATAAGATTGTCCCATCTGTACTCACTTTACCAACATTGATCCAATTCAAGCTGTCGTATTGAGATTATTTTGTGGAATCGAGATGCTTTCAAGCCAAACCAGTTTCAAATAATTTGATGTTTTTTGGGCAGAATCAGTTGAAACCGAAAATTACACCAAAACGGGGAAAAATTCCTCTTCTGGCAACACTGGCTGCAAAATCCCTATTCTGACATTGGTCTGCTTGGCCACGGAGATACACAAACAGGATGAGCACAATATTTCTGCCGGAACTCACTCTAATCATGTTAGAATCGGATTTGTTTCCGCTCATTGGTGTCATGCATTCCGTTATTTACTTCGAATCGAATTTTATCAAATCAATCGGAAATAATATGTTCTACAATCCGATTACTCGGAATTTTTATCAGTTTTTATCCGAACAGCAGTTTCGCTGCGAATTTAATTCCGTGATTTCATTTTGTTTCATTCAAATTTATTATGAGAGTTAATAAATTGTTTTTTATTTATTAATTAACAATTTCAAATATAATTTAAAATATGGGTCACTACAGAAATAATTTGGATAACTATACCATGCAGCAATTCTTGAAAAAGCATCCGGTCATCTTAAGGGGCCACAAAAAAAGAGATCGCGTTCAAATTGATGCTCATTGGAAACATCTCATGGAGATTCTAAGCAGTCATGGTCTCCTGGTCTTTTGTTGATATTCCTTGGTCTTCGTCAGAGAGGTTCAACTTAATCCACTTTGGACTTTGCAACGTTTCAAGTGGTTCAACAAAGTGGTTATCACTTTGGACAGTGTGCTTCTAGCGAAAGCTAAGTTTGCACCCTTTCCTTGCGATTGTTGAAATGTTTCTTCATTCAAACGCTATTGTACAATTAACTAACAAAGTAAGAGCTATTAAAATTAAAATCTCTAAAAATTTAATTAAAGTTTAAATGAATTTAAAAAACTTTTAAATATTTGTTACCTTTTTCACACCAAAGTCTGAAAATATCTACACAAAATTACTAAACAGCCGATTTTGACAGCTAGCTAGTTCGAATCGGATTTAATTTTGTTTCGAACTAAGCATCTCCAATCGGAATGCGTTCTGTCTTCTCAAATCCGATTCAGAATGCCTTTCCGATTTTATAGCAAATCCGACACGGAATTCAGAACATAGCAGATTATTTCTTTTTTACTTTATTTATTATTATATTTGCAAATTTATTCAAACAAATACAAAGCATTCAACATTAAATTCAGATTATTTTTGTAACTTTTGCTTGCATCAGCTCGTTTTGAGCCAATATTTTTTGGGAGAGGTGAAAAGTTGCCCTCACATTGCTAATTTCACTGTGGCTGAATGCTGCCATCAATAGTGTTGTAAAGCGAAGCAAGTATTTTAAGTCTTGGATAGTGTTGTAATAGCGTGGGTTTTTGAAGAGTTACGGATTTTTTTAATAAGGATAACTTTTAAGACATGTTATTTTTTCTGATACATCTATCACACTGACTTATATGTTCAGTGTTGTTTGACAAATTGACATAATTATCATGATCCAAACAAAAGCATGTTGAAAACAAAAGCCATTAACAAAATTTCTCAGGATATACAATTTTCAAATGAGATAATCTTGTCAACTTATAGAGCTATTTTGACAGCATTACTAACATTTTCGTTGAAAAAATATTTCGATTTTCAAACATTTTAAAATTATTTTTTTTTTATATTTTTTGGATAATAATTTTGGAGATATAATTGCCAAAAAATTTGCTAAAACCTGCAGCTGTAGCCGGTTCTAATTTTTATCTTAGCAAATTTTTTATGAACAACACTTGTTAGGTATTCTTAAATAATTATCATAACTAGATTGATGTCAATTAATTTATTTCATATATTTTTTTTTTTTATATTTTAGAACAAGTATTTCGATTCTCGTTATGATAAAACAACAATTTGGCTTAAAGTCAGAGAACTTTTCAGATTCCAAAATAAATTAATAACTTTTAACTTAATAAAAAACTGTCATTTTTTGTTTTTTATAAAAATTGTTTATTTCTTGAAAATATTTTGAATTAATTACTACAAAATTCAATTGCAAGTGTTTAAAATACCTAAAAAAATCTTATATTTGTATAAATGTATGTATATAAATGATTCTTATCACATAGATTCAAATTTATATTTTTAATTAATTAATATAAATAGTTGTATGATTTTAAATTTAAGCATATGAAACATAAACTTAATTTTTTTATTTTAATTAGCATAAAAATTATTTTTTTTTTTAAATCGAAATGCAGTAATAAATAATTTAGCAATATTGGAAGTATAGTTAATAATTTTTTTTAATATTTTTATTGTTTTTGAATACTTAAAATTTTTAAATTTTGCTTCGAGTCAAACAAAAATGTGTTGTTTATTGAACTTAAAAGCTATGTTTTTTAAAGCTATCGAGAAAGAACATTCATTAAAAATAATATAGCACACAATTACATACAGACAAAAGAAGCACACATCGAAACATAAATAGATGAACATAGATAGCTGTTATGTTTAAAATAAAAAAAAAAAAATGAATTCATCAAGTTAACTAAGAATTTTGTTAAGAACTAAGTGAAATGATCTCGCGCTGGCATGACATGCGAGTCATGCAATGATGTTAAGAGGGAGAGGACGTTTGAGTAAAGTTGCTGCACTCATACTCGCTGCTGTTAATTTACGCCTGTGCTCTGGCATAGAAGTAACCGTTAGCTGGTGACAGCGACTGTTGACTAACTGGATATTGATAATGACGTCGCAGACGTAGTTGTTGTTGTTGATGATATTGTTGTTGCTGTAATGGCGGCTGCAATTGCTGTTGTACTGCCAGTGTTGCTAGATGTTGCTGTTTCAATGCACTGATTGTAGCAATTCTGCGATGTTTGTTTTGATTGCCATTGTTGCTGTTGTTGTTGGCATTACTGTTATTGTTGTTATTGTTCTTGTTATTGCTGCTAGTACCCACACTACCAGTTCTCACATGATAATCTTCAAGATCATCGTCACGTGGCAATGGCTTGTTTTGATCCTCTTCGACTGGCGTACCATCAGGCCGCACACGGAACACCAATGGACCGGTCAGGTAGGTTTGCTGTTGTTGTGGTTTACCACCATGTTGCTGCTGCTGCTGATGCTGCTGTTGTGGATTGTAGTTAAACGTGTCCACTTGTGGATTTGCTGCTTGTGCTGGATAGCCGTAGGCCAAGTCCATGTCCATTGCATATTGATGCTTGTGCTCTGCACCCGTGTCAAAAATTGGATTCTTTTTAAATTGATGCTGTTCTGATGATGAAGATGTTGCGGCAGTTGCAGCAGCTGTTGGTGCTGAGGCGGATGTATGTTGTTGTTGTTCTTGTGATGTTGGCACTGACGGCCTATTTACGGCTTCTTGATGCGTCAATATAATAATCGAAGAGGCGGGTGGTGTCGGGAATGGTTTACGTGTGGTAATGAGCATAGCACTGGGATGATCACGCATTATGTTCGACCAAACTATAGTGAAAGAAGAAGAAGAAAACATCAAAGTTAGTCTGATATTCATCTAAATATTAATCTAAAAATAGACCTTATTAAGGGTTCAGTTTAGTGTCGGATCTAGAAAAAACCTTTGAATGGGGAAGGGGGTAAAAATAGAAATATAGAAATATATATAGAAATAATACTTCAAAAACTTAAACGCATCCCCTGCAAACATTTTTAATTGCCTGAGAATCTCCAGTGAATCGCTTGGAAGATGAAACCATCGCCAGCGAGGTCTTCTGAGAATCTTCTGGGTATCGTCGAATGTAAGCAACTGAGGCAATAAAAGCGATTCGCCGGGAAGATTCGCCTACGAATTTCCGTGATGAGTCTTAGGCGATTCGCTTGGAAGAGTCGCAAACGATTCGCCGAGAGGGTCTTAAGCGATTCGCCGGTAAAATTCATCTACAAATCGCCGAGAAGAGTCTTAAACGATTCGTCGGGAAGAGTTGCACACAAATCAGAAGAAGGGGTCTAAAGCGATTCAACGACAAGTAGGCTAACAAATTGCTTTTAGGAGTCCATAGCGATTTCTGAAGCATCGTTGTTGAACGTTTAAAGTCGTTGTAAGTTTAAAATAACGGCCTCGACAGACGTTGTCCTATCCCTATTTAATGAATTTTTTTACAAGTTCAACTTTAATTAATTTTAACGATTTTTTAGAGCCTACTTCATGTTTCGATGATACATTTAAAAATTTTGTTCAGAAATCTTAAATCTTCTAAAGTTCGCCGGAATGATCAAAAGAAGAAAATACTCTGGCGGTCATGAAAACCGTGTTTATGGCAACACTGCCATTTAACTTGATAATTTCGGGAAATCTCGGTATTTTTCTAAATCTGTAAAGGGGGTTGGCCGTATTGGAGTGTTTCAGAAAAATTCAGTTATTCGCGAGTGATCTCCTGTTGCAGTTGGGTTGTGTTGCGAAAAGCAACGAAATGGGTACAAAATATAAGTAGTTGGACTGTGATAATAAAATTGCTATTAATTGAAGGACTGTATTTTAGGACAATTCTTAAGAGAATAGGCTGCTCACACTCTACTGTAGTGCGTTTTTACAAAAAAAGGATACTTTGGTGGTCCTGGAGTGGAAAAGAGGATATGTTCCAAATGTTGAACTGACAGAAGAATGGATGGCATAATAAAAAAGACAAGATTAAGGCCCAGTTTCTTTTTTATGGTTTTGGAAAACATCTTAAGAATGTGTAAAGAAATTTGAGCATAAGTCATTCAAAACAACCTGCTTTTTTACCTAAAAAATTGAAACTGGGCCTTAGAGGATCTCGTCAAAGGTACTTATTCTATACGAACGGAGCTGACTACGGAGTGAAAATAAGTGTGGAAGCAATTCGTAGCAGAATTATAGAAGCTAGTTTGTACGGAAGATGTCCTGCAAAAAAGTCGATGCTGACCAAAAAATTAAAAAGAGCGTCTAGAATGTGGTGACCGTGGCATGCAGGTTAAGTGTGTGGCTTGGCATGCTCGGAGCCCGGGTTCGATCCCCAGCCGCGGCGAAAAAGTTTTTTCAATAAAAAAATTTTTCTGATCGGTCACCACCTCTCTGCAGACAATGGCAAACCTCAGAGAGTAAATAATGCCATGTAAAGCTTCTTGAGAACATGAACTTTAGCCGTTCGGAGTCGGCATAAAACATGTAGGTCCAGTTCTCGGTCAATTGTGTGCAAACATTTAATAACACACACAACACAATTGATCATAAGAAGCTCGGTCAAAGTCCTTTCAAGGGTTGAAATGGCCAATTTGTTTTTTTTTTTTTTTTTTGTCTAGAATGGGTAAAAAAAAGATAAGAAATGGACACTTGATCAATGGCGAAATGTTTTGTGGTCGGACGAAAGTAAGTTTAACTTACAGTGCACCGAAATATTGCCGTACGTGCCTTGCTTTCATTTAGAGCGAAATAGGGAACAGTATATTGTTACAACCGTCAAGTGATCTAAAAACCAGATGATCTGGGAGTGCTTTCCTTATTACATCCGTGGTCATTTGAATTTTCTATTTGCAACAATAACTGCCCAAAAATATGGGCAAGTTATGAAGGACTTGCGCTATTTCACCGAGCTAAATCTTTAAATATAGATTGTGTCATATTCCCCAAACAAAAAAAAAAAAACACAAAATAGTTTTCTTTAATTTAAATCTGTTACTTTACAAAATTCCATGATATTCTTGATATGTGCGTTCCGGCATTTTTCCACTAGTTGTCTTCTGCAAACTAGGTCTTCTAGACTTTTAACTTGAAGGGTCTCTCTAAGACCTTTAAAAATGGAACGAGCGTAGGGTTTAGTTCCCACCACATTATAACCGCTCAATGCAAACCAAACCAGCCTCGTATATGAATCCCACTACGTTGACGACCAGCGCAAACGAAAAGCGGCCAATGATTTACAGATATGCACCTGGAATGTTCGGACTCTTTATAGGCAAGAAGCCTCTGTCCAACTGGTAAAAGCCCTCGTGAAAATAAAAATTAAGGCTAACATCACCGCCATCTAAGAGAGCAGGCTGCGATATCTACTGCAGCTGTTATAAGGAGAAGTGCAAATTTGGATCCGGCTTCATCGTAAGACGGAAACTACAACATCTAGTTTTCCGGTACATACCTGTTAACAAACGCCTAGCCGCAATCTACATCAAGGCAAAGTTCTTTAACAAAAGCCTTATTTGTGTGCGCTTTCTAGCGGAGGAAAAGGCCGATGCTGTCAAGGACGCCTAGAGGACGTGTTTGATCACTGTCCGGCCCATAACGTGAAAATTGACCCCAGCGATTTCAACGTGAAGTTCGGAAAATAAGGCATCTTTGGCTCCATTATCGGTCAGTTCAGTCCCCACAAGAGCACTTCGAAAAATGGTCTAAAACTGATCGACTGCGCCACGGCGCGAAACATGGTAGTTAGTAGCATCAGATTCCTACACCTCGATATCCACAGGGCCACCTAGCTGTCTCCGGAATAAAAAAAACCCCAAACCAGATTGATCATGTTATGATCAACGAAAGGCCAAGGTTTTAAGCATACACTCAAAGCAGCAGGTGCTGACAACCTGTCAGTTGAATTGTTTAAAACCGACGGCGATGAAATGATTAGGTGCATGTTTCAACTCATCAGCAACAAATGACAAGTGGAGATGGCCGACGTTTAGTATCTCAGTGTGCTTCGTACTTTTTTAAAGAAAGTAGGCCCGACAATCATCGCGTATGAGGTTTTTTCGAGAGTATTCAAGCGTATGGTCTATCCCCTATAGACCAAATTTTAAAACTACGCCAAATCCTGGAAAAAATCTACGAAAATCAAATCGACACTCACCATCTCTTTGTCAATAGGTATCATCAACCATCAACTTACAGGTATACCTGTAAAGTTGATAGGACTCTGCAGGATGACGTTGAGCAATACATGCAGCTCCGTCAATGTAGGAAATGACCTCTCCGAAACCTTTAATACCGAACGAGGTCTCAGACAAGGCGACCCGCTATCATGCGATCTCTTTAATTTCATCATGGAGGGAATCCTACGAAAGGCAGGTGTATATCGAAATGGAACCATATTCTACAAAGGTGATGATATCGATATTATCAACCGAACCAAGAGAGATGTAAATGGAATCAGCCAAAGTTGGTTTGACGGTGAATGAGGGCAAAACAAAGTGAATGCTGTCTGCAAATAGGGAAGCGTGGCGTCTAGGCGCCCATATTACAGCAGGCAAATATTACTTATTGTTAGTCAAGAAGTTAAGAGAAGTTGTCAAGGAGTAAACATACTTTGGCATTGCCGTAAACAATAACAACAATGTCAGCCTGGAGATTATAGCGTAGAATAGCAATTGCTAATAGGTGCTGCTACAGGCTAAGAAAGCAATTAGGCTCCAGAGCCCTCTCTCGATTGACAAAACTGACACTCTACAAGACGTTTTTGTGCTCATGCCTATGGCGCTGAGGCATGGGTAGTATCGCAAACAGATGCAGTCGCTCTTGGGGTGTTCGGGAGGAAAGTTCTTCGCAAAATCGTTGCTCCTGTTTGAGTTGATGATGACTATCGCATTCGAATGTGAACCACAAGCTTTATGAGCTCTACAACGACATTGATTTAGTTCAGCGTATAACAATTCAGTGCCTACGCTGCCTAGGGTCATGTCTATTGCATGGATGAAAGAGTTAACCAATACGAGGATCTTTTTCAACTGGGTTGTTTTGACAGCTATTATGTGTCAAATGGCTTGTTCATTTTGAGCATTAAGGCAAATTGGACCCACATAATGGACCATTTAGAGCTATTGGGGCAACATTTGAAGGAAATAATTTTTAAACATTAAGTTGTAGGAATCGAACTATCATTCAGATTTACATCAATACATTAATTTTTACGTATTTTATTTAGAAAACAAAGTAGGAAGCTCTTATTGGATCACCATTCTGTTTAAATTGTAATCAAGCTTATATAGACCAGTGTCTAAAAACACCTGTAAAGTTGTCTATGTCTATCCATAAAAGTGTATTGATGCGGTTAAACATGAATTTATAAGCATTCTTTTTTGACAATGAAAACCAAACAAATTGAGTGAAACAATAATTAGTTCGAACTTTTGCAAATTACTAAAAAAAAAATTCAAAATCTTATAGAACATTAAGCACAGCTTCTATTGTCGGTATTAAACAGTTTTTAGTGTTTCGCCGAATTGAAGTGTAGTTTTAAAGTTCTGCTGCTGTGATGCTCTTTTGTGTTTTTATACACTTGCTTGAAACGTTATAGATATTTAGGAAACTTGTTTGTTTGTTTGATGTCTGACATTTTTAATGATTGAATTAAATTTGAGTATAAAATCGAAGCCAAATAAACTTGACTTGGTAATATAATCAAAATACGAGTTATCTTCTTTAAAATTCTACTTCTTATAAGATATAAAATCTTCTTTGATATAAGACCGGTATCGGGTTATCGTGGTATCAGATAAGCTGTGTGTATTCGGTGTTGGTTGGTGCTTTGCTATTACGTCATTTAAAGTGGCATCAAATCGCCGAGTCGTTTTTGTTTCAAACAAATGTCAAACAACAACAACAATAACAACAAGCAATAGCAACCTTAAACTAACGTTTTACCGTTTATGACGAACCCAGCTCGTTTGTTTGCCGCAAACTTTTTTACTATTTTAGCAACAACTTCCGATTTGAAACTTAAACTTTTGCTTTTCATCCGATTAAATTCAAAACAAAACAAAAAAACAAACGTTTATCTATGAATGTGACTGCGGTGCAAAGTTATTTATTTTTATCAAAACGTGACCGTTTTAAAAATACAAAAAAAAATTGCATTGATTTTTTCATTTGTTTGCTGGGCAAAAGTCCACTATCGCTTATTGACTATTTTAGTGGATGTATGAGTGATAGGTTTGTGTGTGTGACATTTCCGCAATTTTTGACATACTTGCTTTTATAATTCAATAGAAATCGTTTACATGATTTGGCAGAGAAAATAACTGATTATTTGTTTTAATTTTGAATACCCCGGAGGAGCTATGAAGTATGCTTTGAAATTTTAATTAAGTTTTTGTATTTTTTTGGTGGGGGGGGGCTGTGCAGTAGTGTGGCAGATAGGGTGTATATAAGTTTAGGAAAAATTTCGAGGAATACTAATTGATGCGAGGTGGTTATATGTTTGATCCATTTGATGGTCCCCCCGATGAAGTAAAGACTGTCCCAGAAATAACTGTTCTTTTATTTTTTTTTTATTGTAAAAAAACCAATGATGTTTTTTTAAAAATTCTTTCAGTTTATTATTAAGTGAACATTAAAAAATAAATGAAAATTTTATTTATACTGAAAAAAATACACTTAAAAAAATTATGCACTTTTTGATTAAAGTCTTCCATTAGTTTTTTTACCGTTTTTTTTCGTTGACCTTAGTGTATGCCCGACGCTATTTACGTCGAAATAATTCGATGTTTTTCGCAGTTTTTTTGGTCTTCTGAAAAGATTTCTTTACATTAAAGCGCAATATCTTTCGATTGGACGAAGTTCGGACAATTCGAAGGATTAGCTTCTCTTTGTACCACAGTGACATTATTGGCTTGGTACCAATCCTTCGTTCTCTGGGCGTAGTGACATGTTGCTAGGTCAGTCCAAAATAGTACTGAATCTTGGTGCTGACGTATAAAAGGCAGCAAACGCTGCTCTAGACACACTCTGATGTAAATTTTCGGTGTTGATTGAGCGATCTGTCACAAATTCCTTACTTCGAAGGCTACATTTGCAAATAGCCTGCCACACCATGTATTTCTTTGGAAATTTGGTATGTTTTTCGGTGGTAAATTAGAGGATGCTCCACCCCTTCTAACCGCAGTATAATATCCGTTTCCAGGAAACTGCTTGAAATCCACTTTACAGTACGTTTCATCGTCCATGATCACACAATCAAATTTGCCCAGGTAATCGCGATACAGTTTTTGAGCCCTTCTCTTGGCTTCGGCGTCCTTTTATTCTGACCTATCAGGTACTTTTTGTAATTTATAGCTCCTTAGGTTGTACAATTTTTTAATCCGTTGAACATTTGACTTCGATGTTCCCGCTTTTACTGCCGCTTTTACGAACCGAAGTGCCTGAATTCTGAGTAAACAGCCGCTTAACGTTCTGGGCCATCGCTTGGTTCGCTGGACCACTTTATCTCCCTGAGCTTGGCGTTTTTGATAAAAGGATAAGCTGTTTGCATCGTTTTATGGTCCTTCCGACAGTTTTTACGCACAAGCCAACTTCCTTAGCGATCTGTTTGTATGTGTTGTCTGGATTTTCCAGGTATTTGCAAATAATTGCTTTCCGCTTTTCTTCTTCTTGAGAAGACATCTTTTCAGTAGCTCTTTTATTTTAGTAATGAGAGGATTTTTTTTTTAATCAGCAATAT
Source organism: Tetanocera ferruginea (assembly GCA_958299015.1). NCBI lineage: Eukaryota > Metazoa > Arthropoda > Insecta > Diptera > Sciomyzidae > Tetanocera > Tetanocera ferruginea. Next base: position 47,603,709 of record OY282640.1, on the reverse strand, counting down.
ATATACTTTATTTAGGTACCAAATATGTTGCTATAGAGGTCAGACTTTTTTATAAATAACCTAAAAACAAAAGGACAGTTATTTCTGGGGCAGTCTTTAACAGCGATTTTTCAATAAACGTGCGTTTTTTAGGCAGGAACTCTGAAGGGAAATAGTAAAGGACAAGGTTTAATCCAAACAAAATTTTTGGGATGAAGAAATAATAGGAGCTGATCATACATTTGAACCTTTGAGGGGACTCCCCGGGGGAGTTATGAAATATGATGCGTACAATTTTGGATTTTTTGTAGTGGACCTCCAAAATAGTCAAAAAACGTGCATTTTATATGCGTGGACTCAGTAGGGTAACTGATAAGAACTAAATATATTTACAATAAATGTTGGTGGTGAAGAAATAATAGAGGTGGGTGATCATTAATTTGACTTCTCCGGGGACCTCCGCGGGAAGTTATGAACTATGTTTTGACAATTTTCTTAACTTTTTGTATATTTTGTAGGGAGACCTCCAGAAGGATGACAGTAAGGTGATAGAAAAGTTAAGGAAAAATGTTAGAGAATACATATTATTGTGAGCTGGTCATAGATTTGATCCATTCAATGGTCAGTTCGACAAAATGCAGCGATCTTCAAAACATTTGCATTTTTTAAGGAGAAGACTCAGAATGGTACTAGATAGGGGCTAGATATATTCGAAAGAAATGTTGGGGGTAAAAAGTTATGGGAGCCGGTGATACTGTCATTTACTCTGGAAGAGCTTTTAATTATGTTTCGAAATTTTTCTTTACTTTTCGTATATTTTTTAAGGGGACCTCCAGAAGAATGCCAGTTAGGGGGTAGGTTAGTTTAGGAAAAATGTTAGGGAACACAAATTATTGTGAGCTGGTCATAAATTTGATCCATCAGCTTAATGTATATATGTAGGTCAGCCCGACAAAATTACAGTTATTTTTCGGAACACGTGCATTTTGCAGGCGAGGCCCAGAAGGGTAATAGATAGGCACTCGATATATTCCAAGGAAATGTTGGAGGTAAAAGTTGATAGGAGCTGGTGCTACATTTGACCCTTCGAGGTGTTATTCCGGGGGAGTTATAAGCTATGTTTCGCCATTTTTCTTAACTTTTTGTAAATTTTGCATGGGGACTTCCAGAAGGATGTCATAGACATAGGGAAGATTTGTTAAGGAAAAATGTTGAGGAATAAAAATAAGTGCGAGATTCTTACATTTGACCTTTTTCACCTAGAAAAAGTAAGTGCGATTTTTCAAAAATATAAATTTTGTAGGGTGGGACTCAGAATGGAGATAGATAGAAAGAAGCTGGGTATGTTCAGCTGAAATGTTGGAGGCGAAAAAGTAATAGGACTGATTAATACTTTTGATTCGTGTAGGGATCGTTACGTGGGAGCTAGTTTGAATTATTTTCATTATTTTCAGTATGACTCTTATTTTTTAGTAATATTCATACCCTGTAATCGGGGCCAAATTTTGGAACGATAATTTTTTTTAAAATGATTCTAACAAAATGCCCCTGGCATGCTAACCTGGCAAATATCTAGTGAAACAAGAGTATATTTTTCCATTAATTTGTCAAACTTTTGTGGAAGTTGTTTTTTCGGTACTCATAAGTTAATAGCTATTTTACCTGATGTACAAAATTGAACCGGACTGTGTGAGTGAAACAACGACATTAATTATTCTTCAATATGTTTTTTACACATTAAAACTAATCATCAACGGAGATATATGCCAACGTTTGTTTCATTCTTGAAACCATGTGTGGTAGTCCATTTTAGGAGTGGCCTACAGCTTCCTTTGCGCATTCTCTTTGATGACTTCAATCGTTTGGAGAATAGGAACGGGGCCATATCTGATGGATATGGTGTTTGTTATAAGATATTGACATTGTTTTTTTATCAAATAATGGCGTACAATTCGTGATGTGTGATCTGGTTCAAAAACCTTATGAATTGTGTTTCCATAATTCTGGCCTCTTTTGCCGAATATGCTCTTGCAGACTTTAAAACACTCAAATAATATTGAGCGTAGACAGGTAATATTGATCTTGCGAAGGGATTCTGAGTGCAGGAGAATCCTTGAGAATCACTTCACTGGACAATTTGTACTACTCAAATGCCTGCGTACATGATAGAGCAGACTCTTCATAGGTTATCTGTAGCATTTTCAATACATCCGCAAAAAAAAATCCGGTGGTAAAATAGAATTTCAAACATACTCCTTGATCAACTTTTTTTCCTGATTATGAAATTCGCAGTTTAGACTCGAGGTGAATTTGTTACAAAGTAATAAGAATGAAACTACGTGACAGATTACGGTAAAATGAATGCCCAAGTCTATAAGAATGTTACTAGCCTTCAACAAAAAAAAAAACCATTAGCTATATTAGAACTGCTGTTGATTCATTAACACAGTCCGGTTTAATTTTGAGCAGAAATCAATTGAAACGACTCGAAAAATAAGCTTTTCTATTCGGTAGTGAGTTTAGAAATGTTTCTTAAATGAACTCCCCACAACTTGTGCCAAAATTTGTAATTTTGGATTTTCTATATGTAATAATTGATATTACTTGCTCCCAATTTTAGTATTAAGGACGATAGATAGTTTGGTAGACCGTGGCATGCAGGTTAAGTGTGTGGCTTAGCATGCTCGAAGCCCGGGTTCGATCCCCAGCCGCGGCGAAAAGTTTTTTCAATAAAAAACTTTTCTGATCGGTCACCACCTCTCTGCAGACAATGGCAAACCTCAGAGAGTTATAAATACCATGTAAAGCTTCTTGAGAACATGAACTTTAGCCGTTCGGAGTCGGCATAAAACAAGTAGGTCCGGTTATCGGTCAATTGTGTGCAAAAATTTAATAACACACACAACACAATTGATCATAAGAAGCTCGGTCAAAGTCCTTCCAAGTGCTGAAATGGCCAATTTGTTTTTTAGGTTTTTTTTTTTATAGTTTGGTATGAAAGAACTAAATATAGGTTTTTTCCATCAGCTATCACTTAAGGGCAAGTTTTGGGTTGTGAAAGTGCAAATTTTATCTCAACAAAAATTAAGTTTTTGTCAAACAAATTTCGCCAAAAACGATGATGATATAATGCATTTAATGCAATTTAGAACCAAACAATTTTCAACATTAAAATGAATTTATAAGCAAAAAATTCAGGACACGAACTCTTCACCCTTTATGTTGTTTTTTTCTAAAATAAACCTTAAACTATTTCATTCTCAGGTCATTTTTTTGCGATTATCCGAAAGCTATGCCGTGTATTTTACATGATTTTCGAAAATTACTTATGACGGTTTTATACTTACTTATTTCATTAGCGCCTCTTTGATAAGGATCAAATGTATCCAGCTGTGCATCAGAGAACGTCTGTAGCTTATCATAGCCGTAGGCTAGTAGACTATGTTTGCACTGGTTGACCGGTAGAGATGAGGACGTCACAGTTGCCTTGCAATGAACGCTCACAAGTTGAGCAAATGTTGAGTACAAATATGACATCTGTAAAAAAAATACAAAAATAGACTTTAATAAAAGTTTTGTTAAAGGTATACTTTATATACTTTAAATAAAAAGTCCCTATATAACGTTTCAATTGGCTTTCTTTTTAAAAAACAGTTCTCTGGTTATAATTTACAATAACTTGATTTCGATAATTTCGTATCTTGATAACACCGAATACTCTTGAAAAACTTAACTTAAAAAAAGGAAACAGTTTCGATAGAATCGTAAATGTAGGCGTAGAATTCCGTTTAAGTTGTAACCTCTTGTACTTTGTCTCTTTGCCCGATTTTTTTGACAATTTTGCACGTATGTTTTATTGATCTTTCGAAAATTAAGAAATAAATTAATAACACCCAATTATGGAATTCTTATCGAGACCAAAACAAGGAAAAAGTTAAAAGCAAGCATGATAAAATGAGCAAGCAAAATGTCAAATTTTGTCGATAATTTCGTTAAGTTTGACAGGTTGAGTACATTGACTTAGTGGAAAAGAAGGCGAAGCAAATGCACTTTCCATTAATGCCACTTTCGTTTCTGCCCGATATATAGTTTTCGAGCTACAGTCAGTTTAACTACTAATTTCAAAATAAAATTAAGACCTCGATTTTTAAAAAAATCTTATGGTGACTAAATCTCACACTGAGCACAGTCCTTTTCCTTAATTTCGCCTCCGTCGCATGTTCAGTGCTATTGGGATGTGGGACCCAAATTAATTTGCATTAAAAACAAAAACTAAAATTTTACGCCATCTATTGGTTAAAAGTATAAAACGAAATATTATCCAACTCTTTTTTTTTCATAACAGTTAAATCTAACCGGATCACAGACCCATTTCGTTAAGTTTGACAGTTTGAGTTCATTGACTGAGTTGAAACGAGGTTCAATGACCTCTCGTGTCAAAATAGAGCACTTAGTAAGCTATAACAGTAGTGCATAGCTTACAATGCTACCAATGCGAACCAATCAGTTCGTGTAAAACAATAACAACACAAGCAAAAACAACGAAACAAAAACAAAGACAGCATCAGGCACAGCATAAGCAGCTGATGATTGATTTTCTTATATAAACACGTGCTTTTTTCTTCTTATATTTTACTATTTTGTGACTTTAATATAATAGTGATCAAATCCAAAATTAGATATTCATTCAGCGCAGGATATATCTGATATTTAAGTAAATATATTATATTTGAACGATGTGTATTAAAGGCTGTAGGTATACCCTAAAGTATTCGTCAGAAAAGTTTCATGGCCTTGAAAAAATCTGTTAAAACGACCATACAAACCGCACTGTAAGTCGTAATTCTACGTCAAAACTGTTTACGTTAAAGCCTTGGCCTTTTTTGACGAATATGTTGGTGAATGACAAAATATGATGGTTTTTTAAATAAATTATTACAATTAATACTACAAATTATAAAAAGGGTTTTGTTTACATCTTAAAAATGATAGAAAATTTTAAAAACATATGAAATTCGAAGGGGGATATAGGATTTTCACGCATGAAATATTATTATAACTTATTACACAGATGGGTCGAATTTTAGGATTTATGTCAGGGAAGTCATTTCTGCTTAGACAGAGACCACAAACTTTAACTTGTGCCATATAATTTTATTTAAGTATAAAATATTTAAAGCAAATTCGTGTTGGTTAGAGTATTCAGACAAATTGTCAATGGGTTAAACTAATATATGAAAAAATGTTCAATCTTTACCAACTTGGAATGTCAAATGTTCGACAAAATATAAAAAATAATTTTATTGAATAACCGATTATTCAATTACGATTATTCAATTACGATTTTTAAAAACCAACTTTTCGAATACATATTTGAAATTAAAAGAAATTGAAAAGTTAAAGGAGTAAACCTGGTTTGAATGAAATCATACGGGAAAAGAATAAAAAAACCTTTATAACTTATGGAAGGAACTCTTAAATAGTTTCAGATTTTTAATAATATTTATACAGGAAGTTCGAGACGTAGCGCACTATCACGTGGAGGTGGTGTCCCTCCTTAAATGAGGCGAGTACAAAATTTTGTGGGTTGGGATGGTCGTAGACAACCCTATCGGATCCAGGGCCCAAAAAAAATGAGTGTCATTACGTTTTACTCCATAAATAAGATATATTTAAACTGATTACAAAATGCAATAACTTCTTCAAAGGGGGCTTCTAGTTCCCGTAAAAACAGGAGGCGCATGCTATAGAGAATGGTAAGGTGTGTTAAAAGCCTCGGTTAAGAGAGTATTTGTTCAATTACCATTAAAATTTTTAATTACTAAAAAATAACTATTCAATAATTCATGATAGTAAGCATAGGTAGGAAAATTTTAAACAAAACACTTGTCAGAATTGATAACATCAATTATATAAAAATTGAAGTATTCAGAAACCCAAGTAGAACTAATTGAGCTCAACACAATAGATGTCTGCAAAATTGAATCTGCCAGCCATGCAAGTACTTCTATCCTGAAAGTAATTGAGGGTATAGTTAAGGCACCTGGATTAAGAAATAATTATTTCATTAACGCGTCTAATATTTTTAGGAGACCTTAAGGCCCCCACTTAAGGATACAATATTTTATACTCTATAATTCGTTTTAAAAACGGAGTAAACAAAATTTTTTTGTTAGTGTTATGCATCAAGAAATCAAGAAAATTTAAGAAACCAAGCACCAAAAATATCTTTATCGGAAAGTTTTATTTATCTAATATCTATAAAAAAGTGTCCCTCTGTTGGGCTACGCTAATCTCATAACCGATTTTAATGAAATTTTGTGAATGTGTACGGTTGGTTTCAGCTTGAAGATAGGATAATTTTGGACTGGATAGATGACGATGTTGTCAAGATCCAACATTTTTTGTTTTTATATTTTTGACAACATTTTTTTTTTGGTAGCGGGACAAAATCTGCCCGAGATAACTAGTTTTATAATAAAAGTGAAAAATTCTACACTTTTTTTTTCTAAAACTTTTTTCATATATTAAAAAAAGAAAAATTTGACGAAAAATGAGTAAAAAAATATTGGCAAATGTCGAATAAACCTTAATTATTGATTGGTTTAAAAAAGAAACTAAAACCGTAAAAACCGAAAAATGCATAAAGAACCGGTTTCCCGCACAAACCGATAACCGGGTTACTGGGTTGGATAACTCTATACCAACATACAAATCCATTACGTCCGGTATGGTGATGTAAGTATCGGTGTTCTGGGGTTCTCTTAGTATTCTCTTGGGCCCACGTCCCAGGGTGCTCCCAAAAAACAAAGTTTTGTTATGAAAAAATTTGTTAGAAGACAATTTTGTAAATATATGTGTAAAAAATTTCCTTCAAAATTAAAAAAAAATTATACTATTTTATCCTTTTTTTAATACGCATAATTATGCCTGCCTATATTTAAAAAAGTAAGACTTTTAAATGCACTTGTAATAAAATTTGAATGTATGTTTATATTTTACTTAAGGCCACTTCAATGCGGATAACCCTTCAACTCTGTTTTTTTTAAAAGGGCACTTTTATTTTATAGAAGAAGAAAAAGAAGAAGAGAAGAACATTTTGGAAGAAAAACTTGATAATGATAATTTAGTGAATATTATAAAATATAGTAGAATTAATCTGATGGTATTACATATTATTTTATGCCGACTAAAGTAGAGTTTACGGGAATATTCCGAACAGTTATCGTTCTTTGTGTCATGGACTAGAACGATACCGATACAAAAGATGATCGTATTCTTTGTAATGTTCTCTATGAAATAACTGAAGACTATTTTTAAAGTTAATTATAAATGTTGATTGCAATTGAATGGTAAAGCCAATATTTCCACGTTAGGGCTCTCTTTTTAAAAGTCAAACTTTGGATTTTTCGTCGTAGTTACGTCACTGAACCGGCATGGACGGTTTTTGGGGGCACTTTTCAGCAGTTGCGTTTTCTATAAAAACTAGGCTGGAAAAATTATTTATATCCATCACATACATCTATATAATTATTAGGCTAAGGTTTTTTTTGTGACTTCAACTCCTCCCAGACGAATAGATCGATTTTATCGATTCAGATGTCATTTAATAAGGTTTTGGCTGAAATTTTTTGGCAAACCACTTTTAAAAATTGTGATTTCACTTCAGGGGGTTCCCAACCTTTTAAAACAGAAATAAAATTTTTGTGCAAAAATCCGAAATTTAATCGATTTGAAATTTAGTTCAAGAAGAGCTTATGAATTGATCGAATATTAATTTTTTTCAAAACTAAAAATTTTTAATCAAAATTATCTTTTATGCATTCCTCAAATGTCAATTGTCCGAAAAATGCAGTTCCAAAATCAAAAGTTCCACTTTCCGAGCAAACAACTCAGTCAAATTTTAACGGTTTTCAAAAAAACGGTTTTTGGCGTTTTTTCATTTGAATTTGCTATAAATTGGTGTTGTAGGTGTTCTGTAAGTAGTAATTTTTTTTCTAAAATCTATTTTATAATTCGTTTTTATTTAAAATAATTATGTTTTATAGCTTGAAAAGTTAAGCAGCGATGTTGTTGAATTGAATAATATTTTGAATAATAATATTTTGAATATTGAATGAATAATATTTATCTCGGTAGATATATTAGTGTAAGTCCGTCTTCGTATTTTAACAGTTACATTTAAAATTTTAGTGTCAGATCATAAGTTTTAAGCATCCAGATGATGATCTTTTATATCATTATTGAACATTTAATTTTTATTGAATTGCTCGAATTCGGGCAACAGGTTTACTAGTAGTAATTCAATAAGCTAATAGTCTTACAAATTTAGAATTTCAAAGAATTTCGAAAATATGTAACCAACAGTTTTTATTATGCCAGGTTTTTTGGGAAACAAATACATATAAATTTTAACTTTTATTTTCTTTTCATCTTGATAATATATATAGAAGAAATGTGTCGTATCTTCTGATTCTTAACTTGAAATTTATGTGCACAGAATTCAAATTTCAGTTTCGAGCATTCAAAATGGCGACTTAAGGGTGCAAGATCAGTAGGATTTTAGAAATTAGGATTTGAGGAACTTTAGGGTGCAAGATCAGTAGGATTTTAGGAATATTTTACTTCGAAAATAACCACAACCTTTAGACATCTATTTTCAAATGAACAGGAATTGATTTTGAAAGTTCAGCTAATTCTAGATTGGATGTGATGTGTTAAAAGTTGACACAAAATGCGCTTGAAGGTTAAACATGACATTGATGTCTGTGACAAAAGTTTTGCTATAACGATCTTAAAGCTCTTCAAGATTTTATGCTTGTGGTGCAAAAGCTCAAGAAGATGTCCCTCTCTAACCTTTCAGTGCAAGCACAAAAAAAAAAAATTAAAAAAATTGCAAAATTTAGGTGAAAAAAAAAGATCATTGTAGACAAATAAACAAAGACACCAAATGTTTGAAATGGAATTAGTACATAAAATTAACCCATATCGTTGTCACGTATCTGGCTTCTTCGTCTGAACACAAGTTGGCATTATTTCTGCTTACTGACGGCATGCTATGGAATCTTCTGACCTCACTGAAATGTGTGTGAAATCTTTGGCACAAGCCATGTGTTTGTTGCTCTATGCTTTGATTTGTTTCTCTTACTATTTGTTTTCTTTCTTGTTGAACTAATTCTTCCATAGCAGGCTTCAGCAAGCAAAGTGAGTGAGTGAAAAAGCGTGTTAGTTTATTTATTTAGCGTTAATTGTGGTCATTATAAACAGTTAAATATATTTAAACCGTTATCACTTTTGACTTAGTTCAAGTGCAAACTAAGTTTTTTCAACTTTTTGTTTAAATAAAATTCTCAAAATTATGCCCAAAAGTCTGTCATTCAACCAACCTTTATAAAAGGTTTAAAATTATTGCCAAAAATGAGTCAGTCAGTCAGTCATTCAACCAACCTCAACGAATCTCTTCACATATTAAAACGGCTACTGTAACAAATTCCACGCATGTAGATCAAAGAAGGCAGATAATAAAAGTAACAGCAAACAAGCAAGCAACAAAAACACCCACAATAATTAACTGGCCCATGTGTAATCAAAGAATTTCTTTAACGCTTCACATACGCCTGCGCAAAAAAAAATCAAAAAAACCAAATTGTTGCAAAAATATGTTGCTAAAAACGGTTTCAACAATTTACGATGCAACAAACCCATTAACTCTCCACATCGCGCAGACAGACACTCAGTCATGATTTAGCTACAAATTGTAGAATTAACCAACCGCCCTCGATGATGTTATAAAAGATTCCGATCTGATCCAGTTGCGCCAACAGAATCTTTCATTGTCTACAAATACGGTTCAGTAGCTTACGTACTCTTCATCCTAATTACGTATTCTGGCAAGCAACAGAGCGTGTTATTTACGTTTATTCTGTTAAAATTTGTTATATTGTTGAGGTTTGAAAATAAGCAGAATATTTGCTATAGTAAAAATATTTAAAAACAAAGTTCAGCTGGTTTTTTTTTTTTTAGAGTATTTTTAAACTGTGACACATTCTTGTGTGTATTTTGGAAATTTCATTTCTGCCGATGACGCATATTAAAAACATAATTTTTATTTATATAGAATTATTTGTTGTTTAGATTTTATGGAAAGAAATCTTTTTGGTTTTTTTTATGGTGTTTATCGGAACCTCGAGTTTTTCGATACGAGTTTCAAGTCGAATTACTCGACTCAACTGGAGCCGAGATACTCGAAAATCTAACTACTCGCACAGATGTAGTTTTACTTTTTCACACATGATTCAAAAGCCTACTGAAAATAGGGGTATCGCCTATACTAGAGAAAACAGTTTAGCAAAGCGAACATCTTGAGCACATTGTTGTAAGTCCATCGAGTGCACCAGTGAAGCCAACAAGCTCCGTAAGACGCTATACAAAAACACCAAGGCCTTGGAGTAAGATCTTGTAAGTTAAGAGGTACTTGAACTATCAAAGGTCAAGAAACGCGATCGTTAATTATGGAACTTATATTCTAGGTTGCAAGGATCCAGATCAAAACGGAGCTATTAGGTTATAATGATATCAGAACACTTACAGGAGCTCTCCAGTATTATCACAAGATCAGCTATAAAATGTTATAATAGACCTATATGATAGGATATGTTGCTCTTTTAAACGCTACAAGTACAGATGGAATTCTATAAGTCATGATGCAATAATCCATCTTCAGCAACATGTCCTGGCTGAAGAACAATATTTTTTGGTTGCTTTAAGCCAGGGTAAATTCCGAAAATCTGGAGAGGTTTAATTTTTATAGAAGTGAAGTCGATACACTCTGAACCAAAAGACTAACGTTCTTAATGAAAACTCTGGAGGAAATAATAGACCTTGATATAATGGAATATTTGAACGCCATTAACATCTCTAGCACACAACATAAACAACAACAAACAAAATTGGCCATTTCAGCCCTTGAAAGGAATTTGACCGCACTTCTTATGATCCATTGTTTTGTGTGTGTTATTAAATGTTTGCACACAATTGACCGAGAACTGGACCTACATGTTTTATGCCGACTCCGAACGGCTAAAGTTCATGTTTTCCAGAAGCTTTACTGGCTGGCGCTATTTACTCTCTGAGGTTTGCCATTGTCTGCAGATAGGTGGTGACCGATCAGAATAATTTTTTATTGACAAAACTTTTTCCGCGCCTGGGGATCGAACTCGGGCTCCGAGCATGCTAAGCCACACACTTAAACTGTATGCCACGGTCACCACACAACAGCACAAAACATGCCTACCAGAAAAGTAAATCGGTGGAAATAGCAATACACGACGTGGTTTTGGTCATCGAAAAAAGCCTTCATCAGAAAGAGTACACTTTATCAACAGTTTTGGATATTGCAGATCTATTCAACAATGTTATATGGAATGAATATGAAAAAGTTTTGTGGATAAAGAAATACAGAGCAAGATTATCTTATGGATTTATAAAATGCTCAATAGCTCAATAGGAAAGGAGTCACAATAAACACTCTGCAAGGAAAAGTCATATCCTCCATTCTCTGCCTGATTTTGGGCGCTGACTGAGCTATCAGGATAATCAAAAGCGAACAGTCTAGACGTAAATATTATTAAGACTCGATGTACCGGAGGTCTATCGCTAAATAATGGTAATTGCAATCCCACATCATCACATTTGCACCTACACTCAGAAAAAAGTTTCTCGGAATATGATAGAAAAGGCATCATATTTAGAGAAAAATGGTACAGACTTTGCTCCATTTGCATAAATGCTTTTCTCTAATTGTCATACCAAAAATTCTCTAAAAATGATAAAAAGCTTCCATGAAAAAGAAAAATATATAAAAATATATCTTTTTTTAAAAGAAAAATACTTTTTATTTTTGAGAAAAGATTTATTTTTATTGAAGAAAATACTTCTCATAGTGACTTTTTTATCAAAATATAAGAAAACTTTTTCATTTTCAATAAAATTTTCTCTATAAATCAGAAATTTTTTGTGCGAGAATTATTAGAGACATTGAAATATTTCCATTTCCTAGAAATAGAGAAATATTCTTTCAAAAATGTGAAAATTTATTCTAATTGAAGAAAATTTTATTTGAAAAAGAGAAAATTGCTATTATCGAAATAGAGAAATTTTTAACCGGAACAAGGTATGTGTTTTTTCTCAGTGTAGGGACTTTCTAACAGACTTGGAAGGGTAAGCATGCATAGGAGTAGCATGAGCCATAAGATCATCGCTACAAGCATAGGAATAACAGCACATCTTCTTGCTTTAAGTGTGTGGCGATCAAGAGCAGTCGACTTTATCATACCTCTGAGAAATTGCGTCCTCTGTTGGCATGGGAAGATACGACCATAGAACCCTAAGGTTAAATAAAATTATTCAATGATGGCTCCAAAATAGAGAACGGAATGGGATGAAGTATGTTCTGTGAGAGTCAAACACACTTCCAGATTACTGGAGTGCTTTTCACACAGAGATATGGGATTGAAAAACAACAAAATTCCTTTCAGGCCTATAACAACAATGATCTAACGGATAGTAAAACGATAGTAACCAAGCGCCGTTAAAGACTGTCAACAAGCTCTTAACAGTCGGAATACCTTCATCATCACTCTGTGTTTTCTCGAAGACACCATAATGGTAATGACATAGAGAATAAACTGGCGATAAGTGGAGTGACTTCAGGCTCTATTTGAGATAAGTACCTTCCAAAAGGTATCGTCAAAAGCCAGAGATAATCCCAACACAAACTGGGCTTCTATAAGTGACAGCATTATATATCGAACGCTATGGCCAGAATCAAATAAGAAAAGAAATAAGTGCATTCAAAACGAGAAATCCGGAAACTTGTGGTCATTCTTACAATCCACTGTTCCATTGAGGTAGTAAACTATTTTCTGTGCGATTACCCAAACCTACAGAATCATCGACTTCGATGATTTCAAACAGATTTTTCTAAGGTTTGGATGAATTAGTGGAGGAGGAGGAGAGTAACACATCACTGCTATTTATCTAGAAGTTCACAAAAAGCACAGAATGATTAATGGAAAAACTTTGAATTAAGACGAGCAACGACTTATATGGTACCACAAAAAATAAGTACTATAAGTACTATTGAAGCTATTAAAAATGACATCTTTAGAAGATGCGGTAACGAAAGCACCCATATTCTTGCGTTTGCCAGAAGATGGCACTTTTTCCTGAGCTTGATGACCTGTCATCAAAAAGCGTTATGCGTAATTCCATTGAAGGCAAAGTATGGCACGGTTCCACAATTTAATAAACTGGTCTCTGGTAAGTAAATGGTTTTTAAACACCCGCATTCGACTCTTGCTTACTTAATCTTACCGAATCTAACCTGTTTCCAAATTTCGAATGCTGATAACACAGTAGGTCTGTTGCCGTACTTTTGAAGCAGAAATTCGCAAGTTGAAAAATTTGAGAGAGTAAGTAAAAAAGTGCCCTCTTTGCATGAAAAATTGCAAAAAGTACGGGAACAGGTTTTTTGCAAAAAGTTGCAGCTTTTGATGAAACTGCAACAAACTGTTGGTGGCAGAATTACTATAGTTGATATCTAAGGAAGAAAATACGCTATTTTTTTATTGAAAAAAATTATATAAAATATACTTACATTTTATTCTGCTTAATGTGTCTGTCGAACAATTAATTTCTACTTTTCTCGACATTTTGATTTAATGGCTGCCTTTCTAATTTGACTTTATTTAATTTTTTTATCAGCTGACATTGGCTGACGCAACATAAGCTGTCAAAATATGGCACTTGCTAATTGCTGCGAATTTTGCAACTCCAAATTTGTGTAGCAGAAAATAGCAACATTTGACAAGGACTGGATTTCAGATTTTCGCTCTCTTTTGCGATTTTTTTTGGTACGGGAACAGGAAATCGCAGAAAATAGCACGAATTCGTGCGAATTCGTACGAATGTTCAAGTACGGGAACAGACCTAGTGTTATATCATCAAGTAACTTCACAAATCTCAAGATAGTACGGTAAACGGTCGGCTTTTGAAGGTACTCACCAAGAGATTGTTCCGAGTTATTTCAATTGAACGATTTATTCAAGCTCAAAATAGTGCCACCATTACTCATCTGTTTTCTTAATCTCTTTTATAAAAGAAAATTTGTTTTGAAACATTTCAAAAATGGCATTTTTTTCCTACAAAATTATACATACATTACATACATTTAAGCTTAATTTAGAAAAAAAAAAGTTCAATGCAAAAACTTGATTTTTTGGTCAAAAAAAGGGTTCAAGACCAAACCGCCACATGTAGATTTTTCCGATCCAAAAAAAAAATTATGCAGAAATATATTTCAAGAGTCCCTCCAAATTTTGAGTCGGTGTCTGCCGGACTTTTTTTCTCCATACAAAATCGATCCGACTTTATATATAGTGTACATGTTCAACGTAGATTTTGAACAAAAATTAAACGTTATTTCAGTTTGTTTTAGTATTTTGATTTATATTTAAACAGTACCGGATGTTACCCGGTGTTATTCGGAATTGTGCCTAGAGCACAGAAAAAGACGATTTTTAAAACTGCTCTCGTTTTAACATTTTTTAAATTACCAATTCAAGTTTTAAAATTTTTTAAATGATCATTTTTTGGGGTTATGCTCCCTCCCTCCGTCGAAAGTTTTTAGTCAAATTTCCGTTAAACAGTACCTACCGGAAATGATTAAGAAAAACAAAGACATCTTCCACATCTCGATGTCTGGTTTCCAAGGAAAATTGTCACCCAGTTTGAAAGAAGTTATTTTGAGAAAAATGCGTTTAAAGTTTTTCTTAACATGCATTAAATATGCATTTTTTGGGGTTATGCTCCCTCCCTCCGTCGAAAGCGTTTAGTCAAATTTCCGTTAAACAGTACCTACCGGAAATGATTAAGAAAAACAAAGACATCTTCCATATCTCGATGTCTGGTTTCCGAGGAAAATTGTCACCCAGTTTGAAAAAAGTTATTTTGAGAAAAATGCGTTTAAAGTTTTTCTTAACATGCATTAAATATGCATTTTTTGGGGTTATGCTCCCTCCCTCCGTCGAAAGCGTTTAGTCAAATTTCCGTTAAACAGTACCTACCGGAAATGATTAAGAAAAACAAAGACATCTTCCACATCTCGATGTCTGATTTCCAAGGAAAATTGTCACCCAGTTTGAAAAAAGTTATTTTGAGAAAAATGCGTTTATAGTTTTTCTTAACATGCATTTAATATGCATTTTTATTTCAGAAAAAAATTCGACTTTTAAAAAATCTTTTTGGGTTCGGTTCTGGTTGGCACTGTTCCGTTGATTTTTGTTCATTTTTATATAGCTTCTGTTCGTATTCGTTAAACTTCGTTTGTTTTTAGTTAGTCTTTGGTCTTTGCTTCTTGACTTCGTTTGCCTTTGGCGCATTACTTGATGTTTGTCGAAAGAACTTCTAAAAGCATAGGATCTATTTCTGTAATAGATACGAATGCTTACCAAGTTTCATCGAAATCGGTTCATCCGTTTTGACGTGAATAAGCCAGACAAAGTTTATTGTATTTAGCGCCCCCTTGTGGAATTTTGCTGAATTTTAAAAAGCCTCAATTCTGATGGGTCAGGATCAGATAATTTCACATACTTAATTTAAGCCAAATTCGGTAAAGTTGTTGAGGAGTTATTGAGTCTTAAAAATGTGGCTCAATATATATAGGTACCTATTAAGCACGGAATGTCCCTCAAGTAACAGATGACTTTTGCTAATTCTATAGGATTTGGGTTGTGGAAAAAATATAAAGGGGCCTCGGTAGTCGAGTGGTAAGCCTGCTTGACTGTCAACCCCTGGTTTGAATCCCGGTCTAGCCATGGTCCAACGCTTTTACCTTTCATTAAATATTTCCTGATTTCTAATCAACTGAAATAAAAAAATTCATCAAAATATACTTACGCAGACTTGACTGAATAGGTTTGATACCTGGTTCAAAGCTAAAAAAAAGGTGCAAATTTGAAAAATCCGAGTTTCAATACCGAAGTGATTTTTCCGGGACTACATGTTATCCTCAAAAAGATTCTCGATGTTCACATCCTTAAGATGGTACCAGTTGAAAATGTATTTTAGATTGACGAATGCAGTGAACATATTGTGAGCTATTGGTCATAATCTCTTATTATTACTTCAAGGATATGTATTCAAAAGTTGAAGCTTAAAATTTCGTTATTAAAACCAAACACAATATTGCTTGTTAAACCTCCTCTAATTCAGCAATAATAGATAATAAATTCTTAAAATTTCAACAAATATGGTTTTCATCATAAGTTTATTTATTTTAACTTTCAAGTATATCTTCATCAGAAAAACCTATCGCTAAATTTTCAATACATTCATACAACTATATTCAGTAAATATTATTTTAAAAATATGTACTTTTCTCAAACAACCTTAATAACCTCAAAGACAACCGTTATGCCCCGCACCTTATATCTCTCGAACTGTAGCTATTTCTCATCATTACAGTGCTTTTCGAACTTTTAAACTTATACTAGCGAACAAACGTTTCAGCCTAATAGTAAGCACAGGTGTATAAATCGAAAACATTATTTGTTGTATTTTGAACTACAAACAGTTCCAATCCGTCGTAAGACGGTCTTTTTACTTGTAAATTGTACTACCGTTAAATAAACCGTTAAAACAAAACAAGTTAAAAAAGTCTAAAGTCGGCCAATCCGAAGTTTGGAATACCTTAAACCTCCTATAATCGTATAAATAAAATTAAATGTTTAATTTTACCTATATATAACCTATATAAACCTATATAAAACAAGTAAAGAAAGTCTAAAGTCGGTCTAGGCCGACTATGAAATATGCTAAACTCACTTTTCAAAAAAAAAAAAAAAAAAAAATTAATTGTAAATGGGCGTGTCCGTGGGCGGATGAAGTCCATTTTTCCAAACCATCTTTTTTTTGTTATAAAAAACATACGTGCCAAATTTTAGCTCTGTAGGTTAAACAGAGGCTTATTTATTGCGTTTTCAATTTTTGGGTTGTATGGGAGGTGGGCGTGTCCGTGAGCGGATAACATCTTTGTGTTGGTACAAAACACACACATACCAAATTTTGTTGTTGTAGGCTTATTATGAGCTGAGTTATGCAGTTTTAAATTTTTGCGTTGTATGGGAGGTAGGCGTGTCCGTGGGCGGATTCCAAAAATATTCAATAGTGCAGATCCTTGGGTACATGTGACCATGTGTACCAAGTTTCATCCAATTATCTCAACTCCTTCTTCTTATCCTGTGTATACGGACAACACACAGACGGACGGACGGACGGACGGACGGACGGACATAGATAGCTCGACTCACGTGGTGACGCTGATCAAGAATATATATACTTTTCTATACCGGACTCGCTTCGTTCTATGCGTTATAAACGTTTGCACAAAGTTAATATACCCTGACCTTTCAGGTTTAGGGTATAATTAAATATTTGTCTGTCTGTCTGTTCCGTATAGGCTCGCGCACCGTTTATCCGATTGAGCTGAAAGTTAGACACCGAGTACGTTTCATAGAAAAAAAAAAACTATAGAGGATGCAAAAAAGTGGGAGCAAAAAATTCTCTGGTTGTGGCTCTCCATAACAACTCCTAAACGCCTCGACCGATTTCAATGAAATTTAGTATTAAAGTTTAACTGCACCCAAGATGCAGCATAGGCTATAAAAAAGTCCTAAATATTTATATAGGTAATAATAGGTAGCTAATAGGTAGTTAATAGGTATTAATAGTGACGACCGTGGCATGCGTGTAAAATGTCTGGCTTGCATGCCCGGAGCGCGAGATCGATTCCAATTCGCGGCAAAGTTTTTTTCAGTAAAAAATTTTCTGATCGGTCAACCTCTTTGCAGATAATGGCAAACCTCAGAGAGTAAATAATGCCATGTAAAACTTCTTGAGAACATGAACTTTAGCCGTTCGGAGTCGGCATAAAACATGTAGGTCTAGTTCTCGGTCAATTGTGTGCAAACATTTAATAACACACAATTGATGATAAGAAGTTCGGTCAAATTCCTTTCAAGGGCTGAAATGGTCAATTTGTTTTTGCTTTTTCGGTATTAATAGTTGAAAGGAAGTTAGTTTGGGGAAAAAATGTTTACTGATAAGAAATATGTATAATTTAATACTTAATTTTTGTTGGTATTATCATGGAACTGATATCCTGAGTTATATTTATGTTTGTAGTTGGATGAAGTATTTGACCACCTACAACAATTTAAGGAAACTACAATGTGGTAAAATGTGATAGGCTTAAAAATTTTCTTAAACTTAACTGCAGGTTAGCTTAAAGTTTCATGAAGAAATTGCGCGTAGTTTAAAAGATAAAGAAAATCGAATGTGGGAGTAAGTCATTAACTCATAAAATTTTATCATGAAAATTTCTTCATTTGTTCTTAACCGAAAAAATCATTTGCTGGGTATGATATATAGGGCAATTGTTATTAGAAACCGTTGTGATATTCTTTCAAGATATAACAGCTTATTTATTTTTTGATTTCAACAAAAATATACCTCGATATTGTTTAAAACTATCAAGTAAACTCGCAAGTAAACTCATGTTTGTCAGGCAGATGATGTTTGTTTTCGCATATTTTTTTAAGCCGCTTTTTCAAAAAGTGAACTATTTGAGCCCATTAAAATTTCAACCTTGACTAAATGAAGACTACCCACAAACGTGTCTACAATAATGTATTGTGTTAAAATATGAGTCTACTTAATTCTTTTTCTAAATTAACTCCAACAACTTAAACACAAGTCAAAGAAAGTCCTTGATTTAAAAGTTTATTGCAAAACGATTGTTGACTGAAACCATAGAGTATTTTGGCCAAAAAAAACTTATAGCTGTAAATTGAACAATTTTCCGCATGTTGCATAGTAATGAGGCGAACATTAACAAGATTGAGTTAACTTGAGTTATATACATGCGTTAAAAAGCCAAAGTTAACAACAGCACAACAGTAAAAAATAACAGTCGAAAAAATGCAGTTTTAACAGCAAACTAAAAAACAAAAAAGATTTTTTTAAACGGAATTAATATGGAAACCATCAATTTTTAGTTAGGCAGAAAACAAAGAAAAACGTGACTGTGTTACGAAAAAATGCTTTTAAGTTGAATTTAGATTTTTTGTATATTAAGTAGTAAAGATATAAAATCGCATGTTACGAACGCTTTAATAGGCTGCCACGCCTATCTCTCTATATATATACTACGCCATACGCTTAAATTGTTGTAACAACTAATTTAAGCTTATAAAGGTACAAACTTGCCCCAAACTACAAATGGCTAGTCACAAATGAAGTGCGACTTTAACACGTCAATGCGATAAGTTTTTGTTCAACATGATTTTAAACTGCCTACTGTTAACAGTTTGTTTAGTTATTGCAATACTTAAATAGTTACTCAGTGGATTTTTTTTTATTTTTTTATTAGCGGTTATAGAAAATAAACGATGAGCACGTTTTATGATTTTGGGGTGAGGTTTACTTAAGTAATAAGTAAGTAATTTTTTTTTTTCTAAAAAATATGCAATGATGAATCTGAATCGTCGGAGTCTGGCGTATATTTTGGGATGCAATGACAGAGTTGGCCTTGACCAAATTTACATAATATCAACATATACGGTTTAATTTTTTTTTTTTTTCATATTTGCAGATGTTATCAATTTTGTGTTGAGTTTATTTTATTTTATTACAAGTTGAGTCAGAAATTCTGTAGAAAATTTTTTTGTAGAGGCGTGATAATTGTTAAAATTGTCATAAATTTAAATGTGCTTTATTAGTGTGTTGTTGTTGTTGTTGTTACTTTTTAATATAATAAAAAATATTTATTGCTAATAATAATTCAACTTAAGTGCTGTGAAATATTTTATTTTAAAGAAAACAAGAAAAAAAATTGCAAAATGGGGGTCACCAAGAATCAAGGACTCGCGATAAGACATAGTCATAATATGGAATACATTTTTGTTAATGTCTTAATTTTGTTAATAATTTAAGAGCTCTCAAGTGATAAGGAAATTTACTGTAAAGTTAATTTTTTTTAAAAAGTTTAAAAAGTTTGCAAAGTTTTTTTAAAAATAGGCAAAAAATATTGTTAAAATTATGATAAAATAGCTATAATATTATATTATAATATGCCTTAAGAGGTCCTTTAAGGTCTAATGATCAATAACGTTTGGTGTGTTATTAAATGCTTGCACACAATTGACTGAGAACTGGACCTACATGTTTTATGCCGACTCCGAACGGTTAAAGTTCATGTTCTCAAGAAGCTTTACAGGACATTATTTAGTCTCTAAGATTTGAGGTCACGGTAAAGGATGACCGCCGGTTAGACAAATTTATTTTTATTGAAAAAACATTTTGTGTCAGATAGTGATTGGAACTCGGGTATACTGAGATAGCTCGGCCGCCACTATTTAATGAACTTTGGGCTAAATTTTATCTACTCTAATTAAATTTTAAAGAACTTTATTTAAACGCATAACACAACTGATTACAAGAAACGCGGTTAGAGTTCTTTCAAAGCCTAAAATGATCAATGAATAAGATGTTTAATTTAAGTTAGCACTCTTTATGTATTTTTTTTGAGCTTTAAACTGGTCATGGTAGCCCCTGAGAAGTCTCTATGAAAGATCAAGAATGTCGGAATTTAGTTTATGGGAATAAAATTAGCCTATTATGGACAAATGCGCATAAAATTCTTAATGGACATAGACGATCTGTTAATGTCGGCGTTATACTTCATCGTGATACTGTTATAACAAAATGACAATTCAGTCCATGTCCTGCTTAACTAGTTTTTTATTAGAACGGATGGACAGACCTTTCTTTTTATAAGAAAGCGTTCGATTCACGCCCTATTAGGTGAACCAAATAGGGTATGGTATGATGAAACAAGAAGGGAAAAAGCTTTTGAGTATAGATGGCATGACTAGAGAGGTCTATAAGGCAGCTGAAAAGTTATTTCTTGAAGTATTTTGAACTCTTGAATGGTAAATTCTTAAGCGACGGTAATTTTTCAACCTATTTCAACGACCGTGCTTCTGAAAGAAACTTGAAACGCCAGGGAGGAACATTCGGTTTTACCGGGGCATCAACCTTCTTGTAGTACTTAGAGTGCTATAATGGTATCCTACCAGATGGTATCCTAAACGAGAACATGTCTTCCTTGTTCATTCAAAAGTAAATATCCTCCTTTTAGTCTCAAATGTTTTCCTTTTTTACATGTTAAAAATTCGCTTTTTTTAATTTTATAAAACAGTTGTTTTCTCTCTACGGGCTAATTTTTCTTGCTTTTCTTACTTTTTCTTACCATTCTCAACATTTCCATTATTACCGATTTGTAAAAGAACAAATCTTTTTTCTTTTAAACACACTTTTTATTATTGAAATATATAGTCTTTATTTATGTGTCCTAATTTTTCATGTTCCCTAGGACAATTGTCCTGCCTTGTCAAATTTGTATCTGGTAGTTCTATGCTGTCCATTGTTAGTCCAGCATGGGATTAAAATTCGAACCACATCAAATACCGTGACCGTGGCTTGCAGGTTAAGTGTGTGGCTTAGCATGCTCGGAGCCCGGGTTCGATCCCCTGCCGTGGCGAAAAATTTTTTCAATAAAAAATTTTTCTGATCGGTCACCACCTCTCTGCAGACAATGGCAAACCTCAGAGAGTAAAATAATGCCATGTAAAGCTTCTTGAGAACATGAGCCGTTCGGAGTCGGCATAAAACATGTAGGTCCAGTTCTTGGTCAATTGTGTGCAAAATTTAATTACACACACAACACAATCGATCCTAAGATGCTCGGTCAAAGTCCTTTCAAGGGCTGAAATGGCCAATTTGTTTTTTTTTTTTTTTACATCAAATACTAAAACTAAGTTTTAGTCCCGCATGGGTTTCAAAATCCTGTCAAGTTGGTTTTTAAAATTTTTGTAAACATTAAAGGAACACAATTAGCACGCGCAAAAAAGTTTTTTCCGTGGCTTAGGTGGTTAACCGGTTGTCGATTTAATTTGGTTCGATCTACAGTCAAACCGTTTTTGTACCCTACAACTGAAAGGTCAGGATATATTAACTTTGTGCAAACGTTTGCAATGCATAGAAATAAGCGAGTCCGGTATAGAAAAGTATATATTCTTGATTAGCGTCATTTCGTGAGTCGAGCTATTCTTGTCCGTCCGTCTGTGTGTTGTCGGTAAACACAGGATAAGAAGAAGGAGTTAAGATAATTGAATGATACTCAGTACACATAGTCGCATGGGCTCAAGGATCTGCACTATAGAATATTTTTGAAATCCGTCCACCGACACGCCTACCTACCATAAAACGCAAAAATTGAAAACAATATAAGTAAGTTCATAAATAACCTACATATCAAAATGCCACTGCAGAGAAGGACACAGCCTACAAAGTCATCTACAAGTCGTTTGTAACGCGTGCTGTTATGGAGCTTTTCCGAGAGAAGAGGAGGGAAGAGAGACGATTTTCAGGCGAAAAAAACGAGAGGCGGAAATGCGTGAGTGCGAGCAAATTGAGATGCATGGCGACAGGAATGAGACTCGAAAATTTTTCGAAAAGATAAGACGCCTGGCCGATGGTTTTAAGACCGGAGCCGGGAATCTAGACCGGGAATCTAGTGACAGATATCCAGAGTACACTGATGTTATGGAGGGAACACTTCTCTAGTCTTTTAAATGACGGCGCTGGCAACAATCCCGCCATTAGAGATGATTTTCCGGAAACCCTAATTTTGGATGACAGCGTTGAAGTTCCTCTGTCCGAGTATAACGAGGTCTTAACAGCTATAGCTCGGCTTAAAAACAACACAGCCGCAGGAGCCGATGGTCTACCGACTGAGCTGTTTAAGACCGGTGGCGAAGCTCTGTCTGCACAGACTTCTATGCCGAATATGGTCGGAAGAATGCATACGAGATGATTGAAACCTCTCTGTACTTTGCCCAATTAACAAGAAAGGTGATCCCATCATTTGCACCAACTACCGTGGGATTAGCCTTCTTAATATCGCATATAAGGTCCTATCGAGCGTATTGTGTGAAAGACTGAAGCCCATTGTAAACCAACTGATTGGACCTTATCAGTGTGGCTTCAGACCTGGAAAGTCCATCATCGATCTTTTTGTCGATTTCAAAGCCGCTTTTGACAGTCCAATAAGGAGTCACCTATACTTCATTATGTCTGAATTTGCTATTTCTACGAAGCTGATACGTCTTTGCAGGACACTGAATAACACCAGCAGCGCAGTGAAAATCGGGAAGGACCTCTCCCTTCCGTTCGATACCATGCGAGGTTTCAGACAAGGTGATTCCTTATCGTGCGATTTCTTTAATATAGTCATGGAGAAGATCAACCAAGCTGCTGACCTGAGATGCAGCGGCACAATTTTCTGTAAGAGTGTTATGCTGCTGGCGTGTGCTAATATTGTCATCATTGGTCAAAATACGCGCGAAGTCAGCATTCTCCAGAGTCGAGTCGAATGGATCTTGCAGTGAACGCAGATAAAACGAAGTAAATTGTATCAACAAATAAACAGTCCCAGCGTCTTGGAAACCACGTCACTGTTGACAACACCTCCTTTGAGGTAGTGAAGGACTTTGTTTACCTGGGATCCAGCATTAACTCCTTCATCGATCTCAGTATTGAGATTAAACGAAGGATAACTCCTGCAAACAGGTGTTATTTTGGGCTCAGTAGGCAATTGAGAAGCAGAGCTCTCTCTCGACGAACAAAACTGACGCTCTATAACTCAATAATCATGCCCGTCCTACAATACGCATCACAAACCTGGACATTGAGCAGCTGTGATGAAAGGACTTTGGGAGCGTTCGAGAGAAAAATCCTTCGCAAGATCTATGGTCCAATCTTCGTCACTGGCGAGTACCGAATACGATGGAACCACGAGCTGTATGAGCTATATGCCGACATTGATATAGTCAAGCGTATTAAAATAGAGCGACTTCGCTGGCCAGGTCATGTCGAGAGAATTAACGACGAAGCTCCTGCAAAAAAAAAATTCGATTCGGTACCCAGCGGTGGCCAACACTGACGAGGAAGACCGCATTGGTAGAGCAGGCATTGGATAACCTGACAACGCTTGGAGTTTTCAACTGGCACCAGCAAGCGCAAGACAAAAGAGGCTGGCGCAAATTCTGAGGAGAGGCCAAAACCGACCAACGGTTGTAAGCGCCATCTAAGTAAGTAACTAAGTAAATATCAAAACAAGACGTCTTCGAAAAATGGGTGTCATCCGCCTTCGGACCCGCCTACCTGCCATACAACCCAAAAATAAAAAACTCAATAAATAAGTTTATAATTTACCTGCAGAGATAAAATTTGGTACGTATGGTTTTTATAACAAACCAAAGATTTTTCGAAAAATGGACATCATTCGCGCACGGACACGCCTACCTCCCATATAAACAAAAAATTTAAAACTGCATAAATAAGCTTATGTTTGTCTTACAGAGATAAAATTTCGTACGTATGCATTTTAAAACAAAGCAAAGATGTTTTTGAAAAATGGACGTCATCCAGCCACTGACACGCCTACCTCCAATATAACCCAAAATTTAAAACTCCATAAATAAGCTTATGTTGAAGCAACAGAGATAAAATTTGGTATGTTCATTTTTTTATAAACAGAGAAACATGTGAAAACGTTTCGTAGCTCAAAAAGCAGGAAACCTGCTACTTTTGAAAACTTTTGACCCAGATTTTGTTTCTCTAACGTTTATTTTCATTTTAAAAACGGACATTTTAAAATGAGCTTCCAAAGCGTTCGTTTGATATTTTCAGATGAATATTTTAAAAATTGCTTCCAATTTTTCTAATTCTTCTAAAATGTTAATTAAAGAAAATCAAACAAACGCTTTAGAAGCGCATTTTAAAATGTCCGTTTTAAAATAAAAATCAACGTTAGAAACGTTTACTTGCTTTGTCCTGTGAGAATCGACCTGAGTGCATAAAATTAAGAAATGCAATTTACATAAAATTTGATTCCATTGAATTGCTGTCATTTTAATAAATTTGTTTCAAGCTTTTTTTAAATAATAGATTCGCTTCACTCATTGTGCATTCATTTAAATCTAGCACGATTTACGTCAATGTACTTTTAATTAAATAAATCTCTACTGACATATTTATTTAAGCAGATATTTTCAAGGTTCTGCAAATGTGCCAAATTTTTTTTTTATCGATTTTTGTTGACTTTTATGCTAAACTACTGTAGGAAGTTCTGGTTGAATGTTAATTAGCTATCGTTTGTTTTGGGGTCTTTTTTATCATATAAATCTATTTATCTATCTATCTTCATATATTTATAAATGTCGCGGCATGAAGACGCTTTGCGAATGATAAAAATTTACATAAAAATTTGGTTAAGCGTCGTACGTTTCAGCGCTAACCAAGAGTAAGTAGTAAGACAAAGAAAAGGTCACAGTAAAAAGGAGTTTAAATCGTTTTTCTCTGCTTTTGGAGCAAGAAATGAGGTAAGAATTTCTTTGAATGCATTTAAAAAAAATTTATTCAAAAGCAATTGTTTATACTTTGTTAGAACTCTTAGCAATAACCAAAATATATTCGTTTAAAAATTTGTTGCCGGTTTACGTGCTTAAGTATTTTGCCTTTTCTAAAACAAAATTCATTTAATTGTTAAGCCGATGTAAATTTTATTTTTTTTTTTTTTTTTTTTTTGTTACTTTAGCCAAAATCTGACATCATTGTTTATATGAATGATATCAACAACAATCATTAATTATTATGAATATAATCAAGATAAAAATCTCATAAACTTCAATGAAATATTTTTCTATAACTTCAACTTGCTGATGACTTTGCTTAAATTATTGACTATCTGCTTAATTGACATTTTGACAGCTTCACGCTATTTTTTTGCCATATTTCAAGCGTGGTCCAAAATTTGTAGCCTGTTCATCATCGCTTTGAAAATAATTTAAACCATGACGTCTTAACATTTTGCATTTCAAATAGGCAGCCGACACGTGAAGTTATTTAAGCGGTTTTGTTTTTATTCATTTTTTTTTTTAACCAGCCTTCTTAGCTTCTACTACTACTCTTTATGAGCGTTAGTGTTAATTAGTTGTGACAGCTTTAATATGCTGCAAGCTCTGTTTAAAAGCTGTAAAAATTGGCAATAAAAGTGAAAGTTGGCACGCTGAGCAACACGCTTTGTTATTGAGCGAAGGCTGGGAAAAGATTTTTTAACAACGCAGTTAAAAAAAGGGAAATGTAGAGATTGGGAGAGAAATAGAAAGAAATGGAATTGGAAATGAAAATAACTCACAAATTGCTGAAGTTGGAAAAAAAAAAAATTAAAGATTGACAAAATTTAAGTTTGGAATGTCTTTTAAAAAGATCCTTCTTGACCTTTTCGAAAAATTTATTCAAATGCAAACAGATAAGCAAGCATCTCTCTTAAGACATTTATTTTTTCGAATTTTAATGGACTGATACCTTAGGTAACACCAGAAAAAAATTTCATGTCTATTCTTCGTTTTCAAAAGAAGATTATTGGATCACTTCTTAACTGCCCAAGGAAGTGAACAAGATATCAATATCCCCGTAGTAGCAGTTTGGTATCGAAGGGTCATGATCTTTGAATCTCAAAGTATGTGCCAAAAAGCAATCTTGGGAAGATTGCTTTTCCTAGAGGGTAACAGGATAGCAACTACTGGATTTTAATACAAAGGTGAAAGAGTTATATAATTTCATAACATTTCAACTTGTTATTATTTTTTCAAATAAATTTTGGTTTGAAGGTGATTCAGACGTCAGACGAGACGAACCTCGATATTTAATAAGGAACATTTTCTTTCTAAACTGTATGATTTCTTATTTCAGGAAGGAAATTTTTTAAAATTGGGTGCATTAAAGCCCTTTTTAAGCGTTGGGGTTGTAGATATAGAACAGAGTAACTTAACTAATACTGAACTGATACTGATGCTGATACTGATACTGATACTGATACTGATACTGATACTGATACTGATACTGATACTGATACTGATACTGATACTGATACTGATACTGATACTGATACTGATACTGATACTGATACTGATACTGATACTGATACTGATACTGATACTGATACTGATACTGATACTGATACTGATACTGATACTGATACTGATACTGATACTGATACTGATACTGCTACTGATACTGATACTGATACTGATACTGATACTGATACTGATACTGATACTGATACTGATACTGATACTGATACTGATACTGATACTGATACTGATACTGATACTGATACTGATACTGATACTGATACTGATACTGATACTGATACTGATACTGATACTGATACTGATACTGATACTGATACTGATACTGATACTGATACTGATACTGATACTGATACTGATACTGATACTGATACTGATACTGATACTGATACTGATACTGATACTGATACTGATACTGATACTGATACTGATACTGATACTGATACTGATACTGATACTGATACTGATACTGATACTGATACTGATACTGATACTGATACTGATACTGATACTGATACTGAAACTGATATTGGATATTGATACTAATGGTATTCCCTTAACGATCAAAATTTCCCATTTCGTAAACTCGTAAAATTCCGAGCCTCTGTTACAGGAACGCACCTTTAGACTTCTGATAAATTTGTCATAAATATGTCAATAACAGCTGATCAATAAAAAAATTAAAAATAATTTATCTTCATTATTCATCATGGCGAAACAAATCGACTGGAACATTTTTTTCGTGGAATTTGTTTGCTGTAGGTTTCTGAAATGGTAATAATTGAGATAGCTGCCAAACTTAAGTGCTCAGTATTTATCTACCTCAAACTTTTCGGGGCAACCTTTAACCTCATCCAATCAAACTGTCTGACAGAGCCTCACCTTTAACCTCATCCAATCAAACTGTCTGACAGAGCACCCAACGATGTGTCGAAGTGTTTCTCTTCCTTTTTGAAGCACTGCCACTATTCACTTCCATGCTTGCCAATTAGGATCAAATTAGCGCCAAAAGAAATAAAAAACCACCACACACTTTTTGACAGTTTGACAGCTCAAAGTTTAACCAAACTTGTTTACATTGTTTAAGCACTGAAATTTTAGCTTAAACATCGTAAAAAAATCGTCATACAAAATATTTCCATCATTCCCCATTTGCTTAAAATTAAGCAGTTTACGAGGTTTAAGCTGTTTCCGAGGTGTTAAGGGAATACCATTACTGTTACTGATTAGAGCTTTCACGTCAACTCATATTATGACGAAAAACACGAATCTCAACTAGACAATTCACGAACTACACGTGAAGTTCCTATTCATGAGTCGTGAGTCGAACTTTTAAAAGTTCTTTTGAGTTTTTGAAAACAAAAAGTACTGTTATTTAGAAGACTAGCAGCTGATTCCCACTCTATGATTTGTATGGCTTCTGTTGGTTTTAAGTACAGGATTTGACCAGTTCCTGGGTGCGTCATTTGAAATTGTCAAGGGTTCTCTGAGCTCCAAGAACAATTATGAACGTTCTTGTGAACAACGACAACACTCTTTATTAATGTTCCAATTTTATAATCCTAGCATCAATATTAACTAGATTAATAGAAAATACACGTTATATAAGGAATGCGTACGTAAAAATTGTAATCAGCCCAATCATGAAATATTTTCTCCCGGGAGTTGTAAATGGGAGTTTACGGATTTAAGATAACAGATAGATATATCTCAATTTTTTATTTAACACTCATGAATATTGGCGGTTGATGAACAAAATTGAATTAAAAATTTCCAAAAAATATTTTAACTTTATCTTAAAAACGGAAACTCCCATTTACAACTCCCGGGAGAAAATGTTTCATGATTGGGCTGAATATTGAAAAATCCCAATATTAAGTAATTATGGAAAAATCTTTAAACATTGAAATAATTTTTTTATTTTATTTCATGTTCATGATTGTTAATAAAAATAAAAAATTTTCAAAAATCATTGTTAAAAGCATAATTTTTAACTTTTACAGGAGTTCCTTCCATCAAGGGCCTTATGGTACTTTCAGAGATTTCTTTTGTTGCTGAAGTCCACTTTCTTTTGAAATCTTGTAGGTCCTTAGAAGCTCTTTTTATCTCCTTCATTTTGATAAGGACCCAATACTGGTCTTAACTCTGCACAGTTTGGTGGAATTGCCTCTCTGGGTACAATATTTATATTATTCTTTGTGTACCACTCTTCAGCTTTTTTTTCATAGGCATGACGCAAGATCTGGCCAGAAGTAGTTGGTCACCTTGTGTTGAAATAGAAATAGTCGCAATCTTTTTTGCAAACATTCATTAACATAGATTTTCCCATTTATCGAACCAGAAGTTACGTATGGCTGACTTATTTCGCCACAACTACAAATGGCCTGCCACACAAGAAATTTCTTCAGAAACTTTGTTATTTTTTGGGTTTTGTACGTCTCTAACACATTTCCCCGACGATCTGCTCCATAATAGTCCTGACCTGGAAGCTGCGAGAAGCCTGCTAAAACATACGTTTCGTCATCCATGATGCAACATTGAAATTTTTTTATGAAATTTGTTTGAAGTTTTCTCGCTCGAGTTCTAGCCTCAATATTCTTTTTAGCATTACGGTCGGGGACTTTTTGAACCTTATACGATCTTAGCCCAGCGTTAGTCTTAACTTTTCGGACAAATGCTTCCGAGTTGCTTTCCGATCTGAAGTGTTCGGAGCCTTCAGTAATATTCCAGAAACTTGTTTTGTCTTTTTAATATCTCCTGATCCAAGCTTTCGGGCAACACTGATAGTTTGCAAGAAGTTTTTCAAGACGTGGGAAACAGTTTGTCGGGACACTTTTACGGTTTTTGCAATTTGTTTAAAATTCCTCTTGGGATTTTTATGTGAAATGTTAACTATTGTTTTTCTAACTTCTTTTTTATCATCTATTTTGCACTTAGATGTTCACAAAAATGTAAAGAAATGATTTAAATAAAAACTGACATTAAATACGGTGGTTCTTGTCCATAGGAACCTTCATTCTTGTCCTAGGAACCCACAGAACCCTAAAAAGTTCAAAAGGTATTTTAAAATATTAAAATGGAATGATCATCAATTAATAGTATTAACGTACTTTAGGCATGAGTCATTTATGATAATTCATAATTAAATTCATTTATAATTTCAGAATCATTCACGGGACTAAAATATTTTTCGTAAATACGAACTTTGTTTCTCCTAAATGAGTTCATAAAAGTACACTGAAAAAAGAGTTTCTTTCTATCAACCAAGATTTGAATATAATCAGGGTTTAAATTGCTTTTTACTTCCTGCGGTAGTGCTACCGACAGCTTTTGAAAACATTATTATGCTACGCAAGCAAAATAAATTATTTTATTGCTTTGCTTTTCATTTTGCTTCTCTTATTTGTCACAGTACTACGACAGCAGCAGTTATTAAGCAGCTAAGTTTCGCTTTGCTTTCGGATTTTGTGTATTCGTTTGACTTTCGTGATTTCTTCTTCGTCGTTTCTATACTGCGTCGTTTCAGAGGCGCATGTCTATTTGCATGTTTTTTTATATAATATGTACACTTGTGCGCAGTCGTGTATGTATGTTGTTACTTTAAAAAACTGTCGGTAGCACTACCGCAGCAAAATGTTGCTGTTTTGTTGCTGTTACTATTTTCATCCTTCATCCCTCAGCAAAACGAAGCAAAGCAAACGAATTCCTTTTTACGTACTGCTCACGGAGAAAACTGTTTGCTAAATTTGTATGGAGATTAAGCAAAACTTGAGCATAATTCTCAGCCACTTCAAAATATTGCTTATTTTCAGCAAAAATCAAGCAAATTTTGCTATTTAAATTTATAATAACTTAGCAAATTTTCGCTTGAATTAAATCAAAATTTGCTTTTTCGATTTATAATAACTGAGCGAGTGTTTGCTCGAATCAAATCAAAATTTGCTATTTCTATTTATAAAAAATAAAATAAAAAAAAAACAAATTGGCCATTTCGACTGGGAATCGAACTCGGGCTCCGAGCATGCTAAGCCACGCTCTTAACCTGCATGCCACGGTATTTCTATTTATAGTTCGAATTTTGTTTTATATTTCAATAACCTAGCAACTTTTTGCTTGAATCAATTCAAAATTTGCTATATCAATTTATAATAACTGACCAAATTTTTGCTTACATTGAGTCAAATTTTGCTTTTGCCTGAACACAATTACCTTATAATAACTTAGCAAAGTTTGGCTTGAATCAAATCAAAATTTGCTATTTGAATTTATAATAAGTAAGCAAATTATTGCTAAAATTTATCTTTATTTTGCTTTTTTCAAATCATATGAGAAGTAATTTCAATTTAGAAAACGTTTTCTAAAATCAAACCGCTATTAAGCAAAATTTTGCTGATTTGCGTTTAAGCAAAGTAATGGCTTGATTCAAGCAAAATAATTTTCTCCGTGCTGCGACAAATAAGAAAAGTAAAATAAAAAACAAAGCAATAAAATAATTTGTTTGCTTTCGTAGCACTACGCAGTAAAACGAATTATTTTTAATGCTGCTGCTTTTGCTGTTGCTGTTCGATTTTCAATAAGCACAGCAAAGTAAAAGCAAAAGCAACTGAAGTTTTGTTAAGTTTTTTTAGACGCAAACGTCAAAGAAGCCAATGGCGAAATAAATATTTGGCTATGAGACAAATATTTATTAACAAAATAAATGACAAAATGATTTGTGAAATAAAAATATATATTTTTGGTTCTAAATATTTTAAACAAAAAATTTATTAATCTTCATCACTGTGATTGAACCGCGTACCATCGCTTAAGACCTAAACGTTCTAATGTCGTGCCGAATTTCTGCTTCCAAGTGAGAGAACAAAACGCAAGAAAACCACAAACAAGCAAACGAATCTTTAAAATTTCAATTACATCAACTGAGATTTAGAATTATAACCAAACCAAGTTTTGACTGAACTCTCATTATACACTACCCCATGGAGAAAGCAGAGTCAATTGCTCTAAAGTGACCTGATCAGTTATAGTTCTTATTTAACATATCACAGGACAGGTTCGATATAACTCAGAACGAGACCAATAGTTTTCAAATTTGTTTTGTTATATTTATTATATCATTATCAATATCTCAGTGGAAGTGTGCTAGACTGTCATTTGGAGGTTGTGGGTTCATATTCTGGCTGCATAAGTATACAAAATTTTAATTAATGTCTAATTCAGTTTTATTAACTGATTGGTCAAAAATAACTATCAAAAAAAATTTGCTTACAATTTGGAAAAAAATTGAACATGTAATTTTTTTATATAAAAATAATATTTTAAATAAAAAAAGTTCTTTACTGGTTTTGTCGGGATTGAACCCAGGTCAATCGAGTACAACATAAACTTACATGACATTTTATTAACAACATGCGTATACGTCAACCGTGTTCTATATAAAGACCGGCTACTGATTTGGTGTCCAAAGGTATCCATGAGATATCAATTAACTCCTCAGATTCTCAGACTAGTTCTCAGATTGAACCAAAGTAATCTACGCGGTGTCAATTAACTCCTGTTAATGACAACGTCATGTAAAAGAGACCGGTTGGTTTCACATATTGGTGGCAGAATTAGGACCTGTCACTATCACTTTGGAACCTATTACGTGATAACTTCTGAACCGGTTGTTTTCTCCGTAGGGGAACAACTATTTAAATGCGCAATATTTAATAGATTTATGTACATTACTAAAATGGCTCTCAAAATTTAACGGTGTCATTTAGAAACAACGGGGACGTTATTTGCTAAAATTAAAAAACGCTCTTGAAAAAATGCCATTAATTCCGACAAACACATGTTTTCTTGACATAAATTCACAAAAATGCGAATTTAAATCAGCATTTAACAAATCAATCTTTGTCTTACACTCATTTAAGTCTTTTATACTGAAATTCATTAATTGTTTGCTTATGGAAAAAATTAGCAGATGAAATAGATTTGCGAATTTTTTAGCATTATAATTTGCAATATTGAAAAAACAAATCAGACAAAATAAAATTTTATTTTATCAGATAAACAAGACAAAATCCCCCAACCAAAAGGGGCAATAAAAACCGTAAAATTGTATGCATTATTTATAACATGAAAATATGAAAAAATTTGAGCAAATGATATAAAAACTATTTAATGAAGACAGCAATCATATAATTAAAACTCATACTTCGTATTTAACATTTTGGTTTTAATAGATAAGCTGTAACACTTTTCAAAATAGGAGCAGCATCCAATAAAAAAGACATCATCACGTAAGTGAACAACAATGCACCGTTCATGCATCGATCAACTTATGGAGATGACTTACTTAGATGTTGTTAATGGTGTATCGTTTTGTAATAAATACTGTCCATATGTTAGTATGTTACCTGAACGGTCATTAACCTACAAGCGAACATGGTAAATACCAAAATTGAGAAAAGTAATTAATTATTTTCACCAAAAACTACGCTTTTAAGATAGCGAAAGCGGGCTTAGTTATGCTATGTTTTAATACAATTTTTCTTTTTTTTTTTCCTCCAATTTTAAATGAAAAGAAAAAACAAACTCTTACTTAAGCTGAGAAAAGGAAAAAATAAATAAAAGTTGTTTCACTTTAACACAATAACCTAAAGTAAGAAAAATGTGCGCTTCTCGTTTAACGAATTCGAATATGAATTCGAAAACATTATCGTGATTAAGCAATAAAATAAATTTTTACGGTATCTTCGGTCGGTTGCTCAAATTTTGCAAGCAAAACAAAAAACGGGTTGCCATAGTTGATAAAATAGTAGTTCTTTTTCGATGCTCATGCAGTTAATGCTTATATGTTAATACCTAGTTGGGTTTTATTCAATGACGACAGGGAATTGCAAGGAGGCAATGATAATAAATAGATGAAAAAGAGCAAAATAGTTTCCAATCGCTATGGATCATGAGAGATAAATTTTGCGATGAGGAGAACTGCTTACTTTGAGTTTTGTTTACCGTGAAATTGAAAATTAATTTAATTTTAAAAAGGCTCGATGTAAAATTTTAGAATAGGGTGAAGGAAATGTTATAATTTTTTGAGAACATTTTAAATGAAAAATATATAAGTGAAGTGAAAATCTTGAAAAAAATTATTAACTATAAAATAATAAGAGTTGGGTGGGATGGCATTGACTTTTTTCTTAAACTAAGTAAGAATTATGATCATGAGAGTGATAACAGACAACAGAGTAACAGAGTCACAATAACAAGTAACAGATAACAGATAAATAACAGAGTTACTTAACAAAGTTAAAATAACATGTCAAAAGTAAAAAGTAAAAAGTAAAAATTAAAAAGTAAAAAGTAAAAAGTAAAAATTAAAAAGTAAAAAGTAAAAATTAAAAAGTAAAAAGTAAAAAGTAAAAAGTAAAAAGTAAAAAGTAAAAAGTAATAAGTAAAAAGTAAAAAATAAAGTAAAAAGTAAAAAGTAAAAAGTAAAAAGTAAAAAGTAAAAAGTAAAAAGTAAAAAGTAAAAAGTAAAAAGTAAAAAGTAAAAAGTAAAAAGTAAAAAGTAAAAAGTAAAAAGTAAAAAGTAAAAAGTAAAAAGTAAAAAGTAAAAAGTAAAAAGTAAAAAGTAAAAAGTAAAAAGTAAAAAGTAAAAAGTAAAAAGTAAAAAGTAAAAAGTGAAAAGTAAAAAATAAAAAGTAAAAAGTAACGTTTCAACGTGTTGCACTGAATTGAGTTTTTAAGGCTGAGCTTACATGGTATTGTTTGACAGCACAAATGACAGCAGAATCAACATTTTATTAAAATTTTTATGTCATCTGATTGAAAAGAAGAACTCGACGATTTTTTACTTCGCTTCGATATGCTGGCAATGAGTTCATAATAATGATAAGGGGAACATTTATTTAATAAGTACTTATTTTTGTTCAGGCGAAAAAACCTATAAAAAAAGCTATCAGATATTTCAGACTTAAGGTAATACTTGCGCGTGGTATGTCTCTATTGGATTTGTTTATGGAAATGGTCACGAAAGATGGAGTTCACATGAAAGAATTTATTTTTACTAATTAACATAACATTAATGAAGTATTATACGAAGCAACTCTTTTAACCAGCATCATTATTAAATAAATATGCTTTTTAGCATAAAAACAATAAGTAACACGTAAAAAGTAGCAAAGTAAAAAGTAACAAAAAGAACAAACAAGTAACAACGCCTCCCTTCAGAGGCCGTTTGAACCAAATCATTTAGAACGGTGACAGTCTCTTGAATAAGCTTAGATCAAAGAGTAACAAGTAAAGAAAGTCTAAAGTCGGTCTAGGCCGACTATGAAATATCCTAAGCCCACTTTTCAAAAAAAAAAAAATTTTTATTGTAAATAGGCGTGTCCGTGGGCTGATGAAGCCTATATTTTATATGCATTTAAATGTTGATGAAAAATTTACACATACCAAGTTTTATTCCTGTAGCTCACAGTTAATGCCTTTATTGTGCTTTCGCTATGGGAGGTGGGCGAGTTCATGGACGGATTACTCCCAATTTTTGAACACACCTTAGTTTTAGTATAAAATACATACATTCCAAATTTAATTTCTCTATGACAAACATAACCTTATTTATTGAGTTTTAAACTTTTTGGGTTGTATGGGAGGTAAGCGTGTCCGGAGCGGATGACGTCCATTTTTCAAAACCATCTTTGTCTTGTCATAAAAAACATAATTGCCAAATTTTAGCTCTTTAGGTTAAACATAGGCTTATTTATTGCGTTTTAAATTTTTGGGTTGTATGGGAGGTGGGCGTGTCTGTGAGCGGATTCCAAAAATATTCAATAGTGCAGATCCTTGGGTGTATGTGACCATGTGTACCAAGTTTTATTTAATTATCTCTACTCCTTCTTCTTATCCTGTGTATACGGACAACACACAGACGGACAGACGGACGGACGGACATGAATAGCTCGACTCACAAGGTGACGCTGAACAAGAATATATATACTTTTCTATACCGGACTCGCTTCGTTCTATGCGTTACAAACGTTTGCACAAAGTTAATATACCCTGACCTTTCAGGTTTAGGGTATAAAAACTGTACCTTATACGATGCGTTTCAAAAGCGAATTCAAACTCTTTCTGTACCACTATGCATTACTCGCCGAAGAAAAAGAGCGGAAAATTATGGTAGCAAAGTGCTATTCGAATATAAAAAAATGTTTACTTTGTTGTAGTTTTTGATCATGATTACACATGATTTGATCATGAATCATGGTTTGAAATAACAGATTTCACTGCTAAATACCATCCAACAAATGAAACTTTTAAATCAACGTCAGTTGACTGTTGGTCTATTGAACCTTTCTAGGTTCTAATACCGGCAAGGCCAACAAGATTTTTTTTTATTTAAAATATTTTATTTATATAAAAAATGAAATTTGCAATTTTTTTGCAAGATTTTGCAAGCAACCTATTTTGAAGGTTATTTTTGACCAAACTATTAATGAAACAGAATTTTTATTAAAAAAAAACAAAAAAAAAACAAATTGGCCAGTTGAGCCCTTGAAAGGACTTTGACCGAGCTTCTTATGATCAATTGTGTTGTGTGTGTTATTAAATGTTTGCACACAATTGACCGAGAACTGGACCTACATGTTTTATGCCGACTCCGAACGGCTAAAGTTCATGTTCTCAAGAAGCTTTACTGAGGTTTGCCATTGTCTGCAGAGAGGTGGAGACCGATCAGAAAAATTTTTTTATTGAAAAAAACTTTTCGCCGCGGCTGTGGATCGAACCCGGGCTCCAAGCATGCTAAGCCACACACTTAACCTGCATGCCACGGTCACCACGATTTTTATTATATCTATTATTAAATTACAATTTTTGATACTTACATAGCTAGGATTCGAACCCATTTCTTCCGCAAGACAGTCTAGTGCACTTCCACTGAGCTATTGGCAACGATAACATAAATATAGTAAAACACATGTAAAAACTATTGCTCAGAAAATAGACAATTCAACACAAGCACAAAAATATTTTAAAACCAAAACCGTACAAAATGTAGCGTTCTTTTCAGACGTCGTTTAGCAGATTGTTTTAGAGATATGACGTTTTTAAATGTGATTTTAAGGTTATGATTATCAATTAACCCTTCTACCTGAAATTTCCGTCTCTTTGAAGCTCGTAAAAATTGGTTTTTTTTTTGTGCTTTTTTACTCCGTTTTCGAGATAGTATGACCCTTTATCTGTGCGTCCCGAATTTGGCATCCCCTTTTATGAACCACTACAAACTGTGTTTTTATGGGTTATCTTTTTATGGGCTATTTTATTTTTGAGATATAATTTTTTCTAATTTTTTTTTAAAATATAGCTCTACATTTGGTACAGTTGTGATCAAAAATCACAACAAAGCAAGTAATGTTTTATGTACGAACAGCACTACGATAACACTATATTCCAATTTCTTTGTTGGAGAGTTAGGGATAGTGTTAGTGATTGAGTCGAAGAGCGAAATTCGAATAAAGCGAAAGGTAGGTTGATGGTTGATGGTTTGATATTCAATCTGTTAAGTCTGAAAAATGTGTTTGTAGCAAGTTTTTACATCAATTTTTTTCCGCTGGAAAATTGGAATATTGTGTAGTGCCGATATAGGCTTAAAGTGGGGCGCTTATTGGAGTTTCCTCCGAACATTCTCGCTTGCCTTCTTTCCACCATTTTAGATTCCTTTGGTAAATCCTGGTAAGTCACACAAGATTATTTGTTGATTGGTTTCTTTCTTGCAATTCCCAATTTAGGGCAGGGTTTACCTAGAGATCCAAAAACAGGGTGATTTTATTGGTTTGTTTTTTAATAGAAGGATTCTATTACTAAAGACCCTTAAAGAAAAATATTGTATCTGAAGCATAAAATTGTAATGGAAAGAGTAAATACGTGGTCGAAAGTCTCGTTAATGTCATGTGAAATGTAAAAACCAATGAGATTATATGATACTAAGTGGAGCTTGAACCAATATTAAATCATTAAAAACTTGAAGTACCGTTTAATATAAAAAAAAAAAATAATCGAAGTCAGTCCACTGAGTATTTCTTGAGATATTGTAAGTAGTATTGCAAGAAAAATTTCATGCGAACCTCTCCTTATGTCACGAGGGGAATATTTAAAACAGTTTTTAAGAAATTTTGGCTATAAAAGCAACACAAAGTTCCGTTTTTTAAATATGGATGTCCCTTAAAAGCTGCATTAAAGGCAATATTTCCCTGATGGAAGAGGTTTCTTGGTCAGGCAGATCTTGGTCTCCATCTAGAAATTGGATGTGCATTATGGTAAGCCGTAACATTACATTAAGGGCTGATATTGAAGTGATGTTGAAGCTTATACTTAACGCAGTATTACATGTCCGTGCAATTCTCTGAAGTCGTTCTAACTTCATGACGGTCAAACCTTTTAGTTAGTGTATACAGTTTAATGCTTATGCCCCAGTTCTTACCATAAATTATAGTTATCGTAACACAGTTTATATAAAAATTGCAGGGCACATTGCTGTCAAGAACAACTCCTAAATATTTAGCTGGGTGAAAAAAACTAATTCCTCTTAATAGAAGGATTCCTCCATTTTACACGATTAAGCTGTAGTCACTGATCCAAAAATCTCTATAGAAGTTATATAGGTACATAATTTATGTTTCTAATATTAAGACATCCTTCCGTTCTCCGCACTGAGAGAAATTTGAGCTGAAAACAATTCCAAATTAATTTATTTTGGTAGTGATTCTGAGCTTAGCCATAATATTCTTGATATTAAGCCCATATGTGATTGTTAATCAAAAAAATTAACACGCTCATTTGTGCATAATGTATGGGATTTTTAAATTGTTCGTCAAAAAACTAATATGCTCACTTGAGCCCAATTTATGATATTTTGGTATTGATTATAAAAAAACATGCTCAATTGTGTCCAATGCATGTCATTTATGGATTGGATGCTCTCATATGTCTAATCTAAGAAATTTTGGGATGTGACATTTTATGAATTTTAATAACACAAGGCAAACGATGACAAAATGTAAAGGACTCAGGCATCAAAGGAACAAAACAAAAAAAAAAAAAACGATGACCAGACGAAAATCCAAATTATATTTTTATTGTCCAAATTGGATATTTGATCCAATTCGGGCAGGAAAATATAATTTTTTTTTATTTATGTTTTGCATTTTTATACACTTTTATATCGTTCGGTTGCACATTTTTTTGTTGAGCAAAAACAACAACAACAAAAGTGTATTTTTATAATCAAGCCCAAGATGACACTTATTAAGCACAAATTGACGTGTTTATAAAAAAAAAAAAAATACAAGCCCATTTTCTGGCATAAATTGTGTACGTGAATAGCATGTTTTGAGATGGTTTTGAGCTCTATTGTGCTAATTTCATTTACGAACGCTTTGAGCTTGATTTTGGCCCATTTTTTTCTCTGCGTACGAAGGTTGGAAATTGGGAAGTTTTAATCTCTTACGTACTAAGTTTGATATTCGTGTAAAAGCTTCTACGGAGCTACGGTTTGTCACCGTTAAACTATTTTTATGAGATGTTGTAAAAGATGTTTTGCCAACAATTTCGAAGCGATTTAAATAAGTACGTGAATCATTTTTGGTACAAAGGTATCATTTTTGAAAAAAATCAGCCGAAGGGACACACTTTATAATTCTAATAAGCATATTTGTAAAAGTAATCTCGGTTTATCAATTCTTAAAGCTAGGATTATCTTATGTTTTACCCATATTGCCTTATTTGTTTGAGTAACGCATAATTTTTACTTTAAAAATTTGTGTCAATATTAGTAACTTAATTTTTTTTTTATATTAAAAAAGGAACAGATCAGGATAGACAACTTTGTTACCTTGTTATCTTGGACTACTATATAGTTAAAAATTTTTAACGTAATTGACAAAATGGGATATGATTTCCGACCATAAATTTCTTGAAAAATTAGGTTATTCCGTGGAAACGTAGATTTGGGGCACAGTTTTGGTACAAGCTATGCTATTTTTTCTCAATACTTCATATTTCTTTTTGCCAACGCTATAGAAATTTGATATATAAGCTATGTTAGTTTACTTTTCTCAGTAAATCCGAACATATAATTAACTATGAGAAACGTATCTTTGTCCCATATTATTAAATAAAATTATCGAAAAGTTCTATATTTTGTTTTTTTATTTACCAACAGTTCAATGGTTATATTTTACTCCAATATCCGCGAATTAATGTTAAGTGTTTTGACAACTTGACCATGAAATGTCATATCTACATAATAATGATCAACCTTATAACCGAAAGAAGTGTATGATTGCGTGAACAGCTGTTTGTTCTTATTAAATTCTATTCTAAAATAACTTGAAATGCATTTTACTAAAAATATAAGTCAACAAAATGTTGTCCAATTTTTAAAGTTAAAATTAAAATTAACAAAAACTTGTGTTAGCACGCAAGCTTAAATGCTCAAAACTCAAAATAATAATTCCAAATGCAAGATAATTATAATAATAAAGTTATTTTAAGAGAGATAATGAAGTTATTTACGGAAAGATAATGATATTTAACAATCAACTGCAAAATTATAACAAAAGATATCATTAGATGATCATCACACATCAACAGATAAACACATCATAGATTATTAAAAATTTATTATTATGATTATTAATATCAGAATAAAAACCGTGAATTATGCGCTTAATTAAGACAAAAATTTGAGTGAGTGCTCTATCATCATATGCATGAAAAAAAACAAAAATAAAAAAAATAAAAAAGAATTTTGATTGGAGATTAAACAAAAATTCTGCGACTTTTGGCAAACTTAAGCGAAAAATATGATAAAAAAAATCAGCTAAAACAACAAAATACGTCGTTGGTAATTTGATCAGGTGAAACGCGTTAGAGTTACAAATACCAAAAAAAAAAACTGCTACCTGCTGAATTAATGACAAAGCTAAATTAAATACATAATGATTTGAATAAAGAAATAATAATAAAAAAAAAACATAACTTCAGGATCCTGCTTTTAATTATGACTGTATTGAATACAATTTTATTATAATTACATTTTGCAAAAGATAACGAACATTAAAGAATAATTTACGATTGTGATTGAGAGTTTCAATTTCGAGCTATGATAGGTAAGCTATGGTAAGCAAGGCAGAAACCCGGAAATATAGAATTAAAATAGCATTTATGACAGAAAAACAACACGATTTGGTTAGAATCAGACAGTAGGAATTACAATATAAAATAATAAGAAAAAAATGCATGTCTTTAAGCTGCAAAATGCCAAAAAAATTCACGCTTCAAAGTTCATTAACTGCTCAATTGACAAACATGCAACGCGTCGCACTTAAAAACGAATTAACAACACTTAATATTTTGAACTCGAGTTTAACCAAGTACCGCTAGAGTGATCATCAAGTGAAGAGTGAAGCCTGAATAATTACAATTACAATGAAAATATTTATTTTGAGTTTTTCTTTTGTTAAATGTTCAAAGTGCATTTTTAACAGTGCAGATAACAATTGAAATGGGGCTTTATGGTTAAGCACAAGGAAAAAAGTTGATAGAGATAACTAAGAAACAATGAAGTTTTACTGCTTTAAATGAAAAATAAGGTATTTTGGACAATAGGGAAAAATTTAGCCATTGAAAATTAGGAAAAGTCAACACTACGAATCTGTTTTTAAAAAT
The DNA here is from genome assembly GCA_958299015.1 of Tetanocera ferruginea. Taxonomy (NCBI): domain Eukaryota; kingdom Metazoa; phylum Arthropoda; class Insecta; order Diptera; family Sciomyzidae; genus Tetanocera; species Tetanocera ferruginea. The sequence goes on along the minus strand of OY282640.1, from coordinate 47,561,896 downwards.
TCCTAACCAAGAAGTTTGAATTATTAAAGATAACAAGGAAGATGAAAAGAAAATCTAACAGATATTTAAGATTAGTTATGAACGTTTAAAAGGAAACAACAAAAATTTCATATTTTCTCAATTTTTTTATTGCAGATTTGCTGATTTGAAACCCCGATTCATTATGGGATCCCGGACCTGTAACTGTGACTAATGCTGACCAGAAAAAATTTTTTTTTTAAATTTTAACGTTACGTTTAACCTACAATGTAGGCCCTACATAATAAGCCTATTATAGCTAGTACCAAAACAGATGACGAATGAAAATCTGACAAGGAGGTTGTTAAAAGAGCGGAAAATTTGTAGTTCCATGTCTCCGATGTAAAAAAAAATGTGTTCGGACAGTTGTGGTTTTTCTTTTACTAATCTTAAAAAAAGCAGCGATCAAAGACCGAAACTCAAAATCTCAAAAGATGTTTGACTCCAGTCATGAATTAATTTTACAAACAAATACCTATATTGAGGACCTCGACAAAGCTTATATTTTGAAAGGGATACAAAAACTTGAAAAAACTTTGAACGAAGTCGGGACTTAAGGCTGGCGGGTCCTTTGGAATCACGAAAAAAAAGCAAAATTTTGGTTTCGGATAGAAAAAATTAATGAAACAATATAAACATTTTTTGAACAAAAGAAAATTTATTAAAAATACATTTTTTTTTTTTATAAAGATTGCGCCGAGACAACGTTTTTCGAGGATATCTCAAATTTACTCAACCGAACATGATGAAATTTGAAATGTATATTTTTAATTAATTTACAACACTTGGTGGAAAAGGTTTTTTAAAATAAGTACTCAAATTAATTATTCCATAATAAAAACCATCGAAAAATTAGTTTTTTCGAATCAAATAAATCATTTAATACCGCTTAAATAAAAATTTGACCTTCACCATAACCAAGAAAATTACTTGAAAAATAAAATATGTTTTATCTGGTTGTTTCAGGTGATCCTTGCTTTCTTCTTGTTTCAGACGATCATTCGCGGGAATCGAAAACTCTAAGCTCAGTCTAGTCCGATTATGGAATACCTTAACCTACTATAATATTTTAATAAACAAAAAGATACTAAAAAACAAATAATCTAAATAAAAAAAGGTTTTTTATTAATTTAAAATCCATGTATTTCTATCCATGTGGTTTGTATGGGAGATGTTTGTGGGCGGATGACAAATATGCTTACAACCCCACGCATACTGCCTAAGGGGCAGGCCTGTAGCTAGAAAATTGTGGCTCGGAGGGCAACAAAATTTTTTCGAAATTAGAAAACTATAAAACTAGAAGAAATTAAAATAAAAAATGTTGATGTTTTGAACTAAATTTTTTTTTAAAATTTAATTTTATGGGTAAAATTTGCTACTTTTAAAAAAATCAACAAAATTTTTGCTCCAAAATGCATTTAATTATTATAAATTTATTATTTAGCCTTAAAATTAATCAATCATTAATAAAATACTATTTTATAATTAATTTTTTAACATAAATTTATTTGATATTTCACAAATTACATCATTTTACATTTAAAAAAAAATTAGTTCTAGTTTTGATTTTATTTCAAAAATAAATTTGTTTGATATTTCAAAAATTACATCTTTTTACACTTTAAAATAAATTAAAAAAAAAATTTAGTTCAAAACACCCTCCATTTTTTATTTTAATTTCTTCTAGTTTTATGGTTTTCTAATTTCGAAAAACATTTGGTTGCCCTCCGACCCACAATTTTCTGGCTACGGGCCTGCTAAAAGTATATTAACCCTAAATCCGTCCACGGGATACAATTGTACCCAACTCACTTTTAACACAACTAGAAGCGGAACAGCAGCGAAAATAGTACGCTCTCGTTCGTCTTTATCACTGACAGAAATTTAATTGTTTTCTCCTTTTTTGTGTTATTTGATAATTTTTTTGTTTTTTATAAATAAAGGCATTCATTTATTTAATTTGGACTTCAATTCAGACTTTTTTCATATAATTGCACTGGGGTAAAATTGTACCCAAAAGACGGTTAACGTATTGTTATACCATGAACGGATTTAGGGTTAATTTTGTCACGACGTGTGTAACGCCCATAAGGAGGAGTGGTAGGTATGGAAAAGTATATATATTCTTGATCAGCATCACCACCTGAGTTAATTTAGCCATGTCCGTCTGTCTGTCTGTCGACACGTTTACGATTACCTCCCATACAACTTCAATAGTGCAACTCCATAAAGAAGCAAATATTTAAGCTACAAAACTAAAATTCGATATTTGTGTAATCTATGTCAAGACTGAGGTGTGTTAAAAAAATGGGCGTCATCCACCCACTAACACGACCACCTCCCATACAACCTCGAAATTGAAAACTATATAAATAGGCTTCTGTCAAAGCTACTAAAGTAAAATTAAATAGTTATTCAGTTTATATCAAAATTAAGGCGTGTTATAAAAATGGGCGTCATCCACCCATGAACACGCCCTCCTCCCATATAACCCTAACAATTAAAGCTCTTTCAAAAGGCTTCTCTTTAAGCCATAGGAAAATAATTTGATACATTTGTATTTTATATTATAACTAAATCGTTTGAAGGAAAAGTGTGCATCAACCGCCTACGGACACACCCACTTACCACACATCCCATAATTGTTAAAACTGTATAAATACGCTAATATTTAAGCTACAAAACTGAAATTTGGTATTGGGTATTATCAAATTATTATATCAAAACTGAGATGCGTTAGAAAAATTGTCATCAACCCTAAAATTAAAAACTTTTTCTTGACAAGTTATAGGCAGGGTCACCCATATCATACAGGCCATTGTGGAGTAAAGAACTAAGAGCTGAACCCTCCTCACCCATGGTGTCATGACGTTTCGTGCCTATTGGGTGCTTTGCAGTCTGGGAGTAATATCGGCTTTATTGGAACAGCGCCCTTTTTGATAACTGGCCACCTCAGTAAGTAACTCCGCCTGCTTCTGCTCATGAGGGCCTGAGCAAGACAGGTTCTTCACAACCCAATGTCGCTAAAAGCGGGAAACGGGTGTGTAAAACTGTGGCGAAAAGAGAAAAGGTAGAAAGGGCAATGTAGGGAAGGATAGACCATCTAAATCCAATGTTGTCAAAAGTGACAAAACGGCAGTGTGAACATGTGCCAGCAAGGACAAAATAACACAGCCATCGCAGATTTTTCCTACATAGCCAATAAGCGCAAGGATAAAGTAGAGCCAGGCAAAGTCAACTCAAGGTTGTCCCACTCTAGAACCCATCGTGGGACGAACACATTTTTGCGTAAAGCTCCAAGCACCTCTGGATGCCAAGCGACAGAGATTTGCAGATGAGGTTGTCACCAGTTGCATGAAACGCAGTAAAGCTGAAGATATCTTCGAGAGCTTGCCAGAAGAGCTCAAAGTACCAGTTGTTGTCGAGACGGACCCTTGAGACGGCTGCTTGTATAAAACGAGATACTCAAAGCCATGGTGGCCAGAGCCAAACACGGTGATCCCGAGGATTACAAGTTCGATGGTGCCGGCTGACAAAAAGGTATTAAAGTTGTCGGATACGGAACGAGTAAGTCACTAGAGTTCCTGACCAAAACCAACAGATCATTTTCTTCTCTGTAGACGATGTGTCAGTTTTTATCCAAAACTTCTCTGAATTTTGACGTGTAATTTTGTGTTTAAAATACGGAAACGTGTTCAGTGAGACAATATTTTTTGGAAATGTTATATGGGTCTCTACGAATTAGACTTTTTAGATATATTGATCTTACAGAATCTTACAGATCTTACGTGGCGACCATGGCATGCAGGTTAAGTGTGTGGCTTAGCATGTTCGGAGCCCGGGTTCGATCCCCAGCCGCGGCGAAAAGTTGTTTTCAATAAAAAATTTTTCTGATCAGTCACCACCTCTCTGCAGACAATGGCAAACCTCAGAGAGTAAACAATGCCATGTAAAGCTTCTTGAGAACATGAACTTTAGCCGTTCGGAGTCGGCATAAAACATACAGGTCCAGTTCTCAGTCAATTGTGTGCAAACATTGAATAACACACAACACAATTGATCATAAGAAGCTCGGTCAAAGTCCTTTCAAGGGCTGAAATGGCCAATTTGTTTTTTTTTTTTTTTTGATCTTACAGAAGCATCAATAAGTTTAAAAAATGGCAGCCGTAGTCGTGCGTAATTGGTGAGTGGCGCGGAAACCAATGAATCACGAGTTTAATTCTCAGCTCGGGCAAAAGTTTTTAAAATAGAAATAAATTTTTCTGTTTCACAATTGATCATAAGAAGATCGGTCAAATTTCGGTTTTTTTTTGTCTTCAAATAATTGTAAACATTTGTAGCTACTGCCTGAAATGATATCAAAAGGGTCAGTGAAAAAGGTGACCAATATTTTTCCAAACACTTTCCAAAATTTTGTTCATATTGGGTTAATACCGGGCCCTGATTTTTATCATTACTATTGAACACGAACTAATATATTTTTTTTATTTTTCAGATGATCCGGAAGTCAATTTTTGAGAGGTTATTCACAGATCAGTTTTCAGTCGACAGAAATCGTGGTGAACTTTTTGGTTGTCTTTTATGGTTTTTAACAATAAAAATTCATATAAAAAAATTGTTTTCGAACACAGCATGAATTTGAAAATCTTTCGATTTGTAGCTTTTTTATTTATTATAAATAAAAATAAAATTATTTTAATGGACCTTAACAATGAAATCAAATTAATTATATTAAATTTTAAAAGATGCGCTAAAACAAAACTTCGATCAGGAAGAATGAACGATTTCTGAAAATGCAGTTTAATTTCAGAAATAAATCATGGTTCAGCAATCAAAAATATTTATATTATTGAAAATTTCAATTATTATTTATGCATTAATTTTTTTTATTTTTAAATGTTAAGTCAAAAATATTAATAATTCTGTTAAGACATGTATACTAACTTTTTCTTATGGTTCTTTTAACTTTTTTATTCGTTTTTTTTATGTATATCTAAACAATGGTAAAGTTATTGTTACTCTGTTTGTTTTGGTTTCGGTTTTATGCGCCGAGATCTAGAAAACTGCAGTGGTTGTCATGCATGGCTGCTGAAAATTGCATGAATCGGCTTTTATGGTGAATTATGTTGATTGATGCTATTTGTTTGTTTCAATGGCTGTTGAGGATGTTTTATTTAATTTTGTTGTTCCACCATTGTTGGGCAGTCAAATGGAACAACGTATTTGTTTGTTGAAATTTTTTGACGTAGAATTACGTCTTACAGCGCGGTTTGTATGGGGTCGTTTTAACAGATTTTTTGAAGGTCATGCAACGTTTTTGGCGAATACTTTAGGGTATACCTACAGCCTTTAATACTTATCGTTCAAAGATAATATATATACTTAAATATCGGATATATCCTACGCTGAATGAATATCTAATTTTATATTTTGCCACTATTATATGAAAGTCAGAAAATAGTAAAATATAAGAAGAAAAATGCATGTTTTTATATAAGAAAATCAATCATCAGCTGCTTATGTGCCTGCTGCTTTCTTTGTTTTTGTTTCGTTGTTTATGGTTGTATTGTTTTAATTTTGCACGAACTGATAGGTTCGTATTAAGCTTCAGAATGATTCTATGGCCAATCGGATGCAGTGGGATTATCTGAGGTCATAGGCGGGTCATTGGTACTATGATGGGTTCCATGGAACATTTGGACCAAAATGGATGATTCTATGGCCAATCGGATGCAGTGGGATTATCTGAGGTCACAGGTGGGTCATTGGCACATTTATGGGTTCCATGGAACATTTGGACCAAAATGGATGATTCTATGGCCAATCGGATGCAGTGGGATTATCTGAGGTCACAGGCGGGTCATTGGCACATTTATGGGTTCCATGGAACATTTGGACCAAAATGGATGATTCTATAGCCAATCGGATGCAGTGGGATTATCTGAGGTCACAGGCGGGTCATTGGTACTTTGATGGGTTCCATGGAACATTTGGACCAAAATGGATGATTCTATGGCCAATCGGATGCAGTGGGATTATCTGAGGTCACAGGTGGGTCATTGGCACATTTATGGGTTCCATGGAACATTTGGACCAAAATGGATGATTCTATGGCCAATCGGATGCAGTGGGATTATCTGAGGTCACAGGTGGGTCATTGGCACATTTATGGGTTCCATGGAACATTTGGACCAAAATGGATGATTCTATGGCCAATCGGATGCAGTGGGATTATCTGAGGTCACAGGCGGGTCATTGGTACCTTGATGGGTTCTATGGAACAATTGGACCAAAATGGATGATTCTATGGCCAATCGGATGCAGTGGGATTATCTGAGGTCACAGGTGGGTCATTGGCACATTTATGGGTTTAATGGAACATTTGGACCAAAATGGATGATTCTATGGCCAATCGGATGCAGTGGGATTATCTGAGGTCACTGGTGGGTCATTGGTACTTTGATGGGTTCCATGGAACATTTGGACCAAAATGGATGATTCTATGGCCAATCGGATGCAGTGGGATTATCTGAGGTCACTGGTGGGTCATTGGTACTTTGATGGGTTCCATGGAACATTTGGACCAAAATGGATGATTCTATGGCCAATCGGATGCAGTGGGATTATCTGAGGTCACTGGTGGGTCATTGGTACTTTGATGGGTTCCATGGAACATTTGGACCAAAATGGATGATTCTATGGCCAATCGGATGCAGTGGGATTATCTGAGGTCACAGGTGGGTCATTCCCACATTTATGGGTTCCATGGAACATTTGGACCAAAATGGATGATTCTATGGCCAATCGGATGCAGTGGGATTATATGAGGTCACTGGTGGGTCATTCCCACATTTATGGGTTCCATGGAACATTTGGACAAAAATGGGTGATTCTATGGCCAATCGGATGCAGTGGGATTATCTGAGGTCACAGGTGGGTCATTGGCACATTTATGGGTTTAATGGAACATTTGGACCAAAATGGATGATTCTATGGCCAATCAGATGCAGTGGGATTATCTGAGGTCACAGGCGGGTCATTGGTACTTTGATGGGTTCCATGGAACATTTGGACCAAAATGGATGATTCTATGGCCAATCGGATGCAGTGGGATTATCTGAGGTCACAGGCGGGTCATTGGTACTTTGATGGTTTCCATGGAACATTTGGACCAAAATGGATGATTCTATGGCCAATCGGATGCAGTGGGATTATCTGAGGTCACAGGTGGGTCATTGGCACATTTATGGGTTCCATGGAACATTTGGACCAAAATGGATGATTCTATGGCCAATCGGATGCAGTGGGATTATCTGAGGTCACAGGCGGGTCATTGGCACATTTATGGGTTCCATGGAACATTTGGACCAAAATGGATGATTCTATAGCCAATCGGATGCAGTGGGATTATCTGAGGTCACAGGCGGGTCATTGGTACTTTGATGGGTTCCATGGAACATTTGGACCAAAATGGATGATTCTATGGCCAATCGGATGCAGTGGGATTATCTGAGGTCACAGGTGGGTCATTCCCACATTTATGGGTTCCATGGAACATTTGGACCAAAATGGATGATTCCATGGCCAATCGGATGCAGTGGGATTATCTGAGGACACAGGTGGGTCATTGGTACTTTGATGGGTTCCATGGAACATTTGGACCAAAATGGATGATTCTATGGCCAATCGGATGCAGTGGGATTATCTGAGGTCACAGGTGGGTCATTGGCACATTTATGGGTTTAATGGAACATTTGGACCAAAATGGATGATTCTATGGCCAATCGGATGCAGTGGGATTATCTGAGGTCACAGGTGGGTCATTGGTACTTTGATGGGTTCCATGGAACATTTGGACCAAAATGGATGATTCTATGGCCAATCGGATGCAGTGGGATTATCTGAGGTCACAGGCGGGTCATTGGTACTTTGATGGTTTCCATGGAACATTTGGACCAAAATGGATGATTCTATGGCCAATCGGATGCAGTGGAATTATCTGAGGTCACAGGTGGGTCATTGGCACATTTATGGGTTCCATGGAACATTTGGACCAAAATGGATGATTCTATGGCCAATCGGATGCAGTGGGATTATCTGAGGTCACAGGCGGGTCATTGGTACCTTGATGGGTTCTATGGAACAATTGGACCAAAATGGATGATTCTATGGCCAATCGGATGCAGTGGGATTATCTGAGGTCACAGGTGGGTCATTGGCACATTTATGGGTTTAATGGAACATTTGGACCAAAATGGATGATTCTATGGCCAATCGGATGCAGTGGGATTATCTAAGGTCACTGGTGGGTCATTGGTACTTTGATGGGTTCCATGGAACATTTGGACCAAAATGGATGATTCTATGGCCAATCGGATGCAGTGGGATTATCTGAGGTCACTGGTGGGTCATTGGTACTTTGATGGGTTCCATGGAACATTTGGACCAAAATGGATGATTCTATGGCCAATCGGATGCAGTGGGATTATCTAAGGTCACAGGCGGGTCATTGGTACCTTGATGGGTTCTATGGAACAATTGGACCAAAATGGATGATTCTATGGCCAATCGGATGCAGTGGGATTATCTGAGGTCACAGGTGGGTCATTGGCACATTTATGGGTTTAATGGAACATTTGGACCAAAATGGATGATTCTATGGCCAATCGGATGCAGTGGGATTATCTGAGGTCACAGGCGGGTCATTGGTACTTTGATGGGTTCCATGGAACATTTGGACCAAAATGGATGATTCTATGGCCAATCGGATGCAGTGGGATTATCTGAGGTCACTGGTGGGTCATTGGTACTTTGATGGGTTCCATGGAACATTTGGACCAAAATGGATGATTCTATGGCCAATCGGATGCAGTGGGATTATCTGAGGTCACAGGTGGGTCATTCCCACATTTATGGGTTCCATGGAACATTTGGACCAAAATGGATGATTCCATGGCCAATCGGATGCAGTGGGATTATATGAGGTCACTGGTGGGTCATTCCCACATTTATGGGTTCCATGGAACATTTGGACCAAAATGGATGATTCTATGGCCAATCGGATGCAGTGGGATTATCTGAGGTCACAGGTGGGTCATTGGCACATTTATGGGTTTAATGGAACATTTGGACCAAAATGGATGATTCTATGGCCAATCGGATGCAGTGGGATTATCTGAGGTCACAGGTGGGTCATTTGAACTTTGATGGGTTCCATGGAACATTTGGACCAAAATGGATGATTCTATGGCCAATCGGATGCAGTGGGATTATCTGAGGTCACAGGCGGGTCATTGGTACTTTGATGGTTTCCATGGAACATTTGGACCAAAATGGATGATTCTATGGCCAATCGGATGCAGTGGGATTATCTGAGGTCACAGGTGGGTCATTGGCACATTTATGGGTTCCATGGAACATTTGGACCAAAATGGATGATTCTATGGCCAATCGGATGCAGTGGGATTATCTGAGGTCACAGGCGGGTCATTGGCACATTTATGGGTTCCATGGAACATTTGGACCAAAATGGATGATTCTATGGCCAATCGGATGCAGTGGGATTATCTGAGGTCACAGGCGGGTCATTGGTACTTTGATGGTTTCCATGTAACATTTGGACCAAAATGGATGATTCTATGGCCAATCGGATGCAGTGGGATTATCTGAGGTCACAGGTGGGTCATTGGCACATTTATGGGTTCCATGGAACATTTGGACCAAAATGGATGATTCTATGGCCAATCGGATGCAGTGGGATTATCTGAGGTCACAGGCGGGTCATTGGCACATTTATGGGTTCCATGGAACATTTGGACCAAAATGGATGATTCTATGGCCAATCGGATGCAGTGGGATTATCTGAGGTCACAGGCGGGTCATTGGTACTTTGATGGGTTCCATGGAACATTTGGACCAAAATGGATGATTCTATGGCCAATCGGATGCAGTGGGATTATCTGAGGTCACTGGTGGGTCATTGGTACTTTGATGGGTTCCATGGAACATTTGGACCAAAATGGATGATTATATGGCCAATCGGATGCAGTGGGATTATCTGAGGTCACAGGCGGGTCATTGGTACTTTGATGGTTTCCATGGAACATTTGGACCAAAATGGATGATTCTATGGCCAATCGGATGCAGTGGGATTATCTGAGGTCACAGGTGGGTCATTGGCACATTTATGGGTTCCATGGAACATTTGGACCAAAATGGATGATTCTATGGCCAATCGGATGCAGTGGGATTATCTGAGGTCACAGGCGGGTCATTGGCACATTTATGGGTTCCATGGAACATTTGGACCAAAATGGATGATTCTATAGCCAATCGGATGCAGTGGGATTATCTGAGGTCACAGGCGGGTCATTGGTACTTTGATGGGTTCCATGGAACATTTGGACCAAAATGGATGATTCTATGGCCAATCGGATGCAGTGGGATTATCTGAGGTCACAGGCGGGTCATTGGTACTTTGATGGGTTCCATGGAACATTTGGACCAAAATGGATGATTCTATGGCCAATCGGATGCAGTGGGATTATCTGAGGTCACAGGCGGGTCATTGGCACATTTATGGGTTCCATGGAACATTTGGACCAAAATGGATGATTCTATGGCCAATCGGATGCAGTGGGATTATCTGAGGTCACAGGCGGGTCATTGGTACCTTGATGGGTTCTATGGAACAATTGGACCAAAATGGATGATTCTATGGCCAATCGGATGCAGTTGGATTATCTGAGGTCACAGGCGGGTCATTGGTACTTTGATGGTTTCCATGGAACATTTGGACCAAAATGGATGATTCTATGGCCAATCGGATGCAGTGGGATTATCTGAGGTCACAGGTGGGTCATTGGCACATTTATGGGTTTAATGGAACATTTGGACCAAAATGGATGATTCTATGGCCAATCGGATGCAGTGGGATTATCTGAGGTCACAGGCGGGTCATTGGTACTTTGATGGGTTCCATGAAACATTTGGACCAAAATGGATGATTCTATGGCCAATCGGATGCAGTGGGATTATCTGAGGTCACAGGCGGGTCATTGGTACTTTGATGGGTTCCATGGAACATTTGGACCAAAATGGATGATTCCATGGCCAATCGGATGCAGTGGGATTATCTGAGGTCACAGGTGGGTCATTGGCACATTTATGGGTTCAATGGAACATTTCGACCAAAATGGATGATTCTATAGCCAATCGGATGCAGTGGGATTATCTGAGGTCACAGGTGGGTCATTGGCACTTTTATGGGTTCCATGGAACATTTGGACCAAAATGGATGATTCTATGGCCAATCGGATGCAGTGGGATTATCTGAGGTCACAGGCGGGTCATTGGCACATTTATGGGTTCCATGGAACATTTGGACCAAAATGGATGATTCTATAGCCAATCGGATGCAGTGGGATTATCTGAGGTCACAGGCGGGTCATTAGTACTTTGATGGGTTCCATGGAACATTTGGACCAAAATGGATGATTCTATGGCCAATCGGATGCAGTGGGATTATCTGAGGTCACAGGCGGGTCATTGGTACTTTGATGGGTTCCATGGAACATTTGGACCAAAATGGATGATTCTATGGCCAATCGGATGCAGTGGGATTATCTGAGGTCACAGGCGGGTCATTGGCACATTTATGGGTTCCATGGAACATTTGGACCAAAATGGATGATTCTATGGCCAATCGGATGCAGTGGGATTATCTGAGGTCACAGGCGGGTCATTGGTACCTTGATGGGTTCTATGGAACAATTGGACCAAAATGGATGATTCTATGGCCAATCGGATGCAGTGGGATTATCTGAGGTCACATGCGGGTCATTGGTACTTTGATGGTTTCCATGGAACATTTGGACCAAAATGGATGATTCTATGGCCAATCGGATGCAGTGGGATTATCTGAGGTCACAGGTGGGTCATTGGCACATTTATGGGTTTAATGGAACATTTGGACCAAAATGGATGATTCTATGGCCAATCGGATGCAGTGGGATTATCTGAGGTCACAGGCGGGTCATTGGTACTTTGATGGGTTCCATGAAACATTTGGACCAAAATGGATGATTCTATGGCCAATCGGATGCAGTGGGATTATCTGAGGTCACAGGCGGGTCATTGGTACTTTGATGGGTTCCATGGAACATTTGGACCAAAATGGATGATTCCATGGCCAATCGGATGCAGTGGGATTATCTGAGGTCACAGGTGGGTCATTGGCACATTTATGGGTTCCATGGAACATTTCGACCAAAATGGATGATTCTATAGCCAATCGGATGCAGTGGGATTATCTGAGGTCACAGGTGGGTCATTGGCACATTTATGGGTTCCATGGAACATTTGGACCAAAATGGATGATTCTATGGCCAATCGGATGCAGTGGGATTATCTGAGGTCACAGGTGGGTCATTGGCACATATATGGATTCCATGGAAAATTTGGACCAAAATGGATGATTCTATGGCCAATCGGATGCAGTGGGATTATCTGAGGTCACAGGCGGGTCATTGGTACTTTGATGGGTTCCATGGAACATTTGGACCAAAATGGATGATTCTATGGCCAATCGGATGCAGTGGGATTATCTGAGGTCACAGGTGGGTCATTGGCACATTTATGGGTTCCATGGAACGTTTGGACCAAAATGGATGATTCTATGACCAATCGGATGCAGTGGGATTATCTGAGGTCACAGGTGGGTCATTGGTACATTTATGGGTTCCATGGAACATTTGGACCAAAATGGATGATTCTATAGCCAATCGGATGCAGTGGGATTATCTGAGGTCACAGGTGGGTCATTGGCACATTTATGGGTTCCATGGAACGTTTGGACCAAAATGGATGATTCTATGACCAATCGGATGCAGTGGGATTATCTGAGGTCACAGGCGGGTCATTGGCACATTTATGGGTTCCATGGAACATTTGGATCAAAATGGAAGATTCTATAGCCAATCGGATGCAGTGGGATTATCTGAGGTCACAGGTGGGTCATTGGCACATTTATGGGTTCCATGGAACATTTGGACCAAAATGGATGATTCTATGGACAATCGGATGCAGTGGGATTACCTGAGGTCACAGGTGGGTCATTGGCACATTTATGGGTTCCATGGAACGTTTGGACCAAAATGGATGATTCTATGGCCAATCGGATGCAGTGGGATTATCTGAGGTCACAGGCGGGTCATTGGTAGGTACTATAATGGGTTCCATGGAACATTTGGACCAAACTGGATGATTCTATGGCCAATCGGATGCAGTGGGATTATCTGAGGTCACAGGTGAGTCATTGGCACTTATATAGTTTCCATGGAACTTTTGGACCAAAATGGATGATTCTATGGCCAATCGGATGCAGTGGGATTTTCTGAGGTCACAAGTGGGTCATTGGCACTTTCACGTGAATACGAACTTCACGTGTTGTTCGTGAATAAAAGACACGTGTAGTTGAGTTTTGTGTTTTTACTTGATTTTTTTAAAAACACGTGAACACGTGCTTACGTGAAACTGGAAGTTCTAGTTCGTATTGGTAGCATTGTAAGCATTGGTTCGCATTGAGTGTATTTATGCACTTCTGTTCTAGTTTACTAAGTGCTCTATTTTGAAACCAGAGGTCATGAATCTCTTTTCAACTCAGTCAATGAACTCGAACTGTTAACTTTAACGAAATGGGTCTGTGATCCGGTTAGATTTAACTCTTATGAAAAAAAAACGAGTTGGATCATATTTCGTTTTATGCTTTTACCCAATAGATGGCGTAAAATTTTAATTTTTGTTTTTATGTGTTTAATTTTTATACAGTGTAGTTCGCAAACTATACATCGAACGGAGAGGAAAGGGTAGCTCGCAAACTAAATATCGGACGAGAGTGGCACTAATTGAAAAGGCATGTGCTCAGCGTGAAATATAGTTACCATACAATTTTTAAAAATCGGGATTTTAATTTTAATTTGAAATTAGTAGTTAAACTGACTGTAGCTCGCAAACTAAATATATATCGGGCAGAGACGAAAGTGGCACCAATGGAAAGTGCATTTGCTTCGCCTTCTTTTCAACTAAGTCAATGAACTCAACCTATCAAACTTAACGAAATGATCGAAAAAATTTGAAATTTTGCTTGTTTCTTTTTGCTTGCTCATTTAATCATACTTACTTTTTAACTTTTTCTTTGTTTTGGCCTCGATAAGTAGTCCATAATTGAGTGTTATTAATTTATTTGTTAATTTTTGTAAGATCAATAAAAATACGTGCAAAATGAACAAAACAATCATACCAAAGAGACAAAGTAGAAGAGGTTACAACTTAAACGGAATTCTACGTCTACACTTACGATACTATCGAAACTGTGTCTTTTTTTAAGCAAATGCGAATTATTTTCATTTAATCTCTTCTTTTGAAGCCTTTTTCTCAAATTTATTAAGAAGTGAACAGAGCAGCAAACATTATTTGTTTGTTTCAACAATTTTTGCTAGTCAATAAAACAATTTTATTTTTTTTTTTAAATCAAAGGAATTTGCTTAAGGCGTTTACAGACGACAAGATATTTTTTTTTTTTTATTGTTGTCATGAATGAAAACGGTTTCGTTTTATTTAAATAATAATTTATGTCATTTTATTGTTGTTATAAATGGCAATTAAGTGCTGCCACCCGTAAAAGTTTGAAACATTTTTGTTTTTTTTAGTATTGTTATTTTTGCAATTTTTGGTATTGTGACAAATATGAATGATCACTAATTAGAAATACACAAACAATTCGCAATTAATGCGTTCTGATAGTTAAATAACATTAGAATTCAATGACAGAATTTATAAAAATAAACATGCATACATAAAAAGTTTTTTTTTTGCATATAAATATTTGTTAATAAATTAAAAACAATAAATAAAAACACATACTATGAGCATGAATTGCATTTGTTGTCAGTTTTTATCGTTTTTAATTCAAGGAATTTATTTTTCATTGAATTAAGCTGTCAGCTAAAAACTTTTTTGCGATGTGCAGTATTTGTTAAAACTTAGAACTGTCAAATATAAGTAGAATTATTCTACTCGAATGATCACTAAGCGAAAAATTAAAAAAAAGTACAAAGTCTTCTTTACTATTTGTTAAATTTTTTATTGTTCGCATTAATTGAGTTGTTTGTTTTACGAGTTACTTAAATCTTTTTTATTTCGTTTTAAATATAACAAGAATATATTAAATATATTTTATTTTATTTTTTTGTTTCGATATTAAATTATTTTCTAGTAATTTTACCAAATGAGTTATCATTTACATACTTTTCTATATTTATCACATACACTGAACCAAAAAAATACACAATAGTTATGAATTTTTACATGATCTCCATGAATAGCATAAATAAATTTTGGTACCTTTATTAACCAATAACATGAGTAACTTTTCTGTAATTAACTTAACTAATAAATTAACTTTTTGTGATATCAATGTACAAAACTCTCAAAAGAAAACACGAATACATGAATATTTCATAAGCCTAGTGTTTTAAGTTCATAAAGTGTGTGTACAAGATACATAAACTAGTTTACGTTTTTTTTATACATGTGTGTACAACTTTTATTGTCCTCTTGTCCTCAAGAACTTTCCTTGTTCTCATAGTATTAGTACATGAATTTCATGACTTTTATTCACAAAACTTATGATTGATTCATGTTCCCCTTTTATTTCTCATGAAATTTACGAAATTTTTTTATTGGTTTATAAATCTTGTACACACACTTTATGAACTTTAAAAAGTAGGCTTATCAAATATTCATGTTCTCGTGCTTTTTCTTTTTGTGTATTTTGTACGTTAATATCACGAATAATTCATGTGACTTATGTAATTGGTTACTGGACCTAAATTCATGAATGCGAGTCATGGAGATCATGTAAAAATGCATAGTCATTGTGTACTTTTTGGTTCAGAGAATTTAAGTTAACATTACAAATCACATGAATATGAACATGAACATCAACATCATGAATTTTCTTTACAAATATTATGATTGATTCATGTTCCCCTTGTCTTTTTCATGGAATTTACAAACATTTTTTTGGGTTCATGAATCTTGTACACATACTTTATGAACTTTAAAAAGTATGCTTATAAAATATTCATTTTTTTGCAATTTTTCTTAGGTGTATTTTGTACATTGATACCATGAATAGTGCATGTGACTCATGTAATTGGTTACTGATTACCTAAATTCATGAATGCGATTCATGGAGATCATATAAAAATGCATAGTCTTTGTGTACTTTTTGGAACAAAGAATTAAAATTAACATTAAAAATCAACATGAACATTAAGATTAACATCAATATCATGAATTTTATTCACAAAACTTAAGATTAATTCATGTTCCTCCTTGTATTTTTCATGAAATTTACGAAATTTTTTATTGGTTCATGAATCTTGTACATACACTTCAATTTTATTCACAAAAATTATGATTGATACATGTTCCCCTTATATTTTTCCTGAAATTTACGGAATTTTTTATTGGTTAATGAATCTTGTACACACACTTTATGAACTTTTAAAAGTAGGCTTATAAAATATTCATGTTTTCGTGCTTTTTCTTTTTGTGTATTTTGTACATTGATATCATGAACAGTTCATGTGACTCATGTAATTGGTTACTGCACCTAAATTCATGAATGCGATTCATGGAGATTATGTGAAAATTCATAATTATTGTGTACTTTTTGGTTACAAAAATTAAAATTATTATTAAAAATTAACATCAACATCAAAACTTGAACATGAACATTAGGGGTGGGGTAGTTATGTATGGAGATCGTTAAGTAACGGGATTTTGATACCCAGGAATCCAACATTTCGTTAGGTTCAACAAAAAAAATGAAAAAAATATTCGGGGTGGCTTGGGGCTAAGTTGTGCCTGGTAAAAAGTGGAAAAATTAGAGAAAAACCTTCATAACTACCCAATGTTGCCCAGAGAGGGGTACAATGTTCCACCAACTCTCATTCAAATTTCTTCCTCAAAATTTTTCGGGTATATACCTAACCCCTATTTCCACCCCATCCATAAAAAATTGATCTTTTGAGGAATGTAAGCCCATCGCTCCCAGGGTGCGCCTAGAAGGGTAAAATGTGTGACTGACCCCCATTGCTTTTTTCCTTCCAATATTTTATCCGAACATGCTTACTCTCTATTTCCAACCCTTGGGAGCGATGCATGCCGATTTCATAAATATTTTTTGAAAAAAAAGGTTGAAAAAGAGGATAAATATGTTGTGATAAAATGTTGGAAAGCAAAAAAAAATGGGTGTTAATCACACATTTTACCCTTCTAGGTGCACCCTGGGAGCGGTGGGATCCAATTTCCTAAATTTTGTGTGAATGCTTCTAATCAAAGTTTGGGTAGTTATGGAGGTTTTTGTTTAATTCCACATTTTAACAACCCATAACCCCGATGCGGTACAATTTAACCCACGCCACCCCGATTTTTTTTTCAAAAACATTAAACTGTCGAACCTTACAAAATTTAGCGTTCCTGGGTATAAAAATCGAACATTCGTGCACTATTCCACCCCTAATGAACATGAACATCAACATCAACATCAACATCAACATCAACATCAGCATCAACATCATCAACATCAACATCAACACCAATATCAACATCAACATCAACATCAACATCAACATCAACATCAACATTAACATTAACATCAACATCAACATCAACATTAACATTAACATCAACATCAACATCAACATTAACATTAACATTAACATTAACATTAACATTAACATCAACATCAACATCAACATCAACATCAACATCAACATCAACATTAACATTAACATCAACATCAACATCAACATCAACATCAACATCAACAACAACATCAACATCATCAACATCAACATCAACATCAACATCAACATCAACATCAACATCAACATCAACATCAACATCAACATCAACATCAACATCAACATCAACATCAACATCAACATCAACAATAACATCAACATCAACATCAAAATCAACATCAACATCAACATCAACATCAACATCAACATCAACATCAACATCAACATCAACATTAACATCAACATCAACATCAACATCAACATCAACATCAACATCAACATCAACATATCAACATCAACATCAACATCAACATCAACATCAACATCAACATCAACATCAACATCAACATCAACATCAACATCAACATCAACATCAACATCAACATCAACATCAACATCAACATCAACATCAACATCAACATCAACATCAACATCAACATCAACATCAACATCAACATCAACATCAACATCAACATCAACATCAACATCAACATCAACATCAACATCAACATCAACATCAACATCAACATCAACATCAACA
The DNA here is from genome assembly GCA_958299015.1 of Tetanocera ferruginea. Classification (NCBI taxonomy): domain Eukaryota; kingdom Metazoa; phylum Arthropoda; class Insecta; order Diptera; family Sciomyzidae; genus Tetanocera; species Tetanocera ferruginea. The sequence continues at coordinate 47,543,464 of OY282640.1, read as the reverse complement.
TCAACATCAACATCAACATCAACATCAACATCAACATCAACATCAACATCAACATCAACATCAACATCAACATCAACATCAACATCAACATCAACATCAACATCAACATTATCAACATTATCAACATCAACAGCAACATCAACATCAACATCAACATCAACATCAACATCAACATCAACATCAACATCAACATCAACATCAACATCAACATCAACATCAACATCAACATCAACATCAACATCAACATCAACATCAACATCAACATCAACATCAACATCAACATCAACATCAACATCAACATCAACATCAACATCAACATCAACATCAACATCAACATCAACATCAACATCAACATCAACATCAATATCAATATCAAGATCAACATCAACACTAGATCATCATAAAATGATTTAGATACGGATTAGGACAAGGATTTCCCCAAGGAACAGGAGATGGAACAGAAAAGGAATGATAACAAGGTCAAAAGAAATGAGGATTTTGTATTAATATGGTATTCTATTTTCAAACAACTCTTAAGAAATTTATACAATTTTTGCAGACTTCATTGATTTGTTTGTTATTTCGTTGCTTCTTTTCAATTAATTTCTTTTCATATGATTTTTGTTTTTTTCTTTGTTTTCTATTCCACCAAAAGTGTTGTTTTTTATAAGCTGTGATTGATTAATTTTTTAAATCTCAACCTTTATATTTAAGCCCATTTTAATTTCAACTCATCAATTTTGAATATTTTATTAGTGTTTTAACTTAATTTTAACAATATCTCAATAACTTCTTCTTTCTTTCTGTGACATATTCATTCCCTTGACAATTTTATTGATTTATTTCTATAATTAATAACTTGGGTTTCTTTGTTTAGGAACCCATCCCCTTTTCATGTTGCATGATTTCTAATTTAAATTTTTATTCTTTCATTCATTGTTTACTTTTCTTTCATTTATACGTTATTCTTCTTGATTTATTATTTGAATTTTTTTAAATAGTTCTGGTCTTTCAGTATTTTATTACTATTTTTTTTTTTTTTTTGTTTCTATTGTCTTTCTTTTTTATCTTTTTTGTCAAATCTTAACCCACTTACCCGCATAATTGAGTCAAAATGCACCGAAATGGTTTATATTTTTTTTTAAAAGGACCCATTTTGCCTCCTAAAATAGACATGTTGAGGAAAAAAATAAAAAAAATGTCAACTTTCGAACGTTCGGTCGGCCTATTTAGACAAAAGTGATATCACGAGGTATCCCCATACAACCCTACAGCTCCCAAAAGACAATGTTTATGAAAACCACCTAGAACTTGCTACAAATCTCTACGACGTCTATTTTTTCAAGATCCGCGTTTTCACCGTGCGTTCCCTAACGTGCTCATCAGATCAACAGTTTCCAGAAAAGTCCCTGTGCTCCTGCACATAGACTGTGTTTGAGTGCTCCCGCACATGTGCTACATTTGATGCTGCTTATGATGTTAGAAAGACTCCTGTATAAATGTAGGTAGTCCAGATTGGATACCTCAGTCATTTCTAAGGTTTCAAAGTAGCCATAATTTCTGCCTGAAAAATGCTGCTGTCCGCAGACAAGACTTTTAAACGGACCTTGTCGTCGAGTTTTGAGCCGTCAGTAAAATTAGGAGCACCAATGCTGTTTAGCGATTTTAACCTGGCCCATTATCTCATAAGTATCTTGCAATTTTAACGTGTATTTAATGCTGGCCATCACCTCTGTGAGAAGTGCCTCTTCTGACGAACCTTCTAGTCTGTGAGTCTCCTAGAGATGCACTTATAACTCTACTGGTTAGTATGTTCTGAACACAGTGATTCATTGACCCAAATTTTTGCGAATTATATCCAAGGTATAAGATCTTTTGGACCAGTTTGCGAGTTTTTAATGCTTTCGGAATAAACTAATTTTACCACCTTCCATGGGAATGGGATGAATGCGGAAATAACACCGTCCGGCTCAGGAGGTTTGTTTGGCTTATATCAATTCAGAGCCCAGTTGATTTTACGTTCAGATAAAATAATATTTAGATTGTTCCTCACCAGGACGCTCTTACATTGATAAAAGCGACAGACTGTTGCCTTTAAGGGTCTTAAAGGTTGCAGATTTAAAATTTGTATGGATGGTTAGTTATATCGGTTTTATTCTTGTACCGAAAATAAAAATGATGTACACGTTCATAAAAAACTCACATGAATTTTGCGCTCACTTATCATTAGAGTGGGTCGCATTAAAATAACAGAATACACTCCTTAGAATGAAAGCTTATATCAAAAGTGTTTCAGAACTTCAAAATTGTTTTTGTTTGGGTGTCCCGAAATACAGCCAAAATGGTCTTTTAGTTATAACATTTTATTTTTAGTCCGATCATGAAGTGTAGCTTATCGTTGGATAGGTCTGAAAGAATACTTTATCTGTTCTTTGGTGTCGTTGGCGTCAGAGCGCGGTCATTTTCAAGTAAATATTTTTGAATTTTTATATTTCATTTAAATTAAAATTGTAGGGTTCCTAGAGCAAAAAAATAAAACTTGCAGAATATCTATTTGAAGTTGACATCTGATGCCAACACGATGTAGTATTCTTTCAGACCTATCCAACGATATGCTGCACTCTATGATCGGACTAAAAATACTAATGTTATAACTAAAAGACCACTTTGACTATTTTTTCTATAAAAGATTTCATTTTAGTCTACTTGTACACCAACTCCAAGTTATTATATATGACTTGAGTGTATTCATACACAAGCCCATGTAAAATACAAGAATCAGTTTTGCAAAAGTTATTGCAAAAACTTGTTATTGGATAGCAACAGCGAAATATTTGATATCTTGTATGTTGCATGTCAACGCATTGCCAACGTTAAGAGGCAAAAACAACTATTATAAATGAACTATTTTTGCTGATCTTGTATTTGTACATGGATTATATGAATTTTGATCACTAATCTCATAGATTACTTCACGTTTATCTTATATTTCTACATGAGGTTCATGCATTTTTGTCACTTATGTACTGTTAAGAACTCTTCTTGTTCTCTTCGTATTTGTGTTCATGTATTCATGAATTGTATTCACAAAAATTGTTACTGATTTATGTTCTTCTTGTATTTTTCATGGCATTTAAAAAATTTTGTGTTGGTTCATGTATCTTATTAACACACTTCATGCACTTTAAACACTAGGTTTATGAAATAATCATGTTCTCATGTTTTTTCTTTTATGTATTTTCTACATTGTTATCATGAATACTTCATGTGACTCGTGTAATTGGTTACTGTACCAAAATTCATGCATACGATTCATGGAGATCATGTAAATTTTTACAGTAAAAATTCATAATTATTGTGTATTTTTTTGTTCAGTGTAAATTGTTTTCTTGGTTTTTTTTTAAAAAAAAAGCTTAAAATCTTCTTTCTCAACGCATTGTCTTCATTCTTTAAATTCTTTTCATAAATTAAAAATTAATTATATCTTTTTTGCCTATTACGTTTTGAAGTCTCTTCTGTGTCTTTTTATCGACACCATAAATTCGTTATTGTTTTTATTTATGTGCGTTCTTGAATTCTTTTGGGAAAACCCATTCTTAGTTAATATTTTTGGTTATATGTTTGGTTTTTACTACATCGTTCTTTTGCACATACACATATTATTCATTTCTTACTTCGAAATTTTTCAGATTTGTAACTTATGTTATTGTAACTTTTTTTTATGATATTCTATCAATTCAACCGTCCACAGTTTTTATTCAAACAATCAATCATAATTAATTTATGCACGTGTTCGATTCCATCAATCGTTTTGACTCTCTTTAGGTTCGTTTGCTATTCAATCATAGTTTTGACATTTACTTTTTTCCTACAATTCGAAACGTATCTTGTTTTCATTGTTTTTCGTTTTTTAGTATTCCGATTCAACTTCATTTCGTATGTTTTTTCATATTTCATATTTATTACTAAATTTATTCAGCATCTCAATTTATGTGTCAAATTTTGAGTGTCAAGTGTTATTATTTTTAAAAATTAAAACCGCTAAAATTTAAATATTAAATAAAAACATCGTTTCATATTAATTAATATGCATTTTGTATGCGTTCCAACTTTATGTAAATTTTGCTGTTTTTCATAAATTCAATGTTAGACAAAGTTTTAATTCCTAGAAGTTATTTTGTTAAAAGCTAAACGACTGCTTATACTATTTTAAAATTTTTCATTCAAAGTCAATATCAAAATCGTCATGATTTACTCTAACTAATTTTTTTTTCTCACCACCAACACCAATTAGCGTTATTTGTTGGCAACAAAAAACTTATATTTATCGTAGCGTTATGAATTTATGCAGCACAGTTTTATGAAACCGGAATAGCCGGTAGCGTCTAGAGTTGGCGCTATGATGTTAGTGACAACTTTACCGTTACAAGATTTTGTTTTTTTTCTATAAGTTAAAAAAATATTTTGACGGCTGCTTTTAAGGAAGTTGTTTTTATAAGTTATTGTTATAGAAATAAATATAATTAAATCAAAAATATCAATATATTTATAAAGATTTATTTTATAGTATGTATCTGGTTTTTATTTTAATAAAACTTAAAACCAGGGACCGAAAATAGCTGTTATTTTACAATTTTTAAATGAAAAAGACACAATGAAAATATTGTCGAAGGACTTTTTCAAATATACCATTATGATACAAATGGCCTCAGCTTCACGAATGTTAAGTGCCTTTTAAATTTTCGACTGATTCTATAAAAGTTAAAAATTAACTGTTATTTTTTGCCTCTTATTTTTTCGGACAAAAATAACGGTTACTTTTGACTTTTATTTTATCGGTCAAACATAACAGTTATTTTGTGACTTTTATTTTTTCGGTCAAAAATATCAGGCACTTTCTAGTTTTTTAAAGGCCGCTTGACCAATTAAAAAACTATTGATACCATATGTAAATTGTGCGCATCGACGAGACGAAAATAATGGTATCAATAGTTTTTTAGTCGGTAAAACAGCCTTTGAAAAAACACAAATTGCCTGATATTTTTGACCGAAAAAATAAAAGGCAGAAAATAACTGTTATTTTTGACCGATAAAATAAAAGTCAAAAGTAACTGTTATAACTGCCCGAAAAAATATAAGGCACACAATAACTTTTATTTTTGTCGGAAAAAATAAAAGTTAAAAAATAACAGTTAATATGTGACTTTTTCGATAAAAACCATTACCGGTACGGTTCCTGCTTAAAACATGAAAAATACTGTGACTACCCATCATGCTTCGTTCCGTTAGTCTTAAAGCATAGCAATTGAAAATCAAGTTATGTTAGTTTTAAGTTCATGAACAATGCCAAGCATTCAATAGTTGATAAAAAATGATGCATGCAGTCAATATTGCTGTAGATCAGCTGTCGATGCGATCAACTTGACATTTTGTTTAAAAATTGTTAACGGTTCAAATGGCGATCAGGGTAAAATGCAAATTTTATGTTCGGCAGTTAACACCATAAAATATACCAACTTTATAATTTAAAGCAGCTTCAAATTTGATGTAGCAGCAAAATTCATCTCGCATTATATAAATATAAACCAACACCTCTTATAAATATATATATAAAAAAATTATATTTGAATAAAAAACAATAAAATAAAAAACCATAAAGTTCCGCTAAAAACTTGAACAACACTACGACACTGAAAAATTATACCATAAAGAGAAAAAAATCAAATATTGCTCACTTCAAGCCAATAAAAACTGTAAATATCAAGTGTTATAGGTATCAATAATATTAGCAGCAGGAAAAATTTAAACAATATTAAATACACACGTTTTATGAAATTAATACAGAAAACAAGCAGAAACAAATCATCAAACCAATGCCAAGGTTATGATGTTGAACGCCCTCTAGATGAAATATGCCGCAAAATAGCAGTAATTATAAGCAAGTGCTTAAAACATGTATAAATTTTTATAAAATATGAGATTTCAAATTTATGTATCTACAATAAGCTTAAAAAAAAGTAACAAAATATCCAATATTATCATTTCAACGCACAGCTAAATCTGGCTTAATTTTTTTCTCACTCACAGAAAGACCTAAAAATGACAGCCTGTTCTCAGCTCTCAGCTTAATCTGATGTTTCAAGATATAAATATATATGTTTATATATTATTAAAAAAATGTTGTATCAAGAACAAGTTACTTCATTCATCGGCTTAAGATAAGATTTGACTTTTTGTATTTGGATATTGGATACTGAATTAAGTTATTTGTATTCAATAAATATTCAATATTTAATCTTTAAACACATACATAAATGAAAAGTGTCATGCTTCGCACCTAATATCACTCAAACTGATTCTTGGTATCACATGGCTTTCCAAACTTTTTAAATTATAGTACTCGAAAAAATGCTCAGCCTGAAAATATGCACCGAAAATGTACTTGTATTTATTAAGTCGTTGTAGGACGTGCGGATTTTCTGCCAGTCTTAGAAGGTGGGTGACGTCGAATTGCGAGCAGAATTTGAGACCTTCAATGTATCAAAACCAACCATTGATCGGCGTCTCAAAGTAACTGGAAAAGTCAAAAAACTCAATCGATGGATTATGGTTCATATGATAATATGATTAATATGATAATAGAAAACGTTCAGGACAATGTTTGGACAGCACGTTTGGACAGCACCTTAAGTGATCATGGTAACTGTTTGGAGGACTTTTGAAGGCGTCTTTCATTATTCATTTTTGAATCTTGGCGAAACGATAACTGCAGAGACCTGCTGAGCATAATTGGACGAAAAGCACACGAAAAGCACGAAAAGCAGTTGCATTTCAAACAGCCCTTTCTGATAAATAGGCATGGAACAATTCTGTTACACGTATAAGGCACGATCGCATGGATCTCGTTTGTCTCTTGAAAAATACAGGAATTGAAGTATGAAGTTTTGACTCATCCTCCATATTTTCCAGACCTGTCACCAACAGATTATAATCTTTTCCAAAGTCAGGAAAATTTTCCAAGGATTCGAAGAACGATTCGGAAACGTATTACGACAACGATTGGTGCAAGAATTTGAGAGAGGATTAGGATAAGAATAAGAACAATGCTATGAGCAGTGGTCACCGTGGCATGCATCTTAAGTGTGTGGCTTAGCATGCTCGGAGCCCGAGTTCGATCCCCAGTCGAGGCGAAAAGTTTTTTCAATAAAAAATTTTTCTGATCGGTCACCACCTTTCTGCAGACAATGGCAAACCTCAGAGAGTAAAATAATGCCATTTAAAGCTTCTTGAGAACATGAACTTAAGCCGTTCGGAGTCGGCATAAAACATGTAGGTCCAGTTCTCGGTCAATCGTGTGCAAACATTTAATAACACACACAACACAATTGATCATAAGCAGCTCGGTCAAAGTCCTTTCAAGGGTTGAAATGGCCAATTTGTTTGTTTTTGAGCAAATATTTAGAAAAAGATTAGAGCAATGATTATGACAAGGATGAAACAAGAACAAGGTTTCAGACAAAAATAGAGGTAAAGATTTAGATAAAAAGAAGAATTAAAACAAGGATTTGGAAAAGGATAAGGACGCGCATTTAACCATCGATTAAGTTAAAGATTAGTACGAAGTAAGAAGGATATGAATTTGAAAAAGGATAAATATAAGAAGCAGAAATTTAACGACGATAAGCTTTAAAGAAGAACGAGGATTCGTCAAAGTTTTAAACAAATGCTAGGATAAGGATAAGGATAAGGATAAGGATAAGGATAAGGATAAGGATAAGGATAAGGATAAGGATAAGGATAAGAATAAGGATAAGGATAAGGATAAGGATAAGGATAAGGATAAGGATAAGGATAAGGATAAGGATAAGGATAAGGATAAGGATAAGGATAAGGATAAGGATAAGGATAAGGATAAGGATAAGGATAAGGATAAGGATAAGGATAAGGATAAGGATAAGGATAAGGATAAGGATAAGGATAAGGATAAGGATAAGGATAAGGATAAGGATAAGGATAAGGATAAGAATAAGGATAAGGATAAGGATAAGGATAAGGATAAGGATAAGGATAAGGATAAGGATAAGGATAAGGATAAGGATAAGGATAAGGATAAGGATAAGGATAAGGATAAGGATAAGGATAAGGATAAGGATAAGGATAAGGATAAGGATAAGGATAAGGATAAGGATAAGGATAAGGATAAGGATAAGGATAAGGATAAGGATAAGGATAAGGATAAGGATAAGGATAAGGATAAGGATAAGGATAAGGATAAGGATAAGGATAAGGATAAGGATAAGGATAAGGATAAGGATAAGGATAAGGATAAGGATAAGGATAAGGATAAGGATAAGGCTAAGGATAAGGATAAGGATAAGGATAAGGATAAGGATAAGGATAAGGATAAGAATAAGAATAAGGATAAGGATAAGGATAAGGATAAGATTAAGGATAAGGATAAGGATAAGGATAAGGATAAGGATAAGGATAAGGATAAGGATAAGGATAAGGATAAGGATAAGGATAAGGATAAGGATAAGGATAAGGATAAGGATAAGGATAAGGATAAGGATAAGGATAAGGATAAGGATAAGGATAAGGATAAGGATAAGGATAAGGATAAGGATAAGGATAAGGATAAGGATAAGGATAAGGATAAGGATAAGGATAAGGATAAGGATAAGGATAAGGATAAGGATAAGGATAAGGATAAGGATAAGGATAAGGATAAGGATAAGGATAAGGATAAGGATAAGGATAAGGATAAGGATAAGGATAAGGATAAGGATAAGGATAAGGATAAGGATAAGGATAAGGATAAGGATAAGGATAAGGATAAGGATAAGGATAAGGCTAAGGATAAGGATAAGGATAAGGATAAGGATAAAGATTGCATAAAAAATGAACGCATAGGAAAAGAACTCATCTTTTCAATTTTTAAATAAAAAAAAAATCATTTATCAAGAGCAAATTATTCACAAGCAGACCAAACTGATTTGGCAACGTATTCTACACATCATAAGCCATCAAAAAATGTAAGGCAAACGAAGAAAGTTCTTGGTCGAGTCTTATAAGAACTATTAAGTACAAGAGCCATTTCAGCCCTTGTAAGGACTTTGGCCGAGCTTCTTATGATCAATTGTGTTGTATGTAATATTAAATGCTTATAAATACTTGATCGAGAACTGGGTCTACATGTTTAATGCCGATTCCGAGCGGCTAATGCCAGATTTTAATCTCTAAGGTTTTCCTTTGTCTGCTGGACAGAACGGCCAAACATAACAATTTTTTCTATTAAAAAAATTTCTACCAGATGTAAGGATTGAACTTGGGCTACAACCTGCCTTAAGCACGCATGCCACACACTTAGCATGCACGGCACTGTACAAAATATAGTAGAAATACATATAAAACAAATATGACAAGTATAACAAAGCGACTACGATGGATGGGTCAGTCTTTCGAATGATTGAAACAGCTCGAGTGATAAGGGTGTTTGAGGCGAAAGCCCAAGGTCGACGACGAAGAGGAAGATCATGCCTCCGATTGATTGACCAGGCCGAGGAAGAGATTGGAGACGGCGCACGCGAAGGAAAATTCTGTTAAATTGATGCTACAATCAAAACTTATTTAAGCTATAAATTAAACAAATCAAAGTGCAAAGAGATAGATATGATAGATATGATGACCAAAATTTTCACCTCATTACAAAAAAATGCAATTGAATAAAATTTTTCAAATAAGCACAACTTATATAAGAAAGCCAAATAAGTTTATTTTTTGATAACAACAAATACCAAATCTACAAATTTTATGTTAGTAAAACCAGTACATGATGTAAAGCTCTAAAATTAATGGCTAATAACCAGCTCTAACTAATTAAGCGACATTTTTTCAATACTTCAATAATAGTTTTATAGCAAAAAACTAATCAACTTACATTTGATTCGAATTTCAGAATGTGATGTAGTCCTAATGAAAATTCGATGAGTTTAGGTGAGATGCTACAAATAAATTGGTGTGATGAACGGCGCGGTTTCTTTTTTTGAGAAATCATTTGCAAATTTTTAGTATGTTTTTCGTAAGACAGAATGTAGAAACATTAGGAAAAGTAATTATTTAGAAATAAAGTAATAAAGTTAATTTTGAATATTAAAAATCTATCACCATTAAAATGACTACCTTAGAAATGAGCTTGTATACTCATACCATATAAAAAAAAAAAAAAAACAAATTGGCCATTTCAGCCCATCAAAGGACTTTGACCGAGCTTCTTATGATCAATTGTGTTGTGTGTGTTATTAAATGTTTGCACACAATTGACCGAGAACTGGACCTACATGTTTTATGCCGACTCCGAACGGCTAAAGTTCATTTTCTCAAGAAGCTTTACATGGCATTATTTACTCTCTGAGGTTTGCCATTGAGTTTTTTTCAATAAAAAAATTTTTCTGATCGGTCACCACCTCTCTGCAGGTTTGCCATTGAGTCTGCAGAGAGGTGGTGACCGATCAGAAAAATTTTTTTATTGAAAAAAACTTTTCGCCTCGGCTGGGGATCGAACCCGGGCTCCAAGCATGCTAAGCCACACACTTAACCTGCATGCCACGGTCACTACTCATACCATATAGCACGCTTTTTTTATTTAAAACTTCAAATTCTTTTATTATTATCGTTATTTTCCATTTAAAAGTTTATTTTTTTGTTAAATCAAAATAAATATTCCAAATTTAATAAATATACAGAGACCCACGAAAGTTTTAATAAAAACTCATATATTTATATTTGGGGTAATAATATTCCAAAATTAGGGTATTGCCTGGCAAACATCCGAATTTGTTAAGACTGAGAAGGTTGGAGTCATTCAAATAGCAATTTAGTTTTTTTGCTATAATTATCCTTTAGAATTCCCATTTTATTTTCTTGAAAACGGCACCATATCATAGGCTATTCTCCTACAAACTGTAATGGTACCTGCATTTTTCGAGAATTTCTTTTCTTTTTGTGGTACCACGACCAAACTCATCCATCACATCCCAAACCATTAATTTTGATTCATTTGATAACGTAACAAGCTTCCACAATTAGATAGTGCAATTTGCATATTGCTTTGTAGGCTTTAGACGTATTTCTCGGTATTTTGCTGTTCAAAGTGCAATTTTTACTTTGGTTTTAGACTTGATAGTACTCGTTTAGACTGATACGTATAGTTTCGTCGAGAACACTCAAAAAATTGGCCTGTTAAGCATTGGCCTGTCACCTGTCAACTGCAACCCCACCTGTGACCATTAGAATGTGAACTAGGCAATACCCTATTTATGAAAGATAATGACCTCAAACAGAGGGTGAAAATGGATTATGGAAAAGGTACAAATTGTTTGGATTGCCCACCACCGTCCCCTGACTTAAATCCTGTTGAAAACTTGTGGAACATATTGCAGAAAAACTTATATTGAAGAATCCGTCGCCGATTAACCTTGAAGAGCTCTGGATGGTTGGTACATGGAAAAAGTGACGATCAAAAAATAAGTGACGATCTTTCACGATCTTTAAAAAACTTAAATTATAGTATACCTAAAAGGATATACCTGGTGCTCAGAGCAAAAAGAAGTCACATGAAAAGGTATAACTTCAAATCAGTCACTAGTATTCATAAAAAATCTGGCACACAAGCAATGAAAATACTGAAAAATGTATCATTGCTTACTTTTTTTTAAATACATTTGAAAATACGAATATTTTAAGTTTTCAAAAAGTTTAAGAATACATTTTTGGGTCCTTCAATAAGAAATAAGTCAATATATAAAAGTATTATTTTTTATTAACACTTGTGGGTATTATATTTCGATATAGTGTGATATTCAAGCAGCAGAAGCACTTTTGTATCATTCGTTCTTTTGCTTTCCTCTTCAAATAAGGGTATATAGTAGGTCCATTTTCGTGAGAATACATCACATGTCTGGATGACCTTATATGGCGGACTTTAAAAATATTTTTCAAAACCCCTTTTTTTTGTTAAACTGGGGTAAAAATAGGGGTATAAAATAAGAAATAATGACTTAACATAAATAATTTTACGACCTACGAGAGCCATTGCATTTAAATTTTACCCCATCGGATAGAAAGCATTCAGATTTCTAGGCTGATCGAAAAAAGAAAGGGGGCTTTATATGCTATGAAAGGTCACGGAGGGGTAAAAACTTTGAAAATCGATCACGCAGTTTATGGTTTTTGTAAATTTTTTTTCTAACTGAAATTGTTATACTCTAAACCTAAAAAGTCAGGGTATATTAACTTTGTTCAAACGTTTGTAACGCATAGAAATAAGCGAGTCCGGTATATAAAAGTATATATATTCTTGATCAGCGTCGCCTCGTGAGTCAAGCTATCCATGTCCGTTCATCAGTCCGTCCATCAGTCCGGCAGGGTGTTGTCCGTAAACACAGGATAAAAAGAAGGAGTTGAAATAATTGAATGAAACTCGATACACATAGTCGCATGAGCCCAAGAATTTGCAATATTTATTATTTTTTAGAATCCGTCCACAGACACGCCTACCTCCCATACAACGCAAAAATTTAAAACTGCATGAGTAAGCTCATAAATAACCTACGACAATTCTATTTGGTACGCATGTATTTTATATTAAAACAAAGATGTCTTCGAAAAATGGATGTCATCCGCTCACGGACACACACACCTCCGATACAACCCAAAAATTAAAAATTGCATAAATAAGCGTATGTTTGTCTTACAGAGATAAAATTTGGTACGTATATATTTTATAACAAAGCAAAGATGTTTTTGAATAATGGGCTTCATCCAACCACGGACACGCCTATAACCCGATATAACCCAAAATATATAAGCTCAATAATTAAGCTTATGTTTAACCTACAGAGATAAAATTTGGTATGTATCTTGTTTATGCCAAAACTAAGATGTGTTAAAAAATTGGGCGTTATCCATCCACGAGCACGCCCACATCCCATACAACCCACAATAGCGAAAACTTTATAAAGGCATTGACATGTTAGCTACAGGATTAAAACTTGGTACGTGTAAATTTTTCATAAAATGGAAATGCATATAAAATAAGGGCTTCATCAGCCCACAGACACGCCCATTTTCAATGCTATTATTGTATTTTGAAAAGTAGGTTTAGAGTATTTCATAGTCGGGCTAGTCTGACTAGACTAGACTTTCTTCACTTGTTTTTATAAGATATTTGTTGATTTTTTAACAATACAAAAAAAAAATCAAAAAAAAAAAACTTCAAAAAGGAGGAAGCTCGTTGGTCCTTTTTTTTTTTTGTATATGTATGTACATCGATTACTCCTTAAGTATTTGCCCGATTGCCGTAATATTTTGTCAACATATAGAGACCATAAACCATACGACAAAGGGGCGTGTCGCTATAAGAAAAAAACTCTATCTCAGTAAATATTGACACCAGGGTAATGAAATGCACAGTAAAATTACAAAGGCAGACACAAATATTAAAAATTACGGTCACTTAAGTGGGCGTTATTCGAAAAAGGGTGTGGCAATATTAGAAAAACTCTGTTTCACGAATAAAATTGACAGAGATAGGCACAATTATTAAAAATTACTATCAATAAAGTGGGCGTTATTCGAAAAAGAGGTATGGCAATATTAGAAAAATACTTTATCTCGAATACTATTGATACTAGGATAGTGAAATTTAGTACAGAGCTTTGCACATTTATAAAAAATTATTGTCAATAACGTGGGCGTCATTCGACAAAGGGGTGTGGCAATATTAGAAAACCACTAAATTGAATACTATTGCCACTAGGGTGCTGAAATGAAATACAGAGGTAGACACATTTACAAAATACTACCGAGGAATTGGGCGTTATTCGACTAAGGGGTGTGGTATTGTTTTAAAAACTCTATAATATTGGCACAAGGGTAATGAAATTCATTGTAAGAATGGGTAGAATTATTGAAAACAGTATGACGAAGTGGGCGAAATTCGACATAGAGGCGTGTCACTATTAGAAAACACTATTATATCTCAGTCAATATTGACACTGGGGTACTGAAAACGATACAAGAGTGGGTATAACAAAATATGATCAAGAAAGAAGGCTAGATTCCACAAAGAAGCGTGTCACTATTAGAGAAACGTTGCATATCAGTTAATATTGAAACTAGGGTACTTATACTTGGTAGGTGGGCAGTGAGAATCATTATAAAAGTGGGAGGGCATTATCAATAGGGTGTGGTAATTTAGCCCTTTCTTCTTGGAGGTGAAACGCTTGATTTTTCTATGCAACCACTACAAATATAGAGCAAAATTATTAAATGTGTGGTTTCACTGCGAAACTATTAGGAATCAAAGGGTTAAGGAAAATATTGCATATCGATTCATACTGTTACTAGGGAACTGAAATTTGGTATTGAGCTAGGTTGAATTATTTTAAAGTATGATCAATAAAGTGAGTGGGATCCGAAAAAGGGCGTGAAACTGCAATAAAAATTGTGAAGAGGCAGAAATTGAAAATAACCAACAAACCAGAAATTAATAAAACTAAATTTTTAAAAACAAAGTTTCATATTCGAAAATTTTCCTCCTGAATAATTTAACATAAAATTAATTCTTGCAAATATATTAAAAAAATTCAAAAGAGTACAGAATAAGAAACGACAGACAAGCATTTTTTAAATTATGAGCATAAATAATTGTATTTAATTATTTTATACACTTTTTCTAAAATTTCTAATTTTTTCTAAAAAGGAATTCTAAATAAAAACTTTTAACAAAAAAAAAACCTACTTCAAAATCACTAAAAAGTTACAAAATTTTTTAAATTGCTCTTCCTATTAATTTCTTGGTCAAATTTTATTATTTTTTCATATAAATAAAACAATTTAAGAATAATTAATATAATAAGATTTTAAATTTAATAATGTATATAAAAAATTATCAAATTTGAAGAAGAAATTAATAGGAAAAGAATTTTAAAATTATTTTTTACTTTTTATTTTGTTGTGATTTTGAAGTAGGTTTTTTTTTTTGTTAAACAATTTTTTTAATTTCCATAGTTTAGAGTCTTAACTTTAGACAATAGTGACATTCTTACTTATTAAGAATCTTTTTCTTTTCTTTTTCAGATCACCAAAAGGATTGGAATCATGTCAAAAAAGACCTGTAATATTTTTCAGTTTTAAAAATTTTTTTTATCAATTTTTTTTGGTTTTGTTAAAATATCAATAAATTATAAGTAAAATATGGCTGGGAAAAATAATCTTGTCGTTTTTTATCGAATTTTAAAAAACACCCAAAATGTGTACCCTTAGACTAGAATACCCCTTTAAGCTTTATTAAAATTTTCTCAAGTCACCTCAGAAGCAACAAGTGTGCACCGCAAGGGTTAAAGAATTTCAGACCCGTTATGACTTCAGCCAAAAAACATGAACTTGTTTAAAAATTTCAACATTATGTCGCCGTAGCATCTGCTTTTCCAGCGCTTAACTAAAGCTTCCAAAACAAGTTGATTACATAAAGTATTATTTTTGATTAATATTTATAATAATTTATTATTTATTTTTTTTTCCTCTCCAATCAAAGATGATAAAAGCTAAGTCAGACAATAAAAACAAAAGAAAAACAAAAGAGTAAAGAAAGACTTACCTTTTCGTTACGCGACAAAAATTCCCAAATCGGTATCGCTGAGCTGCAGCAGAGCTGCATGGAGATGGTTAAGATCAGGCAGGTTGCAAATAATTTCATTGTATACGCCATGCTGCCGGACGCTGGGATGGGCTAAGATGCACAGATATGGAAAACGGAAAAAATACCAACAAATTGTGTAGCCAAAACTCGCCGCTTTAACGCGGTTTAAATTTATGTGTTTTAGTTAAAGGTGTAAAACGCGCAGCTATGACAAGACAAAAAAAAAATTAAAAATAACAACAGAGTTGTTGTTGTTGCAGCGTCGCAGTTGTTGTTTTAATTGTTGTTGTTGTTGTATAACAACAAGTTAATTTAATGCTTGAATGTGATGTTAAGTATTTTTTTTTCGAATTTTTACTTTTCTGTTTAAGTTAACAGAAAAATTTCACTTTGTTTATAACTTTCTACGCAGTAATGTTTTGGTTTTGGTTTTTGTATTTTTTTTTTTTTTTTTTTTTTTGTGAGCGTTTTAATTTAAATGTTTTTATTTTTATGTTTAACTGATTTATTGCTTACAAAAGTATCTATGAGTTGTTTTGCGGTCATCAAAGTGTTGTGATTAAAAAAAACAAGTCACAGTTGTTGAAGCCAAGCTTAGCGCATTTCAGTTAAGTATCAGTTAAGTTAAGTATCTTTGAGTTATTTTATAGAAGTATCTCAAAAAATTTCCTTTACTGTTTCACTTTATTTTATCGATTAATTACTTTTTTTTTTCTTTTATCTTTATCGTTTGCTTTTAACTTTTTATTATTTTAATTGTTTAGTTATGGCTTTGTTTTGTTTTTCTTTCTTTTCTTTTTCAATTAAGTCACGCACACACGCCTTTGCTATTTCCAGAAGAAAAGAGAAAATCTTTTGCTTTTTATGAAAATTATTTATTTTTGTTTTTCTTTTGTTTTCTTCTCAATTTGTAAACACCATAAATTGCAAATCTACTCACTTCAAAGACTCGTCTTATAATGAAGCGCCGGCTGAGCTACTCATCGTTTTTATACGCGCTTCAAATATTCTCCCTCGCATTTTTGCCACAACACTGCTTAGCTCATCATCTCTCAAAAGAGTTTCTGAATACAAGCCGGTATCTATTTTTGTTTTTTTTTTCACTAATTCCCTATTTCGTTTCATTTTTTACTCAACTAGAAAATCTCTATTGGAGAGAGCACACAGGGGCGGATCTGGAAAAAATCTTGGGGGGGGTTAAATTATCAAAGACACACATTTTCGATTTGAGAAAATTTTGTCTTTTTACATATAGACAAATTGTACTTTTTTGAATTGAAATTATTGAATTGTTTAATAAGCCTTTTTCCAGACACATACACGCACATTTCCGTATTTATTTATTTCACCTTTTTTCTGGAATAATATCTTAGCGAAAAGTAAATAAAAACTCTAAAGTTAACTTATTTTAGATTTAATGTTGATTTATTCCAATTTTTCACATTTATTCCATTGTAAAAAAATTGCACAATTATATTTTCAAGTATGTGCAATGAAAAAGCATAGTTCTTTCAATTCAAATTAAAAAAAATCAAAGCAATTTGAAACTCATTGCTCTGACGATACGACTATGATATGGTACACTTTGAAAAATAAATGAACAACACAAAATGATCTTGAATTTGAAATGAATTTTGCTAAATCTATTATATTGATCTACCGATTTGTATTACTATGACTGATTTCAACGCAGATATACTAGACCTTTCAATTTCTGCACATTCAATAGCAATATATTCGACGTTCAAAGTCGAAAAAATTTCACAATTTTACGTAGGCTGCTCTTTTGAAACCCTGCATCCTTGATATTTTTCAACGAATTTACAAAAACTTTTTTTAATTGGTAGAAAATCCCTGAATTTTAATAAAAATTTTAGTTTTTTTTTATTATCTTGCATATTTTCAAAGAAATTAAAAAAAGAAACAGTTTTGTACGTTCAATTTTATTCAAATGCTCACTACTTTTATATAAAATTATTTTCTACTTACGTACTTTTTGAAGAGAATTTTAATAAAATTGAATGTACAAAAATATTTGTTTATCAATTTCTTTGAAAATATGCAAGAAAATAAAAAAAACTAAAGGATGCAGGGTTTCAAAAGAGCAGCCTACGTAAAATTGTAAAATTTTTTCGACTTTGAACGTCGATATCTTCGAAACTGTCGAATATATCTTATTCTATTAAACGAGCAATATTTGTATATATATTTGCAATTGCGTTCTCGAAAACGGCACTAACGATTTCGATGAAATTTACAATATAGATGAAGAGGGGGCTGAAAAATCGATCCAGCTAGGTCTCATCTCTGGGAAAAGCTGTTTTTCCGAGTTTTCACGCATTTAATAAATACATTAATTTTTTGTGCCGAATATGATATGTTAAGTTTGCTAAAATTTATATAGCAGTGATAGCTCAGAGAATAGAGCTTCTGTCCAATGATATCGAGGATGTGAGTTCGAATCCCGCAGTGCACATTAATTGTTTTGTTTTTATTTTTATGCTTCACCAAACAGTGATTTAGTGAATTTGTTATATTTTTCATTTATTTTTTTATAGAAACGTTTTTAGTACAGTTTTGATGCACCTATTTTTGATATAAAAAGAAATCTTACAAATAGAGTAATTGACATCAAATCTTAAACAAATTTTAAAAAGGAAAATATTTTTGTAAGAGTTTCCTATGCTAGAGTTTCCTACGTTTTGAATCAAAAAATCTAATTTGCTTACATCTCAAAAAGTGCACTTTTTTTTTTGTAATTTTAAGAAAGAAATTAAGTTTCCACCAAAATAAAATATAATGGCCAAATGTTATGCTTTTTGTAATTTCAATTTTTTCTGATATATATTTCACTTAATCGTTCATAACTTCTATACCGTTTGAGATATTGTTATAAAATCTGGAGCAAAAATGTTTTTCTTATTAGGTCAAATAATTATTTTGCATATAATAAAGGAATCTTGGACCATAAAACTGTAAAAAGCTTGAAGAAAATTTTTAGTTCCTTCTTTTTTATTTGCAGTAAGTTTACAAAATTTTAAATGCCTTATAAAAATTCGAAATAAATTAGGATAAAATTTACTCTAATGCTTGGTCTTCACTTCGTCATTTTTTGTTTGACATGAAATTTAAGAGTTTAAAAAATCACATAAATAACATTTTTTTTGCAATTTTTGCTATAAACGTGTGAAGAGATCAGTTTTTCATATTTTTCGCCATTGTCAAACAGCAAAAAAATGACAACGTGTTGGCATTTTTCATGTGACTGACAACAACTGACCATTGAAATTGACATAGTGGAAACCAGGCTTAAGAATTTTTTAATGGGTCTTAAAACAAAACTAAAAGTTTTAACACTTTTCAATCGGCCGTCTGGGGAGGATGAAGTGACAAATTCACATTTTGTAAATATCTTAAGGTGTGAACAGACCACATAGTACAACAACTTTACGGTTAAAAATCTTAGAGTAATTTTTAAACAATACATTGAACTAATACATATGTTTATCCTTTTTTTAGAATTGATACGATTAAAAATACTAGACATATTTTTAGTCAAAGCTGTACGTAAATTTAATTAATTGGGAATACTATGCAATTGTTACATTAAATAATTAATAAAATAAAATTATAATAATAAAAAATTAAAAAAAAAAATATTCTTATCAACCAGGCTGAGTATCGAACCTGGCTAATTATATTCTTAACGTTGACACGAAAACAGCTTATACAATTGTGCCACGACTCTGTTGATTTTACCTAACTCAATAACAACCGGTTGCTGTTTTAGATGCAAAGATCATATTAAGTGAATAGAAAACGACATCTATTGGGTAATAGCATACAACGAAAAATAATGCCAATAGTTTTTTCATAAGTGTTAAATCTAATCGGAACACCCCTTTAACTTAGAACACCCTCTTAACGTGGAGCAGAGCACCAATGCTGCGAATCAGTTCGTTCAAAACAAAACCAACACAAGCAAAAACAACAAAACAAAAACAAATAAAGCAGCAGACACAACATGCAAACAGCTAATGATTGATTTTCTTATATAAAAATCAAGATTATTCTTCTAAGCTTTTGCTATTTTGTGACTTTAATATATAAGTAACAAAATCCAAAATTAGATATTCGTTTAGCGCAGTATATATCTGATACTTTAGTATAAATATTATGTTTGAACGATGAATATTACAGGCTGTAGGTATGACCTTAAAAAAATTTGTTAAAACGACTGCATACAAGCGCGCTGTAAGACGTAATTCTACGTAAAAAAAAAAACAGAAAATGCATTTTTTGAGATATGAACAGTTTACTTTTATTTTGAAAAAGTAGGCAACTCTAGCAAAAAAATTCCAAAAGTATTTTATTTTTTATTAATAATCGCTTTTCAATTGCATTCTAACGATACTACATTTACAAAAATAGGAAGTACATTAACATTTACAAATGACAGAGGTATGATTTATTGAAAATGACTCCATTTTCAAGATTTTTACTTTGATCAAAAATTGTAAGTGGATTCATGCTCCTATTCTTGTAAGTGGAAAGGAGCATGAGGTTAATTTTAGGACAAAAAAAATTTACTTAGGCTTGGAATGGCCGGCATAAGTTCAGCATAAGTAAATTATCAAAATAATTAAACCAAATATAAAAAAAATATAAAACCAAAACAAATTTCGGTTAGTTGAAAAACGAAGTTATCATAGGGGCAGGAATCTGAGCGGAGCTCGGTCGCCCAGGTACTAAATATCAAATATGACAAAAAGTATTACAGATGTTTATAATATTTTCATAAGGACCATATTGAACTATTTCTGAAAAATATTTTAACTAATAATGAAATAATTTAAGTAAAAACAGACTATGGGATTTTACATTGTTTGAACTTTTTTTTTTTGAAAATTTATAAAGTGAAAACTAAATGAAAACTAAAAGTATCAATTCACGTACTGTTTTTTATGGTAAAATTTGTTGGAATATAGGTTGCAAAAAAGCTTGGCAGGTTTTCAGTAAAAATTTAGAAGAATAAAATATTTTAAGTGTCAACTCTGGTCTGCACTGCCAAAATCTTAATTGCGCTTATTACAAATCAAAATCAATGTTGCTTGCTCAATGATTTCATATAAAGTGCATTTTTAAACTGTTATATTTTGCAAAAATATAATTATTGTAAAGCAAACACTTACGCTGAGGTAGTTACTTCAAGTTTTTTTTATTAATTTTTAGTTGTAAGAAAATAACGCATATTTAAAGTTGATTGTTTAAAAAATGGCTGTAAATTTGAGAATGGCTGTAACTTTATTTTTAGGCTCATTTTTAAAAAAAGGTGAAGTTACCCTACCTCAGGTAAAGTGTTTGCAGATCGTGTTAATCTACAAGCAAAATGGTCCTACTCTTCTCGCAACGCTTCATAAAAACGTCACCTACACGCAAATGATGGCACAAAACAAAAAAAAAAAACAAAAAGTTTTTTTATATACTTTACAAATTTTTGAAATAAATAAAAAACTAAAGTTTAACAATGTCTTTGATCATTTTTTTGTAGTATTATATATACATAAAAGTACCCTTAAGCTGTGAGCACAATTATTTTCTCCAAATAAAGTATTTAAAAGTTCTTGGAGGGGGGGGGGGGGGGGGTAATTACCCATTTAGCCCCCGTTGTATCCGCGCCTGGGAGCACACCACTTCTTTTTTTACGCCAGAGCGCGCTGAGTTTTTCGGAGCTTTAAAACTTGCGCAGAGCTTTGTGCTTAGAAATCTCTATTTAACTACTCAGTGTGCACAAAAATAAAAAAAAATAATATGAAAACTGGATTTACTACAACGAAAAGAATAACTAGTAGATATAAAAAAAATGGTGCTCCCTGAAAAAAAAAATAACAAAGACCAGCTCAAAGTCAAGTTTAGGCGAATCTCTTCAAAAAGCGGTTCTACTTCAGGCAGACCTTAGATAAGTTTGACGTTTGCTTATTTGTTTGTCTCGCAAAAACGTAACGTCTGTCTGTCCGCATTGCTTTTTGCTACTATTTTTAGTCGTAGAATGTTTACATTTTTGGCACTACAGCATATACAGTAGAATAGATGTATGATTGCTCGCTTCAAGTTCAAGTTTTCACAGTTGTTGGTAAAAGTTGACAACCAACTCTTAAAATTTTGAAGAATTTCTTAATTAAATATAAAAAGCCCGTTTTGTATAGTCTAGACGGTTTAGACAAAAAAGAATTGATTCTGTTTGAAGAGTCATCATTTATGGTAAAGAAAAAAAAACGTACAAATATTGTCAAAAGTTAAATTTCCCAGCCAGGATTTGAACTGGCACATGTGTGCGCTGTTTACTTTGACATCACATCACTTACGCTGTCAGTTGAAGTTAAAATTTAAAAAAAACTAAAATTTGAAGTAGGTACAGGAAATGTTCAAACCCTGTAAGATCAGAGTATATTAACTTTTTGCAAACGTTTGTAACACCAAGAAAAACGTGAGTCCGGTATAAAAAAGTATATATGTATATTCTTGGTCAGCGCCACTTCGTGAGTCGATTAAGCCATGTCTGTCTGTCCCTCCAGACAGCTGCGTTCGATAGCCCGATTCTGGATTGCCTCTATGCAACAATGTCTGAGTTCGGTATACCTGCAAAGTTGATAAGGCTCTGCAAGATGACGTTGAGCAATACATGCAGCTCCATCAAGGTAGGAAGTGACCTCTCTGAAACCTTTAATACCGAACGAGGTTTCAGACAAGGCGACCCGCTGTCATACGATCTTTTCAATTTCATCATGGAGGGATCCTACGAAAGGCAGGTGATCATCGAAATGGTATCATTGGGTTGCAGAGCACTCTCTCGATCGACAAAACTAACACTCCACAAGACGCTCATCATACCTGTGCTTCTCTATGGCGCTGAGGCATGGGTGGTATCGCAGCCGCTCTTGGGGTGTTCGAGAGGAAAGTTCTTCGCAAAATCTTTGGTGCTGTTCGAGTTGAGGACGACTATCGCATTCGAATGAACCACGAACTGTACGAGCTCTACGAGAACTCCAGACTTACTCCAGCGTATAACAATTCAGCGACTACGTTGTCAGGGTCATGTCTTTCGTATGGATGGAGAAGCTCCAGCGAAAAAGGTGTGTTTCAGGTGAAAGCCGAGGGTCGACGACGAAAAAGAAGACCATGCCTACGATGGATTGACCAGGCCGAGGAAGCTTTAACCGCGCTTGGTGAAAGAGATTGGAGACGGCGCGCGCGAAGCAGAGACTCCTGGCGAGAGCTGATGAAATCGGCCATAACGGGTTGTCATGGCCACCTAAGTAAGTAAGTACATATGACACGCACCTTGTCGAGTTCATGTTCATTTTTTTTGAACTTTATGATTTTGTGATAACTTAGTTCTGAGAAATGATGAAGCAAACCGTAATTACAGTTCTTAACCACCTAGAATTTAATTTTGAATAGTTATATTTTTTTTGGGTATCCTGCCATTTATTTAAAAAATTACTTGCTTAAAAAATTTCTAAAGCTATTTAATTAAAATTCATTCTTTTTTATTTAAATCATAATTTTTTATTTAATGGCGTTCTTTAAATGTTCTGTAGATTAAACCTCTTAGATGGTCTTCTGACTTTTTTATTGTACTAAAATAATTAAAACTTTGTTTAAATCAACCAAAAAAAAAAACTATCAAATATTAAAATTAAATTTTGTTCTCAGTTTATTTCTTTGAATATGACACAAATTTCTGATATCAATATGATATAACTGTGATATTGTGATACTGTGATATTTATGGCCGAAGAGGGCGGTTAAAGCTTACAGACCTCAGTCTTGTTTAACAAAGTCGAAGAGGAGAAGAACGTGAATTACGATTAAGAAATTGGTAAACATTACGACATAAAGTTAATCTTGAAATAAATATTCATATCTTTTTGAATTTTCCACTTAAATTTTATTTTATATAGAAGACGTGGATTGATTTACAAAAGAAATGAATTGATTATTCAGGGTCACTGAGGGAAAATTTGTCAACGTTTTACTTCCAGGTCCTCTTCCTGCTTTAACAAAGCAAAATTTTTTACAATTTTCTATATATATAGAAATTAACTTCAGTTTTTATGCCTGCAATCATTAGCGTAGCAAGGGGGGGGGGGGGCGGTCCACCCCGGGTGCAAACCAAAATTGGGTGCAAAATTTGGCAAAATAACATTTTACCACATAATTTTTGATTTTTTTTACCTCCATGACTTCGGTTTTATATTTGAATATCAAGAGAGTGCAAAAGTGAATGAAAATATTTTTTACCATCACTAGGACTTCGTTTTTATTGAAACAAACTTTAACTTTATATTAAATTTTGTTCAATATTAACGCTCACACTAAAACCCAAGTCAATTCTATATGTAATTTTTCATTGGTTAGGGCTGCAATTTCCAAACAAATTATATTAAAATTTTAATGATATTAAGATGGAGTACAAAATTAAAAATGTAAAAACCCTTTTTTTTATATTTCATTAAGTTTTATAAAAAAGCACTTTTTTACATCTTATATTCAGGTTAAGAAGTATTCAAACTTGCTAGCAGAGTAGACATTTCTAAAACCATTAAGTTTCGAAAACCTGCATGATTTTCAGAGTACGATGATTGGAGGCGTCAATTGTTTTGTAAGCAATACATTTTTCCAGAACTTTTCAGAAAAACAAAATAAAAAAATACTTTATGATTTTGTGATTACTAAGTTCTGAGACTGGTGGTGACCGTGCCATGCAGGTTAAGTGTGTGGCTTAGCATGCTCGGAGCCCGGGTTCGATCCCCAGCTGCGGCGAAAAGTTTTTTTCAATAAAAAATTGTTCTGATCGGTCATCACCTCTCTGCACACAATGGCAAACCTCAGAGAGTAAATAATGCCATGTAAAGCTTCTTGAGAACATGAGCCGTTCGGAGTCCGCATAAAACATGTAGGTTCAGTTCTCAGTCAATTGTGTACAAACATTTAATAACACACACAGCACAATTGATTATAAGAAGCTCGGTCAAAGTCCTTTCAAGGGCTGAAATGGCCAATTTGTTTTTTTTTTTCTGAGACTGAGACCTGAGACTGAGACCTGTTTATAATGGCATTTTCATCTCCGACTTTCGCTCCCCTCAAAAAATCTGAAAAAGTGGACTATGAAAAAAAGGTTTACAAAAATAAAATCCCATCAAAAAATTTAAAACTGGGACGTCTCTCTTGAAAAATGTATATTTTGAGAAAAATTAAATATGTAAAAATTATCACTTTTTATAAATTGCCTGCAAATTAATTTGATAACAAAATTTATTTTGAAGTTTAACTTTTTTTAGGTATTTTTGAGGTATGGTCAATCGAATGGAGAAATAAAAATTGAGGGTTTACAAAAAAGTTTACTTTTTCAATTATTTTTATTATAAAACATGAAAAAAATATCAAAATTTTTATGAAATTTTGACTTTGGATCCAGTTTTTAGATTTGTCATCCGCCAGAAACTAAAAATGACTTGCCTATGTTCTGAAGGATTTTATTACCATTCAAACAAATTAAAGACTAAATCCGAAACACTTACCTTAGTGCTTACAAAGCAATTTTTCCGAACTTCTACTTAAAAAAAAAAAAAAAATTATATTCAATAAAATTTTGGGTTTACCATATTATAAAGTAAACAATGTTTTTAAATTGATAATTTTTTATTTTTAAACCATCAAAATATTAATTTTACACAAAAATTAAAAACACAAATAAAATACAAGAAACAAAAATAAAAGAAATTTCACTTTAGTTTCTCCATTCTTTCCATTCTGTTTTTCAACTATAAGAAATGCCTATTGTTTTTGCTCCTCTTCCTTCGTAAATTTAGAAAATGGGGGGCATATTTCGAAAAAATATTTATATTAATAGTTATTCAGGGTCACTAGGGAAAATTTGTCAACGTTTTGCTTCCAGTTCCAATTTATTCTTCAATTATGTAATATTTTTCGTACATTTTTCAAAGTTTTCTATATTAAACTAACTTAAGTTTTTATAACTTCATAATGTCAATTCTTCAATTATTTAAAATTGATATTGTGTGGTTTACTGATAGTAAATTTTTCTCTCACAACTTATAAGCCGGGTAGACAAAAATATTGGAACAATTAAAAAAAAAAAAATCCTTAAAGTTTCTGAAAATTTTAGATTCTTACTTCTTTTATCAAATATTCATGGAAAGCATAGTTGTGTTTATTTTTTCTTAAATATATAATTTTTGTTGAGGTTGATTCGAAAATATGTAGTAAGATTCACCGACTTATTTTATAAAAAAAAAATCTTCTAAAGGGATGCACAATTTAGTTTCCGCCCCGGGTGCCACCAATTCTAGCTACGCCACTGCAACTAATAAGCCCACTAGACAAGCTTTTATCACTTTGCGATTATAAAAAATATTGGAAGAATTCAGAGAACATTCCTTTAGTTTCTTGGTACTTTTAAAAAATTAGTATTTGCTTAAGTTGAACCCTACTAATAAAGGTGGCAAAATGCAGTTTCCGCCCCGGGTGCCACCAAAACTAACTACGCCAGTGTTTATAATTATTACAAAAAGCCGATTGTCAAAAAATGTTGATCAAGTAATGATCAAAGATGTTTTCAAACATTATTAATTACATATTTTGGAAAATAGCTAACAAATTTGATTCGATCATTATTATTTCTTATAATTATCAAATCTATAGTCATATTTGTACGAGTAATTATGATATTTATAACATATTGATATTCAAATTGATTTTCATATTCATATTTATATTGACTAGTATCGCCTGTGGTCGAAATTCGACCAATTTATTGATTGCCTATTTATAATTATATGCGAGATGATAAAAATAAGTTCAAGGCTATAACTCTTAATTGATTGGAGATATAAAGCTATTTTCTTCAAAAAAATTATTTTTTTATATAATTATTTTGTTCAAAAACAGAAAAACAACATTTTATAAAAATTTAATTTTGTCAAAGAAATCATAGGGGGTAGGTAGCCTTGATTTTTTGATGGCACGGACAGTTTATTAATTTAGTGTCAAGACAAAATAAATTCACCTCAAATTCGGTACAGACTTTGAAAGAAAATCAAAAATGCAATTTTGAGTTTTTTTTTTCTTTACAACAAAAAACATTTTTACTCCATATTTTAAGAATAAATTAAATTTTATGGTCTTTTTTATAAAGGAATAATTGAAATATAAACAAACAAAAAACGGTCTTATTTTCAAAATTTTTTTAAGTTAACTGATAAGACTTAAATACAAAAAAGAAATAAATAAAATATATTGACAGATGGCGGAGATATTTGCTTCAGAATTTAGAACATTCAATTTGAGACAGTTTTTTTCTCTTGTTCTTGGCATTTAGTTGAAACACACGCTAAATAACTAACGACAATATTTAGAAAATTCATTAAAAATACTTTTGGTTAGAACTTTGCTGTAATTTTTATCACATTTGAAAGAAAATTTAACATACTTTCAGAAAAAACTAAAAGAATTGAAAAACCGTTAAAATTTAACCAAGATATTGACATGGAAATTCAAATATTTGAATACAAAACACATTTTTGTACTAATTTTAAAATTAACGAATGCATAAAACTGTATTTTTTTAAGAAATTGTTACTTTTAAAAAAAATTGAAATTCGACCAACTCAAAAACTCTCCCCCAACCATTTTATCATACCAATCAAAGAGCGGGTTTTTTCTCAAAAATGTAATTTCTCTCTTAGAAGGTTGGGAAACCCCACTATCAGATATATCATTTATATATACATTCTGCACATCTGGGCAACAAAGCCTTTCGAATGATATAAGTTTAATTTATTTTGAGTTTTAATTAATACCAAAAAAGCGTACGACAAACTTAAATGTTCACGTATTAATATATAAGATATTCATATGCATATTTTTGAATATGTTCATTTTCAGATTCATATTCGATGAAAATTATTCATAGTCCTATAACATACTATACATTGAATTTGGATATGAATTTGATATCCGAATTCAAAGTCATATTCATATTCATATTTATATTCATACTAGTTCTTTCCCGTCAAAAATGACGGGCCCGTTTCCACTTATTCGATTTTAAATTATTCAAATAATAATTTTTAGTTCCAAAGACTCATCAAATGCCTCAAAGTAAAAACGGTAACCATAGTAGGTACGACGAAATATGTTTAAAAATTTTTTGTAAAAATGAAACTTTCAAAATGAAAAACAAAGAATAAAAAGTTTTTGAAGTTTCAATAAATCACAAAACAGAAAATGCCTAAAAATATGCTCTGAAATTTTTCAAAAAATCAAGCGTTCCGCACTCACATTTTACGGAATTATGTTATAGTAATTAATTTTCATATTCATATACATATTTATATTCATATTCGTATTTAAATTCATATTCGAATTTATATTCACACACGGTTAAAAATTTTGGACTACACTGAGAAAAAAAACACATACCTTGCTCCGGTAAAAAATTTCTCTATTTTTTGATAATAGCATTTTTCTCTTTTTCAAATAAAATTTTTTTCAATTAGAATAAATGTTCACATTTTTGTAGAAATATTTCTTTATTTCTAGGAAATGGAAACATTTCAATGTCTCTAATAATGATAAGTATTTTTTTCGCACAAAAAATTTCTCATTTATAGAGAAATTTTATTGAAAATGAAAAACTTTTCTTATATTTTGATAAAAAAGTATTACTATGAGAAGTATTTTCTTCGATAAAAACAAATATTTTCTCAAAAAAAAAAGTATTTTTCTCTAAAAATGATATATTTTTCTATTTCATGGTAGCTTTTTATCATTTTTAGAGAATTTTTAGTATCGAAATTAGAGAATAGCATTCTCTGGAGCAAAGTCTATACCACTTTTCTCTAAATATGATGCCTTTTTTATCATATTTCGAGACACTTTTTTCTGAGTGTAGTTCTTAATCCAAACTTTGGTTGAAAGGAATTTTTAATCCTAAAAGTACTATTTTTTATTCCATATTTTAGTTTAATTTTTTTAATCCGAAAAAGTTTAAGTTTAAGACTATTTTTGGACTACAAATTTGCACTAAGGTAGTATTTTCAGGAAAAAGTATTTATGGTATTAAATAGCTGAATTACAATGCAGCAGTGGCAGTGGCAGCAGCTGTCAGTGGCAGCGGCAGTGATCAGCTGTTTCGTATTGTACTGCCTGCAAACTACAATCTAGCAGTGGCAGCGTCAGCATCAAAAGCAGTGAATGTGGAATTTTTTTTAGTAGTTGCATTTTTTGCATGCTGGCAGTGAATTTAGAAATAGGGCTAACCTCGGTACTGCCAGTGCTGCTATTTAAGTTTTACCATTGATCAACAGTATTCCGTAAATAACAGCTGATCAATGCCACTGCCACTGACGCTGCCACTGCCGCATTGTTATTCAGAGATAAGATTGAAAACTACTATTACTACTACGAAATTTAAGTTAAATATAATTCTAAATGTTGTTAAAGCATCCGAAAATTATTTTTAATTAAATGAAAGAAATTGTTTATTAAAATCTGAACCAAAATATTATTAAATACATTATTACAGTAAGCAGTGTTTAAACCTTTGTGGATTAAATAGTAATCCTTTTCGGATTACAATATTTTAAACTTAAAACTGGACTAAAATCTAATTCTTTTTGGATTATAATATTTTAAACTTTCTGTGGATTAACAATTATTCCTTTTTGGATTAAAAAATTTTAAACTTTTTGCGGATTAAAAATAAATCCTTTTTGGATTAAAATATTTAAAACTTTTCATTGGATTAAAAACTATTCTTTTTTTTTTGTTGGGTCCTATATGTAATCCAAAAAGTTTAAAATTTAGTCCAATATTTTTAACCGTGCAGTTTTGGTCCTTATAATGATATTCCGGTTAAAAACTTGGAATTAAACTTTTCTTCTATAAATTTTAAAATTTTGACCAATAGCTTAATATAAGTAAACTTCATAAAAAAACGACCACAAAAACTAACCGTTCAAAATGTCATTGATAGTTCTTTACTCTTACAAATAACCGTTAAAAAAAGAATTCATCTAAAATATTCTCAACCCAACCGGATTTCTAGACTTGACTACTTAAAAAAATTATAAATCAAATAAGAAATAAATGGCGCTTTAGCAGTTAATCTATACTAATGATATATTTTTTGTTTAGGTAAAGCATACAACAAATATTCATATTAAATTTGTATCATAAAAAACAAAATTCCCTACGAATTACCATAAAATAACAAAATAAGCAAAATGTTCTCGTCTTAGCGCCATACATAAGAAACCATGTTAACAATGTTAATTAACCCAAAAAATTCCCAAAAACGTGTTTTAAAACAGAAATCAAAATGTTTTAAGAAAATTGGCGCCAAATCAAGATAAGAAGAGCAAAAAACAAATCGATTTAATTATTTATAGCCATGGTAATCAAATTTAATTTTTTTGAATGGAAAAAATGTTAAGCAAAAAAAAACAAAAAACTTTAAAAGCCAGCAAAGAGAAATTCGTAACGCTCATTAAAGCAGGTTTTTACAAAAAAATTAAAATTAAATAAATTTAAGCATTCCAAAAAAAAAAGAATAAAAAAATATGCAAGAGCAAAAAAGAAAATAAAAAACCAAAACAACAAATTAATTTGTAAAAAGTTATTTTGCTGACTGGCATCATTATTTTAATTGCGGCATTATTATTTTTATATTTTTAACATTATTTTTTTTAATGTTAAAATTTTTCAAATTTTGAGCAAATTCTTTTTTCTTGTAAATCTTTTTTTTAGGTTCTTTACAAATTTAAGCACGATAAAGTCACGGCCGGCTATTATTCTAAATAAGTGCGAGTCAGAGCTTCTTTTGAAGTGACTGCAAGAAGTTAATAATTAATTTTTTACAACAGTCATTATATTTTTATTTTATAACCACTTAAATTTGTATATTAAAACAGAAAAGAAAAAATTTGCTTCTTTTCGTCATAATTTTTCAATCTGTCAGTGACAGTTTGGAAAGACATTTATTTGAATTACCTGAACAGCTTTGCTTTCCTGATCAAGCAGAAGTTTTAAGCCATTGTTCTTTAATGGTAGTGTTTTTTTTTTTTTTTCGTTTTTTTATGTGAAATTAACAACACTCCACACCCAAATCAGATGCATTTCTCTTTAACGTGTTTCGCATTCTTAAGTGTTGCCAAAGTGAAAGAGTTCATTGCACTTTATGAATAAATTTATAAAAAAAATTTATTGAAAACACATACATATATAATTAAAAACAACAAAAAATTTTGGAGATGCCGGGGATCGAACCCGGGGCCTTTCACATGCAAAGCGAACGCTCTACCACTGAGCTACATCCCCAGTTGATAACATCGTGACAAATGTAATACTTAATATTTAACATAACATAGCTTAACAGAAGAAATAACCAAAGTATATTGTTGATAATAAAATCTTTTACATTTTTTACAGGGCTGCTTAACATAAATATTTGACTTACGACTGAGCACTGTTTATGAGGCTGTATTCCTTTATTCATTCCTAACATTCGGAATGACTTTTGTTGTTTCTTTATTCTTTCTGTACGTTCCGGATTATTTCTTTTCTATTTCTTTATTATACCGGAATATTACGAACGCGTTCTTTTCATTCCAACAACTGAGGTGGGAAAAATAATTCTATAGTTACGTGTTTGAGGGGTAGAGTCTGACTGTTTGTTGTCAAAAATGGGACTGTCACTATAAAAAATTAATTAAATGCAGTATTATTTGCAAATATTTTAAATATATGATGACTTATCTACATGTTTGCTTTTTTATTTCAGAAAACTGATTATCTACTCAACAGCATATACATGAGGGTGCTTAAATTAATTTTCTTTTTTGCAATATTCATGTGATGTTAAAATAATATATTTTACTAAAAATATATTTAAGAAATATTCATTATCAAGCAGCCAAACGATCTTCAAAGTATTTTAACTCTCTTAATACTAAAAATTATAGAAACGTGGACTATTTTGACACTTACAGATGATTAAAAAATGCGTTTTAATATGCATGTTCAACTAGAATTGCAATGCCGTTCAAATTTTTAAAATTGGTTAAAACATTATTATTGAATTTTGTTGAAAAAGGTAAAATAACTAATATTTTGATTAAATCTATCGTGATAGCTTAGACACATTGCGCATAACATATCGCGCACTAAAACAGTCACAACTCAAAAAACATAACTTTTCAGGAGAAGCGAAAAATAAAACTCTTTGGTTAAAACTGCAGAAGAAAATGAATTTTTATTTCAAGAGACAAACTTCATTATTCCAGTTAATGAAGAAAATAATGAAAAAATAGTGAGATATGTGTTTGTGAATTGATTTATAACAAAAAGTTATAAAAAAAGTCGAAAAATTTCGACTTGTGACTGTTTTGTATTAAGTGTGCAATTTATTGGTTTCAGAGAAAACGAATACAAATTCCAAGCTGGTTAAGTTTTGAGACTAAGGGCTGAAGAATTCTTGCTTTGCTTCCAGTACTCAAAGATTAAAACACAAAGTTTGCAGTTTGGTTCTGTTAGCTAAACAATTTATATAATAAAATAAATTAGATCAATGCCAAACAAACAAATTTAAGCATTTTAATTGTTAGCACTACACTAGTTGGAACTGTTGCCAGCTCGGCACATAGATTCTATAAGCTTCATGCGAACTTTAAGAACTCTTTGATGGAAAAACCCAAAAAAACTTGGCTTGCAGCTGTTGCTGCTGCTATTGAATTAAACAGATCGTAATCATTGGTGGGTATTCTGCTTTTTCCGGTGTAATAACAAATCGTAACATTTACATTAAAAGGCATTTTAAGTTTTCAATTGACACCGAAAATGCATAGAAAAAAAAGATATATTCTCTTCTAACGCGGAGAGTATTCAAGATAATAACTGAAATTGAAATTATAACACAAAATGAATCGTTATATTGGAAGTCATTCTGGATCATTGAATAAATAATCACTGAAATATATCTGTTTCAGTGGTTTTATTTTTCTCAATAGTTATGTCAAATCTTTATTAAAATCATTTGTAAAATCCGGAACTTTTAATGCGCTTTATGACATTTTTGTTTAAAGTTTTCTTAGTTTCTACACTAAGGAGTTCGTATCTTTTTTAAAATCAATTTTAAAACCCGGTACTTTTAATACGCTTTATGACATTTTTCCCGCTTTATAGTGGTTACCATGGCATGCAGGTTAACTGTGTGGCTTAGCATGCTCGGAGCTCGAGTTGGATACCCAGTCTCGGCGAAATGTTATTTCAATAGAAAAATTTTTCTGATCGGTCATCACCACCTCTCTGCAGAGGTGGCAATGACTCAGAGAGTAAATGGAGCTATGTAAATCTTCTTGAGACCATTAACTTTAGCGGTTCGGAGTCGGCATAAAACATGTAGGTCCAGTTCTCGGTCAATTGTGTGCAAAAATTTAATAACACACACAACACAATTGATCATAAGAAGCTCGGTCAAAGTACTTTCAAGGCTAAAGTGGCCAATTTGTTTTTGTTTTTTTTTAATGACATTTTTGCAATTTTACCATCCGATTATTTTGCCGATTTAAATATAGATTTAATTTTATGCCGCAGATTTTATGACGTCATCAATCTTTTTAAATTTATCAACAATTTTGTTCACACATAGTTAATTGTTTAACCGAATGTACTTCGTTCTATCACTCAGACACTTCACCGCACGGAAGACATGCGTCAGTGTAATGTCTTTGCACTCATCGCAGTAAAAAACAAAGTTTGCGAGATGTACGGCTTCATGCCTTATTTATTGGCTTATTTTTCTTTTAATAGTACATATGTCCTTATTATTTTTTGTAGCGAGTGTGCGCGAATTTTTGGTATGTCACACAAACATATAAATTTCGTATTGTGTTTGTTTATTTTTGTTTATATTAATATTTTTTTTTCAATTTCTGTTAATTAATTGTGAAATAGGTTAATATATTCTAGCGAAATGTTTGAGAATTTTAAGTGAGTCGCCAAAAAATGTAACGTGGTCTAAGCCGTAAAACTGTAGTAGAATTATCATCGTAGGTTTTCTCAAGTTTTGTTTGTTTTTTAGATATGGTTTTATTGAGTTGGAACGTCCGAACGGTTTGACTGTAATATTGACTATTTTGACACCCATTTTTACAGCTATTATGGTTTATCAACAGAGCATGCACTGCAAAAAGGTTAGTCCGATGTACTTAAGCAAGATACATTCAACTAAACGATCAATATCTTTCATATTAAATTCTGCCTTTTTGTCTGCTCTACCGCAGGGTAAATTTACAGTTCTATAACGTTTCAAAGTGAACCGCGTAGAACTTTTTAATGGCAGA
This sequence comes from Tetanocera ferruginea, assembly GCA_958299015.1. Lineage (NCBI taxonomy): Eukaryota > Metazoa > Arthropoda > Insecta > Diptera > Sciomyzidae > Tetanocera > Tetanocera ferruginea. Next base: position 47,509,333 of record OY282640.1, on the reverse strand, counting down.
CTGCAAGCGTGCATGCTATAAAAGAGACAAAAGTCCTTTTTTTTTTGTTTCCTTTTCGTGATGTTGCTGGGATGGCTACAATATTCCATCCATTAAATAAGGAACACAACGCAAAAAAAAAAATATAAAAAAATATATTTTTTAAGTGGGTGAAACTGTATGAATGGGTTAATTTTCAGTAATTTTATTTCATAGTGAATTTATTTTTACATTTTTGTCCTATTACAGATGAAAGGAAAGGTTACAAATTAACATAACAATTGTTTTTTATTATTCAAGTGTTAAAGTTGTTGAAGTGAACCCTGTTTGTCTCTTGCCGACACACAGTTTTTACTTTGAACCATCTTAGAGAAGAATATTTAAATTTTTTATATAGTAAGACTATATTTTTTGTCTTTACCACACAAAAGAAAAAGAAAACATTAGAAAAAACACACACAAAAATATTTTTGGGATTTATTTACATCTTCTTTGTTTTAAACCATTAATTCCCATAATGATATTATGAGGGTGGTTGGAACTGAAATGGTGCATGGTTAGAATACATCTTTAAAATTTGATCCCATACAAACTTTTTTTTTATAAATCGTATCGAAGAAATGTTAATACTTTGTTCCGAGAATAGTGTAATCAGAAATTGGCTGATGTCAAGTGGGCGCTCGAAACGTTTATTTTTTTATTTTTAAGCCTTCTATCGACTGCTGAGTTAAAAAACTGTTTCCTCTAAAATGTTTACACATGGCGTTATTTCATGTTTTATTTTGGGCGTTATTTCACTGAACCATACATATTTCACGAAAAAGAATTTTTTAAAATATTATACACTAATCCTTTATATTTTCATTGGATTTGTCCATTAAATTGGACGCATCAGCGTCTACTATAAAATTAAGTTGTAACAACATTATAAACATAAATGTATAGATATAACGTTTAACTTAGTTGGATTTTCGATTTTGTGCTCAACTGATCTTACATTTTTTATATTTCGCGTGTTAATAAATGTTGCAAAAAAGTTGTTATTGTGATTGGTGCGCAAAGGACACCTAACACCTAAATATTTTAATACAACCTTTGAATGGTTTAGTTCATTATATTAGACAGCCTGGCAAAAGCTAAGCAGCGCATATAAAAATCAATTCCAAGATTATTCTAGCCAAAATTTCCACAATTATTCTTTGAAAAGGTTAAATAGATATTTTTTTTAAATTTAATATTTCAATTTCAAAGAAAGAAAAAGAAAGAATATTTCAATTACAAATAAAGAAGAAATAAAGTAAAATATAATAATTGTTGTTTTTCAGACATTTTAGAAAAAAAAAACGATTTCCGCAATTTTAGCAGTGAAGTGAATACCCTAAATGTTATTTTAATAAAATTATATTTATATGTTACATATGTGTTTTTGAAGCTTATTTTCAAATTTTATGACTTCTCCTTCAGTCTTAGGTTTGATACATTTTTGGCTGTATAGTTACTTAGGGTTTTCAAAAGCTGTCGTGTATTTTCTTACAACAGTTTTAACATTTTAACAGTCTTTCATATAGAACGTATTTACGACAGTACATTCCTGATTGATATGTTTACTTACTATCATACGTCACTTGTAAAGTTCTTTTAAGGAATTTTTATATCATCGCATACATTTAAGTTTTAAATTATGAAAAATTTACTTTTGGTTAAATTGGTTTAAAGTGGTTATAAAATTTTCACCGGAGTCACCGCTTTTATCTTCACTCAGATGTAAAGATATGACATAAAATAAAGAATGCCTTTAGGGTTTTTTTATAGAACACGACACGATACGAGAGCTTGTGATAACCCTAACTATATTTACAATGCGTAAATAACGAATTGGCACAGATTATAACGTGAGTCTAATGCAGTCTATTACAAATTACGAGTTGAGCTGTCAAACTTGGCAGCACTTGATACAAGTAGAGGCGCGCAATATGACAAATGAAAAACCATTTGTAAACAAACCGCAGGATTGGCTTCTTCTGTTAAAATACAAATAAATAAAGAAAATAAGAGCTCATGCCAGAAGATATTCCCGAAATTGTGCAAGTGCGTCGCTTTTTGAAGGAGCGACTGCAGCGTGACTACACAACATTCCGTGGACACGAAGCAGAGCGTCGCAATGTGCACGATCTACTTCAGCGTACAGCTGAACTGAGTGAATCCAACTCGCTATTGCTAATAGGACCGCGCGGCGCCGGTAAAACCACGGTAACAATATAAAACAAAATATTTAAACTAATTAATTATTATATACCTCTATATATAGTTGGTGAACTCGGTGCTGGCAGAGTTGTTGTCCAACGAAGACTTTTATAAGAACGCTTTGATTGTGCATCTCAATGGAAATCTGCATACAGACGATAGTTTGGCACTAAAAGCAGCTACCGTGCAGATGCAACTGGAGAATGCTACTGATGGCAAGGTCTTCGGTTCATTTGCTGAAAATCTGGCTTTTCTGTTGGCCTGCCTCAAGTCTGGTGGAAAACGTTCCAAGAGTGTCATATTTATTTTAGAAGAATTCGATCTGTTCTGTACGCATCATAACCAGACGCTGCTCTATAATTTGTTTGATGTCTCACAGTCAGCGCAGGCACCCATTTGTGTGCTTGGTGTAACATGTCGGCTCGATGTTATTGAACTGCTGGAGAAGCGCGTCAAGTCGCGGTTTTCACATAGGTGACCAAGTGTTCCTTCTTTTTGAACTTGTTAGGAATAATCATGAATTTCTGTTGCAGGCAAGTTTTTCTTTTTCCCACTGCAGACAACTTCGAACAACGCTTGGAGCTATTTCGCGAATTACTCAGTCTACCCAGCGATAAACAGCTTAAAGAAATAGCTGCACGTATTGCAAGCTTTAAGTCTGTCAGCAGCTGCGCTTTGCCCTTCCAGCGCAATCATTTTAATCCATCTAAGTATAAATTTAGTAAAAAATTTGTGGAAACTTGGAATAAACGCATTGCAACCTTGTCTATGGAAAAGTCTGTGCAAGCAGCTCTGCAGATGCTCTATGATTTTGATGTCAGTGAGGCGGCATTTAAAACATTTCTTTTTCGACTTGTTTTAAATTTAAATGAAGACTCCTGCAAGCAGCTAAGTGTTGAACAAATCTCACAACTAGCCGCTACGCATGAAATCGATAACAAGGTAGAGCTGCTTATTGGACTTTCGGTGCTGGAGCTTTGTTTGGTCATCACCATTAAGCATCATACAGAAATCTACGATCGCGATCCTTTCAATTTTGAAATAATCTTTTCACGTTTCTCCAAATTTGCCAAAGTTTCTTCCACCATGCAAGGCATCGAGCGTGCCGTTGTACTTAAAGCTTTTGAGCATCTGCGCAATATTGAGTTTATTCTGCCGCTTACAACCACAGCCTGCAAGGTGCAGAAGGAATTCGAAATGCACAAACTCGCTTTGATCTTGAGTCAAATAAATCAAGCGGTGCAGAAGTATCAGGCGTTACCAACCGAGGTGTCCCAGTGGGCTCAGAGCTCATTAATTTAGTTAAAGTTACCATTTTTAGTTTTAAATTTTATTAAAACTCTTAAATTAGGCTTAAAACTTCACTTTTTAAGTTTAATGTAGTCAAGTTATACAATAAATAAGTACTTTTTATAAATTCATGGCATTTCTTTAGTCAGATCTTGTCCAGACAAGCGGATACTGACGGTCCACGCGACAGAACGGTGAGCATTTATTGGAACCGCATGACTCACATGGATACCAGCATCCTGGACAACTCTTGCGTTCGCAGTCACAGTAATCATTTTGCTCTTGTTTTCTCTTGCGTTCCAATCTGACAGCCTTAAGCTTCAGCAAACTGTTTTTAAAGTGCAAAAAATCCATTTCAAAGATATTTTGATCAAATGTTTTTACAAATTCTTATTTGAATATTGCTGATGAAGAACTATTTAAAATTGCGCTTTATAGAAAGTATTGCCAGCATAAACTTTTCCGGGATGACTCTGAAAATGTAAGAGATTGGACATTATATACTGAGTTTCCATGGCGAGTTAACTCGGTGTTTACTCGTTGTTGAGTTGAGTCTCGTTAAATCTACGAAACTTGTAAGATTTAACTAGGTTCTATCTGTCAAAGTAATTGCTGTCATTAATATTGAAAAAATAATGAAAATTTTTATTTTAACAAAAACATTAAAATGTCAAATGCAAGAGTTTTTTGGAGTGCCGCAGAAACTAGTAAAAATATAACAAAAATTACGAAAAAGAATTGACAAGTTCAACTCGACTCGGTGTTGTGCATGGAAACACTATCGAGTCAGCAAAATCTTTTTGTCAACTCAACGAAAACCCAAACCCAGAGTTAACTCGCCATGGAAACTCAGTAATAGATTTTCAAATGCTTGAACGAGGTTTGGATAAAATCAACACCACATAACTTTAAACCAGGGACCGAAAATAACTGTTATTTTACAATTTCTAAATGAAAAAGACACAATGAAAAAATGGTCGCAGGACTTTTTCATATATACCATTATGATACAAATGGCCTCAGCTTCATGAATATTAAGTGCCTTTTAAATTTTCGACTGATTTTATAAAAGTTAAAAACTAACTGTTATTTTTGGCCTTTTATTTTTTCGGACAAAAATAACGATTACTTTTGACTTTTATTTTATCGGTCAAAAATAACAGTTATTTTGTGACTTTTATTTTTTCGGTCAAAAATATCAGGCACTTTGTATTTTTTTAAAGGCCGCTTGACCAATTAAAAAACTATTGATACCATATGTAAATTGTGCACACCGATGAGACCCAAATAATGGTACCATTAGTTTTTTAGTCAGTAAAACAGCCTTTGAAAAAACACCAATTGCCTGATATTATTGACCGAAAAAATAAAAGGCAGAAAAAAACTGTTATTTCTGACCGATAAAATAAAAGTCAAAAGTAACTGTTATGTTTGCCCGAAAAAATATAAGGCACAAAATAACTTTTATTTTTGTCGGAAAAAATTAAAGTTAAAAAATAACAGTTAATATGTGACTTTTTCGATAAAAACCATAACCGGTACGGTCCCTGCTTTAAACTGTAAATAAAAAATTTTATTTATTGTTGTTAATGCCGCGTTTCCATGCTATCTTCTACGATCTTCCACAATCACATTTTTTGTAAGAAAGAATGAGCATGTGAACCCTATCTTATGGGATTGGTTAATGTTAGTGTGAAATAGGCATACATTTTCTATTTTTATAGCATGTGATATCCTTTGTGATTTCATGAGATACTAGAAGATAGAAAAAGTTCAAAATTTTGAACTTTTTCCATAAAAGTGTATCACATGCTATAATATTTTACAACCTGTTTTTATATACTCCTCTAAGGATAAATAGCTGTTATTTCTTCTATTTTCTAACTAAAAATTAGAGTAATTTTGTGAGTAGAAACATAAAACTAAGGAAATTTTTAAAGGAGCATTTTTAAAAAATTATTTAAAAATTCGATAAAATGAAAAAATTTGGTGATTTTATTCACATTTTCATGCTGTTATTGGCAAAAAATTATTTCTTATAAATTATTTGTTTTTTATTATTAACCCTCGAGGACTATCGTCTGGGTGGAATCCACCCATAAGGCTGAATTTCTTGGAGAAGTATATAATTTTTCATGAAAATCTTCACTTAATTATAATATAATCCTCATTTGAATGTTTATTGATGTTAAGAAGCATTATTTACTCGTTTAAACTAAGGTGATATTTACATAAAGCCAGTTTATAAAGAGGCTTGGGTGGTTTACACCCACGATAGTAATGGCATTTCTAAATTGTGGGTGCTTTTCACACACGATAGTAATCAGTAATGAAATATTGTATGTGATTGCTTATAAAAAATCAAAAGAAATCACTAATATTTGCAAAAGTTTTACCTACCCTCTCTGTAGGTACTGCTATGAATCAAATTTGCCAGATACGAACTAATCTATGATGATATGTTTAGTAGATGTAATGAGTAACTGAAATTTGTAAGTATTTAGCTCACTTTTGAAAAAAAATTTTACTTTGTGCCGAAAAAAATTATTAAATAACTTTTTCTTATATACATTTTCAGCTTTCTAAATCAGTTAACCAAAGGCCTCTGGCATAAAAACTAAAAAAGTTACAACTGATTTTGAGAATGCATTTTTTATTTTTTTATTTTTTTCTCTAATTGCTTTGTTCCTAAGTAAACGATTATATAAAAAAAAACAAAATTAATTATATATAAATTATTCTTGTTTTTCAGTAGTTGGGTATTCATTTTTAAAAATAAATTAATTATTTTTATAGTTTCATTTGACAGATGAGAAACGCAGATACTAACTGAGTATGGGTGGATTTCACCCAACGATAGTACTGACGTTAGTGAAATAGACGATAGTCCTCGAGGGTTAAGGTTATTCGTTCCAAACGTAAAGCTAACAATTTTGCCAATTACCTATTTTAATCAGGTAGTTCGTTAAAGGGCCTCGTAAATCTATAATTTGATGCACTATGTGAACCTTTTAGTAAATTCAACAAACAAATGGATTTTAATTGTCATCGCATTGGATAAAAATCATGAAAATACTGGACATCATTGATGACAGTCTGAATAAATTAAAACATTGTTAAGCCTGTTAACTCATCTCGATGTAAAACAAAAGTTAGCTTAAACAAAGTTTAAACTAAACCTGAGTTTAAATTTGTACACCGATAACTAATCTCAAAATATATGCAGTGTTTAACTAAGTAAGGCAAGTTTAAATTTAAAAACAGATTTTTCTAGGTTTAAGAATTTGAACATAAATTTGAACAAATATTCTCTGAGAATATTAAAGTGATGAATATTCAAAACTTCAAACAAAATCAAAAATTAAGAAATAACAATGGATAGGATGGACCGTTTTGTCGTGTATTTTTGGCATTATTTAAATTCAACATTTATACATAGGAAAACAAAGAATTTAAATAAAAAGTGTGCTTTTCAATGTTCTAATGCATTTTTATATAAAATTTTTATGGATAGCTAGAAGCAGAACAGTGCAGTGAAATTGTATTGCTTTTAAAAATCAGGTGTAAGTTCTAATCGCTGTACCGCGTCTTATTTTATTGCAGCAAACAGTATATTAACGGTTCTATAAGTAGAATACAGATATGCAAGGTTTATCGATTTGCCCTAGAGAGGCAAATCGAGAGGTTTGATTTTTTGAGTTTAATACATATATAATAATTAATTTGATTGATTTTTGAGTTTAATATATATTTTTTGACGAAGAATTACGTCTTACAGCGCGGTTTGTATGGGGTCGTTTTAACAAGGTGATTAGGCAACTTTTTGGCTAATACTTTAGGGTATACCTACAGCCTTTAATACTTATCGTTCAAAGATAATATATATACTAAAATATCAGATATATCCTGCGCTGAATGAATATCTATATTTTGTATTTTGTCACTATTATATTAAAGTCACAAAATAGTTAAATAAAAGAAGAAAAATTCATGTTTTTATATAAGAAAAGCAATCATTAGCTGCTTATAATGTGCCTGCTGCTCTTTTTGTTTTTGTTTCGTTGTTTATGCTTGTATTGCTTTTATTTTGCACAAACTGTTTGGTTCGTTTTGGCAGCATTGTAAGCATTGGGCTTATGTATGTACTACTGTTCTAGTATACTATTTTGAAACCAGAGGTCATGAACCTCTTTTGAACCTCTTTGGATCATATCTCGTTTTATGCTTTTACCCAATAGATGGCGTAAAATTTTAATTTTTGTTTTTAATGCAAATTAATTTGGATTCCACATCCCACTAGCACTAGCGAGTGTAGTTCGCAAACTAAACATCGAACAGAGACGAAAGTGTAGCTCGCAAACTAAATATCAGACAGAGACTAGAGGAAAGGACACGTGCTCAGCGTGAAATATAGTCACCATACGATATAGTCACCCGATAAAAATTGGGATCTTAATTTTAATTTGAAATTAGTAGTTGAACTGACTGTAGCTCGCAAACTATATATCGGGCAGAGACGAAAGTGGCACCAATGGAAAGTGCATTTGCTTCGCCTTCTTTTCAACTAAGTCAATCAACTCAACCTATCAAACTTAACAAAATTATCGAAAAAATTTGAAATTTTGCTTGTTTTTTTTTGCTTGCTCATTTAATCATACTTACTTTTTAACTTTTTCTTTGTTTTGGCCTCGATAAGTAGTCCATAATTGAGTGTTATTCATTTATTTGTTAATTTTCGGAAGATCAATAAAAATACGTGCGAAATGGACAAAACAATCGGACCAAAGAGACAAAGTAGAAGAGGTTACAACTTAAACGGAATTCTACGTCTACACTTACGATACTATCGAAACTGTTTCTTTTTTAGATAAAAGCTTTTGCTATACATTTTTTCAAAATTGTTTTTGCGTAACACTTTTATGATAGATTATGTCAATGGTTTAGTTATATAAAGTTTTCTTAAAGATCTTTACATTTTTCAATATTTAATGTGTTTTCCTTTTGCTTTGAGCATAAGCTGGATCCTTTTAAGTATAGGTTGGGTTATCTTGACGCGGGTGTCTCTTATGACAGACACATAGGCCAATCAAGCACGTTGTAGTACCAGGGGTATTTGCGTAGACCGAAGATTTTGAGAGACCCTCAAGGTCACTGTAAAACAAGCTACCTACGAAAAAGTGGAGGTTTCGGGCTAGTGCTGTGCATATGCGGAGAAGATGTGTTGTGGATTATGCCTCCTCCTCGTATCTGCAGCTTCTTCAGAAATCGTTGTGGAGGATGTTTAATTCTCGAGCATAGTTTTAATTTTTGGAGTGTCCTGTTAGGGCACCAATGACAGTATTTATTTGATCCTTTCTTATAGAGATTAGTTCTTTCGAACACTTTAAGTTCCAGATTGGCCAAACTTGACGTGGCATGTGACTACCTGATGTTCTTTCCTCGTTTTATGTATACCAATAAGTACATTTTTCAAAATGTGAGTACTTATCTTTGATCATTCCCGAGAAACAACCGTTTCAGAGCTCAGCGACGTTATTACGCGATGGATTCCTCAATAAATACATTTTTCCTCAATATTTTCCACCGGTAGAATCTCAAATGCAATTTTATTGGGCTGTTCAGCATTATCAACTACATCTGTCACATGTGAATTCAATATCAGGTGAAAATAGCCAAAAAAAAAGATTTTGGGTAAAGTAAGTATTGTTTGAATTGACCACAATAGTCGCCCGTCATAGATCGGATCGAGAGATTTGATAAAGAGAATTAGAATTCTTCGAAAAATTGAAGGAATAAATAAGTCTTAAAAAAATGAACTATTTTGCTATTTTGAATGAATACCTTTCAAGTCTTTAAAAACTCGGATGTTAGCCAAACAATACCATACTTAAGCAAGATAGTGACCTCAAAAATAAGACGAAAATAACCTCAATATGCATTTTGGATAACATATAAATTATTTGGATTAACCACCAAAGTCGCCCGATCTAAATCCGATCGAGAACTTGTGGAATACTTTGAAGAAAAAACTTTATAGTGATTATTCCGACGCTGAATACATTGATAATTTCTCGACGGTTGTGTCTCGGAAATCGTCAAAAATAATATGCAAGCTTTGGAAAACTTAATTAATATTATTCCTAAAAGAATCCAGCTTGTGCTCAAAGCAAAATAAAGCCACGTTAAATATTAAAAACTGTAAAATTCTTTATGAAAAATTTTAATTTAAGCCACAAAAAAATATTAAAAAATGTATTATTTATTAGTTTTATTTTTTAAATAATTGAAGTGTTTTTGAATAATTTTGTGAGTCGCTGTATTTCTTAATCATACTTATATATATGTACTTAAGTATAGTTATGTACAGTAAAGTAAGATCCACCTAATAAAAATATTATAACATAATAAGCTTTGGTAAACTTTTCTTGTGGTTTGCAGAAAACGTTTTGAGAAAATTTAAAAACTATGACCTTGATTCTTCTTTCGGAACTTTCGATCACTCTTTTTCATAAATCTAAGTAGCTCAATTTCGGTGATAGTGATTTTAATATTCGGTTTCAGAATTAAAATTGTTTGGGGATAATTACCAAAGACTTTTTCTTAACGTATTTCAAAACCAAGAAGTCTAAGGATGCCAAATCGCAAGATCTTTGGATGTCTCCAAAGCGCAAAATTATGCGAATAAAATACATTTTACCCGAGCATAACTCAAATGTCTCGCAACTTGTATGGCACGTAGCAACATCTTGTTGAAAGTTAAGTCGTAAACTCCATCTTCGACTAAACAGCTGTTTCTTCGTCGATTTTGAATAAGTATGGCCTATGATGGCTTTGGCACACAATCTACATTAACACTCACACTTTGCGAGTACATTGACATCTCCTGAATTACTTGTGGGTATTTGGATCCTTCTTTACGCAAATTTTGTTTATTAACGCTACTTCAAATGTAGAAATGATTTTCGTTAGAAAATACATTTTTGTCGTTTGCAACACTCTTCATTGCATAGATATATCTTATCGAATAACCAAGGTGAAGTCATTTTTATACCTTCGCATCTTGAACTGATCCAATTCATTACAATTTTTTGAGTACGTTGTGCTAAATGCCGCGGTTCAGTGAAATAACGCCCAATGAAATAACGCCCAAATAAAAAATGAAATAACGCCCAAAAAATTTCCATACAAATTTGGGCGTTATTTCATAATGAAAATTTTGGGCTTTATATAATTTTATTTGGGCGTTATTTCATTTTTGATTTTGGGCGTTATTTCATTGCACTGATCCATTTCATTACAATTTTTTGATTACGTTGTGCTAAATGCCGCGGTTCAGTGAAATAACGCCCAAATAAAAAATGAAATAACGCCCAAATATTTTTCATACGAACTTCGGGCGTTATTTCATTATGAAATAAGACCCAAAATATTTTATATGATTTTCTTTGAAAATATTTTGGGCGTTATTTCATTTTCGATTTGAGCGTTATTTCATTTATTTTGGGCTTTATTTTATTTTTTATTTTGGGCGTTATTTCATTTTTTAAAGCCCAAAATATTTTGGGCGTTATTTCATTGGGCGTAATTTCACTGAACCAAATGCCGCAGGTGGCTCATGATTTCGAGGATAATTTTTTCGAATCGGGCGTCGAAAATTAATTCCACTTTTCGCTGCATATAAAAGTGCAAGAGATAATGCTAGGCAGACTGGCGCTATTCCGTATTTTCCGTGATTTTATGAGGAGATTGAAGAAATATTTGGCAGCAAGCCTTTAATTGCGAACTCCCACACGCTGTACCTAGGAAGAGGACCCATTTCCAGTCTAATCGATTATCATGTGGACACTGACTTGGAAGAAGAGTACCTCATTGAGTCAATTGATGCACCGGAGTTACCAGAACTCGAATCTGATGTGTCTTCTTCATCCGAAGCTGCTCAAAGCGTTTGATATAAAAACATTTTTAAATTTGTGTTTATAAATAATAATGTTAAATATTTGACAGCAATGCTACCAAGTTTGACGGAAAATATCAAACGAATTATTAAGCGCCGATAAACGTTTTTTGAACAAGCTTATATAGCGATGCCAAAAAACGCACCTACTGACAGTAGCGTAGCAAGGGTGGGGCGGGGGGGGCGGTCCGCCCCGGGTACACACCAAAATGGGGTGTAAAATTTGGCAAAAGAACTTTTTACCACATAATTTTTGATTTTTTTACTAAAAAGAACACACCTCAGTGACTTCGGTTTTATATTTGAATATCAAGAGGGTGCAAAAGTGAATGAAAATATTTTTTACCATCACCAGGACTTGGTTTTTATTGAAACAAACTTTAACTTTATATTAAATTTTGTTCAATATTAACGCTCACACTTAAACCCAAGTCAATTCCATATGTACTTTTCGTTAGTTAGGGGTGCAATTAACAAACAAATTATATTTAAATTTTCATAATATTAAGATGGAGTACAAAAGTAAAAATTTAAAAACATTTTTTTATATTCCATTAAGTTTTATAAAAAAGCACTTTTTTACATCTTATATTCTGGTTAAGAAGTGTTCAAACTTGCTAGCATAGTAGACATTTCTAAAACCATTAAGTTTCGAAAACCTGCATGATTTTCAGAGTATGATGAATGGAGGCGTCAGTTGTTTTGTAAGCAATACATTTCTCCAGAACTTTTCAGAAAAACATGTTCATGTCATAAATGTCAAAAATAAAAATATACTTTATGATTTTGTGATTACTAAGTTCTGAGACTATATATCATGAAACAAACCTCATTTACAGCTTTTAACCTGCTAGAACATAATTTTGAATAGTAATATGTTTTGGGTGCACTGTTACATAAAACTGCTAGTTTAAAAATCATTAATAAACTTTTTACTTGCTTAAAAATTTCTAAAAAATTAAATTGATTTAAATTCATTACATTTTTTATTTAAATTAAATAAATGGCGTTCTATGACAATTTATTGCGTTCTGACTTTTTTTTTATTTTATTTTGCAGATGTCTATTAAATACTTTAAGATGGTTTTCTGAATCCTTTATTTTACTAAAATAATTATTATTACGTTCGAACCATCCAACAAAAACTTTAAAAAATACAGTTTTAAGAGAAGATAAGATGCACAGTTCCTTAAAAATTATTCTAATTATTAAAATTAAATTTTGTTCTCAATCACCGAATATGAAGAATCAACAGATTTCTTGGAACTGCCAGCTTTTCTTGAGCCATTCATGCCTCTTAACCTTGTTCAACCTGGGCAAGTTTGCTTTGGGAATTATGTAGATAATGAGAATGAAAAAAAATTCTGATATCAATTTGGTATCACTGTAATATTGTAATATATAAAGCAGTCAAATGTTACAGACCTCAATCTTGTCTATAAAAGTCCAAGCGGAGATTAATATAGATACACTGAGAAAAAAACTTACCTTAAAATAAAACAAAAAAATACTAAAATAAAAATTTAAGGCCTTTGCGTGTCTACAAAACAATATTTAAAACAAGTGTGTTTAATTTTCACCTACCTATAAACTCCTTCCTTTTTTTTTTCTCTTATTATGTTTTTGAAAAAACAAACAAAAATTTGAATTCAATGACAATTTTTGAATTGGTTTGACAAATATCGAACACATGATAAAATAAAAACTAATTAATATTATAAATATTAAAATATTTCAAATGCAAACTTCATAGAATGGAGTTAACATTTGGTATTCGGAAGGTCCCGGGGGTAGCTGGATGTGAATCTGGTGCTAAAACTCGGAAAAGTTAAAAAATGGCATCGAAATATGCTTTAAATCATGTGTTTTGAATTTTAAAATTTTCGTTTGAATTCTGTTTAATTTTAATGAATTTGTTTCAAGCTCTATTTCAAAAACAAATTCGTTAGAAATGAACACAAATTCATTTAAAAATTCATTTTAACACATTTTCCCTCAGTGTACTATTTTTTTTTTGAAAATGCTATAAAATGATGTCTCCGAAATGTTCAATTGTTGAGAACGACGGTGAATTGATGTTGATGCCGCTTCACGCACACTTTCTGCCACAGCAGCAATATTCTCGGGTGTAGGCACTATTTTTGGCTTATCACGCTTGGGTTTATCGAAGAGGATGCCAGTTTCTTTCACTTTTTTCACAAGATAACGAACATACGGAGCTGACGGTGCTTCTGTTCTTCCAAAATCCGTAAGATTTCGAACACATTCTGCAACATTACCATGATTTCCAAAGTAATGTCGCAATACTTCCCAGCGTTGTTCAAGCGTATCCACAACCATATTCGTTCAGCGGAAGGATAAAACTAATTATCTGTCAAATCAGACATATGCTTAGTGTCATCATTCACGAAATAAGCATTAGTTGAAAAAAAAAACGTTAGATGGCGGACCCTTTATAAAGAAATTGATAAAAATTATGAAAACTTTTTATAAATGAATTTATTATTTTATATTAATTTTTCATTTAAATTTTATGTAGAAAATGGGGGTTGATTTCAAAAAAATATTTATATTAATAGTTATTCAGGGTCACTATCGAAAATTTGTCAACGGTTTGCTTCTAGGTTCTATTTTTTCTTCAATTATGCAAAATTTTTCGTAAATTTTTAAAAGTTTTCTATATTAAACTAACTTAAGTTTTTATATTATGATATTGTGTGGGTTACTGATAGTAAATTTTTCTCTTACAACTTATAAGCCCGGTAAACAAAATTATTGGGACAATTATATCTTACTTCTTTTATCAAATATTCATGCATAGCATAGTTTTGTTTATTTTTTTAATCTCTTCTTAAATATGTCATTTTGGTTGAGGTTGATTCGAAAATATGTAATAAGATTCATCGCCTTATTTTATAAAAAAAATCTTCTATAGGGGTGCACAATTTAGTTTCCGCCCCGGGTGCGACCAACCCTAGCTACGCCACTGCCTACTGATATGATAAAACGAACATCAAAAGTCCTGTAATTATATCTATATGCCCATAAAAGTCCTATCACCCTATTACGAGTAAGTAACAGATTTTTAAAATCTGATGTGGTTTTCACATCTGTGAACTCGTATGACAAGCAATATGGCGGCTTGTATGTGTTCGATAAAACGAGCGTTCAAATTACGGAATATGTTTGGCACACACAGGGTTACATTTAAGAACAATAGAAATGTACTCGTAAAAAGTATTTATTGCTTCGAAATAAAATTATTTTTGCGTGGGGAAAATTAAGAAAAAATTCTTCCCAAGTACTTAAAACCAGCATAATTTTCTCGAAATAACTTCTATACTGTATCAAAACAAAGTTATCACATATACCATATGCAACTTACATAGAGTACTATCATATAGGAAAGAAAAAGTACCAAACATTTCTCACATCGTTCCTAAATCATCAAAATGTACTCTTCATAGTACTAGACTAATGTTTCAATACAACCCTGGTTACGCAAAGGCTATAGAGAATTAGGGTATTCACAAGTTTAAAATTGCTGACGTTTCCTTCCATACAAAAACGTGCTAAAATATTACAACACTGAAACCTATGTTTATTGTGGTGTCGTATTTTTTATTTACTTGAGCCAGCCATTATTACGTCCAATATTTGGTTTTAGCATAGCTTTTAGATTTTATTTATATATATCGCTTTCTTTTGGCATTGTGATGACAAAAATTTATTTTTGCTTATTTCGCATCAGCTGATTGAAAGTTGAAATAACACACTGAACTTAAAAAGGGGTTGATCATATCAATCATATTTTTTCATGTTAAAAATTTAAGACATATGACTTTAAGAAACCGTGGTGGTGACCGTGGCATGCAGGTTAAGTGTGTGGCTTAGCATGCTCGGAGCCCGGGTTCGATCCCCAGCCGTGGCGAAAAGTTTATTCAATAAAAAATTTTTCTGATCGGTCACCACCTCTCTGCAGACAATGGCAAACCTCAGAGAGTAAATAATGCCATGTAAAGCTTCTTGAGAACATGAGCCGTTCGGAGTCGGCATAAAACATGTAGGTCCAGTTCTCGGTCGATTGTGTGCAAAAATTTAATAACACACACAAAACAATCGATCCTAAGAAGCTCAGTCAAAGTCCTTTCAAGGGCTGAAATGGCCAATTTGTTTTGTTTTTGACTTTAAGAAACCTTGTGAATACCCTAAATGTTTTTTTTTTGCTTTGTTGGAAAATCAAAAATTTTTGTCAACAAGCCAACTGGTGTGCCAAACTGGCGAACTAGCTTCTTAACTATCGAACCTGTGTGATAATGGCCGTCGTGTGGCACACAAGAACGCAGATTTGAAGCTTCCATAAATATTTCTTGATTTTGTAATAGATTTTCGATTTTAACCCTACTAAAACCTATGATGCATATTTGTTCGTATAAGTATCAATACGATTAGTGCATAATTGTAAGTAGTTTAGCAATTTTATAAGCTTTGAGTGCACTGCGTAAGGGATATATTAAGTTTGTCACGGCGATTTATCAGGTATTTATTCGATTTAAGTGGCTAAAAATTTTTGATTGGATGAACAGTTTCCAACCATGTATATTTTTCGATTTTTAATATCCTGAACCCTGTTCGACCACTGAGTAATTTTGACTCAACTCAACTATTTTTTTTTAAGGTGAAAATTCAAATCGTCTTGTTAAAATAATATACATTATTGATGTCTGTTTACTAATTGTTTTTATCGTAAGCCCTTTGGGATCAATATGACTACCTTAGCTCAAGTATTTCAGAAGAAAATAAAATATACGACTTGACAAAATAATTTTTTTCTGGGAAATAATCCCAAGTGCTTTGAAAATAGATTTCATATAAGATTTGAAAATTTGAATAAGAAGATAGACAACCAGTAAGAATTGCTTATTCAAAATATATAATAAGTTCAAAAAATGTTCATAAAAAGATATCTAATCAAATTTCTAAACTTATTGCTTTACTTCTATTGTGGAAATTATTATGATCAGTAAATTTTCAATACATATTATGACTAACAAATAATATTAATTGAAGATTCGGCAAAAAATTATTTAATTTTGTCACATAACCAAAAATAGCTGCACAAAATAGAATTGGGCTAATTAACGTTATTTGTTCGAATGATTGATCAATAATGCAAATTTCGTTACAAAAGTCAATACGAATGTTTGACCCGCATTAACTGACAAATTGTACCTTATCTTTATAAAAAGTACAATAAGATAAGTACAAAAGTGGAAACAAAATGCAGGTTCCATACCTCAAAGCTCAACTTGTTAGAACTACTATAAAAAGGGAATTGTTTAAGAACCTATTCAGTGATCTCTAGAACACCGAAACATGTATACATGTATTCACTGAGACTGCAAAAAATTTGAACCTTAAAATTTCTTGCTATAACATTCTGTAAAACTTTACGAGTGCATTATGAGTGTAGTAATGCAGCTAAAATTCTTACCAACGTTTTGCTTTTTGCTGCTATCGTCTGTACTTTATGTGAGCTGCAAAAAAGATGATAGCCCAGGATTCTTTTTGAAATTAGCCAAAAATGTGCCTCGTATTGGACGTAGATCGGACAAGGATTTCGAGAGTTACTTTTTCAAGAACTCAAAAATAATACCACGCATGGGACGTGCCACTGAAAACGTAAGTTTGAACATTAAAAAATAGCACATAATTTTATTTTTCTTATTATGATTTATGCAATAGTCCTTGGCCAGCAATCAACTCGTTTCTTGGCTAAACGAGTTGCCGCAGCCAAGTAAACGCAAGCTGATGCATCCAGCTGCAGCTCATGCCGCAGCCGAACGTGAATACAGCGTCGTACAGCCAGTCAACACAAATACATTGATGGAACTTATAGAAAAGGATGCTATACAGAGTGACAATGTCAAGTTTGTCCATTGGAAGGATTTTGATCGTGCTCTACAGCTGGACGTGGATTTGTATGATAAAGTTATTTCTTTGGGTCGCAAACCTGATCTTAGCTTGCGTCATGATCTGGGTTTCTCCAGTTATGCGCCACTTTTTGCAAATTCACTGGATGGTACTACAGATGTTAAATTCTACAATAGAGCCGACAATGAAATGTATCCGTATCAATATGATCGCGATTTATTGCATTATGATGCTTTAGATAAATAATTGATAGTGGAAATGGGTTAACCATAACAAATTATGTTAGATTAAGGTACTATTTTAAAGAGGTTCATCTAGTCGGTTTTATTTTTGAAAATACAAATTTAATAAATATTGATGTGTAATTGCAGGAAAAAAAGTGTTTTTTATTAAAAAGCTTTTGCAAAATTCTTAAGCGTTTGAAGACGTACAGAAGACTAAAGTAAAGAAAAAAAAAATGGTGATAAGTAATCAATTTGGATGTTGGATTTTAATTTGGTTGTTTTCTCACTTTCGATTGTTCGTAAATTTTTATTTCAATTCCGATGATAAAATGAAGCATATGGATTTCATTTCCGAGGGCAGCAAATTCCATATTGAAAGCATTAGCGCGAAAAGAGCGAAGAGGCATTTTCATCAATTGATATTACCGGATGTCAAACAAAGTGGTGTATGAGTTTTAGAACAGAGTGAATGACAATATCTCTTCTAGACATCGAAAATGCAATGTGTGCAAATCGATATCAATTTGAGAAGTAAGGTGGATAAAGCATGGAAAGAAGCTGCAAGTTTTGAAAGAGTATAGGAAGAAATGCAGTTTGTTTCTTAAAGATTAGATTCGGAAATTAATTTTTGATCAATACTTTTGATCACCCCTGGGATACACTAATTTCTCGGGAGAAAGATGATAATCTTAAAAAACGTACGGTTTCATATGAGTATTCTTTAGAAATAAATGGGGAAAGAGATTTTGTATATGAAGGGTGACTTTGTAGTTTTTTTGGATAAAAACAAAAATTTATATCCAAGATTTTGAATGGGAGGTAAACACAATATTAAACCGATTTTAACGAAACTTGGTAAGAAAGCTTAAAAATTAGATTAATAGATGAGATACGTGGTGACCGTGGCATGCAGGTTAAGTGTGTGGCTTAGCATGCTCGGAGCCCGGGTTCGATCCCCAGCCGTGGCGAAAAGTTTTTTCAATAAAAAATTTTTCTGATCGGTCACCACCTCTCTGCAGACAATGGCAAACCTCAGAGAGTAAATAATGCCATGTAAAGCTTCTTGAGAACATGAGCCGTTCGGAGTCGGCATAAAGCATGTAGGTTCAGTTCTCGGTCAATTGTATGAAAACATTTAATAACACACACAACACAATTGATCATAAGAAGCTCGGTCAAAGTCCTTTCAAGGGCTAAAATGACCAATTTGTTTTGTTGTTGTTGTAGATGAGATACTGAAAATGGTCAAAATCAGTCAGACCCTAGGAGTGCTACTCTTGGACATCTCTTAAGTTTTAATATGATTTTGTAAGGGAAGGCATACAAAATAGAGGGCCAATCTAAACAAAACTCGGTCAAAAGGCTAGACAAATAGAGTAATAGATGTGCATTAGAAATCCTTGAAATCGTTTAGACCCTAGGAGCAAAAACATAGAGAAGAAGACCTCCAAAAACTCAATTTCGACCATTTTCGCGAGCTATTGTTGTTATATTGTAAATGTTGAAGCTATTTTTAGCAATGGCGAAAAATGGCAACAGAGTAGCAAAGCAATAATTTTTCTAATATCTGCAAAAATTTCATTTTTCATCATTCAGCCAATTTCACATGAAACGATCGTGGCGGCCTGGGTTCGAATCCCACGGCTGGCACATATTTTTTTTATTAATTTTTTTATTGTTTTTTATTATTTTTCATCAATTTTTATCATTGTTTTTCTTTCTTTTGATAAATGATTTTATTAATTTTTTTTACCAATTTTTACGAACAAAGAGTTTAAAAGCTATTGGATGAACAAAAAATTTTATTTAATTTTGTATAAAAAATTTTTAGAAAAATAATAAAATCATTTATAAAAAGAAAAACAATAATAAAAATTGATGAAAAATAATAAAAAACAATAAAAAACTTAATAAAAAAAATATGTGCCAGCCGTGGGATTCGAACCCAGGCTGCCACGATCGTTTCATGTGAAATTGGCTGAGAGACGAAAAATGTAATTTTTCAGAAAATAGCAAAATAATTGCTTTGCTGCATTGTTGCCATTTTTCGCCTTTTCTAAAAATAGCATCAACATTTACAACAATTACGCCCATGTAAAACTCTGCCCGGTTGCCAATATTTACATTCGCTAAAATTTGCCTCAACATTTGCAACAAATGGTCCCAATAGGCAATTAAGCCAGCGCTCTTCAAACGAAGGCCTGCATTGACTGCTACTTTTGAAGATCAAACACATCCTTTCCTCGCTGTTCTTATGAGCCCTTCTTGAAGGCCTTCTTTTTCTGCACAAAAGGCAGCACAACAAACTTTTTTCCCTACAGAGACTAACTTTTCATATACTTCAGGGCAACTTTTTGGTTTAATGTCAAAATATAAATCATTTTAAAATAATTATATAATAATGGCCCTTCTTACTGCTGTATCAAAGTTTATAGATTGAAATTAATCTGACATAAAAAAACATAGGAGAGAAGATAAAACATAGAATTTTTAAAAAAAACATAAAGGTTTAAAAAAAAATATTTTTTCAATACTTTTTGTTTACCCCTTCTTTTAGCAATTCTTAAGAAGTGCTTCTATCAGGCCTCTTTTGAGCTATCGGAGCGGAAGGCCTGCGAAATTTTCCCATTTCATATAAAAAAGAAAGTAAACTTGGATATGAGTGTGGAAGCACTTCGAAATCCATATGAAGGCCTGCTAGTGGCGCTTCGAAGTGCTGCCGTTGCCGACTGGGGTAAAGCAAAACCAATACATGCAACAACAAAACAGTTGTCATTTTGTTGTTTTCTTCACACACATGTTGACAACCTTGTGTCCTAGAGGAATATGTTTCCATTCTGGCTGCCACAGTGCAACATGCTTACGATTTGGCTATCGAAGCAACATGTTTCACTTCAAGTGGCTTCATCACCTTCGCTCGCGAAAATGGTCGAAATTGAGTTTTTGGAGGTCTTCTTCTCTCTATGTTTTTGTTTTTGTTTTTGACATTAACATTTAAAGCGACATTCCTAACACAGCGGGTGATAGTAGAACTATCAGCTGTTAGGCAGAGGAGCAGCTAACTATAGCAAATGCACAAACCTTTACATATTCAAGGCCAACACCGAACACCTTACTAAAATATGTTGGTTGTGAACTTCACTAAATGTATTTCTAGACGCACTGTATTATCAATAATTTCGATAAAGAAGGTACGTGAAATGTATCATAGAAATAATAAATAAGTAAGCAAACTATCATGCGACAAATTTGATGCAATCGAGGTTTATCATCAACGAAGAGTTTTGAGGGTGAAGAAAAGAGTTTTAAGGATAACATATTTATGGCTTACATCTGAAATGGTCAGGGTATATTCACTTTATGTTGTCCTAATGTACAGAAGGAGACATATACTGTATGGAAGATGGATATAGGTAGGTAGATGGAATGTCAAGGTCTATTTCCATGACCGTGGAAATAGAATGAGCCTAAAATTAAACTTTCTATAAATTTTAAAACCAATAATGTGAAAATTATCCTTTATACTGTCAGTTCACCAGTTTTAGCCTAGTTTTTGGTGTTTTTCGAAAATTTGTCACAATTTTTATATTTTTAAAAAGCAATTGTGTTTAGTTTCTAACGTATTTTTTATATTATTTTTTTTTTAATTTGGATAAACCAAAGAATACATTCGTGTACAATGTTACGATTTTTACCCTAAAGAAGAGCGCAGCGTGCAGCATTTGAACTTCGGCATTACCACTGTAACAAGTGCAAATCTCAAGAGCCTGCTGTTTGCCATTCGTAACAAGCTGCTGTTGCGCAGCAAAAATGCTTCTTTTTTAGAAATATGGGTGTTGTTAAGAGATTACAGTGTTGCTGCAGGTGAGTTGAGCAAATGTTATCCTTGACACGACCTCTTAACAAAACATGCTAAAACTGCACATGTATTTTGAGCATTTGTCAATCAATATTAACACCAAGACGAGATATTATAAGCAGGCTTTTTGTTGGTAGAACTGTTTTTGTTGCGGTTGGTGTTGTTGTTGTTGTTAGTAAGTATGGCGGCCGAAATTTTCAATTAATCATTGTGACTTGTGCTATTTGTACTTTGGTGCTTGCATTATTATGCAGGTGTCGTTGCTGAGGTGTTGAAGTGCAGAGACTGGCGTCATGCGGATTATATTATATTTTTGAAATAATAAATTTATTTAAAAGTCAGAAAAAGCAAGAAAAATTAAATTAAATGCTTAAAAATGGTTCTTCAAATATATAAATAACGAAATGAGCTTATTTTTAAGGCAGTGACATAAAAATGAAGATTTCTAAGCAGCATAAAACAAAAGACTTAAGACACAAACTTGTTTGAATTTTGTTTATATTAAAATCAGGCATTATGTACAAATTTCTATATACATAAGTGCCAATATATATTAACTTATGAAAACTAGTTAAAAGGAAATATCTTGACAAGAAAATATGAAACGCAAAACAAAAGACTTAAGACACGAACTGGTTTCAAAGCAAAAGCTTCATTTATGCTGCGCTTATTACAAAAACCTTCACTCTAACTGCACTTTTTATCACTTTCAATAGTTTTTTTTTTGCTTTTCGAAGTTTTTTTGCACATTTTAAATATAATATAAATTTAAACTAATTGCCAGATGCTTGGCATTTCTGCGCTTAACACTCATTTAAAGAACCATCATTAAAATATCATCTTCACTTGCATATTGCATAAAATTGATGGGAAGAGGGAAGAAGTAAAAAACTATTGCAATGACAGCGCATTTTAAACTACCAACATGTGCTGCAGCTAACAAATCGTTTAAGCCAACAACTTGTTGTTATGGCTATTTAACACATTGTTTTTACTAAACTATGTGAGTTGGTATAAAATATAATTATTAAGTAGTAGTTTTTATGTTTTGTCTGTGGTCTGCTCAAACGACTCATTAGCAAACTTTGCCAAGTATGTAAATTTCTATTATATTTCTACCAACTCATTGCTTGTTCATTTATCATCACTTGGCTGAGTGAATGGTTTGTTTTTTTTTTGTATGATTTTTATTTTCCTTATCAATTAATTTTTAACAGTTTAAAATGATTTTCTTTGTATTGGAATGCAGCGTGCAGTTCACATGAGTAATTAGCTAATATATTAAATGAGAAATTTAAGGCATTTTTAAATGCAGTGATGATTTCTTGTAACAAGCTCTACAAATATTTGAATGTAATTTATTTTTTTATATAAAAAAGGCTGAGTTTATCAGCATCTTTAAACACGTGCTAAAGGACTTAAAGTTCCTTCACGTTAAAACAGCAGGTTTCAAAGCCGCACACGTTGGTGCTGTTTTGACTTGCTTCAGGCGTTAATTTCTTGAAAATTTCAATTGATTTCTTAAAGTACACGATGATAAATTATTTTACAATGACTTTGCGGAAATTCCAAAAAACTTGAAAGGAAAAAAAAATACACATACTCACTGCAGTCTTACTCAGCTGCAACTAATGATGACTAAATCATCGACTGCATTTTTGAACGTTTATTTTTATTAATTGAATTGTTTGAAAATCAATAAAATTAAAAAAAAATGCGTCTATGTTTCTTTTTAATTTTTTAACAAGCTAAAAATACGCAGACAACAAATTATCAAATATGTCCACATACATATTAAAACATATTATGAGCAACGGCAGCTCAACATTTTAAGACAACATAAATTATTAATTAATTTAAAACAAATAATAATATATGTTAATTTTAGCAGAAAACATGTTTTTAATCTAGCTAATTAAAAACACCTATTTTTTTTAACTCTAAAGCTACTGTTTGAATCTGCACGCCAAGCTAAACAAATACATATAAATCACAGCATGAGCTGCTACACTACACACACACACAAACATAACATATACAGCTGCAATAACAAGAAAAATCACAACAATAATAATAATAGTAATAATAAGAACAACAACAGCACTGCAATTGTGACTGTCAGTAAGAATAATCATTAGAAATTCAGTTTAAAAGAGTTTTGCTTATAATTTTTAATTGCATTTTAAGAAATCTGAACTTATGAGCGCTGCTTCTAAGCTCACATCTTGCGCTTACTAGAGTTTGTGTGTGCTTGTGTGTGTCTGCTTAGGCAGGTGTGCTTGGTTATGTTTATTAGTTTTCTGTAAACATTGCTTTAGAATTTAGTTACTTCGTTCAGACACTAGCTTAGCGTGAGCTTAAATTATGCTTTGTACATGCAGCTTATTTTAAAATATTTTAATTCAATTTATGTTTGAACTTTGACTTTACAATTAGTTAGGCAAACATTTCGATTTGGAGCATAAATATTTATAAATGCAATTTTTATTTATGTATTTATAACTTGTACGAGCACGTTAACTAACGCAGTTTTTCTTTTTTTATTGTGTGTTAATTTTAATTTCCAAGTAATATTTAAGACTCGAATGAAATGCTAACAATGCAGATTTACTTGCAAAACAAAAGACTTAAGCAACAAACGCGTTTGCACTGTAGTCTGTGAATTGCTGTAAGTTGCCGTCTTAAGTCTTTTGCTTAAGCACAGGAGGTGCATGTGTGTAACATTCAGTAACAAAGTTAATTTTTCGTACAGTTTTTTAATATAGTTTTGTATATTGGAAATTGTCGGTAATTATTTCAAAATACTTGTTATTGTTTTTTTTTTTTTAATTACCAAAAATAAATTGGTACATATGGGCATTTCCATGGTGTCGAACGTGACTGTTGTACACATTTCAAGTGAAAAAAATGTCATAATAAAACAAATTTAAAAAAAAAACAAAAGGCGAGCCTTATAGCTCTCAATTAGCCCTTTAATAATTGGTATTGTCAATTGTTGGATCATTTTTAGTTCTCAAGATATTAGAAAAAAACCAAAGTGGTCGCACGTGACCAAAAATTTAAGTGGTTTTCGTGGCAAAAAATTCAAACGCGGATTTCAGCGAAATGGGAAGAAATGTTTTTATGTAATTTTTTTTTAAGTGTTGTGCATTGATGTTCCTTAAAAATGGCTGGCATTGTAGACATAAAGGATTTATATTTTTTTTTATTCATTAAAGATATGGTCGCACGTGACATTTCACACGTGACACTTTTTTCGAACACCATAGTTGTCTTTTTTTCTGCTCTGTAATGAAATACAAATAAAGAAACTATGCATAAGTCAACAAAAATATTTATTGAAACATAATAATAAAAAACTTAAAAAACTTTGGAGTATGGTTTTGTGTAAGTACAATAAACATCTACACTGTACAACAAAACTGAAGCTTTTGCAAATCCCAAGAAGTTTCACAACGGTTTCCTAAGATTTTGGGTTCGCTGAATCCGAATCTGAAGTCAGAATTTTCGGGTCACCCTAGGTTTTCGAGCTACAGAGGAGGCAAAACCCTAACCTCCTACTGTTAATCCGAATATTTCGCAATAAGATATGAATAAATGTAAAATGTATTTAAATTACTTAAATTTGAATGTTTCCTTATGTGAATAAAACATCAAACATTGTTATCAAGAACTTTTAATTTTTTCGTCTCGGTTGACTTTTTGGTGGAAATGCACATATACATATTTGAAGTAATAAAATATTTTTTTTTCAAAATAGTTTCGTTTATAAAGTGGTGACCGTGGCGTGTAGATTAAGTGTCTGGCTTAGCATGCTCGGAGCCTGGGTTCGATCCCCAGCCGCGGCGAAAAGTTTTTTTCAATAAAAAATTTTTCTGATCGGTCACCACCTCTCTGCAGACAATGGCAAACCTCAGAGAGTAAATAATGCCATGTAAAGCTTCTTGAGAACATGAACTTTAGCCGTTTGGAGTCGGCATAAAACATGTAGGTGCAGTTCTGGGTCAATTGTGTGCAAACATTTAATAACACACACAACACAATTGATCATAAGAAGCTCGGTCAAAGTCCTTTCAAGGGCTGAAATGGCCAATTTGAATTTTTTTTTTTTTGTTAGTTTTGGTATAAAAAACATACATACCAAATTTGATCTCTCTAAGACAAACAAAATCTTATGTATTGAGTTTTAAACTTTTTGGGTTGTATGGAAGGGAGGCGTGTCCGTGGGTGGATGACGTCCATTTGTCAAAACCATCTTTGTTTTGTTTCAAAAAACATACGTACCAAATTTTATCTCTGTAGGTAAAACAGAAGCTTATTAAGTGTTTTTTAAATTTTTTTGGTTGTATGGGAGGTGGGCGGAGAGTGTCCGTGAGCGGATGAGACCCATTTTTCGAACACACCTTTGTGTTGATACAAAACACATATATACCAAATTTAATTATTGTAGTTTAGTTATGAGCTTATTTATGCAGTTTTCAATTTTTGCGTTGTATGGGAGGTAGGCGTTTTCGTGGGCGGAATACAAAAATATTCAATAATGAAGATTCTTGAGCCCATGTGACTATGTGTACCGAGTTTCATTCAATTATCTCAACTCCTTCTTCTTATCCTGTGCTTAAGGACAACACACAGATGGATGGACGGACGGACGGACATGGATAGCTCGACTCACGAGGTGACGCTGATCAAGAATATATGTACTTTTCTATACCGGACTCACTTATTTCTATGCGTTACAAACGTTTGCACAAAGTTAATATACCCTGACCTTTCAGGTTGGGGTGTATCGTCGTTTTTGTGTGTCCTTTTTAGGTGCCTACATTGTAATAATCTATAGATAATCTATCTTATAAGCTTCCCAGTCGGCAATGGCAGCACTTCGAAGCGCCACTAGCAGGCCTTCATATGGATTTCGAAGTGCTTCCACACTCATATCCAAGTATACTTTCTTTTTTATATGAAATGGGAAAATTTTGCAGGCCTTCCGCTCCGATAGCTCAAAAGAGGCCTGATAGAAGCACTTCTTAAGAATGGCTAAAAGAAGGGGTAAACAAAAAGTATTGAAAAAATATTTTTTTTTTTAAACTTTTATCTTTTTTTTATAAATTCTATGTTTTATCTTCTCTCCTATGTTTTTTTTATGTCAGATTAATTTCAATCTATAAATTTTGATACAGCAGTAAGAAGAGCCATTACTATATAATTATTTTAAACTGATATATACTTTGACATTAAACAAAAAAGTTGCCCTGAAGTATATGAAAAGTTAGTCTTTGTAGGGAAAAAAGTTTGTTGTGCTGCCTTTTGTGCAGAAAAAGAAGACTTTCAAGAAGGGCTCATAAGAACAGCGAGGAAAGGATGTGTTTGATCTTCAAAAGTAGCAGTCAATGCAGGCCTTCGTTTGAAGAGCGCTGGCTTAATTGCCTATTGGGTTATTTCTTAAATCAAAAATAAAAATAATTTTTTAATATGTGGACATTTTCGCAGAAAAATCTACTGTGACCAAAAAATTAATATATATTAAATATATTTAACCAACATTTTTTTTTTTAAATTTTATTATTAAAGAGAAATATTCAAAATGAATTTTATTAAAAGTTCAAATTTTTCCCATGTTTCGATGCCAAGATCAATTGGGCTATCAAGTTAAAGTTAAAGTTTTGGTCAGTTTTTTTTATTTCTATGAGCATTTTCTCTTTACAATTTCCATTTCTAAGAGTAATTGTGCAATTGCACTCTTATGCATAACTTTTGCTACAACAACAACTAACCCCAAAATAAATGGAAAAGAGCAAACAAATATCAATTAACGGTAAAATTTTGATTTGCTTTTATTGATATTCTGAGGTAACGTCACGCCAGACAAAAAAGGATTTAGTGCTATTTTTTTTTACGCTGACGTTCAAAAGTGCGTGAAATTTTGCATTTTAATAAATTTAAATAAAGTTAAGTAAATTTTATAAAAAAAATCGCTAAGAAGAAAAACCGTTAATTTTATATTAAATTTGAAAAGTGAGTAACGTCACGCCACATTGTTCGAAATTTACCTGATTTCGTTACTGAACTTGATTGCAGGTATTTAAGTGGATTTTTTTTCCATAGCTAAACTTTATGTTTTATTCACGTCAAATATTCTTTCAAACAGATTTTAACTTCAAATGTTCCGATGGAAATTTAAGTAACGTAACGCCAGATGACTAAGCCTAATAAAAAAAAACCGAGAAAAGATTTTTTAATTTGATAACTAGCACAATCCTATTATATAAAAGACAAGCGTCCTGCTCCGTGCTCTATATCGCTCAAACTGTTCATGGTTGTTGTTTTTGCTATGCTTCTTACTACATGTTCAGCCTGAAAAAGAACCTGTTTCGCTCATACAACCAAATATCGCTTTAACTGTGAACTGTCAGCCTAAAAGTATGCACACAAAATTTATTTGATATTTATCGCTAAAGGCACATTAACGACGACAGGAACAAAACAGCATTTGAGGTGAATAAAAAATGTCATATCGTCCGCAATTAATTATTTTGAATACGACCCGTTGTATGACGGGCTTCTATACTAGTAAACTTATATTATTTTAAATTCTTCCAAATAAAGTTTTGTATAAAAAGTCTTGCCCAATTTGCAGAGTTTCTAATCTAATTCGAAAACCACTTCTGTTTTTTGTAACGTAACGCCAGTGACGTTATATCTTTTTACACCCTAAACCTGAAAGGTCAGGGTATATTAACTTTGTGCGAAAAGTATATAAATTATATAGAAAAGTATATATATTCTTGATCAGCGTCACCACCTGAGTCGAGCTATCCATGTCCGTCCGTCCGTCCGTTCGTCCGTTCGTCCGTCTGTCCGTCTGTGTGTTGTCCGTATACACAGGATAAGAAGAAGGAGTTGAGATAATTAGATGCAACTTGGTATACATCGTCATATGAACCCAAGGATCTGCACTATTGAATATTTTCGGAATCCGCCCAAGGACACGCCTACCTCCTATACAACCCAAAAATTGAAAAGGCAATTAATAAGCTCATAATTAACCTACAACAATAAAACGTGGTGTGTATGTGTTCTGTATTAACAAAAAAATGTCTTTGAAAAATGGATGTCATCCGATCACGGACACGCCCACCTCCCATACAACCCAAAAATTGAAAACGAAATAAATAAGCCCTTGTGTGACCTATAGAGATAAAATTTGGGAAGCATGTTTTTTATGACAAAACAAAGAATTTTTAAAAAAATGTACATCATTCGCTCACGGCCACGCCTACCTCCCATACAACCCCACAATTGAAATCGCAATAAATAATCTTCTGTTTAACCTACAGAGATAAAATTTGGCACTTGTATTTTTTATGACAAGACAAAGATGGTTTTGAAAAATTGACACCACCCGCCTTCGAACACGCCTACCTCCCATACAACGCAAAAATTGAAAACTGCATTAATAAGCTCATAATTAACCTACAACAATAAAATTTTGTGTGTATGTGTTTTGTATCAACATAACGATGTCTTCGAAAAATGGGTGTCATTTGCTCACTGACACGCCCACCTCCCATAAAACCCAAAACTTGAAAACGCAATATATAAGCCCATGTTTAACCAACAGAGATACAATTTTGCACTTATGTTTTTTATGACAAAATCAAGATGGTTTTGGAGTGTGGACGTCATACGCTCATGGACACGCCCAACTCCCATACAACCCAAAAATTGAAAACGCAATAAATAAGATTATTTTAGTTACAGAGAGATCAAATTAGACCAAATTTAAGGTGTGTTCAAAAATTGGGAGTAATCAGTCCATGAACACGCCCATCTCCCATAGCGAAAGCATAATAAAGGCATTAACTGTGAACTACAGGAATAAAACTTGGTATGTTTAAATTTTTCTTCAACATTTAAATGCATATAAAATATAGGTTTCATCCGCCCACGAATGCAAAAAAAATAATATTATTGAAAATGGGCGTGTTTCAATAATATTATTTATTTTTTTAAAGTAGGTTTAGGGTATTTCATAGTCGGCCTAGACCGACTTTAGACTTCTTTACTTGTTATTCTTAGAGTCAATTGTTATAATTTTTTTAACTTAATATAGTGTTACTTAATTGCTACGAAAATATTAAAAAAAAGTTTTTAAAACTTAGACGTCTTCATTTTTTTTTTGTAATTTTTTCGTGCAAAACGTACATAACGCCAGTTTTTAAATGTCCTTTTTCTTCAAAAACCAGACGTCAGATCGAGACGTTGAAGATGTTATTTTTTGTAATCGTGTCCGGCAGGTAGAGTTTTATGAAAATTTTGCTAAACACTTTCGACAGAAGGAGGGGCAAAACCCCAAAAAACGATAATTTAGAAAAATTTAAAAATTTAATTGATAATTTAAAAAAAGTTAAAATGGGAGCAGTTTTAAAAATCGTCCTTTTTCTGTGTTCGAGACACAACCCCGAGTAACACCGGGTAACATTCGCTTGTATGTAATGCAATTAAATTAAAGGTAATACTTCCAATCATATTTATATTACAAGAAAATATATTTTAATAACTAATCTTTTTAAAACCTTGCTTCAAGTTAAATCAAATTCTTTTAGTCTAATTATATTGTTTTGTTTTCTGTTGTGAAAAAATTTGTAGGTGTCATTCAACACAAACATACAAAATAGCTTCCATCTCCAGCCAAAGCCTAAAAATTTTTAATTTCTAACTGAATTTAGATTCGATGCATGAAAATAAAAAGATTCCAGTCCGTAGAGCCCAACAGATGCACAAAATATATTGATATCTTGTACAGATAAGGATAATAATTTAATCCAAACTAGAGAGGCATGAAAAATTTATTGTATTTTCATGGCATAATTTACGAAACATTTTCAGAATAGCCTCTATTGAGCTGGTATAAGATACAAAAAACGCCCATTACAAAACCAAAGGACTGTGAAATCCGCTTAAAATTATGAGAGTTTCATAACTAGGAAGAACAAGTGTGGCCACAGCAGGAATAAATAACCTTTTTTTCACATCATAAAAATAAGATAAAAAAAAAAAATTAAAACAAAACTCTAGCTAGACACACAAGAATGGCGGCGGGAAATATTTTTTCGTTTTAAAACAATAGAGCAACAAAGCCAGCGAGGACGTACGTTAACTGCGCAGGAGGTGGACAGTTTTATGGTCTGTTGTATAATTTTGCCTAAGTTACGATGACGATGAGCTAACATTGCATTGTGGCAAAAACAAATGAGCTGCGGTTTGGCTAACCACAAGGATACGAAAATATGTACAACAGATAGGAAATTGAAGATGAGCAGAGGGTCAGAGTGTGTGGTATAATGGTAGGTCCTTTTTTGGCGGCAACACTTTTTCTTCTATTGTGTGTCTGGTTTTTATGTGTTTTCAATTTTCAAATTTTTATTGTTTAGTTTTTGTTCTTTTGTTGTTATTGTGTGCGTCTTTTATGAGCTGTTAACAGTTGCACTGTTAAGATTTTTTAATTAAAATTTATGACCACAAATATTTGGAAAATTAAAACATTGCTAGAACAAGTCAAAAGCCTTTGTTGTGAAGTGCAGAGAAACGTTGTTGTTGTTTTATGACTTGCTTGAGTGCTATGATTAGATAATTTTTTTGTGCCATTTAGTGGCCATTGCCTGATACGCTTTGACGTGATCTTAAATTAGTTGACAACAATAACAACAATTGACATGCTTACTTTAAAGCACAAATCGGTTCGCTTTTCTCAAAGACACACACACAATATAAACCTCTGTCATATACTATCAGCTATTCAAAGTACTAGCTGCAGGTGACTTTTATGACGATGATGATGATCAACAATTGACTTGATCAATTTGCCGCCAGTAAGCAAAGCAGCACAATATCTTTTCAAGCATTCGACACAATTGCAATTTTTCAATTCATTACTCGATTAAATGAGGCACTGTTGGTGTTTTATTTTTACCCTTTCTTAACTTCATCTCTTGCGGCGCAACTCTTACGACCGCCCGCCTGCCCAAAACCATTCATTGATCATGCACAGTAGAAATAATTGCGTTGACGTTATTGACAGCCGCCATTGTTGTGCGCCATATTTTCTTTTCAAATGCCATACAGCACAAAAACAACAACTAAATGTTTTGTTGTATTGTTTTTGCATTGTATGGGGGATTTTTTTATTAAATTTTTTCTCTACAACTTTGCGCATTTATTTGAACTGTTATGACAAATTGTTTTGAAAAAAAAAAAAAAAATAGAAATGTAAAAAAAATCTAAACAAAATACAATCACAACTCAATTATTGTGTGGTATGTGGTACTTTTTTCTTTTATTTTGTTGTTTTTTTAATTTTTTTTTTTTAAATAACAATTGAAAACAATTTTGTTTCGAACAACACAAAAATTCTAATTATTTTAATAAATTGCATTCTCTACGCCAACTGATTCTGAATAAACATGGAAGTCGCTCGCTGCTGCATCAACGGTAGCAGTAGCAGCAGCAGCAACAAAAAGTCTGATATTTATCAAGGGATCAAGGTAAGTAGGTCAAATATCAGGTGCTGTAGAGCCGGTTACAATTGTTGTTGCTTATTCGTTGTACTCTAGCACATGCAAGTGTGTAAAAAGATTTTTGATATATCGATAATTTATTTGAAATTTAAACGATCGCATGTTAACAGTCTGATTGATTTGTAACAATTTCAGGATTTTGATGCGTTAATAAGCGATAACGCTGGTCTTTTAAAATCAACAATTTTGGCTACATTTTCTCGATAAATTCATTTGCAAAATATGGGCGATTTGGGGGCAATATGGCCATGGTTTCGGTTAATAAAACCCAGCTTGGCTGATTCCTTTTCGATATTTACGATATCATCTGCAAGGAGCTGGATACCTTTGTAGAATATAGTGCCATTGCGATGTAGTCCGGCCTTCTGCAGGATCCCATCCATGATGATATTGAAGACATAGCATGATAGCGGATCGCCTTGTATGAAACCTCGTTCGGTATTAAAGGTTTTGGAGAGGTAATTTCCTACCTTGACGGAGCTCAAAGTCATCCTGCAGAGACTTATCAACTTTGTATATATATCCAATTCAGACTTTGTTGCGTACAGGCAATCCTTGGCTATGGAACGAAGCTTTATAATCAACAAAGAAATGGTTGGTGTCGATTTGATTTTCATGGGTTTTTTTCCAGAATTTGGCGTAGTGTAAAAATTGGTCTATGGTGGACTTGCCACGACGAAAACCACACTGATAAGGAGTAGGATAACACTGATCAGTGTTTTGGTATGCGGTTTCAATCTTTCACATAATATGCTCGATAGAATCTTGTAATCTCGATGTAAATAAGACTGATACTTCGGTAGTTGGCACATATTGTCGGGTCTCCTTTCTTAAGTATAGGACAAAGCACACTGAGATTCCAATCGCCGGGCATGGCCATATTTTTCAGCTGGCCATATTTTTCTGATGAGGTGATGCAAGCACCTTATCAATTCACCGCCGCTGGTTTTACACAATTCAGCTGCCGGCCGTCAGCACCTGCTGCTTTGTTGTTTTTGAGTCGCTTGTAAGCAACTTTAACCTCTTCATGGCTAGGTGGTGGAATTTCCACTTCATCATCGTCAATTGGTGGTGTCCGACCGCATTCTCCAAGGGCGGAATTGTTGGGATCGTCGCCCTCAAACAGATTGAAGAAATGCTGTCTCCATAAAAACTCAGTCGACTGCGTATCTTTTACCAGATCACCATTTTCATCTCTGCAAGTGAATGCTCCGGGCTAGAGACCTCGGGGTGGACGTTTAACCTGTTGGTAGAATTTTTAAGCATTCTTCTTGCTCTGGTACACTTTGATTTTCTCACGATCACGCTTTTCCTGTACCTCTTTTTGAGCCTGAAAAGCCGCTTCTCTTCCTTACTCTTTTCGCTGTAGTTTTCGAGCATGACTAGCGTTGCAGCTGACTGCAGCGTCTTTTTATATGGGGCGTATTTAGCTGTCATCGCGTCGTAACAGTTCTGTTCGTACCATTGACTAGAGGTTGCTGGCGCCGAAAAGCAATGACTTCTTCAGCAGAAGTGCGCATGGAGTGGGATATATGCGTCCAAAGTCCGCCAGCGTCATGATCACAATATGATCAACTTGATGGCGCCTCTTTAGATCCGAGAATAGGCAAGGTGGTCTTGTGGATATCGAGGTGTTTGAATCTGGGGCTACTAACTACCATTTTTCTAGCCGCGGCGAAGTCGATCCCTTCTTTTCCGACCTTCGCGTTGAAATTTCCCAAGACTAGTTTCACGTTGTTTGCCAAACAGTGATCAAACACGTCTTCTAGACTCACTTAGAAGGCGGAGAGTGCGCGCAAATGATGCTTATATTGAGGAATTTCACCTTGATGCGGATTGTGGTCAGCCTTTCGTTCACAGGAATTAACCAGGAAGCAAGGATAGTTACAGGCTTACGCGCAAATTCGCGCTTCTCCGAACATTCCATTTTGAAGGTCTTGTAGAGACACCCCTCAAGTTTTGAGTCTAGAGGAGACAGGGAGTTTTGGACATGGAGCTTTTGAGGCGGCTCCGACTCGCCTTGACAGTGCCACTTGCGAACTATGTGGTTTTTTCGTTCAAGACGCAGTGCATCTCCAACACTTTGCCCTTCCACACCCTAGCTGGTCACCCGCTACTTGTCCGGGACCGCAAAAAAGAGGCTAACCTGTATATCTAGAGGCCGTCTTCTATCCGCGACCTGTGACCCGTCCGGCAGCTTGGCTTTTATATCTTGATGCGCCTGCTGTTTATACCCTAACCCTGAACAGGTCAGGGTTTTTAACCTTTGTGCAAACATTTGTAACGCATAGAAATAAGCGAGTCCGGAATAGAAAAGTATACAAATTCCTGATCAGCGTCATCTCGTGAGTCGAGCTATGCATGTCCATCCGTTCGCCTGTGTGTTGTCCGTAAGCACAGTATCAGAAGAAGGAGTTGAAATACTTGAACGAAACTTGGTACACATGGTCACATGGACCCGAGAATCTGCACTATTGAATATTTTTGGAATCTGCCCACGGACACGCCTACCTCCCATGCAATGCAAAAATGTAAAACTGCATAACTCAGCTCATAATTAGCCTACAACAATAAAATTTGGCATGTATGTGTTTTATATTAACACAAAGATGTCTTCGAAAAATGGACGTCATCCGCTTACGGACACGTTCACCTCGCATACAACCCAAATATTGAAAACGCAATAAATAAGCCTCTGTTTCACTTACAGAGCTAAAATTTGGCACATATATTTTTTGTAACAAAACAAAGACAGTTTTGAAAAGTGGACATCATCCGCCCACGGACACGCCTACCTCCCATACAACGCGAAAATTGAAAACTGCATAACTCAGCTCATAATTAGCCTACAACAATAAAATTTGGTATGTATGTGTTTTATACAAACACAAAGATGTCTTCGAAAAATGGACGTCATCCGCTTACGGACACGCCCACCTCCCATACAACCCAAAAATTGAAAACGCAATAAAAAAGCCTCTGTTTAACCTACAAAGCTAAAATTTGGCACATATATTTTTTGTAACAAAACAAAGACAGTTTTGAAAAGTGGACATCATTCACTTACGGACACGCCTACCTCCCATACAACGCAAAAATTGAAAACTGCATAACTCAGCTCATAATTAGCCTACAACAATAAAATTTGGTATGTATGTGTTTTATACAAACACAAAGATGTCTTCGAAAAATGGACGTCATCCGCTTACGGACACGCCCACCTCCCATACAACCCAAAAATTAAAAACTCCGTAAATAAGCCTAGGTTCAACCTACAGAGATAAAATTTGGTACGTATGTAGTTTATAACAACACAGAGATATTTTTTTAAAAATTAAAGTCAGCATCCACCCACAGACACGCCTTTCTCCCATACAAACCAATAAATTGAAAACTAAATAAACAAACTTATGTTTGTCCTACAGCGATAAAATTTGGTGTATATTTATTTTATATCAAAACTAAGATGTGATAAAAAAATTGGGCATAATCCGTCCACGAAGACGCCTACCCCATATAAAACCCACAATTGCGAAAAAACTATAAAAGCATTTATATGTGAGCTAAAGGAATAAAACTTGGAACGTGTAAATTTTTCATCAAAATTTAAATGTACATAAAATATGGGCTACATCCGCCCACGGACTTGCCCATTTTCAATACTATTATTGTATTTTTGGGGTATTTCATAGTCGGGCTAGACCGACTTTAGACTTTCTTTACTTGTTTTCAATTCATACGACTTAACACTTAAATTGTGGCTTTAACTCACGTGTGGTGGCATTCTTATGCATCCTTCTCTTATGCATCCTGGCACGTAAAGTTATGCATAACACATGGTTACTGTTCGCAAACACCATATTCAATAATTCATGTGTTAAGGTGCTCATGTATTTTGAGAACTATTACGTTTGCTTAAAATTTTTTTAAATTACATTACATTTAAAGTTTTTACATATTTTGTGTACTTTACTTGTTAAAAAGTACGTGAACAGAAAATTTGCAGAAACTTTCAAATAAGCAGCTGATCGAACGACTTGACAGCATATTCGATTTGAATATCCAGTTCCTTGATACAATTATAAGGTACGCTCATATTGCATTGTCTGATCTAATATCTAGATTAACGCAAACTTGTTCTGAAAATATTATCGCTTTTACTGAAACGTGGTTGACTAAAAAGCTCAGCTGACTTTGACAAATAGCTCAATTCCACTCCAATATGCGCCTACCTTGTTATTCTATCATGCTCCAATCGATTTAATAGAACTGTTGTTAGAAAGTTCAAAGCCGACTTTTTTTAGTCCTCGAGCATTGTAAGAACCAAAATAAATGAAAAAGTTTGTATTAATATTTTAAGTAGACTTAAAAGAAGACGCTTAAACAACAAAAACGTCTTTTCGTTTCCAAAAAGAATATAAAAAATTGTTTGTAGTTTGTAAAGAAACATATAAGAATGGACATTTTATTTTGGGAAATATTGTTGTTTTGTGGAGAGACGAAACAAAAATAAATCGTAGTGGACTTGAAAGGTGAACATTTCTTAATAGCCCGAAATCCAAGGCATGAATGTAAATTCTCACACAAAAAAATTTTTCAGCAGTCCTGATTTTGGGAAGTGCATTTTCTTGGCATGAAGTAAGGGCCGATGGCCGAAATTGATGGCAGGATGAACTAATTGGCTTATTTGCGAATACTCCATAATACGAAGGAACCATTCACGTTCCGTTTCATGCCTGTAAATTGGCCTTTATACTCGAAACTATGCCAAGCAGTCTGCTTAAGTGGTCAAAGATTAGATAGCAGCCAAAAAAAAATATTCATTCTGAGCTGGCCAGTTATATTCTCAAACTGAATTCAAAGAAAACCTTTGGAATGTTGCCAAGGTTACGATCGGGAAGAAGAATTACAAAACTGGAAACAAACTTTGGACTGGAATCCGGGAAATCTGATACTCAATTCCCCAGAGCAGATACTAAAGGTTAGTAGAAACTTTATCTGGAAGATGCCAGGATACCATAAAATCGTGAACAAAGGTTCAAGAACTAAAATTATATTTGAAAACAATATGTAATAAGTTCAGTTCTCTATAATTCTTGCACGACTCTTTGATGTGTGCTATTTTAATGGCCAAGAATACTCGGAACTTCGTAGGATAATGCAGCTAGAAACACAAATGCCCTTATTATGAATTGCTTTCGACATTCGATCTTCGCTGGTTATCGAACAGCGAATATCGAATGTCAATTTCTATTATAAGCAGTGCAACCCTGTTTCGGGATTTCAAAACAGAATTTTGCTTTCGATGGTCTTCATACTGCAAAATAATTATCAAAAATGTAAGTATTTTGTGATTTTTTTTTAGTTTTCTGACGATTTTAAACTAATTTTCAACTGTTTTTGCTAATCTTATGGAGGTCTAAGGTGGTGAGCAACAAATCACAGTTGGAAAAACTGATGTCATTGGTGGAGGCAAATCCTCTAATTGCAAAAGGTATTTCTTCCAAAATTTTCTAAATGATTTAGACCTCAAAAGTTCTTTGAAAGGCTGCACTTACGTGGTGGAATTCATTTTCAAGGGGTTGGAAGCATCCCTCAATCGTTTTCTTCTTCTTTTTAATTCCATAAAACTTTCATTCTCTTCTGAGGAATCCTCTTCTGATGATACGTTGAACCATAATTCCATCGAAGTTATAAGTATTTTGTTTATTTTTTTATTTTTTCCACAATTAATTTTCAAACAAACCTTGTTAAGTTATCCAAGTGACATTTAGCGGTTAAAAATAAATGATCGTAAGCAAGCGTAATGAGCTAAATTTACAATAGCGCTATTCTTTGTCGAAAGCACGTCATAATAAGAAACGCAAATTCGATCGATTAGGCCATTCGACTACAATCGAAGATGGAAAGAAGTTCATAACAAGGGCCAAAATATATTGAAAAACTCTTTGAAATGTGCTATTTTTTAAAACTTAATAAACGAAATATGATATATTTTTCTATGAAAAGTTGAAAAATATTGTAAACCAAAAATTTAATAAATTTCAGATTTTTAAGCTTACTAAGTAGGGTGCTATTTATCTATCCACGGCTATATCTATATTTGTATAAATAACAATTTAATTGAAAATATTTATTAATAATTGATTTTGCTTTTTAATTTTTGTGTGGCTGACTTTTCTTACCAAAACAATTATTTTTTTATTTCACATTCTTCGAAATGCTTTTTAAACTTTTTCTCAAAAGGCGTGTTTACTGCAATAATGATGGATCATTTGGCATTCAAACTCTCAAATGTGATTTCTGTTGCAACTATGCTCTATAGAGCAGAGTGGATTATAATCCACTATCTGCACTACTCTAAAATTTCAGCTTCATTCATGAATTTGATGCTCATGCGTGCCACCTGCCCACCTCCCAGCATGTCATTCAGCCTGTGTTAACCAAATCGACAGTAAAAAATAGAAAAACAACTAAAAATTATGTATTTTTTTTTTTTAAAACATAATTATAATTAATTTGAATAACAAAAGCTGCCGCCAACACGCACAACTTCCAACTTCTAATATTGGCCACTGAGAGAGAGAAGAAGAGAAGTCAGTGCGGAATACCACACATTTTGACCTCTGAACTTTTTGTTGTTTGCTTATAAATATTTTCTAACTAATGCTGCGCAAACGCACGCAATGTGACCAGAAATTAAACAAAAAAAAAAATAAAATAAAAATAAAATAACAACAAGAAATAGATTCAAATCTTTGAGATAAAATGTAAACGCCATGGTTGGAAAATAGATAGTGAATATATATATAACTCTGCTGCCAGCAAAGGGGGGCGTCTCGGTTCCTCATGTCTTGATTACGTTTTATGCTAGCCCAAGAAATACCTGTGTTTGGCCACAATGAAACGGATCTTAAGGAACGGAAGATCGCGTTTTCATTTCTATAAGATTTGATGATTGCGACTCTCGATGGCGTCGCACGGTTTGTCGTGCCGACCAATGTAGCTTCTGCTGCTGTGTATCTGCGCTTTGTTTTGGTGTCGGCAAAGTGGACCCTATTATTATGGCTGTCGTCTTAACTGAAGGCAGGTCCGCAACGTGGTAGTAGCCATGTCAAGCGTCTTGCATGTAGCTCGCACAAATGTACAAAGTTATGAATTTAATTGATGAATGACTTCCGGTTGAGGTTTCTTAAGGTTTTTTTTTTCTCTCTTTTTCTTACTTAGCCAGTCACGAATAGAGTAATTTTTTTGTTTTTTTAAGATTTTATAATGTTTGTTTTTGTGTTTTTAAAGTGTTTCAAAACGCATTTGTAGTGATTATTTGGCAATATTTTTGAGTGCTATTTAGTTGCATGACAAATTTGCGGTTTTGTAGATTTCAGCGAGTAGAGCAAACACTGCTTGAAATTTAAAAAAAAAAAAACCCATTAGAACTCATTGCTAGTCCACAATAGCAGCACTTACAGCTTAAAAATCTCAAAATAAATTTTTAATATAAATATTTCACTCACATTTTCAGCACCCAGTTAGAACATAAGCCACGTAGCAAAACACTCGCTTGAAATGTAATTCCTATGCAAATAAGTGGTATCTATATTTTGTTATTTTCTTTCGATATGTTTGTTGGTAAAAATTAAATGAAGCTGTTCGCAACAGCTGCTCGTTAAATGTTGCTATTTATATTTATAATTTTTTTTTTTCTTAACAAAAATGTTGAAAATTCTTGCATAAAAAAGGCTATAAATGAAAGAAGAACATTATTACACTAATACACAATACAGCACAAATATACACACATACACACACATTCAAAATATTTGCGAAGAAAAGTCATTAGCCACATGTTAATTCTCACTCAGTTGAAAATGCATTTTCCTCGACTTAGTTGCTGACGTGGTATGTCCAAGAATGCCTGCAGTGGAGCTGTGTGTTGCTTGGCAGGCCGGGCAGAGCAAGGAGTAAAGTAACTAAATAGGTTTGCATATTTGCTGCATACCTTATGAGAGCAATGTTCGCTTCGTGGCACTGTTAGTTGGTAGCAAAAAAAAAAAAGAATTAACTTCTTGCGTAACGACATCACGTTGAACAGCGTCATTAAAATCACAAATTTAGTCCTTACTTTGCTGTTTATTTTGATAAACTTGCGTAGGTTCAATTAAGTCACGGCTAGTACTTGCTCTTTACTTTAAAGCAGTCATGAGCAGGAAAATAAATTTAGTGAGCCAAGGTTTTTGTTTTTTAAAACAAAAACAAAATTATCCTCATATTTGCTTTTGCTCAACGTTGCAAAAAAAAATTAACCAGAAAAACAAAAACAAATCATGTGCGTTTTGTGCTACACATGTACAAACATTTCAAGCACGTGTTGTTGTAAATTTTTGCACGTGTTGTTGTTTTTACAAATGTGCAAACACAAAGTTGAAAAACAAAACAAATTTGTAGATGAGCCAACTGAGCTAATTGAGCTACTGGGAGCTCATGTCTGCTTTAAAGCTTTCAACCCTTCCGGCTGAATTGAGGTAAGTAGTTATGCTAGAATATAGACACTGAGAATTTAACTTGACCCGCTGAATTCCAAAATAATATTTATCATATTTTAAAGATAATTATGAAAGATCATTATTACACGAAAAAATTAAGTTTAAATTGCAGGTCGGCCAAAAAATGCAAATACTTTAAATGAATTAATGACTTCTGTTTAAGAAAATAAAGGTGACCATGGATGAAACATGGATCGACCAACATAGACCAGAATCGAAGAAAACAGCTAAAGTTTGGGAAGGTCCCAGTGGAAGTGCACCAAAGTGAGCGAAGATTCAACAAACAGCACGAAAGGTGTTGGCGTCTGTTTTTCGGAATTCAAGTGACATTTTGTTCATCGACTATTTGAGAAAAGGAACACCAAGTGACAACGACTATTACTGTAAATTATTGCACCGAGTGAAGAACAAAATCGATAACAAATGGCCCCATTTATTCATCATGAAAATCATATTTTTCCAAGTAAAGGCTCCAGTTCACAAATCTTTCGATTTAAGTTTGAACTGGTTCTTCATTTCTCAAATTTGCAGTTTTGGCCGTTAGTGACTATTATCTGTTGCCAAATTAAAAAAGGAGGCTCCAGGGAAGGAGATTTGCCACGAATGAACAAGTCAAATTGGAGACTGAAGCTTATTTCGGAGATCTTGATAAATCTTGGCGAGCCGATTCCTACTTATTTTTCTTTATTTTGTTTATTTAAGAAATGATTGCACATGAAAACTATTTTCTTTTAAAGTGCGATTAGAAAATATATTTAATCAAATTCCTAACATATTTTATTAGAGCAACAACAAAACACTTCCTGTGCAAAAACACTAAAACACACGACGTCCGCGGGCTATGGACAAGCATAAGTTGATGACCACTGCTCTAGATATAGAGGTAAGCAGCGTCTTAGCGGTCTCGTACAAGCAGCGGCTGATCAGCTGTTTAGAGTGTTTAGAG
This sequence comes from Tetanocera ferruginea, assembly GCA_958299015.1. Lineage (NCBI taxonomy): Eukaryota > Metazoa > Arthropoda > Insecta > Diptera > Sciomyzidae > Tetanocera > Tetanocera ferruginea. The sequence goes on along the minus strand of OY282640.1, from coordinate 47,467,783 downwards.
TAGACACCTGCCTTATGGCTTAATTCTACTTGCCTCTTAATTCTTTTTGGTGAGGAGTCACGTTTTTCAAAACCCACTCTCAACAAACGCGTTCTCAGGACTCAGTTCCATGAAAAACTCATACTGATGTCCTTCTTAGTAATCGTCAGTGTTGGATTCGACTTGGCCGAAATTTTTCTTTCAGGAACTTATCAATGTGTGAACATTGATAGGGTTAAATTCAATTCACCTTCATTGGCCTGAAGCGAGATCAACCTAAAATCTCTTGCATATAGGATTTGGCAGCCTGGTTGTACTAAGCACAACGCCATACCGAATCGTTGTCTGACTTATGCCATTGTGCTTACAACAGCCAACACGAAACTCCCCAAAGGAACAGCCCACTATAGTCCCCTGGTAAAAGGATTTTCCACGTGGAATGAGCACTTATCCAATCTGGATATGAATATATGGTAGTATCCGAATATTATAATACTATCGGATACTTTGTTGGATATTTTTATGACTACGCAATGATGTAAGTTTAGACAACGCGGAGTTCTAGAAAAAAATACTGTCTAATACTTATTGGCTTTTCCAGATAAAAAAAACTTGGATTAGTCAAGCATACAAAATCATTGTATACTTGTATGCCCAAACACAGGATCAAATGAGATCAATTTTCTGACATAATGTCTTCTCATCGGAAATAAGTTATCATCATTTCTACTTCTTATGCATAGATATATGTATTAGAGTTCATTCATGCCACTAATAAAAAATAGCTAAGCCAGGATTCTTAACTATCCCCGGAGGTATGGAGTACATGTAGACATTTTTTAAGTCCCACTTCCATGATTATCAATCCCATATCAGGGCTCCTGACAACCCATTCCGAAAAGATGTATAATTAAAAAAAAAAAAAAACAAATTGGCCATTTCAGCCCTTGAAAGGACTTTGACCGAGCTTCTTATGATCAATTGTGTTGTGTGTGTTATTAAATGTTTGCACACAATTGACCGAGAACTGGACCTATATGTTTTATGCCGACTCCGAACGGCTAAAGTTCATGTTCTCAAGAAGTTTTACATGGCACTGTTTACTCTCTGAGGTTTGCCATTGTCTGCAGAGTGGTGGTGACCGATCAGAAAAATTTTTTATTGAAAAAAACTTTTCACCGCGGCTGGGGATCGAACCCGGGCTCCGAGCATGCCAGGCCACACACTTAACCTGCATGCTACGGTCACCACTGATGTATAATTAAACCGCGGTCTAAAAACAAATGCCTACAATCCTCCTCCTTTTCACTGGCTTGTTACAGGCTGGTGGCTATCATCATCAACATCAGGCGTAGTTGACCAGCTAGGGTGTGGACAGGCATAGTGTTGGACAGTGCTGCGTCATGAATGAAAAATCCACGTAGCCTGTAACTGGCACCATGAAGACGAGATGCAGCCGCTTTGAAAGCTCTTTGTCCGAAACTTCTTATAACCGCCAAATAAAAACCAAACCAGCCTCGGACTATATTGACGGTCTCGCAAAAGAAAAAGGGGACAATTATTTATTCACAAGCTTTGTATGTCCGGAGCCTTTAAAGGGAAATGCCTCTGTCCAATGGTGGAAGCCCAGGTAAAAATAAAGGCAGACATCATCGTTATACAGCTGATGCGATGGAAAGGATAAGGCTGCGCGTAGAAGCGAGATTTTAGATGCGGATCCGTTTTAAGCCGGTAACTACACCACCTTGCTGCCCGGTTAATACCTGTGAACGAAAGGCTAGCCACAATCCGCATCAAGGCAAAGTTCTTCAATATAAGCCTAATATGCGCGCACGCTCCAAAGCAGAAAAGGACGATGCTGTTAAGAACGCCTTCTTAGCGAGAGAACGTGTATGATCACTGTTTGTGGAACTACCTGAAACTGGTCCTCAGCGATTTCAACGCGAAGGTCGGAAGAGAAGGCTTCTTTGGCGCCACTGTTTGTCAGTTTAGTCTCCACGAGATGGTAGAATAACGGTCTAAGACTGATCAACTTTGCCGCAGCGCGAAGCATGGTAGTTAGTAGCATCATATTCAAACACTTCGATATGCACAAGACCACCTGGTTGTCTCCGGATCTAAAAACGCGAAACCAAATTGATCATGTTGTGATCGACGGAAGATACGCTTCAAGCTAACTGGATGTACGTAAATTTCGGGGGGTTAATATCGACTCGACCACTATCTATTTATTCACATGCGATTGAGCAATGCGAGGAATTTATGCACAGGTAGTCAACGAAAACTAGATGTCGATAAGCTGCGATCACAACGGAGGATTGGAGATCTGAGGCTTATTCCGCTTAACTCTTGGCTCGATGACGATGGTGGACTTTGGGTTTATGGTCTATAGCTGACGGATTGCTTGGATGATATTGGTCTTAATAAATCGTTTCTAGATTAGTGGTTTCGGTCTTTCACGGTTCCAATTGACATCGCCAAGACAGCTGATAATACGATTTGGGAATTTGGTGCGCAAAAGATCGATCGCGGCATGAGCTGTGTGGCAAGGCGTGCCATTCTGGTTGGGCCAGAGGTTGGCTAAATTCCTGTCTCCAATTTCAGTTAAAAAAAAGTTGGTTAACATGGCTCTGTAACTTCCACCGTTGACCGTAACTTTGTTCCCAGCCTCATTTTCGAAGAAAAATGGTCCAACAATACCACCACTTCACAATCCGTGCCAAACTGTCACGCTTTGTGGCTGCATTGGCTTCTCGACAATAACGTGCGGGTTTTTCGAGCCCCAGATGTGAACATATTGTTTGCTAACGTAGCCGCCGAAATAAAAATGCATATCGTCATAAAATATGATTTTTCGCTCAAAGTAGCCCAAACAGCGAAGCGATAACGAAGCGGATGGTCGCGCACCTTCAATTGCTGAATCAATTGGACTTTATTAGTGATAATCCAAAATGTTTGTACAGAATTCTCCTCAGACTAATACGTGAAACGTTGCGCTGTTGAGATCGATGGCGAGTTGATATTCTTGAACTTAGATTCTTTCGGCTACAGTACCCACAATCTTGTCTGTACGGACCATACGACGACGGGGATCATGAGTGCAGTTCAGTTTCACGGATTTTTTGCACAAACTTGCGCACAACAGGCGCGGCGAGTGCCTCATTTTTCGGCAAAAATTATTTTCAAATAACATACTGTTTGGACTACACAGCACTCACTTTAGAAATAAGTTGGAAATAATCCAACGCTGTTCAAGCGTAAAGTCACTCATTTCTTTCCGCTGGGGTATGCTACTGACCTTATGTCAAGATTTCGAGCGGGAAACAGCTATCAAAATAAACTATGATTTAAAAATAAACTACTAGATGGCCCACTGTGGGTACTACTCCATGTGCAGTGTTGCTGAGGAAGTCATTGCAAATAAGGCCGCACATAAAAAGATACCTAAGTAAGTTGCAACGCGAGCCATAGGCGAAAACTCCGACGCAAAGAAAAGGGAATAGGGAAAGCTTGAGCTTAAGAAAATGGAGGTGTACCAGGGCGTCAAAGGATGCACGCAAATTCTATCAACTGGTCTAAGCCAAAGTCTCAAGCCCTCAAATTCTATCAACTGGTCTAAGCCAAGGTCTCAAGCCCGGGACATTCACTTGAAGAGATGAAAATGGTGATCTGATATCATGGCGACATAATTTTTCCAATCAGCTAGCGGGCGACGATCCATACAAATCCGCTCTTGAAGAATGCAGTAGGATGCTACCAATCGGCGCTGATGGGGCAGAAATTCCACCACCTAGTCATAACAAGGTTTAAGCTGCAATCTAGCGACTCCAAAACAACAAATTATGCAGGTGCGGACGGCCTGACAGCAGTATTGCTTACAGCGCAGATGAATTGATAAGATGCATTCATCAACTCCTCAACAAAATATGGCTAGCAGAAAGCATGCCCCACCGAATTGGAATATCACCTGCATACCAAAACACTGATTGGACCTTATCAATGCAACTTTCAACCTGGCAAGTCCACCATATACCATATTTTGACACTTTGCCAAATCCTGGAAAAAACCCACGAAAATCAAATCGACACCCACCATTTCTTTGTTGATTTTAAAGCTGCTTTCGATAGCCCGATTCGGGTCTGAGTTCGGTATACCTGCAAAGTTGATAAGGCTCTGCAAGATGACGTTGAGCAATACATGCAGCTCCATCAAGGTAGGAAATGATTTCTCTGAAACCTTTAATACCGAACGAGGTTTCAGACAAGGCGACCCGCTATCAAGCGATCTCTTCAATTTCATCATGGAGGGGATCCTACGAAAGGCAGATGTACATCGAAATGGTACCATTTTCTACAAAGGTGTCCAGCTCCTTGCGTATGCTGATGATATCGATATTATCGGCAGAACACAGAGAGATGTAACCGCTGCTATCGCCGCTATCGAAAAGGAATCAGCCAAAGTGGGTTTGACGGTGAACGAGGGCAAAACAAAGTATATGCTGTCTGCAAATAGGAAAGCGCGGCGTCTAGGCTCCTATGTTACAGCAGGCAAATATAAATTTGAAGTTGTCAAGAAGTTTACATACTTTGGCACCGCAGTAAACAGCAGCAAAAATGTCAGCCTGGAGATAAAGCGAAGAATAACAATTGTTAATAGGTGCTACTACGGGCTAAGTAAGCAATTAGGTTCCAGAGCCCTCTCTCGATCGATAAAACTAACACTAACATAAGAAGATCATCATACCCAGCGTTGGGTTTTCACTAGGTGCTATCGGTGCGTAGGCAGAGGCCGGGAATTTTTCTGGAAGCGGCCTGATCATACCTGTAATTATCTATGATACTGAGGCATGAATGGTATGGCAAATAGATAGTAGCCATTCTTAGGGAGTTCGAGAGAAAAGTTCTTCGCAAATTCTTTGGTTATGTTCGAGTTGGCGATGACTTTCACATTCGAATAAACCATGAGCTGTATGAACTCTACCGTGGCATGCAGGTTAAGTGTGTGGCTTAGCATGCTCGGAGTCCGGGTTCGATCCCAAGCCGCGGCGAAAAGTTTTTTTCAATAAAAAATTTTTCTGATCGGTCACCACCTCTCTGCAGACAATGGCAAACCTCAGAGAGTAAATAATGCCATGCAAAGCTTCTTGAGAACATGAACTTTAGCCGTTCGGAGTCGGCATAAAACATGTAGGTCCAGTTCTGGGTCAATTGTGTGCAAACATTTAATAACACACACAACACAATTGATCATTAGAAGCTCGGTCAAAGTCCTTTCAAGGGCTGAAATGGCCAATTTGTTTTTTTTTTTTTTTTTGTATGAACTCTACGAAGACATTGACTTATTTAAGCGTATAACAAGTCAGCGGCTACGCTGTCTGGGTTATATCTTTCGTATGGATGAAGAAACTCCATTGAAGTAAAGTGTTTTATTCGAAAGCTGATGGTCGACGACAAATAGGAAAACCATGTCTCCGATGGATTGACCGCGCTTTGTGAAACACAATGGAGAAGGCGTGTGCAAAGCAAAGGCACCTTGCGAGAGCTGATAAGGTCAGCCATAACCCGAACAGGGGTTGTCATGGCCACCTTAGTAAGTTACCCGAGGAACAATATCATATTTTGTGCCAATAAAGTGGCCGATATATGTCCGTTGCCCGTGTTGGTGAATATTCGACCTCTATAGCGAAAGAAGTGTTAGTTTTGGAATACAGACAGACACAATGTACGATCGAAGACCGAATCGGGCACTCGGTGGTTAATTGTTTCCGACTTTAGTCGCTTGTTTTTAACCATTTATGGACATAATACAGACTAATTACGGTACAATTTTAGATAACTTTAAAAGTACTTATTGGATTATTATTTGGCATTATAGTTCAGGCTCTGCCCAGTTACGATATTATTTTCGATAAAATATATGAATTTTTCTCGGGTCTTGTTCGCTTAAGCTCGTTTTTATCGATTTTATATTAATAAGCAATTCGTTTTTTCATGAACTTCGGAAGTATTCGTTACTAATCGTAGCTTTTAACCATGAAATTGAATCTGATACTCGGGACTTTTGTGCCTGAGCACTTTGGTACGGGTACAAATTGTTTCTCAGTTAGTTAGTAAAAATGAAAATCCTCAAGTTGAACATTTAAACAAACAGTCGTTTTGATACAGCTTTTATTGTCAAGACTAGTCGTTAAGAGAGAAAGCTGAAATGTATGAGTATCATAAAAACTATGCGGACTATCTTGTAGAAAACACATATGAGCAAAGAAGAAAAATTGGAAAATTAAGGACTCTATGTAGCTTAAAGGGCATACAGATGGAAATAACGTACAATATAATAAAAAATCTTTGTTTTCTTTAAAAAGTAAACATGATTTGTGTCCTTATTTCAAAGAATATTTTTTAAGTGACTTCAAAACTTTTCAACAACTTAAATGGAAGGTTCGTGGGAGGATGTTTAATCTTTGTTTTAATCTCTACCACTTCAAATTTTAAGCTTAATACACTAAAACAAACATGAAGCCAATAACCATCGCAACCATCTAAGCGTTTTTCTCTTCTTAAAAATTACTTTCCAATATAGCTCATCAGCATGACACAATCAATTTCAATTCAAGCCAAATAAACATTTTATAGCTACCGGATTTACACAAAACTAACAACTTCTATTAACTTTACCAAGCTCCAAGAAGAAGAAGAAAAACAAAAACAGACCACTAAAAGCTTCAATGCGTAAAACCCTCAAATAGTTGTGTCAGACGTATTTTTATCTGAAGTTTCTCATCGCAAAAAAAAAAAAAATATACAAAAATTAACAGAAAGAAACGCGCAATGAATGGAAATGAATGAGTACCAACTAAAAAGTAAAGTAAGAAATCTATAAACAAAAAGAAAAAAAAAAAATAAAATCGAAGGGAAAAATAAAAAAAAATCTCAAACATGACTTGAACATAAAAACTCATATTTAATCAATGGTCTACATAAGCAGCAAAACTCTTTAGAGCGACGAGCTTATCACGCGGCCACAATCTCAACGGAAGTCCAATTCAATTTATTGGTGAAATTATCTCAGAAAATATTCGTAACGATCTTTTGGACGATCATGATTCGCTTAGTCAGGCGTCTAAATAAATGGGTTGCGGCGCTGCTGCGGCTTTTAACAAAGTCATAACTATTTGTAGCGCTCTAAAGGGTATTTCATTTGCGCTAATGATCATTACAGAGCTCATAATGAAGTTGGCTGTAGTGCACATATTGTTTGGCGCAAATGTGCATGCTCGCCAAATAATAAGAAAACAAGAGCCAACAAAAGATCACCAAAGTCATGAATGAATCCATGAATGTGGACTGTATAAAACTTAGCTAGTCAAGATCACTGGGAATGTAATCTTATTCTCTCATCTGTTTGTGCAAAGATCACAGCCGTGTGACCAGCCGTGTAAAAACACAAAACTAAAGACAACAAGTGTGTGCAGCAACAATCATTTATCGATCGGTCTGACTCTACACGATCGCACATAGTCATAGTATTTAATTGCTTACACTGCGTCAGCATGATTTTTTTTTAACTTTAGCTGCTGTTATTGTGCTGGTTGTGCTGCTTTTTATTTTTTACTTTTATTTTCGGGGGTTTACAGACAATAGCGGGGCTTTGGTCAGCCAACTGAACTGTTCAGATCTCATCTGATCAGAGCCATTCGATCAGATCACTTTTAATAATAAACACAAATATTTTTTAAGATCAGGCTGTAGAAGTGCATCCGTCGCAGCCGCGTATCAGAGCTATTGTTCAACCAGTGATCGCGCCATGTACTTTAATACTGTAGACGCTGGCGGGGTTTGACTTTTGATTTTTTTTTTTTTCATAATTTTTTATTTTAATTTTTGATGCGCTCACAATGAATGGCATTGTTGTAATTTGTTAGTTGTTTTTCATGTTGTTGTTTTATCTTGGTGTTGAAAGCCAGAACGAACATTATCCTTTGATGTTGATGATTTTGTTGATTGATCCACTTGGCATTGGTGCTGAAGTGGGTAGCGCTGCTGCATTTTATTGTTATCAATATGAAAAGTTGTGGGTTTTTTCTGTACACCTCAAATAATTTTTATGAAAGGATGTCAAAAGATTTTTGCCAATAATGCCGACAAATTCAAGTGTTGCCAACATGTTGGCTGTTAAGGTTAAATAAAAAACAGAATTCTTAACATGCAGGATGTATAAAAAATTAGACATTTTGTACAAAATGATGACTTGTTGAGACGAATGATGAGTATATTATTAAAGCTGGCTAAAAGGCGTGGCTGGTTGCGCAGTCATCTACAGTGTTGTTAATATTGACCAAAAATTAAGCGCTGTAAAATTTTAATATCAACTCTTTATTATCTGATTTTCAGAAAAAAAAATGGTTTTTTTTTTTAAAACTGTGTTTTTGAATAAGTTGAAGATATTGGATGATTCAGTTTTTTGTTATTTAAAATAAAAATCCAAGCAAAATGAGTAGAAATTTACTTTTGAGTTCACTTTCAATCTGTTTAAAGAGGCAAAATAAGTTCCATGTCTCTTCGAAACTACTTTGTGGTCCGTTATTGAACTTGTCACGTCTAAAGCTGCAAAAAGGTACGTTGTAGAACTTGCCACACCTAAGACTGCTTTATGGTGTCAATTTAAGGCATTAGACCTTATAGTTCCAAAAGTTACAAGTGGTACTCCTATGCAGCTTTAAGATAATTATGTTCAAAATGGATTCTGTTGTGCCGCTTGTGCATCATCTTTAAATTAATTTTGAACTTAGAGCTGATTAATAGTTCGATTGAACCTAATTTAACACCTTAACGCTGCTTATAAGCAATAATTATTGGCACCTACGACAGAACTGAATGTATAAGTGAAAAAATCTTCGTTTCGATATAAAGCGACATGGCAGAATGGCAAGATGTCGGACTATAAATGGGCGAGACACGGGATCTAAACCTGGCAAAGGCAAAATTTTAATAAAAAAGTTTTTTCACTGCGAGTCAGATGGTCACAAGTTGAGAACATTATCCTTTGGTTATGGAAGAAAAAGAAGAAAGGAGAAAAAAATAAATAAATTAATATAAACTAAAAACGAAAATCAGAAATAAAACAAGGAAAATATTTATTTTTAAAAAAGCTTTGCCTATTCGAATTTGGACGACTATTTTAGATCTTTAGAAAATTTTCGAAGTTCGATCAAAAGGCTGCTTAGCAGTCTATTTAAAAAAAAAATTTTTTTAAATAAATATAATACTTTTTCACAATATTAAATTTAATAGCCTTAATTTAATCGACGCAACAATTGATTTTTTCAGGCCTTTACAACATTGATCTGTTTTGTAAGTACATATTAGAATCACCAAGCAAAAGGGAGATAAGGGGGCGATCTTCACATGGCAACGTGTCTGACTGCCTCAACTTGGCGAGGCCAGCATTATCCATGTCGAAATCGTCTCAAGTCGACTCAAACCTCCGCGTGGTGTCTCTTGGAAACGTCAAAGAACTATCTACCGATTAACTTTGGCGGCGAATCTGAGCGGCGGGCTTCCTTTGGCCATCAAGCAAAGGTTGTGCGTTGGGTTTGAAGCCCACCATGTAATAAACCATTTCAATGAAAAGTTTAAGAATAAATAAAAGAATGATCCCCAAATCTGATGACGACAACCGCAAACGAAAAACTGATAATTATTTACGGATATGCACCTGGAATGTCCGAACCCTGAATTGGGATGGTGCCTCTATCCAGCTGATTGATATCTTGGAAAGATATAATTCTGATATCACTGCAATCCAAGAAATGCGATGGAAGGGACAGGGTTGCTTACGGCAAGCATCCTGTGATATCTACTACAGCGGCCATGTGGAGAAGCACGAGTTTGGATGCGGATTTGTAGTTGGCAAGAGAATACGGCATCATGTCCTGCGATTCACTCCTGTGAACGAACGACTTGCCATAATCCGCTTCAAGGCAAAATTTTTTAACATAAGCCTAATATGTGCGCACGCTCCGACAGAAGAAAAAGATGACGAGACCAAAGAGAGTTTTTACGAGCGCCTTGAAGACGCATACGAGCGCTGCCCCCGTCATGACATAAAAATCGTGCTTGGTGACTTCAACGCCAAGATGGGTAAAGAAAACATATTTGGTCCAACAGTCGGAAAGTTCAGCCTCCACGACAACACATCCGATAACGGAATGAGGTTGATTAACTTCGCTGCAGCACGAAACATGGTCGTTAGTAGCACTAGATTCAAGCATCTAAATATTCATAAGGCCAACTGGTTGTCCCCTGATCAAAAAACATGTAACCAAATTGATCACGTTTTGATTGACGGAAGGCACTCTTCCAGTGTACTAGACGTACGCACGATCCGTGGTGCTAACATAGACTCGGATCATTATCTTGTCGCAGCCAAGATCCGCACACGTCTGTGCGCAGCTAAGAATGCTCGCAATCCTACACTTAGAAAGCTAGACGTCGATAAGCTGCAGTCAAAACGGACGGCCGAAACCTTCGCTACTCGACTCTCACTCCTGCTTCAAGAAAGCACTCCTCCGATCGACGATATATGCGGACAGTGGACGCACATATCCCACTCTATGCGTACGGCTGCCGAAAAGGTGATAGGCTACTACCGCCCTCGCCGAAACCAGTGGCACGACCAGGAGTGTCGCGACGCCACTGCAGAGAAGGACATCGCCTACAAAGCCACCCTGCAGTCGGTTGTAACGCGTGCTGTTATGGAGCGATACCGAGAGATGGGGAGGGAAGAGAGACGCCTTTTCAAGCGAAAAAAACGAGAAACAGAAAAGCGTGAGCGAGAGAAAATTGAGATGCATGGCAACAGGAATGTGACTCGAACAATTTTCGAAAAAATAAGACGCCTGGCCGATGGTTTTAAGACCGGAGCCTCTTCCTGCAAAGACGAGAATGGGAATCTAGTGACAGATATCCAGAGTACACTGATGCTATGGAGGGAACACTTCTCTAGTCTTTTAAATGGCGACGCTGACAACAATCCCGCCAGTGGAGATGATATCCCGGAAACCCCAATTATGGATGACAGCGTTGAAGTTCCGCTGCCCGACTATAACGAGGTCTTAACAGCTATAGCTCGGCTTAAAAACAACAAAGCCGCAGGAGCCGATGGTCTACCGGCTGAGCTGTTTAAGACCGGTGGCGAAGCTCTGTTTAAATGCATTCACAGACTTCTATGCAGAATATGGTCGGAAGAATGCATTCCAGATGATTGGAACCTCAGTTTGCTCTGCCCAATCCACGAGAAAGGCGATCCCACCATTTGCGCCAACTACCGTGGGATTAGCCTTCTTAATATCGCATATAAGGTCCTGTGGCTTTAGACCTGGAAAGTCCACCATTGTCCAGATCTTCACGCTCCGACAAATCTTGGAAAAGACCCTCGAAAAACAAATCGACACACACCATCTTTTTGTCGATTTCAAAGCCGCCTTCGACAGTCCAATAAGGAGTCACCTATATGCCATCATGTCTGAATTTGGTATTCCTGCGAAGCTAATACGTCTTTGCAGGATGACACTGTACAACACCATCAGCGCAATGAAAATCGGGAAGGACCTCTCCCTTCCGTTCGATACCAAGCGAGGTTTCAGACAAGGTGATTCCTTATGGTGCGACTTCTTTAATATAGTTATGGAGAAGATCATCCGAGCTGCTGACCGATGCTGCTGATGATATTGACATCATTGGCCAAAATACGCGCGAAGTCAGTGCAGCATTCTCCAGGCTAAAAAAAGAGTCGAGTCGAATGGGTCTTGCAGTGAACGCAGATAAAACGAAGTATCTCGTGTCAACAAACAAACAGTCCCAGCGTCTTGGAAACCACGTCACTGTTGACAACACCTCTTTTGAGGTAGTGAAGGACTTTGTTTACCTGGGATCCAGTATTAACTCCTCCAACGATATCAGTATTGAGATAAGACGAAGGATAACTCCTGCCAACAGGTGTTATTTTGGGCTCAGTAGGCAATTGAGAAGCAGAGCTCTCTCTCGACGAACAAAATTGACGCTCTATAAGTCAATAATCATGCCCGTCCTATACGCATCACAAACCTGGACGTTGAGCAGCTCTGATGAAAGGACTTTGGGAGCGTTCGAGAGAAAAATCCGTCGCAAGATCTATGGTCCAATCTGCGTCAATGGCGAGTACCGAATACGATGGAACCACGAGTTGTATGAGCTATATGCCGAAATCGATATAGTCAAGCGTATTAAAATAGAGCGGCTTCGCTGGCTAGGTCATGTCGAGAGAATGAACGACGAAGCTCCAGCGAAAAAATATTGGATTCGGTACCCAGCGGTGGCCAACGCAGACGAGGAAGACCGCATCTCCGTTGGAAAGACCAGGCATTGGATAACCTGACGACGCTTGGAGTTTCCAACTGGCGCCAGCAAGCGCACGACAAAAGAGGCTGGCGCAAATTCTTAGACCAGGCCAAAACCGACCAACGGTTGTAAGCGCCATCTAAGTAAAGTAAGTAAAGCAAAATGCTAAGGGGGACATGACATTGGCAGTTTTTTTAAATCAATTTCGAATAATTTTTTCTAATTATAATCTTAAAATTCTAAAAAGAAAATTTCATGGAAAAGTTCCTGCGGGTTCAAAAGTTGCAGCCGGATTAGTGAGAGTGCATTTTTAATTTCAACCTTTATTTTTCTTTGTTCACAAACTTTGAACGCGTTTATTTCGAAACCATGTTTTTCGTACTGGTTGCGGCACTAGCGGGTTCATTTTTTGACGAAATTTTTGTGTTTTGTATTTTTTAAAACTTGATTCACTATCGTAATACTCGAGCTTTTTTTTTAAATTTTTTTCGATTTTTTATGAATTTTTAAAGTAAATATTTTTTTCGAAAAAACACACTTTCAAATTTGGAACATCACCAAAAATTGATAAAAAAATTTACAAAAAAGCTCATCTCATACGATAACCAATTTTGTTAAGATTTAAACAAGTTCAATTTCATTTCCAGATCGGACAATTTTTGCGACTTCCAGCGCTGCAACCACGAGATCCCGTTTTTTTCTCTGCCGCCATCTATAAAACCATTTAGAGCTCTATAAAACCTAAAACCTCTATAAATTTTTCTATTGAAGTGAAAAATTTATTTTTTTGATATTTTTCTTGTAATTTGTTCAATTCTCTACAAAAATAAAAATTTGAAAAAATGTTTGTTTTTGACTGACAATGAGTTATGAATTTTTAAAAAAAGGTCTGTTTTCTCTTCCGCGAATGTTATGTCCCACCTAAATATAAACTTGACATGCATTCTAGATACACTGCTTCCATAAGAAAATCTAAAAATCGAACTGTGCTTCTCCTTAGCCTTATCGAAAAGTGCTTTCAGGAGGCATTCGTAAATATAAACTTAAAGCCTATTTGAATAGCTTCAAATTCAATTAAAGTTAATAATATGCTTTACTTTTTAATAATGATATGCATTTTTTTAATGAAATCAATTGCTTAATACAGACTTAGTCGAGTGGACAAGCTAGATGTTATCTCTGTTATGGACCACTTCTAAAAGTTCACCTTAAAATAGACTTCCAAGAATGCTTCTATGGCATAGCTTGTGCAAAGCAATGATTAATTATTTTCTTATAAGCATTTTGTCTTATGTCTTCTGAATCATGTAATGCCTTCTTTAAGTTTTCCTGAAAAATACCTTTTTTATTCTACCTTTTAGAATCCATTCATTGAAGGCCTCAAAGAAATCTTCCATTGTAAAATTTTAGGGGGTTAAGCTGAACCTCACTTACTCTCCGTAGGGGAAAAGGGGGATTTTCGGCAAAGATTGTGTAATTTTTTATCAGTAAGAAACATTGTAGAATTATTAGTAAATCCAATGTTTAGCTTTGCCAAGAGTCCACGCCGGAATGCTCTGCATTTGATTCTTCACTACCATTTTCTGTCACCTGTATACCCTATCACTCAGATTGATGGGCATCTGACGATTCCAGTTTCTGGTCAGCATGACGGAAATTTATATGCTCCCTTTTTGATTCGCCACTGCTTACCGATGTAACCTTTGTATGGCTTCATTGACTTGCCCTATCGGCTGTATTGCCCCAGTGTACGTGGAGATCTAGAAAAGAGATGCTGCACTACTTGCGGCATTCGCTTTTCATACATCACAAGAGCTGTAGTGCATCGGCGCGTAGTCCACTGTGCACCAGTTGCACCAGCGTGCAAAGTGCGATCTTCACTCGAGCTACTTTTCGCTGTTTGCTAGCGAAAACGGTTTAGAGCTAAATCAGAGTAAAGTTGAAGGAGCAGATCAACAATCTCAAACCAAAAAGCATTAAGTCACTAGTAAAAACGCGTTATTTTGATAGAAAAGCACTAAAAACAACAAAAACAACAAAAGCACTAAAAAAAATTTTGCAATTTTTTTTAAATTGAAATCGAAAACGAAATTTTTGTTACTAAGAAAATTTGAATAAGCATACCTACAAATATTTAACCTTGCATCTTTTAATATCCATTTCTTTTCAAAGTTATTTCATATTTTGTACATCACTTCTATTTTTAGATTTTAAATGACGTTATTGTATTAAAGAATGCCGATTTTTTTTAAAATACTTAAACAGAACCAAATAATTTTTAAAACACACAAATTTATAGTTTATCAACGATTCTTTATATTTGAGCAAATGTTATTTCCAGAAAAGAAAATAACTTTTTATCAAAAATATTAAAAATATCCTTTTATCTACTACAACTAATAAAACTAAGATATTGAGAAGACTATTAATTAAGTTGATGTAGAGGTATGTAGGATAACAGATAAAAAAACGTTATTTTATATTTTGGTTATGAATCTTGAATTTCTATTGTAATTTATCCTGATTTTGGCATGTTTTTGCCTTTTTCTGACAACATTTTTTTTTTACTTTTATGAGGTTTAAGTAAGAAAGGATTAATTTATGAGGATTATTTTTATATATCTTGAATTTCTATTGTAATTTATCCTGATTTTGGCATGTTTTTGCCTTTTTCTGACAACATTTTTGTTTTTACTTTTACTTTTATGAGGTTTAAGTAAGAAAGGATTAATTTATGAGGATTATTTTTATATATGTATTTATCAGGGCTGTTAAGACATTTGTTTGAGCTCTCAATCTGTAACTAGTAGCACTAAATCTAAAATGAACATTCAATAAAATTTATTGGTTTTTTGAAAATAATTACGAGTTTTGCTACACCAAAAACAACTAGATCAAGTGCTAGTAGCACTGACTTGGCAACACTGAAGCTGATGATTTTACTGAAACTCACATGGACATGCTGGCTCCAGTAATCACTCTTGAGACCGCATATAAGCTCCTATGGACTGAATTATAATGAATATTCTTTCACCAATTTTAGAATTCTCATTTAAGCATTTTACTGTTCGATTTTTCATTGTGCCTACGATTTCAGTAGTCTTAAAATTAAGCTAGTACGAAATGAAAATAAAATAAATTAAATGAAACATAAACTAACATATTTACAATAGGGGTATTCTCGCTGTCTTGCAAAACCCTTGCAAGGTGCAAGAATTGCAAAAGTTGCAGAATCTTGTAACCCGTCCAACGACACAACAACAAAATACAAGCGATAAAAGTTTTGCAATTCATGCAATTTGTGCAACACTGGCATCCATGTTTTGGGTGGACGTGCAACCGTGCACTCTGATTGAGATAAATTTGTTAATTTTAGTTCGTGTGCGTTGGCGTAAGTATTTAAATTTTTTGTTTTCGCCTGTTCGCGACATTTCTTTTAATTTTCACAATATTTATGCTCTTGTGCGCTGCCGCAGTGTTGCATATTGCAGTATTGCAAAGTTGCATTTTTAAAAATTTTGCATCAGTTTTATATTGCGAGAATACCCCTATTGAAAACACGCATTGTACATAATCTCATGTGATATTAGAGGAGCGGGTCGAATCAAATCTCACGATAACTCACTAGGGGTAGGCAGGGATTAAAGAATTGCTAAAATGACCTCACGTAATTAATGGATGCCCCCTTAAGAAAAAATATAATTGACCTATTCTTGTAATTTACCCAAAACAACATCATCAAGTAGGTTCGACTTTGAAAATTCGAAATTATAAAAATTTTAAGATATCATTTTTGTTCTAATAAAAAAAATGTAAAAACGAAAAAATTGTTCGAAAAATTAAAAGTTTAAATTGTGAAATTAAACAAGTGAAATATGAAATTTTAATGATTCAAGTTCCCCTTGTAATTTTTCATGACATTGACGAATTGTTTTTATTGGTTTATGAATCTTGTATGCTCACTTCATGAACTGTTAACACTAGGCTTATGAAATATTCATGTTTTCGGGTTGTTTTATTTGAGTATTTTATATATTGATATCATTAATAGTTCATGTGACTCATGTAATTTATTACTGTACCAAAATTCATAATGCGATTCATGCGTTTTTGGTTCAGCGAATTCAGGTTTTCATCAAGAGGTTCAAGAACACGATGATATTCTTGATTTTTCAAAGAAGTAAGTAAATTAACCCCTTGAGTTTTTTGACAGTTGCAGCTTGACCCTATCATCTAAATATATAAAAGACAAGTGTCCTGCTCCATGCTCTATATCGTAAAACATGTTAAGCCTGGACCAGAACCTGTTGTAAAATTATCCATTTAAAATGTTTGTACTTACTAAACCTTTTGCTCTATATCGTAAAACCTGTTCAGCCTAGACCAGAACCTGTTGTAAAATTATCTATTTGAAATCAAACGAACTGTACTTTTTAAAACCTGTTCAGCCTGGACCAGAACCTGTTGTAAAATTATCCATTTGATATGTTTGTACTTACTAAACCTTTTGCTCTATATCGTAAAACCTATTCAGCCTGGACCAGAACCTGTTGTAAATTTATCTATTTGAAATTTTTGTACGTACTGTACTTTTTAAAACCTGTTCAGCCTGGACCAGAACCTGTTCTTAAATTATGTATTGGAAATCTTTGTACTTACTAAACCTTTTAAAACCTGTTCAGCCTGGACCAGAACCTGTTCTTAAATTTTGTATTGGATATCTTTGTACTTGAATACTATCGTCATTTTCCTCAACTACTATACATCAAACATCATGTCTTGCTATTACAGTGCTTCTTAATTAACAGAACCAGAACCTAGTTGGTCCGCATAAACTGAACAGCAATTATTACATTCAGTGACGTTGGTGTCAATTGGAATTGCTAGAATTAAATCACAATGTTCGGTCTTCTGATCCAAGTATAAGCGATTGGCTACTCAAGTTAGGAAATGGAGATGAAGATATCATAGAAATTCCCGATCATTTTGTTTGTAAAGGTTCGCTTATTAACCCTTTCAATGGCTTGCCTAGAATAATCGTGGACAATTTTTTTGAGCTTATATTCCCATCATTTAAGCAATAAAAAGCAATCATTTAAGCAATCCCTCTGATTTTAACATGAGCTGCTTTGCTTTTGGCAGGCTGTCTAATGTAATGGACAAAACACGATAACGTTGTATTATAATATTTTAGTTCAACTAAAACAACCGGAGACTAATGCAAATGCGTTATTTATGCAAATGTTATTATAAAAAAAAAATTATACTTTGCACACCAATCACAATAATCACTTCTTTTTTGCAAAATTTATTAACACGCGATATAAAAAAATGGAAGGCTTAAAAAAAAAAATGTTGGGTATAAAATCGAAAATCTAACTAAGTTAAACGTTATATATCTCCCTAAAATTATTTTTGTCATATTGGCACAACTTCATTTCATAGTACCAACCTATTTGATTTTAGAAAAGACGCTGGAAAATAAAAAAATTTTTTTTTCCGAAGTGTCCAATATAATGGACAAATCTATTGAGAGGGTTAAATAGATTTTTGACGATACTTTTAGTCCGTCTAAAAAAAAATAATTTAATAAACATGTTTTCAAATAAAACCTTTGTATATAAATCCAATAAATTTTTTGTCTCATTTTGTACTCTAAATGGTTCCTTCCCGTCGTAGGACGGGCTTTTACACTAGTATCAATATAAACTCGAAAATGGAAACATATGAATTTGAAACAACCGCGTTTTTACTTTTTTCGCTCACCGCTATTATCTTAATAAAGGTTGAGCATCCAAAAAAAATTGCATGAAGATAGCAAAAATTCAAATCATTTTATAGAGTAGTTCTTGAGATTTCGTGGGGACCAGTTTGATAAACACAATTTTTCAGAAAATTTGATTAATGGATTTGTTTAACGATTTTTGTATCCGTTCTTATACGCTAACTTTTTTATACAATCGTCATCGGCCAAACTTCTTTAGGAACATATTTTAAGATGATGTTTAGATCTGTAGAAAGCTATGGAAAAATTTTAAAAAAAATTTAGTTTTCTAGTGGTTGAGAACCTGCTTTTAGTTATGTTTAATGTTCACGAGACATATAGACGTAGGTGCAAGTAAGCGCATAGGTCATGTGGAATTAATGCTTATGGTTTTATGCGTTGTGCACCGTAAGGGGGAATAGGGTTTATACCCCAAAATTCCACCTTATCTACGGCCCTGGTGTGAAGCACCTTATGTCCCTCTTGTCTACTGGCATCTTTGGGTACTAGTATGTCAAACATAAATTATAATTGTATGATTATTTTGCCGTAAAAAAGATTTGTTCTCGTTAAATATATCATCATTTGATCATTTGGTAGCTCAAAAATGATTTGTCGATTGGTGCAAGGAAATGTTATTCGAGAATATTTTGAAAAACAATAAACCAATTAGCAAATTTTGTAAATAGAAGGCATTTCCCTACCTTTTTGATGTAGCCTTGACTTTTGGCAATGATTTTAAAGGATCAACTTTTCAAATCATAATCATTTGTCTGCTAAGTCTTAAGTTGAAATTTTAGACGGAATCGTTTTTTTTTTTTTTCAAACAATCGCTTCTTCGATTTAAAGACAGCAGTCAACTTTCTAATTACGTTGTGCGATTTTTATAGTATTATATTATAAAATATAAATTATTTCGGATATTTAAAAAAAAACTGTAAAAATACAATTACATCAAATATTTGTAGAAAATTTCGAGGATTTCTCGAACTAATCTTACTGTTGCTTGAGTTCGTTTATTTGAAGTTTTGTAAAGCATAGAATATCTTTTGTTATTCTGACAATAATGGGCTAAATATAAGCATTTCATAAATCCTATAAAAATAATGACTCCCCAAAAATCCACTTCAAGAGTTAGTTCGAAATAATTTTTAGCAAAAATCAGTCGATAGAATAACAAACTATATAAAGAAAATGTTTTTCTTAGCACTTAAATCCGAGCAAAACTAAACCAAAAACGTTTTCAAACCTACCGTTCTGCAAAAGAAAATAATAAGAGCAATAACAATAAACTAGACAGCAGAAGGTCAGAAGATCATATAAAACAAAGGCCAAGAAAAACAGTTTAACACGCTCAATGTGGAAAGCCATGATGAAGCGTAGCTAAACCCTTTTGCAAAAATAAACAACCGCCGGATAGAAACAAGAAATACTACGTTTTTGCAAATTTTGCAAATACAGGTAAGTAAGTAGCGAGGAGCAGGCTTAACGCTGTGACGTCCAGACGACGATCCTATTAAGGCATACACAGACTGGCGCCAGCACTTGACAAGGATTAGAACTTTAAGGATTTAATCCAGTTTACAAGAGCAAGTGCAGTTTATTTGTAGTTGTTGTTTCTTTTAGTTTCTGTTTCTTTTAGAAAAGGGACGTAGTTTATAGTTAGAACTGTGTTGTTTATAGTTTGGTATATTGTTGCAACCGGAGTTAACACTGTTGCTATATATTTTAAATTAAGTTCGAGATTCTGTTTCATAGAAATCGTTAAAAAATAACTTCTACTTCCTTACATTTTTATTTATAAAGGTTTATAAAATATGAAGTTAGACATTTTTATTAGTACAGATCTATAAAATATGAGGTCATGATTACTTTTGAGTAGTTTGAAGTCATTTCCGAAAAAAAATTGCTGCCTAGTTTATTGACGTAGTTTATTTATTTAATTTATTGATGCTGCTATCATAATTATTTGCATCAGCTGCAGTTTCAGCAGCCTCTAGTTCCTGTGGTCTTTGACATTTGACACGAACTTTACATCGTTATGCATATAACCAGCGGTTATAACTGTTCATCAACCGTCATTAGAGAGACAAAAAACAACTTAACAACACATTCTCATACAAGACTTCATTCATTTCTTTTTTAGCCCTCGAGCACAGTGGCACAACTTGTATTAATATATTCATTTTCGGTATACTGAGCATATTTTCATTCATAAAAAATTTTTATTTTTTTTTTTACTTTTTCGCTTCTATTAATTACGTTTTTTTTTAAGTTTATTTTCTAGCAATTTTCATAAAACCATTCATAAAGTAGCAAGATTTTTAGTTTTGCCTTTAATTTCTCCTTCAGTTCTTTGGCACTCTAGTCGCCTCAGGTTGTATCTACTTCTTCTCTTTTTTTAGTCTGATTTTCTGTTTTCATTCACAAAACAGTTTTAATGCAGAAAAACTGTTTGAACACCTAAACATGTTCCAACTCTTAATTTTATGTTATCAAAATTATTTTATTTTTAATGATGGTGTTTGCTAGCATCCCGTTTATATGGACTATTAAACGGTGTTACCGTTTTGGAGTTATTTTTTTTTTTAAATGATTTATTGTTAAATAATTTTGTTTTAAAGTCAACGTTATTTAAACGAAGATAAGATTTTATAGCAAATATAAAAGTACTATGTTTAATATTTACTCTTACAATTATCATGTGACCACTTTGACAGACCATTTTTGTTTGTGCCATTAACCGTCTTTTCTTTAGTTATAGATAATCATAACAACCATATTCAAATTTCCAAATTTGGTGGTTAATGTTGGACTGCTATTTTTATTGGCACTTTTTGAATGATTCATCATGAATAGACTTTTATGAACAGATTTTCAATTGAATCTTCATTGGTTTAATGAGCGTGAGAAAAACACTTGAACAGTATTTATCGGTCTTCAGTTAAGTGCTAACATAATAAAGAAAACTCATTTTTTTTTCGAGATTTCAAGATTTTCAAATGAATTAAATTTAATTAAGTCTACACCAACGCCAATACCATCGAGCCATAAGCGCAACCAAAAGGGGGTTACGGGATTTAAACCCCCCCAAAAACTATTGTAGTACCAAGCAAAATAGTATCCAATCAAAGTGAGTCACATGAAAAGCAATCACACGTTTCATGAAATGAGTGAAAACCCCAAATGTATATTTCAAATCGATTCTGGTTGATGCATAATCTGCTAAATTAGTTATATTTTATTCCTTCAGACTTTATATTAAGCCGGATCGATTTTGTATGGAGAAAAAAAAGTGAGCTGGACACCGACTCAAAAGTAAGAAAAACTCTTAAAAACTAGAAAGTATTTTTTTTTTTAAACACTTATAAAAAATGTATTTTTCTTTATATTCAAATGCATTTAAGATTATTGGAAAAGTACTGAGCTCTTCTTTCTTTTGGTGTATCGTATGGTGTTGTTTAATCAAAACTGAGTACTATGAAAAATGCGTTTTTTATAAGTGTTAAAAAATATAAATACTCGAAAATCATGAATTTTGTACTGGAGCGCTATCTGGCGCACATTTAACTAAAAACTCATATGTACCCACTAATATATATATACTAGAGTGTATCGAAAATCTGCCCCCAATTCCGGCACCAAAATTAAATAGCATATGAAAAATCCTTTCGGTTGGTGTATTTTTTTTTTATTTGAACCAATTTTGGCGTCCCCCGAAATGCATTTTTGTGCATTTTTTATCAACTTTTGTACTGGAGACCCATTAATGATTGATTTTAAAAGAAAATCAAGCTTATCAATCAATTTATTTCATATGAAAACACAGAAATGCAATTTTTCATCGAGATAAAACAGTTTTTTTTCAACGTGAATCTACTTGTTATTTAATATTTGATATGTTTTTATTTTTTGTATGAAAGTATTTTTAGTATTACAAGTATTACAAAAATGCATTTCGGGGGACGCCAAAATTGGTTCAAATAAAAAAAAGTACACCAATCGAAAGGATTTTTCATTTACTATTTAATTTTGGTACCGGAATTGGAGGTCAGATTTTTCCCATACAAGTCGATACACTCTAATATATACCCACCAAAATTTAATAAAATCAAACAGTATTTATGGCAATTAAATGATAATTGAGCTGAAGGAAGCTTTTGAATATCGATTTCTCACATTTTATATAATTGTGGCACTTAGTTTTGGTTAAACCGCACCATACGATATATCAATGGAAAGAAGAGCTCAATAATTTTCCAATAAATTTAAATTCATGTGCATATCATGAAAAATACATATTGTACACGTATTTAAAACAATCTCTTTTCTAAAATGACAAAATATCGATTTTTTGGGGTTTCAATAGAGTTTGTTAACACAAAAAATTTCCAAAATTTTTTTAGTATACCATGAAAATCTTTAGATTTTTGCTTATCTTGGTTATGCATTCTGAAGAAAAAAGTTTATGCAAAAAAATTCGTTTTCTGCAGAAAAGACGTCCATAAGAACCAAAACCGCTCCATAATGATTTCTCCGATCCAAACAAAATTATACAGAAATTGTTTTTAAGAGTCCCTCTAACTTTTAAGTCGATCTACACATGTTTAATTTTTGTTATATTCTGATTCTGACCACTTGAAGGGTTGTTGGCAATACTTCGATTTGAGTTATCTTTTCAACTTCTAGCATGGAGGAAACTTGAAATATTTGGATACAAATTAATTCAAAAGTAAGAAGCCATAGTAAAAAAGCCTAAATTTGAGGAAAGTCGGTGGAGTCACTCGCCATTGAAAAATCAAAGAAATTTCCCGTTAAATTGTTATTTTTCGTCCTTTTTTAAAGTCATTTTTAAAACATCGATAAGACAAACTCTACAGAATTAAGTTTATAGTGAAGTCATGTGACTCATAATAAAAATAATTCCGATTGACTTCCGAAAGTGGAGAAAAAAATTTACAATTTTTAATATTCCAACGTTTTTTCCAAAATCCGTTTCAAAAAATTTCTCTAAATTTTTAAATACTATCCGATATTAAGGAATAAGGCTTATTAGGTAAAAATATGTCGGTTTAATTTTTCTTTTGTTTGCCCATCCAGTAACATAATATAGTTATACGCCTTATTCATAATCTTCTATTGGATTTTCAAAATCAGTTCCATGAAAATCCCTTAAAATTGCGCAAATATTAACCGATTTTGGAAAAGTGTAGGAAAGACCTATCGTTAAAAATATATTCTATTGATTTCGTCAGCATTTGCGCATTGAACAAGTAATACCAAATGATTTTTTAAAATTCAGACTCTTTGCTTTTCATCCCAAGGTGTCAGAAATTTAGCGGTTTTTACTTTCGAAATTGAGCATAATTAGTGCTCACTAAAGGACAAATTTTAAAGCTAGTGCCAGCCAATTGGGTATTTTTACAACGAAGTGATGTATGGATGAACAATTTTCACTGCACTCAATAAAAAGTTTCTCGGAATAAGTAAAAAGACATAATATTTAGAGAAATATTTTATAGAGTTTGCTCCAGAGAATGCTTTTCTCTAAATGTGGTACTAAAAACTCCCTAAAAATGATAAAAAGCTTCCATGAACAAGGGAAATATATAAAAAAATATCGTTTTTAGAGCATAAGACTTTTTTATTTTTGAAAAAAGATTTCATTTTATTGAAGAAAATACATCGCATAGTGAATTTTGTATTGAAATATAGGAAAAATTTTCATTTTCACTAAATTTTTCTCTATAAATGAGAATTTCTTTTGTGCAAGAAAAATACTTATCATTATTAGAGACATTGAAATATTTCCATTTCCCACAAGTGAAGAAATATTTATTTGAAAATGTGAAAATTTATTCCAATTGAATTATTGAAAATAGAGAAATATTTTATCGGAGGGGAGAAAAATATTGAATTTTTGCTGACCTTATTGGGACCCGAGTTAAAATGAAAATATTTTAGCTCAAGCCTTATAACCTTTGTACAACTGCCAAACAAGAAAAAAATCCATTAAACGGCCTACAACTGGTGCTTGCAAAATATTGCAAAATATCCTAAATATCCTTAGGAACAGATCCTAAACAACGTTAAAGCCAGTTTATTTTAAAACGACCGCTACCACTGCTGTTCACCTTCTGTACGAATAGAATATCCTGAAAAAAATATGGGCTGGTCGTGCCTGAAGTTTGAACAAGGAACCATTAGTGCAAAAATTAAATGCACTTACCGCTACAACTCAGCCGCTGTAATTAAGTAAAATTGTTTTTATATATTAGTTCTATATTTGATAAAACCCCCCCAAAAAAAATTCCTGGTTGCGCCCCTGCATCGAGCTAAATATTCCCATCATAAAGAGTATTGTTGAGCACATTGGCGTCCACAGGAGGGTAGGCATGGAGGTTCACTTGCCCTCCCCTGGGCGATGAACAATTTGTAAATTTGTTCATTATTTATTTATGATAATTATGATATTTTGAAGAGCATACAAAAATACATTTTGGGTTAAATTTATAAATTAAGCTGAGTTAAATTATGCACGAATTTTGTTAACGTTGTCTAAAATCGTTATAGTGTTGCAAAACATCGGTGCTATAGGTGAACTAATATTGCAAGTCTATCATGTGGCCTACTGTGAGATAGAAATATCTTTGGGGATTAGTCGGACTAGCATACATTCAATATTGTATAAATATTTTGCCGTCAAAAAGATTTGTGCGCGTTGGATTCCGCATAATTTGACGATATACGATTTGCTCGTATCGATTAGTCGAAACAGAGCTCTTGGTGCTTCAAAACATGTATATAACATCGTTATATGTGAAGAATCAGGGATTTATACACATGAACCCGAAAATAAACAATAAATCGACTGTATGATCTTTCAAGATCAACAAAAGTTGGTGTAGCACAAACCACTTCGAAGCAAAAATTTTTGGGCATTCATCGATCATCCTGGTCATCCGCCGTATAGTTCTGACTTGATGGCGGATGATCCGGTTAATACCTGATGATTTCTTCTTATTCCCGAAAACCACAAACAAATTGCGAGGTTAACGTTTTTCGATACCTGAAGAAGCGGTTGATGCATTCAAATCACATGTTTTGGAGCTACCTTATTCGAAGTGGAAAAAGGGCTTCGAAAATGAATTCTAGCGCATGCAAAAGGGTATCGATTCATAATTGAAAACTCTTTGTATTCACCAAAACCAATAAAAAACTAAAAAAGTCGTCCTTCGAAATCAAATGCAAGAAAATTCGAGCAAAAAGTACCGATTTTGTCAATTATTTAAGTTCGCTGTTAAACAACAAGAGAAGCATTATGCTCGTGCCAATTACGCAGATCTTACGTTACATAACTGTTTCTAAGAAAGAAACTACTCAACTCGAAAGGTGAAGTGCGAAAAATCAAAGAACCGCGTGCTGAATCGTAAGAGCGATTAATTGCACAAGAGATTTACTGTAGTAAAAAAGTCTTGTCAAGAGACAAGCATTTGAACCAAAAGAGAACAATTTTTGCATTATCCATGCGATTGTAAACGACTGGAAGATTTTTTAAAATTGTGATTTAAGAGCTTATTGCTTTACAGTTGATAACAAAAATACGGTGTGAAGAGAAATTAAAAATTTGTATTGTAGTTAAAATTAAATTAAACTTAAAATTGAACAAGTAAGGAAACTCTTAAGTCGGTCAAGCCCGACTATGGAATACCCTAAACATCCTATTATATATAAATATACTTAAACAAATACAAATCAATTTTTAGTTTTCAAAATCTATGGATTCCCTTACAGTTTTGAACAGGTTTCACTAATGTGGGTTGTATGGAAGTTGGGCGTGTTCGTGGGCGGTTGACGCCCATTTTGTGTGCGCACCTTAGTTTTGACATAAAATTATCCCATACCAAGTTTAATCCCTTTAGGTCACATATAAACCTTTTTATGGTATTTTCAATATTGTGAGTTGTATGGGAGATGGGCGTTTTCATAGGCAGGTGACACCCATTTTGTGTGCGCACCTTAGTTTTGACATTAAATTCTCCCAAACCAAGTTTAATCCCTGTAGGTCATATATAACCCTTTTTATGGTACTCTCAATATTATGAGTTGCATGGGAGGTGGGCGTGTTCTTGAGCGGATCACGCTCATATTTCGCACATGTCTTAAATTTTGTACAAAACACATGCATATTAAATTTGATTACTGTAGCTTTGATAAAACCATCTATACACACGGTTAAAAATCTTGGGCTAAATTTTAATCTTTTTTGGATTACATATAGGACACGACCAAAAAAAGATTACTTTTTAATACAATGAAAAGTTTTAAATTTTCCAATCCAAAAAGGACTTATTTTTAATCCGCAAAAAGTTTAAAATTTTTTAATCCAAAAAGGAATAATTTTTAATCCGCAGAAAGTATAAAATATTATAATCCAAAAAGGATTAGATTTTAGTCCAAAAAAGTTAAAAATATAAAAGGATTACTTTTTAATCCACAAAGGTGAGAACTCGTGAGAAAAAAAGGTAAGAGATAATTCTCATATTTCATAAGCCTACGAAGAAAAGTTATCCTTTGACCTCCATAAGCATAAGTATATATTAAAAAAAGTTCTCAAACTTAATTTATGCTAAATTTTGCATATTTCTATACGAGCTAAAAAAAACTTATTTTTTTTTTGTCGCGTACTTTGAACTAATTTGTACTAAATCTTGCCAATATTTTTATAAATGTAGCACTCTTTCATTGCGTTAGAACACTTAAAATACATATCGGTTCTTTTTGTTTCTTTCTTGTTTTTCGAGTAATCAAAACCGTGCGAATGTCGCGTCCGTGCTTTTCAGCTGGAAAGCTACATAATATTCAGCTTTTCGCCATAGAAGAACTGTCAAATAAAGAGCTGGTTTTCGTTGGCTTTTCAGCCTAAAGGCCTTCGTGTGAACATATTATTATATTGCCATAAACTTCACTATATATACATTAAGGGTATTCATGCAAATGGGCAATGCCCTTATAAATGATATAAACCGTATAAGTTTATCAGCCTTATAAATGAAATGTATGGAGAACCGTTTACACAAACCAGATATATCACAAACCAGCAATCAACTGTTTATATGTATTCTGAAAGTTGACTGTTAACAAGTTAACAGCTGACATATCTCTCCAAATGCACAATCGACTGATAAAAATAACTGATTGCCCAAAATACAAGCTTGCCGCTTTGCATGAATACCCTTATTATGTATTATGAAACACTGCTCAATGTAATAATGAATATAATTATATTTTAGTTCAGATTTTAAGAAACAATTTGTTTCATTTAATTAAAAAATAAATTTCGGTTGCTTTAACAACATTAACTTTTATATTTAGCGTAAATTTCGTAGCAGTAGTAGTTTTCAATCTTAGGTAACATAAATAATTTTTCCTGAAAATACTACCTTAATGTAAATTTGTAGTCCAAAAATAGTCTTAAACTTAAACTTTTTTGGATTAAAAACAAATTAAACTTAAGTATGGAATAAAAAATAGTACTTTTTGGGTTAAAAATTCCTTTAAA
Organism: Tetanocera ferruginea; assembly: GCA_958299015.1. Taxonomy (NCBI): domain Eukaryota; kingdom Metazoa; phylum Arthropoda; class Insecta; order Diptera; family Sciomyzidae; genus Tetanocera; species Tetanocera ferruginea. The sequence goes on along the minus strand of OY282640.1, from coordinate 47,440,100 downwards.
CCAAAGTTTGGATTAAAAACTAGTCCAAAATTTTTAACCGTGCAGTAATTTCAATTGTATGGTTGTGTGGGAGGTAGGCGTGTCCATGAGCGAATTCCAAAAATTCCAAACAGTGCAGATCCTTGGGTTCATGTGAACATGTGTACCAAGTTTCATGCAATTATCTCAACTCCTTCTGCTTATCCTGTGTTTACGGACAACACACGGACGGACGCACGTACAGACGGACAGGGCTAAATCGAATCGCGAGCTGACTCTGATCAAGAATATATATACTTTTCTATACCGAACTCGCTTATTTCTAGGTGTTACAAAGTAAATATAATTTGACCTTTCAGGTTTAGGGTATAAAAATGTCAAAATTTATTATGGTGATCAGTGTTGCCGGAGTAAATTTATTTTTATATCCAAAACACAAAATAAAAATAGCCAAAATGTAAAAAAAATAGCCAAAAGATTTATTAATTGTATTAGAAAAAAAGAAACAAAACTAACATTCATAGCTTTTTAAACTAACTTGTTTTTTGTGCCGTTTTTTACTGGAAATAGATTTACAAACATGTTTGTTTTTAAGTATCTTATATAAAATTATATATTAAAAATATAAGAGCATGTTTTAAACATATTTAGGGCATATATCCTTTAAATAGACGGACCTTTAATATAGAAGGACCTTAGCTCATTTATTTTATACTTGATAAGAGTAGAGAAAACTTCATAAAAGTAAGGTTTGCATTTTCGGAGTATTGAAAGTGAATAAAAAGTATTGCATTTTTTTTTAGCTTCGAACCAAGGATTTCAGATGTAAAACCTATTCAGTCAAGTCTGCCTTGGTTCAGAAATGGGAGAAAGATAAGTAGGTGCGAAAGTGAAATCAAGTGAAACAAGTGAAGAATTTTTTATGTGTGGCGGAGTGCTCGTTAACTTACTTTTCCATGCTGATTTGCTTGATTTTACTTTTGAAAACAAACCACAATTACTTCCAATGATCAAAGTTATATACATTGTTGCATACTCTTATGTGCCACGTGATTCGAGATGTTACATGTCAAATTATTGTATATTCTTGCGATTGACTGCACATTTGGAAGACGTTTGGCAGAGAAGTGAATTATGCGATGCAGGAGTAATTCGCCCAAGTGTTTTTGGGAAAATGCATCGCTTTTCAAATGCTTAAGCAATGAATGCGCGAGTCACAAAAATTTTCAAAATCTTCCTTCGCTCATTTCGGCGTTTGTTGGAGGATGGATTTTTGAAAAATGTTCAAAATCTATCAGGGAATATGAAGCAGGCTCTGAAAAATCGTTAAAATTAATGAAAAAGTTGAGCTATTATAGTTAGGAAACAACGTCGCATTATATTGAAGCGAAATAAAAACAAATTCACAAAAAAATTCATTGAGTTCGGACAGAAAAACAATGCTTTAGAACAAATTGCTGAGGACTCTTAGAAGGACTTCGTTTGCCACCCTTTTCGGCGAATTTCATATAACTCCTCTTGGCGGTTCATTGGCGAATTTCTTATAACTCCTCTCGGCGGTTCATTGGCGAATATTCCCGGCGAATTAGCCTAAGCAACTTACAGTCGGTGATACCCGGATGATTCTCAGATGAGTTCAAAGGCAATTGCTTGATCTTCCACGCGATTCGCTGGCGATTCACAGGCAATTGAAAATGTTATATGTAAAATAAAAAAAAAAATTTTCGCCGGAATGCAAAAACATAGCAGTGTAAAAAAAATAGCCAAATGAAAAATAAAATCGCCAAATAGCCAAAACTGATCACGATCAAAAAAAAAAGCCACTTTTGGCTATAAATAGCCAAAACGGCAACACTGATGGTGATGCCAGATTTTAGCTATTGATATTAGTGTTGCCACTTCCCGAAATATAAATAGTACTCCTCGTATGTGCGTCCACTGTGTGCATATATCTTCGATTGGAGGAGTGCTTTCTTGAAGCAGAAGTGAGAGTCGAATAGCGAAGGCTTCGACTGTCTGTTTCGACTGCAGCTTATCGACGTCTAGCTCTTTCTGTGTAGGATTGCGAGTATTCTTAACTGCGCACAGACGTGTGCGGATCTTGGCTGCGACAAGATAATGAGCCAAGTCTTTGTTTGCATCGCGCATCGTGCGTACGTCTAGTACACTGGAAGAGTGCCTTCCGTCAATCAAAACGCGATCAATTTGGTTACATGTTTTTTGATCAGGGGACAACCCAGGTGGCCTGTAAGTATTGAAATGCTTGAATCTAGTGCTACTAACTACCATGTTTCGTGCTACGGCGAAGTCAATCATCCTCTGTCCTTTATCGGATGTCTTGTCGTGGTGGCTGAACTTTCCGACTGTTGGACCAAATTTGTCTGGTCATCTTTTTCTTCTGTCAGAGCATGCGCACATATAAGGAGGCTAATATTAAAAAATGTAGCCTTGAAGCGGATTATGGCAAGTCGTTCGTTTTTAGGAGTGAAACGTAGGAAATGATGCCGCATTCTCTTGCTAACTACAAATCCGCATCCAAACTCTTGCTTCTCCGCATAGCCGCTGTAGTAAATAACACAGGATGCTTGCTGTAAGCAACTCCCTGTCCTTTCCATCGTATTTCTTGGATTGCAGTGATATCAGAATTATATCTATCCAAGATATCAATCAGTTGGATAGAGTCACATCCCAATTTAGGGTGTGGACATTCCAGGTGAATATCCGTAAATCATTATCAGTTTTTCGTTTGAGGTAATCATCATCAGATTTGGAGATCATTTTACTCATATTTCTTATTTGTTCATATTTCTTACAACTCAAACTCTGGCTCAGTATTTCCCTCGAAATACACAACCACCCGGCAAAAAAAGTGCTTCAAAAAGAAGTTAAAGTGGAAGGGAAAGTCGTGAGTTCCATTACTTTTACTTTCATACCCAGAAGTCATTCTTTTAACATTTGCATGTCATTGCGAGGAATGCTTTCCTTAGTCTTCTCTAGAAGTGCTTCTAGAATTTTTCAATGGAAGATTTCTTTGAGGGAACTTTGAGGACTTTGAAGGTTCTAATATAGATAGTTTACAGGGAAACTTTAAAAAGGCATTACAGGATTCAGAAGGCATAAGAAAATATGCTTATAAGAAAATATTTAACCATTGCCTTGCCAGTCTTTCAGAAATTTATGCAAATGCCATCTAAAAGCACTTTTCTATAAGGCTGAAGAGAAACACAATTGAATTTTTAGACTGTCTTATGGAAGCAGTGTATCTAATGGCGTTTTCGTTTCTACCAAAAAATGTTGCCTTTTCATTGCCCTTGCCTTTTTTCGTGTTCGATTCTAAAATAAGTGCAAACGGGTGAGTAAATTTTGTGTTCGTTTCTTAAAATGTCACACTCACAGAGGGCAAAAAAGGCGCATTTTCTACCCTGCAAACTTTCTCAGGGTAGATGATTGCCCTGCATATCAGCTGTTTTTAAAACGACAATATTATGACATGCGTGCGTTAGACAAGGATGGTTATATTCGTTTATTTAAGTTGACATTTTTCGAGTAGGCAAAAACATGCACTTTTACAGGGTTGCGGGCAACATTGAAAACATTTTGCACTGCGACAGGGCAACATTTTTTGTTAGAAACGAAAACGCCATAAGAATGCATGTCAAGTTTGTACCAATAATTTTGCTGGCTTATAAAACTAAGCTTATTACTCAGGCGGAGATATATAATGCCATCGAAGATTTTGATCCAAACAAGGTTTCTGGCCCCAATCAAATATTTTCAAACACATACGTGCAATACGAGGATCAGCTAACAATAACTTTATATCTATATTTAATAAATCTTTGAAATTTGATAATTTTCTTTAAACGATCAACAGCTTGGTTTTTGTAGAGGCCGACCAACCACAATTAATCTTCTAATCTTAGTCTTGAATGTTCTTACTGAAATGGAAAAGGGAAATCTAGTGAACGCTTTTGAGTTCAGTAAAGATATTGGAAGAGAAGATCATGAAATCCTAGTATTCAAATTGCAAACGTTTGGTATATCAGGCTCTTAACTAAATTAGCTAATCTTATCTCTGCCAAAGGATTCAGTTTGTTAAGCTCTTAAGTTTCTTCCAGTGTTACACAAGGCAGCCACCTCGGTTCGCTTCTTTTCAATATCTTTATAGCATACTTATCTGAAGAATTGAAAGGTATCTAACATCTAATATATTCGAATGATCTCAAAATATATCATGTGACTTGGTCGGAAGAGAAATAAAACGTTCCATATCATATTGCTCTAAATAAAGTCAAATTTGATGCATAGTATAATGAACTTAAGACTATATTAAAATCTAATTAAATTTTGTTTTAACTGGTTTAACTTAATTTGCTTAAGATATGCCTTAAATGAAAGCATACAACAAATTCTCCGTCAAACAAAACAAATTACTTTTAATCCTGGCGCTTACTAATAGTCAGCCTTCAGTGCCTACATGCGCGCTCTCTCGCTCATTTATCACTCGGACAAATCGAAAGGATAATCCCAAATTTTATTACCAGTCGCCATTGTGGGTCTTTTTGTCTTACAACTCAAGGCTTTGTTCCAATGCGGCGGCGATCAATCTATACGGTTTGTGCCGCTGCTGCTGCTGCTGCCGTTGCGGCTCAGACACAACAGAAAGGCACAAAACGAACGAGTAATAACGAAATTAGAGCAATCGGGTCATTAACAAATGAGTGAACAATGCTTTGCACAGCGGGGTGCTGCTTGTTAACAGGTAACGCAGCAGGAGCAGCAAAAGCAGCGCATCCTTTGAATTTCGAACGATCGATAGTGATCGTGAACTAGTTTACACAGAGTGAACAGGAAGCCGTGTTGAAGGTGTTTATTTGAATAATTTCATTAACGCCAAGACAGAGAGAGAGAGTGAGTGAGCGAGACAAGTAAGTAACACAAGAAGCAGCTAAAAAGTATTCATTACAGTGATCGTGCAAGGATTATGTTGCGCTGGTTTAAGATTTACACATACGCCAATTAAGCCATGTCTGTCAAGTGTTTCGCTGTGTTTGCATGCAGGGCGTTTAGTTGCGAATTTAAATATTCTGCTGTGCTTCTTACGGAAAATTTCAAGCCAAATTTGCTCACTGCTTTCGTTACGCACTGCAATTTTATGGCATTGCAATATTTACAAATATTAAGTATAGCGTATAAAATCAGCTATAAACTGCCTTTGGGCCACATTATACCGCTAAAAATATAAGAATGAAGAAATATGCGTGCCTTAAACTCGGAGTGCGAAGAAAACTTCTTCGAATCCTTCGACATGAAGTGGATATGCAATAAATTTGTTTTTAAGGCTAAAACCACAAAACATGAAGAGTTTTTGTTAAATTCAATTCTTTGTTTTATAATTTTTTTTTATTTTATTTAGTTTTTGCTTTTTTTTTTGTGTTAACAAATGCCCCTCATCACATCAAAATAAAACATATAAAGGTGCCAGACTTAAAAGATGCCGCCAATGGCGCCAAAGCGCCGAAAGATGAAATAAATCATATCATTCATTATGAAGTATTGTTTTTTTTTTTTCTGTTTTTGTAAAGGTGTTTGGTTAAGAGTTTCAATTTTATGAAGTGCTGTGCGAGAACGTGTGGAAGAATTCCAATTTGGAGAACAAAAAAAAAAGTAGGAATATATTAAAAATATTATTATTTTATTATTTCAAAATTAAACTAAATACAAGCGTTAAAACATTTTGGTGCTTTAGTTCAATTCAAATTTATTCCTTTATAGGGCAATTTTGCAATCCATCAATTGGATTTTTCCTACATTCAGCTTTTCATAAGCATGCACTAACATATTCACCTTTAAGCAATAACAACTCCAACAACTACAATTACAAAATACAAAAAATGCATACCATTACATATAGCTACATATGTTGGATATATGTATATCATTATAGAACATGACTTGAAAGTTTATATCAAATGTCAAAATGCTGTTTCGTCTGCTTGTCATTCAACCACATCTTCCTTACGATGCAACCGGCCATTTATTCTTTGCCAGTCTTGTGTCTTTCTTTTCCTTATGGCATTCATCACTTGAAGCTCTTATGTTATGGGCTATGTCTGTGGCAATTTTTAACGTCAAAGTTTATGGACTCATCCAATTTTATTGTGTGCAAGGACATCACACAGCCTAGTGGAGAGAGGGTGTGGTGGAAGGCCATATATCCACTATATGTTAAGTTCCCAAATTGACAAACATACATTAGACTGGGTCGATTTATAAACCGGTGTTACCTTGGCAATTTTCGGTTTGGGCATGAAAAGTTGTTTAAGAAAAACATAAAAAAGGGCAACTGGGGGTACACTTTACCCTATTACACCCTCAATTTTGTGAATTTTTTCCTTAGGAATTTTGATGGCTGAACTACTGTTGCTATTAACCTTATATTCACACCATATATTTATATGTTCTCTGGAATTTTTTGTTCTTGTCAATCGCCAATCCCCCCTAGATGGCACTATAAATTTGAGCCAAATTGGTTCAGAAATAAAAAGCAAGAACAAAATCGGCAACAGCAAAACCTGGGAAATCTAATAAAAAACAAAAATTTCAGAGCATCACACAAACATACGGTGTTAATATAAGGTGCATAGCATCATAGTGGTTCAGCCATGATGGTAGAAAATACGTACGCACCAACGATTAGAATTACTTTGAATTTTGCGAATTTTTTCCATATATAAAAAAGAAATATTTTTTGAAAAAATTCTTAAGGGCAAAATTCACAAAATTGTCGGTGTGATAGCGTAAAGTGCTATCCCAGTCCCGCTTTTTTATCTTCTTTAATAACTTTTCATGACGGAACCGAAAATCGCCCAGGCAACATTGTCTTTTGTGCCTCCATACAAATCGACCCAGACTAACATAAATAAATATATTCAAAGATTTAAATTTTTAATATTAATTTAAGATGCACTATTGTTGATAGTTGACTGTTGAATGTAGTTTGTTGATTGTTGATTGTTGATTGTTGATTGTTGATTGTTGATTGTTGATCTCTATTAAAGTCTTCATATATCATTTGCATACTTTAGTCTCCATTCTTCATTTTTCATTTTAATCATCCAAACTTCATACTTCACACGACATACTTCATCTTCATCCTTCATCTTTCATCCTTCATCCTTCATCCTTCATCCTTCATCCTTCATCCTTCATCCTTCATCCTTCATCCTTCATCCTTCATCCTTCATCCTTCATCCTTCATCCTTCATCCTTCATCCTTCATCCTTCATCCTTCATCCTTCATCCTTCATCCTTCATCCTTCATCCTTCATCCTTCATCCTTCATCCTTCATCCTTCATCCTTCATCCTTCATCCTTCATCCTTCATCCTTCATCCTTCATCCTTCATCCTTCATCCTTCATCCTTCATCCTTCATCCTTCATCCTTCATCCTTCATCCTTCATCCTTCATCCTTCATCCTTCATCCTTCATCCTTCATCCTTCATCCTTCATCCTTCATCCTTCATCCTTCATCCTTCATCCTTCATCCTTCATCCTTCATCCTTCATCCTTCATCCTTCATCCTTCATCCTTCATCCTTCATCCTTCATCCTTCATCCTTCATCCTTCATCCTTCATCCTTCATCCTTCATCCTTCATCCTTCATCCTTCATCTTTCATCCTTCATCCTTCATCCTTCATCCTTCATCCTTCATCCTTCATCCTTCATCCTTCATCCTTCATCCTTCATCCTTCATCCTTCATCCTTCATCCTTCATCCTTTATCCTTTATCCTTTATCCTTCATCCTTCATCCTTTATCCTTCATACTTCATACTTCATACTTCATACTTCATACTTCATCCTTCATCCTTCATCCTGCATCCTTCATCCTTCATCCTTCATCCTTCATCCTTCATCCTTCATCCTTCATCCTTCATCCTTCATCCTTCATCCTTCATCCTTCATCCTTCATCCTTCATCCTTCATCCTTCATCCTTCATCCTTCATCCTTCATCCTTCATACTTCATACTTCATACTTCATACTTCATACTTCATACTTCATACTTCATACTTCATACTTCATACTTCATACTTCATACTTCATACTTCATACTTCATACTTCATACTTCATACTTCATACTTCATACTTCATACTTCATACTTCATACTTCATACTTCATACTTCATACTTCATACTTCATACTTCATACTTCATACTTCATACTTCATACTTCATACTTCATACTTCATACTTCATACTTCATACTTCATACTTCATACTTCATACTTCATACTTCATACTTCATACTTCATACTTCATACTTCATACTTCATACTTCATACTTCATACTTCATACTTCATACTTCATACTTCATACTTCATACTTCATACTTCATACTTCATACTTCATACTTCATACTTCATACTTCATACTTCATACTTCATACTTCATACTTCATACTTCAGACTTCATACTTCATACTTCATACTTCATACTTCATACTTCATACCTCATACTTCATACTTCAAACTTCATACTTCATACTTCATACTTCATACTTCATACTTCATACTTCAAACTTCATACTTCATACTTCATACCTCATACCTCATACTTCATACTTCATACTTCATACTTCTAACTTGATATTCAATCTTGATCATGATATTAATCTTGATGTTGATTTTAATCTTTATCCTGATCTTGATATTGATCTTGGTCTTAATCTGGATCTTTATCTTGATCTTGATCTTTACCTCAATCTTGATCTTGATCTAGATCTTCATCTTGATCTTGATCTAAACCTTTATCTTGATCTGGATCTTGATTTTGAACTCGATCTTGATCTTGAACTTGATCTTAATCTTAATCTTGATCTTGATCTTGATCTTGATTTTGATCTTTATCTTAATCGTGGTCTTGATCTTGATCTTGATATTGATCTTGAAATAGATAGCGTTATCTTGATCTAGACCTTTATCTAGATCTTAAACTTGATCTTGATCTTGATGTTTATCTTGATCTCTATCTTGATATTGACCTTGATATTGATCTTGTTCTTGATCTTGATCTTTTATGATTTTGGTTTTGATCTTGATCTTGATCGTGATCTTGATCTTGATTTTGATTTTGATCTTGATATTGATCTTGTTCTTGATCTTGATCTTTTATGATCTTGATCTTGATCTTGATCTTGATATTGACCTTGTTCGTGATCTTGATCTTTTATGATTTTGGTTTTGATCTTGATCTTTGTCTGGATCTTGATCTTGATATTGATCTTGATCCTGATCTTGATCTTGATATTGCTACTGATACTGGTCCTGATCTTGGTCTTTGTTTTAATCTTGAACTTGAGCTGGATCTTGCTATTGATATTGATCTTGATCGTGAGTTTGACTTTGAGTTTGATCTTCTTTGATCAAGCTTGAGCTTGATCTTCTTGGGCTTGAGTTTGACTTTGAGCTTGAGCTTGACTTTCTTTGAGCTTGAGCTTGATTTTTATCTTCATATTAATATTGATTTTGATCTTGATCTTGATATTGACCTTGTTCGTGATCTTGATCTTTTATGATTTTGGTTTTGATCGTGATTTTGATCTTGATCTTGATCGTGATCGTGATCTTGATCTTGATATTGATATTGATCTTGATCCTGATATTGATCTTGATCTTGATATTGCTACTGATACTGGTACTGATCTTGATCTTGGTTTTAATCTTGAACTTGAGCTGGATCTTGCTATTGACATTGATCTTGATCGTGAGTTTGACTTTGAGTTTGATCTTCTTTGATCGAGCTTGAGCTTGATCTTCTTGGGCTTGAGTTTGTCTTTGTGCTTGATCTTGACTTTCTTTGAGCTTGAGCTTGATTTTTATCTTTATATTAATATTGAATTATGATATTGATCTTGATCTTGATATTGATCTTGATCTTGATCTTGATCTTGATCTTAATCTTAATCTTAATCTTGATCTTGATCTTGATCTGGATCTTGATCTGCATCTTGATCTTTATCTTAATCTTGCTCTTGATCTTGATCTTGATTTTGATCTTGATATTGATCTTGGTCTTGAGCTTAATATTGATCGTGATTTTGATCTGGATCTCTATCTTGATGTTGATCTTGATCTTGATATTGATCTTGATATTGATATTGATCTTGATATAGATTTTCATCGTGATCTTGATCTAGACCTTTATCTAGATCTTGAACTCGATCTTGATCTTGATGTTTATCTTGATCTCTATCTTAATATAGATCTTGAATTGACCTTAATATTGATCTTGTTCTTGATCTTGATTTTTATCTTTATCAATATCTTGATCTTTATCTTGATATTAATCTTGATCTTGATCGTGATCTTGATCTTGATCTTAATCTTAATCTTGATCTTGATCTTGATCTTGATCTTGATCTTGATCTTGATCTTGATCTTGATCTTGATCTTGATCTTGATCTTGATCTTGATCTTGATCTTGATCTTGATCTTGATCTTGATCTTGATATTGAGAATGATCTGGAAAGTGATCTTGATTTAGATTTTAGATTATATGTATATATTTTACAATCGACAGTTAGTTAACGTTCACAATTTAGTTTACATTTAAATGTTTTTGAATATCTGTTTTGAAAGAGTTGTTCATATATTTGTTGAGTCACGTTCTCATTAAGTTTTCTCTCCAAAAAATTAATTGAAATATATATAATTCGCAAACCGAACTCTTGCAAAATATATTCCATTTTGGGCTGCCTGCACTATTGCTACTCTATCAGAACGCACTTCAAACGTAGTCTTGCATTGACGATTATAACCCTCATATGTCAACTTAAGCCATTCATCATTCCAATATGATGTCGTTTGCCTGAAAACAAAAACTAGAAAAGCCCACAAAAAGAAAGAAAAAATTCACTTACTTAAAGTCACGCATCTAAACGTTGATGAGCTCAAATCTCTGTCATCTGCAGATGTAGAAATTTTCAAGATAATGATAATGACAATGATGTGGATGATGATGACGATGATGACGACCATAATGATGTTGACGATAATGATGATTTTAAAGATTTTTATCTACGAACCTTCAACAAAGCGTACGCAAGCAAGCGGACAACTATTGGACAGCCTGCTTCAGGAGACAAACTGGACAGACATCAAGTTGCTGCTTGATGACTTAATTTTCATTTCAAAAAACCCCGAACTTGAAATAGAAAAATATAAACCTCTACGTAAGAGAAAAACCCAAACTAAAATATATGCTATAATAAATCTCTTCACATGCGCGAGTTAGATGAAGATGATGAAGTGTTCGAATGGATGCCACTAGACACTTGGTTATAACTGGGCAACGGCAAGAAGTGAAAAGTGGTGGATGCATGTTTGTAGCATAGCACTTCAAAATAATAACAACAACAACAACAACAACATGAAAACCCATGTTAACTTGTTTGCTCACAGACTAATCATAAGTTTTGAAGCATCATCGAATGGTGTGACGAAGCAAATAAATTTTTAGGATTAACAACTACAACAACAACGTTGTGCTTGAGCATCTTCTTTTTGGGCTGAGTGCAGTAGGAAGTCACCATCGAAAATTTCATCGGGATTACAAAAATACTCAAACATTGAAGATGATGTTGACGATGCTGACGATGATGATGATAATGATGTTGATGCTTTTGATATTGTTTATGAAGTCTATTGATGATATGCAGTGGCCTAAATGTTTTGCTGATGGCGCACAAATCTTGGCGTCATCCTAATGTTTCAATTAAAAATGCATTAATCACCAACTTAGGATCTGATAGTTTTAATTTTTAACAAGTGAATAATTTAATTTATAATGTAGCTTTGTGGGCTTCGGTTCATTAAATTATAGTTTGTTTTAAAAGATTGAAAGACTTATTTAGAGAAAGGTCCTGCCTTAAGGCTAAATGATTCTTGCTTAAATGGTACTCAATAAATATTGAATTGATTTTCATCTTTCAATTTGAAATTTAGTAGCAAAACCCTTCATATAATTAAAAATTAATAATTGATTGATAGTAGCTTTATTTGATAATCATCATCTGGGTACCATGAGTACCAATGATGAGGACCTACCAATGAAATCTGAGGCCATGCGAACGAGATCTGTCGTTTTTGTTATAACAAAGGCGCCTGAGATTACAATTGAGTTTGATGTACAGCTAAAGTAACTCCCGACTTGATACCACTCCCGAGTGCGTTCAACACTTTCCCATCAATCCTTCCTTTTCTTACCAAAAATGAGTATTTGTCATGAGCTTGTTAACTAAATAATATCAAAATCTCCGTGAAGCCGGAGATTCGGCTTATTTCGCCTCCATATTTCTCGGTGACAACATCATAAACACATGTCAAAATGTCTAAAACTGAAGAAAAAACCATCCCAAATTGCTACGATGACATTGAATAATGAATAGAAATATCATTCTATAACCAAAACTAGCTTTCTACAACACATGCCTGTCGCAGTAGTCGCGAAAGTATCAAAAACGCAACACTTACCTATCATCATGAGCTCACCTTAGCATACAACACGCGCCTGCGTGCTAAGTTTCATTACTGCTCCCCGCACATGAGCACAACATAGTACAAAAATATCACCAACTTTTCAACGTTATCCATCTACAACCAGCAACATGTTACCAACGCAACCAAGATTTAGCATCATTAGCCAAAAAACAAAAAAAAAAAAGCGAAAAAAGTATAGAGCGGCTAGCAAGGAGAGAAGTAATGGAAGGTAAAAACGCAACCGTTGCTTCGCAGACAACTGGTATATTTGTCTGAATACTGGCCGCGGGCCAATCTACTCTTCTTCCACTAGTTTACACCCAGTTTTTACCATACAAATGCCAAAATGAAAAAAAAAAACAAAAGAAAAAAAAAACAATACTCGTATAACCAAAAAAATACGCTGAGTACGAGACAGAGTTGAAGTCAACCCCTACTCGATCGGGACGTAGCATCGCTTCAAGGCAGTAACTCGTAAGATTTTTTGAAGACCTCCAATGCAGCACGCGATTTATTTTAACTTGAAGTGGCACAAAACTTACTAACAACAACAACAAGAACAACAACAACAACAGCAACAGTATCAAAAAACAAAACAATTCAACATTTTAATATGAACGAATCCAAATTCGAATCCACAAGCACATGCGATTTCAATGGCTACCAAAAGACAATCGCAGAAACCTTCACAAGCTTTGAAGCTTCAGAGACAAACATCAAAAACAAAAACAATATGAATATTAAAGCCAAAGGGCTCAAGACTTGCTGCTGTTACTGTTTAGTGGTTTTGGTCTTGGTCTTGGATTCATGACTACGGATGATGGTGTGCATCACACAACATCCCCGCTTTAGGGTGTATTTTGTGGTTCTTCCTCTTCTCGGCAGCGTGTTTCTTATATCTTTTATTAATGATTTCGCCCGAATTGGTCGTTTTGGCGTCTTATCAGTCAGTTTGAGGTGTTTCGATTCAGTTTACTAGACGTAAGGCATTCATGTGAGCGCTGAACTTAAAACTTTTAATTAAATAATTTTGCTAAAATCAAGTGGAATGGCTCAGCAAAAACTACTTGAGATCTAACTAGACTCAAACAATGTTTTAGCGAGTGGGACATTGAAAAAATGTCAACTTTTTTGCGTAGATTTCCTTTTTTGACAGCTCGTATAACGAAAAGCGAGAAGAAAGAAAAGTAACGAGTCACTTTTTTGCGTAGATTTCCTTTTTTGACAGCTCGTATAACGAAAAGCGAGAAGAAAGAAAAGTAACGAGTCAGAAGCAATTAATTTCAGGGATGACTTGTACATAAATCTTAAAATGTCTTGAATTGTTTTGTTGTTCATTTGTTAAAAGGACCTATTTTATACTAAGAACTAACTATAAATGAAAATATTTCAAAAATTTTTGTGTTAATATGATAAACTTTCTTAAGAAATATGAAGCTAAGAACATATATAAATGTTTTATAATTTTGCAGCCTGCGCTTGCTCTGATCATTGTACTCTGCCATAATTTTCTTGTGTAAATTGCGCTAGCGAGTAGACGGGCGAATATGCAAATGCAGTGAATGCACTTCCACCCTTAAGATAAAGCAGTAGATGGGGCCATTAAATGGTTGCGAAAGGGACGAAAGCTGCCCTTATATATACAAGGTGGGACAAAAGTTATCACACTGCTGAAACACCCTATAACTTTTGCGATTGGCGATTTTTCATCGAAAACTATCATGAGCGACGAAGCTCATTTCCATCTTTGCGGTTACGTGAATAAACAAAAAAAAAAAATCATTTCTGGGGTACTAAAAATCCGTGTTTCATTCACAAAGAACCATTACACCTGCACAAAGTTACTGCGTGGTGTGCTGTTTACGCTGGAAGAGTAAACATTGGGCTATGTTTTTGAAAACGCTGCTATCAAAACGGCGACTGTTGACGGCGCGCGTTACATTATAACAGGACGGTGGAACGGCACACACTGCTCGAGCCACAACCGATATTCTGAAAGAAGCATTTCCGGGTTGCTTAATCTCTTGTTTTGGTGATTTGCAATGGCCGGTCACATCACCCGATTTTACCACTCCAGACTTCTTTTTATGGTTTTTTTTTTGAAGTCCCGGGTGTACGTCAACAAGTTTCAGACTCTTAAAGCCTTTAAGAAGAATATTCGCCAAGAATGCGAGAACCTGTCTGCCGAAGTTCTAGCAAGAGTGATGGAAAATGCCCTAAAACGAGCCCGTATGGTCATCAACTCTGGCGGCGGCAACTTGGCCGATATCATTTTCTCAACTTGATGGAATAAATTTTAATGTATTAAATATACAAATTTCACAAGAAGAACCAAAGGTTTTCATAAAAAAATTAGAGCAAAAGAACATTGGGTGATAACTTTTGGCCCACCTTGTGCATTTACTACCTTAAGAGGCTCCCTGCAGTCAATTGCCGGGAACTAAAGATAAGCTCTGGAAAAAGAGAGCATGATGCCATTCAAGGTGAAAAACGAAATCTGAGTGCGAGAAAAATCTATTGTCACCCCTCACTCTCAGAACCGACCTAACTTTTGCCAACCAGAATTTGTTCCATAGTGTAATTTTAATACTGAGACCAACATTGACGATCCCGGAAGTAAAGTAAGTACCATTTATTATCGGTATTCTAAAACTAGTAAGGTATATCTTCGACTTGGCCGAAGTAAAAATACCCCCACGGGCGATTCACAATGGTACAAAATCTTTAATTGCAGCTCTTTTTATATGAGATTTCAAAAAATGTTACTATTTTGATGACGTCTACAATACATTCATATCAAATTGTTTTCCTTCAAAGTAAAGACAAGCCCTTTATAAAGTTTTCAATTAAGGGTTGTATGGGAGGTGGGCGTGTTCTTGAGTGGGTGATGCCAATTTTTCTAACATGCCTCAATTTTGATATAATATACACAAATACCCAATTTCAGGTCTGTAGCTTAAATATTAGCTTATTTATAGAGAGAAGGGGGGCGTGTTCATCGGTGGATGAAGCCCATTTTTCTAACATATCTTAATTTTATTATAAAAATAATAAATATCTATTTTTACTGCTGTAGCTTCAACAGAAGCCTATTTATATGGTTTTCAATTTTGGGGTTGTATGGAAGGTGGGCGTGTTCGTGGGTGGACTACGCTAATTTTTCTCTCACGTCTTAATTTTTATATAAAAATAATAAATATTTCATTTTACTTTTATAGCTTCGACACAAGCCTCTATATATAGGTTTCAATATTAGGGTTGTATGGGAAGTGGGCGTGTTAGTGGGTGGATGACGCCCATTTTTCTACTACACATGAGTTTTGTCTTAGAGTTTTGTCTTGTAGCTTAAATATTCGCTTCTTTATGGAGTTTTAATCATTGGGGTTGTATGGGAGGTAGGCGTGGTTTTCATCCGATTTGGCACATTCTCGAACTTGATCTTAGTTTGAAAAAAAAGCTAATTTCAGCGCGATAGCTTCAAAATTATGGCTGTAATCGTGTCCACAGACAGACAGACAGACGAACAGACCTTAAGCCACCTTAAGAAAAGACAAACGCAATACGCGTGGGGGTATAAAAAAAAAATAACGAAAAGTATTTAGTATGCGGAAGTTTAGACTAATATGGTTATTAAATTTTTACGGAATAATGGGGATAAAGAGAAATTTACCTCATCCCATAATGACCTACAAAGTGTTGTTAACTAATGGATCTAAAATAGAATAATTTTTGAGAGAACTGCAACAAGAATCTAACTAACTTACTAAAGTTTCCACAGTAATTCGGTTTTGACCCTGCTCTTTCCAACGGCCACTGGGTATCGAAACGAATAATTTATTCGTTGGAACTTTGTCTTTCATTAGCTGGACATAGCCAGTGGAACCGATACATTTTTATACCCTTGACTGGTAATCGTTGCAAATTGGAACATATATCCTACGAAGGATTTTTCTCTCTAACGCATTCAAAGTCTTTCAACCAAGCTAATCAACACCTCAAATTTTCTTTATTTTTTATTTGCCAGGGTATGAGGAAAATGCTGACCTGTCTTCGCGCGTTTTATGACCAATGATGTCCAGCTCCAATAGGACATATTTGCAGTATAGACTCTGGGAAAAGATAATCGATCTAACTTTAGTAAGTAATTGGAAACAGGTCATAGTTGAGAACTGGGAGGTCATCACGAAAGGAGTGATTCGGACCACTTTAAGATCCTATTTGTAATGCAGTCGAGGTTATAATGGAAAAATTAACAAGAAGTTCTGCACCAAGTCTCGAAGTCACAAACCTACTAATACAAGTTTGTGGAACAGCCACCTTAAGAAAAGACAAACAGGAGGTTATAAAACTTCACCAAGTATTATAATAAGGATCTTTCAAAACTTAAAAGTCTGCGGGGCCAGATATTATCCTTCCGACCATAATGCAACATGTCTGCCCTTTTCAGCATCATAACCTGGCTCAAGGCGATCTTCACCAATTGCCTTCATCAATTGCCAGCAGTGAGAGAAGTATTAATTCCCAAAGCAGGGAAACCAATACAAAGACGACACCAAAAGACTACAGTCCTATTAGTCGCTCATCGTTTCTGATGAAAACATTGAACACGATGAAAACGTTAGAAAGACTAATAGACCTTTACATAAGAGAATACCTGAACGATACTGTACTGTGCTTCTGTACTTTGCAACATGTACTACTCGAGGTTGGTTGGTTTCGGATGGTTGATTGTGCACTCAGCAGGGAGGAGTTATTATCTCCCATCTTTAGCTGATTGTGGTTGACAACATCCTTTTCACACTTAAAGCTGGTTTAACAAAAGGGAAATATGCCGATAACGTCTTCACAAAATTCACAAGATAAAGAATAGATAAACTGCCGAAACTCAATGGAGTTACTTTTAAGCACTCCACTGAAGATTAATATTTTGAAATTATCCTCGATGATTCTACATCTTCTTCCCATCGAAGAGATCCTTAAGTGATTGTCAACCAAAAGTATAATACTTCTTAGTGTGTCACAATCCTAGAGAACAACATTTTCGACAAGCATTTTTTCGAATCTCTAAAGAACTGCGGAATCAAAATAACAACTGACTACATCATATCTAGTGTAAAATTCGGTACAAAATGCACCACATCCATTCCCAGTAGACAAGAATATATGAACATATAATCCTACGGTAATCTCCAATTCTACACTGATAGCTCCACAATAGAGAACTGAAAAAGATCAGGTGTGTTCTGTGACGATACAGATCAAACCGTCTTAAAAATTCCTTGATCACAATAGAAACAGAAATTTATCAATAGGTCATAAATTTTTTCTAACTCCCACAAGGGTAGTAATATTGTAGATAGATTAAATTCCGTGATCACAAAGGAGACAGAAATTTATGCGACCGAAAAAGCCGCATAGGTCGTTCAAAGCAAAAATCTTACTACCACAAGGGTAGTAATATTGTAATAGCGTACATCAAAGAGCTGGAATGCAAAACGACCAAAGCCTGAACGGTACTAAACTGTAAACAAGCTCTGAACTCTGTTATAGAAGAGAATGACAAATTACATGAATTGACAAGAAGTGGTGTAATGATCAAAGTCAGAGGTAATGCCAACTCTAACTATACTTTCAGAAGAAACTGTTTTACATCTCAAAGGCTCTGCTCTTGGCAAAACGTGAAATGTGGATACTGGTGGGAAACTAAACAGGTCACTGCCCTATTGGGGTGATGGCCAATAGGATTGGCATTACAGCACCAGAATTTTGTCGAAGATGTAACGATCCGGAAGAAACAGAAACCAACACTCACTTTCTGTGTGAATGTCCATATCAACAAAATCGTCAGTCAAGAAAAAGATTTTTCGAAGTTTTAAAGGAACTAGAGTAATACACCATTACAAGACATATGGAGGTTTACTATGAGCACAGGATGGTTTGGGGAGCGATCTTGAATAAAAATAAAGAAGGTTTATAGGGTAACCCAACCATAATTTAAACAAATCAGGGATGTACCAAAAGACCCTCACGGAACTTCAAAGATGCACGACCGATGCGATTTTAACACTATTTGAAATCTTCATTATCTAGGTTGAAAGAAAGAAACTGTTTTCTCAGTATAATATATACGTTAGCCGACGATTCGAACCTAAATTTTGCAAGATTCGTAAGAAATAATCTTGAGACGTAAAGTTCCTAATGAATCTAATAATGCCAATAAAACAACAAGCGGCAACAGCACAGAACTCTCTCAACATAATGGCACCAAGATTGATTTCCAGAAATTCACTTCATCGCCAGCAACAACTCAACTTGTCTCTAGCAACATGAAAACCTTGAGACAGACACGCAACTTTAGCCTATATCAACAACATTTATTTTTTTTTTGGGTAGTCAAGGGTTGGTTATGCCAAACTTTTTGCATATCATACCCAGAATGAACAACCAAAAAAAATTTTTCTCTTTGTTTATTTTTAGGAAAAACAACGAATATAGAAACCAGCACAAGCGTCAAAGAACAGTCATCAAAGTGACCTTAAAAAAGGGACGACAAAAGACAAAGTAGGCGTCTACCGCCCAAAGTGAAAGAAGCAGCAGAGAGTAGCCGCGAAAAAGCTATTTAGGCAGCAGCAGCAGCAGCAGCATCAAGACCCTGTCATGTGTTGAATGGTCAAGCCAAGTTGGAATGGCATGAAATTCGTAGCTGCGTTGAGACGCTGTTGCCAACATTGCTACAACTGACTACTACAAGAAGCTACTTAAGACAAACACGCAAAATCAGAGCGCGCGGTTTTTAGCCAGGGGGGCTCAACTAACTTTTGACTCGCATAGCATGAGATGGCAAGGAATGGCAATGGGTTGAACTCTGGCGGAAACCAAACCAGCGGCTGAAATGGTTTGGTTTATTTGTGCTCAGCTGACTTGAGCTGCCTTGGTTTGGTTTGGGTTGGGCAGGGTCGTCGCTGCTGCGCTTGGCAGCATAAATGAATGCTTGAACGATGGACGTTGTACGACTAACGATGTCTTTGTGTGGGGTTCCTTGGAAAAAGCAGTTAGTTTGCAATGAATCAAAAGCAGCATCAGTTCCACCAAAAAACTACAGCTTCTCCGAAGTGCTGTAGCTAGATGCGTTTGTTGTTGCATGCTGCATATGTTATATAGGAAGCAGCAACATCAACAACAACAACAACAACAAATGAGCACATGGCATGCTAATTTATGAAGTAGCAACGAAACGACATGGATGCGGTAATTATAAGTTTGTACCAGAAAAACACAACAACAAAAACAATTCAACTAACTTGACTTTATAGTAGCAGCCAACAAAAATATTGACCAGAAGCTACCAAATGCAACAAGTGCGCCTTGCTGACTCTGGTGCTGGTAGCGTTGACTGCGTCAGGTGTGCTCGAGTCTCGAACTTGCAGAGCTTGTAGTGCATTTTAATGATGCTTCAAGTATTGACGAAGGAGTTACGGGCATGTTATAAGCGGCGTATTAGAAAAAAAGAAAAAAACAGAAACAAAGATCCTTCCCAGAGGGTCTAAAACAACTCAACAACAAAACCAACAGAACAAAAAATGAAAAAACGCCACAACTGAACAGGTTAAGAGGCACTTTTGCAAATTGTGGCCATCATTTGGTGCAGAAAAGTAAGACTACGTTCTGCGTTCGGAGTGCTACTCACACTCATCGCTTGGTCTTTACTCCAGGAACTCTGCGCAATAGGTATTTAACTGGTAGCAAATGCAGCGCACTTTAATGTGGCTACAACTAGCTGCAGGTTGATAGATGATATGTTGTTCAACTCCCCCATTCCCTCTCCCCCCAAACAGCAGCATTGAGCAGACGCAAGCTAGTAATGCATGCTGCATGGGCGTTGTTTTTGGATTGTTGCTATTTGTTGTTATTGTTTAGCCTAACATGCGCTTGTTTCTGCTTTAACTTTTTTTTTATTTTAAATTTTAATCAACTTTCACAAGAATCAGCAAATTTACAGAAATCAACACAATGCGTTACAGTTAGCTTACGTAGTTATTGTTGTTGTCGTTGTTGTTGTTGCTGTTTTCTTTGCTTATTATATCTGCAAATTTGCATATCTTGGTCACAGTGAGTCAGGGCCATTCGGTATAGTATGGCAACATTGTTGCTTTGCTTCTGTTGTTGCTACTATTTGTTGTTGTTCTGTACGATCATTAATCATGCTTGGCTCACAAGATCGACGAAGTGCTAAATAGCTGTAGATTGTGTGGGTCTTAGGACTAAGAACGCTCAGAGCATAGATGGGAATATATATTTTTCTGACTTTTACTTGATTTCGGCGTATGTAACAGAGCAATGCTTGTGGAACAAACTTTCGGCAATGATTATGATTATGATGACGTTAAGTGATCATAACATAATTGTTCAATAACTGCAGAAACAGCTTTATATCAATTTTGTTCAATGAACGGTATACACTACCCTTGGCCCAAAATTGGTTAAAAAAAAGTTTAAAATATGTGATAGCGGAGCGGAGCTCCATAATCTTGACAGGCAACGAATTATAGATCCGTGCATATGAGACCAAATTTTAACAACAGGAGACCAATGGCGCACAATGTAACGAGGGGGACAAAATTAATTATGAAAAAAAATGTCGCAAATTTGTAAAAGTGAGTATGTTAATGTTTAGTCTAGAGTCTTAATTATGTGAATCTAAAAGAGCTTTGCTATATCTTTCTATTGTGGATCTTGTGCTCTTTTTATGTTGCCGTGGAAATTTAAGATTTTATAGTTTCGTTCTAAATGTTTGCCAAAATCGCAAACGTTTTAGTATAATTCACATTCGATACTTTAACAAAGATATATTTGACAAGTTCTTGCCAAAATTAATATAGCTAAAAATAAAAATAAACGACTATGCTAGCTGGGTCATGTCTTTTCGGTCCAGCGAAAAATGTGTTAGAGGCGAAAGACAAGAGCCGACGACGAAGAGGAAGACCATGCCTCCGATGGATTAACCACATCAAGAAAGCCCTAACCCCGCTTGGTTAAAGATATTGGAGACGTCGCGCGCGAAGCAGACGCGCCTGGCGAGAGCTGATGAAGTCGGCCGTAACCCGACCACGGGTTGTCATGGCCACATAAGTAAGTTAGTAAGAAAAAGTATAAATACAAAATTATTCATAATCCACAAAAAAAGGTCCTAGAAATCCAAAAACATCTTATTTTCTAAACATATATAATTAAAGAAAAAGATAATTTTTTTTTGTTTTTTGCTATGTTTTATAACAACTCTTTCTATACACATTGCCAAAGATTTTACTGGGAAAATTCAAAATTGAGAATTTAATAACGAATTTCCTATAGCATGTTTTGAATAATAACAAATTTTTTTTATAAAGTTTCAATCGCAGTTAAAGAAAAAGGACAGTTTTGTTTTTATTTTATGTTTTAAAACAACTCTTTCTGAACACATTCCCGAAGCTTCTGCTGGGACAAGTCCACATTAAGGATTTTATGACCGTTTTTTTTCTAGAGCTGGTTTTTTTTCTGGAAAAATAATAAGTTTTTTATAAAGTTTCAAACGCAGTTAAAGAAAATTATATATTTGTTTTTCTTCATATTTTAAAACATTGTTTTTAAAACACATTCCCATATAATATGATGATTATGTAAATCTATTTAATAAAAATCAAGTTAATTTTGTTCCTGGCACTTTCTACAACTGGAAATATTGCTCATTTAATCTTAATTTTGCATCGGAGGTGGCTAAGGGCGTGACCAATATTGATAAAACTTTGAGTGGCGTTGTATATTTATGAAAAATTACACATACTTAATTTCATGTACTTATGATGGTTTCTTCTATTTTAGTACCTCATCCCATAAAACTCGTTACACTGTGTGGCGTAACAATCAGAAGTGTGGAGGGCTAGATTGTCCTAAGCCCCTCAAAATCCAAAGATTTTTGGTGAACAAATTTATTTGAAGAGAATTTTGTAAATAAAAACGCTCATCCGACTTATCAATAGTATCTGTGGTTTTTGTCTCTGATGTCTATTGAATCAAGTTCCGGGAACTGCGATATTTATAAAGTTCACTTTACTTGTACTTAAGCCAATGCTTGCAAAATGTTTTGAGAAATGTTTTGGATCGTTATCCTGCATCAACTCCTATCTTATATGCAGTTTCTGCTTGGCATATGGCAACACCACTATCTTAAGTATTTTGACATAGTCTACATCTCAGTGGTTTCTTAAATCAAGAAATTAGGACCTACAAGAAATGAAGACAAGCAGCCCCATAGCATGAAATTTCCACCGCATATGTTTAACGGTTTTTGTGGTATATTTTGGGATCGTAAATTATATTTTTTGGTCGTTTGACAAACTTGGTCCCATCAGATCCAACCTTTGTGTCATCTGACCATAGAACGATTTCTCGATTTTCTAGAAAGAAATGTTTGTTCGTAAAAACAAGTGTCAGTTTGATGTCCTTGGAGCTCAAATAGAGAATTTTTCTCGGGTTTCTACACATTAATGCAATTTAATTTAAACAAAAACTAAGATTTATGATTTTATCCAAACATTGCAATTTCAAAACTGCATTACTTTGCGATTTTTTTCGTCCTACCAATTACAAATGTTTATATATACAGAGTGCAGATAAATAAAAAACGAATCATAAAAGCAATGAAGATGGCTTCCCACATTTCTTGTTAGCTTTTGAGCTTAAACTATTTATTTTGAATATAGCTAATTTCTTTGGGAAAACGGTATATATAATTAACCATAAAAATATGAGCGAATGCATTATTTCTCAAATCCTCGCCAACCATATTAATAACATTTGTGTTATAATTACCACTGAATCACTAAACATTAACCTATTCCTCGATCCGAATGTCTAACAAGCTGAAATCGCTTTGAATATCCTGGTTTCTGTTGACATGACTGAAAATTTAGTTTTATGTGATCGAAAATGTTTAAATATTTTTTCATTACAAACTCTTTGAAAACACGTTCTTTGAAGACACAACTTTCAATTTTATCTTTTATTTAAACAAAATAACGCAATTTGACATAGCATATGTCCTTACGAGAATGTTACATTTGCTTTTAGAGAAATGTTCAGTGGCGAATAAGTAAGTTTACTCTCCTCCACATGTCGAAAATTGTTTACTTTTTTATATAAAAGTTTAGATGTTACCGTGGTTTGGCAAAGCCGTTGTTCTTTCAGGAAGGTTTAAGAACATTTTAGTCAAATATTCATCGAAATGTATTCAGTGGTTCTTAATTTTACCTTCCACTTGTCAAAAATTGTTTACCGCTTATATTAAGTTTATATAGCCTATGCCCTTACAGGAAGGTTAAAGTTTGTATTCGTGAAAGATTTATCGAAATCTATCCAGTGGCTTGTGAGTTTACCCTTCACATGGCAAAAATCTTTTGCTTCTTTATATAAAAGTAAAGAAGATGACCACATAGATTTTGTCCATCCAAGAAGGCTAAAGTTCCTTTTAGTGAAATTATCATTGACATTTACCACCACATGTCAAAAATGGTTTACAGCTTTATATTAATAGTTTAGATGATAACGTGATTTAACATAGCCTATGTCCATCCATTAAGGTGAAAGTCAATATTAGTGAAGTTTTCATCGAAATCTTTACAGTGGGTCATGAGCTTACCCTCCACATGTAAAAAAATCCGCTGTCACCGCAATGAAACTTATTTTATGAAAATTTGTCCTAATTGCTAGAAACGAAGACTCTCCAAATATAGTTTTTTTTTTGCCACCATAAAAAAAAAACATAAAAATGTACGTGGATACTTCTTCGATACTTGAGTTGTTGACATATTCGAAGAAAATTTATTTCTGTGTTCAGCTCAGATACTACCTCTGCAATTGGCTTTGGCAATTAAATAACCTTTAGCCGCGTGTTTATTATAAAAAAAGAATCCAGCATAACATTATTTTGCCATTCTTATCAAAAATGCAGAAACTGCAGAGGAAAAATAGTAGTTGCTGCCTTTATGCTTTGTTTTGTAAGTAGGAACATTTTTTGTTTTGTAAATTTTGATTTTATATGAATAAAAAAATCATTCAATGTAAAGGGTGATTTTTTAAGAGCTTGATAACTTTTTTTTTTTAAAAAAAACGCATAAAATTTGCAAAATCTCATCGGTTCTTTATTTGAAACGTTAGATTGGTCCATGACATTTACTTTTTGAAGATAATTTCATTTAAATGTTGACCGCGGCTGCGTCTTAGGTGGTCCATTCGGAAAGTCCAATTTTGGGCAACTTTTTCGAGCATTTCGGCCGGAATAGCCCGAATTTCTTCGGAAATGTTGTCTTCCAAAGCTGGAATAGTTGCTGGCTTATTTCTGTAGACTTTAGACTTGACGTAGCCCCACAAAAAATAGTCTAAAGGCGTCAAATCGCATGATCTTGGTGGCCAACTTACCGGTCCATTTCTTGAGATTAATTGTTCTCCGAAGTTTTCCCTCAAAATGGCCATAGAATCGCGAGCTGTGTGGCATGTAGCGCCATCTTGTTGAAACCACATGTCAACCAAGTTCAGTTCTTCCATTTTTGGCAACAAAAAGTTTGTTAGCATCGAACGATAGCGATCGCCATTCACCGTAACGTTGCGTCCAACAGCATCTTTTAAAAAATACGGTCCAATGATTCCACCAGCGTACAAACCACACCAAACAGTGCATTTTTCGGGATGCATGGCCAGTTCTTGAACGGCTTCTGGTTGCTCTTCACTCCAAATGCGGCAATTTTGCTTATTTACGTAGCCATTCAACCAGAAATGAGCCTCATCGCTGAACAAAATTTGTCGGTGAAAAAGTTGCCCAAAATTGGACTTTCCGAATGGACCACCTAAGACGCAGCCGCGGTCAACATTTAAATGAAATTATCTTCAAAAAGTAAATGTCATGGACCAATCTAACGTTTCAAATAAAGAACCGATGAGATTTTGCAAATTTTATGCGTTTTTTTTAAAAAAAAAGTTATCAAGCTCTTAAAAAATCACCCTTTATTAAAAGCGATTTTTTTCATGACAAAATTGACAAAAACACAGGTAAAACGCAGTATCTACAGAAATAAACGAAAAAAGTCGTATCTGCATGTAGATACTGTTTGTTTTGATCTGTTTTTGCTTTTAAGCACAGTATAATTTTTGTGAAGATACGACAGTTTGAGTCAGTATTATTGGTATTTAAGCAAAAAAATTCGCTGTTTTTATTTTTCAATATTAAAGACGAAGGATGGCTGACTATGAAAGTACAATAAAATCAATTTTCATGCTAGATACGGCACTCTTCCTTATGACGGCTGAATGAATAAAGACCTCATTTCTTTTAAACTTTATGCTTTTTTATAGAAATTAACTTAAATCGTTAGAAGACGGTTATAGCCTTAATGGCACTGGCAAGTTTAGTTTTTTTTTCAGCCACCAAGAATTGAACTGGTCCCTGAAACAAGAAATGTTGTGAGAGACAATTTATTTCCCCGAAAAAAAAGTTTTGCTACCCCTTTTTCACATTAAACTAGGGATGATGAAACAATTTGTAAAAGCGCTGAACAAAGTAGGAGAGGGTTTTAAGTATCTTCACCAAATATTTCCATCTCTATTCGAAGTTTAACTGAGAGAAGCTATTTTCGTTGGTCCAAACATAAGAAAATTGATGAAAGATACAGCTTTCGATGAAAAATTGAGTGAAGTTGAGTAGAAGCCTGGAAATATGTTAAGGAAGTGGTGAGAGATTTTCTAGAAAACCACTTAAGTCAAAATTATAAGGAAATCGTGGAGAAAATGATTAAAAGTTTCGGCAAAAAGGGCCGTTAAATGAGCATTAAACTTCATTTCCTTAATTCGCATTTGGACTACTTTTCCTGATAACTTGGGAGCTGTTAGATTTGAAAGATTTCACCAGGATTTGAAAGAGATGGAACGTTGCTATCAGGGAAAAAAGCAAGATATCACAAAAGTATTTTTAATTCTGTTTAATGTTCTCCCTCCTTGTTTTGGCTGATCCTCTAAAATAATATAAATATTTAAATATCAGCTCTTCTCAAATAAACACTATCTTTGGAGCCTCTTGCTTGCACCTTTTTAATGGAAAGTTTACGAAAAATATTAGAGGTACTTGAAACATTTCAAAAAGGCTTGCAAATTTAAATAACTTATTTAATTTCATGCTGAATTTTCATAAGATTTTCTCTTCTGAGCACTATCTAGGTTATTCATGTCATTTGATGTAGCATTCAAGCAATGCAACTTTGTATGGATTAGAGTGTATCGTCTTGTATGGGAATAATCTGATTCGCAAGTCCGGTACCAAAATCAAAAAGTACACGAGAAATCATTTCGATTTGCATATTTTTTATGGTTTGAACTAATTTTGGCTTCCCACAAATTGCATTTTAGAGCATTTTTTATCAACTTTTATACTGGGACCGACCCACTTATGGTTGATTTAAAAAAATCAAGCTTATCAAACAATACCTTCAATAAAAAACATAGAACTTAAAATTTTATCTCAGTTGATAAATGCTCAGACGAGATAATACAGTTTTTTTCAAAATATATCTGCTTTACGAATATCATTTACATATCCAATATGATTTAAGGAAAGTTTGTTTCTTATTTTTTCAACAAAATTAATCTTTGTTAAAATTAAAACTTTTTAGGGGGAAAAAACAACGCAATTAAACGAAATTTCCAACGCATATTTTTTAAAATGTCAAAACTTATCAACACTTAATCTCTAGCATGCAAAAGTGCGAACCAAAACATTAACATTAATTACAAATCTATTATTTTTAAGTATAGCTGTTTATATCTTAAGCAACACCAAAATATTATGATTACTGAGGTTGTTGTTATTTTCAATTTTTTTTCCCTCCAACTTAATTTTTCTGTTACCAATGTGCAGACGCATGCGCACTCTTTGAGTACTTTGAACGCAAAGATTATCGCTTCAGTAAATAGCAAACAAGTGTCCGCTGAGAACAAGCAAATAAAAGCAAATAAAAGCAAAAAAAAAAAACAAAAAACACAAGGGCTCTGCAAAGGCCAAAATGAACCATGAGAAGGCCAATAGTTGAGAAAATCTTGTCAAATAGATAAGATATATAAAAAATAGAAATTGGAAAATAATTGTTGCTTTTGCTCTTGATGATGACTGCACATGAACAACTGCGACAGCGCAACCTCACCGTTGTCGACCCTCGACAAAGTTGAAAGAAATGTTAGTTAAAAAAAAAAAGAAAAAAATTAAATACCAGGCAACGAAATTTAAAACGCATTACCCGAAAATTTAGTTGTGTCACATTAAAAAGCAATTATCACCTTAAATTAACCAAAAGCGTCAAAATATGCGTTGGCAGCAGCAAAAACAAAAAACTCACAGAAGTGACAATTTTTTTTTTTGGAAGCTACAATTTTGTCTATTTATATAATAAGTTTTTTTTTATATCTAAGTGAGTTTTTGAACATTCTTTATGTGTGTATATTTAAAATATGGAAAATTAACTTGTTGCGCAGCGCGCGATTATTTGATTTCCTCTTCAAACCCCAACACATGCCGCCACAACAAATCCACTTAAATGTTTTGCGCATAGCTGGCTGGCAGGCTGGCTGGCTGGTTGTTTGGGTTGGGTTGGCTTGGTTTGCCACATTTTTAATTCGATTTAAATTATGTTGTACTTTAGTTAATGTTTTTCAACGGCAACGTTTAATTTTTCATTTTTGAAAAGTTTTTTGTTAACTCGGTTAAGAAAATACCGAGTTTGTCCGTCCGTTCGTCCGTGATTGTTAGTTTAACCGGGTGTTTTTGTTTGACGTTTATTTTTTATTTTTGTTACGTTTTTATATGCTCTACTGTGCACTACTACACTATTGTTATTTGACGGAAGGGTATGAAAAGTTGTTTATATTTTTTTTTTCTAATTTTTTTTCTATTCCCTGCTAGTTTGCATTACCTGCGCCGTTGTAAGCTCGTTAAGTGTTTGAACAATTTAATTAAAGTAAGACAACAAAAGCTAAATATGATTTGCTGCTCTACAACAACATCAACAACAACAACAACAACAACAGAGCACAGTATGAATTGTTAACACATTGGGCGGGAAATGAACTAGTATTTAAATTGTGTCAACATTTGAAGGTGATTTACGCACTCAGTAGGAAAATAAGTTTGGTTTTTGTCGACTGGCTGTTAAAATTCGTTGCTGTTTTTATAAATGAATTTTGATGTCGAGAGCATTAACCAATGAAAGTTATACAATTAATCAAATATAATAAAGAGAAAATTGTGTTGGAAAAAAATTAAAATACCCTCAGAGCTGAGTTATGGCATATTCGAAGTTATAAAGGTATTTCTATTTTAATGACGTCACTTTGTTTGGGGGAAAGGTGATCGAATTATTTTTGATGTATCATAAAAATTTTTATTGGATATATGTTTAATGTAATTCTTTTTTTTTAACAATAAAGTTTTGTGCAGACTTGCAGCAATTTTTGCTCAAATATGCTTATTTTTTCCATGTAGGAAGTATTCTTTCGATGCTAAGTATAGGTTATTTTTTTAAGAAATATAAAAATTTTCTTTAAAATAAAATACAGAAAACTTTTTGAAATGGCTAAGATTTTGGCTTTGTTAGTTTGAAAATTTAATGTCATTTCGTATGAGCAGAACTTCGTTCATATGACCACCGAACTGCGATTTATAAAGACGATCCTGTTTGTCCAAGTTTGCACCACTTATCCAGCATAACGCGTCTTATCTCGTCAATAACGCGCCGAATGTTGCTGTTCTCTTCCAACTGGTCAGCCGTAGAAAACTTAGCTAGCTTAGCATAGACTAGTTACTTGACGTACCCTGACAAAAAGTTGTCTAACTTTGTCAAATCACATGACTTAGATGGTCAATTGACAGGCTCATTTCTTGATATGATTTCATCACCAAAAGTTGGTCCCAATAAAATGCTGGTTCCACTCCCTATATTGCTTGTTGCACAGTCTTGGTGAAACCATTAAACACTTAGATGGTTGATATTAATGTGAATAATCAAAAAGTCGCAAATCATTTGCTTGCAGCTCTCACGGTCACATTAGTCCCATCTTTAGTCTTGAAAAAGTATAGAAGAAAAAACCGAAATAAAATTCAACAAGTTGCCTTTTGGGAAAAAAAAATATATAAGCTGAATAACTTAAGTATAATTATAAAAAGATTTAAGAAAGCTAAATATTCAATAAAAACGACTGTTATTGTTGTTTTAACATCTCGAATGTTGGATTTGAATCTCATTATAAAATTTGAAATAAGCCCTAATAAAGCATCTGTAATTAAGTTATCGAATACACAAATTACCTAACCTTATCGAAGTTTATGTGATAGTTGGTTGGGTATCGAGGTATAAAATGGCCTCCGGAGTGACAAATCCTTTTTGCATTGTTATCATTTAAGTCCCGACTTTGTTTTTTAATAAAAAAAGTTGACTTAACTATAGTTAAAGTAAGTATAGTTAAGTATCTTTATAAAGATACTCATCCGTTGGATCAATCGTTCCCTCTTTACAATAAAATAAAATAAAATAAAATGAAATAAAATAAAGTACAATAAAATAAAATAATATACAATTAAATAAAATAAAAAAAAAAAAATATATATATATAACATAAAATTCAAATTAAAATAAAATAAAATTAAAATAACATAAAATAAAATAAAATAATATAAAATAAAATAAAAAAATAATATTAAATAAAATAAAATAAAATATAATAAAACAAAATATAATAAAATAAATTAAAAAAATTAAATACATTAAAAAAATCAAATAAAATTACAAAAAAAAAACATAAAATAATATAAAATAAAATAAAAAAAAAAATTAAAATAAAATAAAATAAAATAAAAAAATTAAATAAAAAAAAAATTAAATAAAATAAAAAAAAATTAAATAAAAAAAATAAAATAAAATAAAATAAAAAAATATAAAATAAAATAAAATAAATAAAATAAAATAAAATAAAATAAAATAAAAAAAATAATATAAACTAATAAAATAAAATAAAATAAAGTTTAATTATATAAAATAAAATAAAATAAAATAAAGTGAAAATAAATCAAATAAAATAAAAAAAATAATATACAATAAAATAAAATAAAATAAAATAAAGAAAAATAAAATAAAATAAAACTTAATCAAATCAAATCAAATCAAATCAAATCAAATCAAATCAAATCAAATCAAATCAAATCAAATCAAATCAAATCAAATCAAATCAAATCAAATCAAATCAAATCAAATCAAATCAAATCAAATCAAATCAAATCAAATCAAATCAAATCAAATCAAATCAAATCAAATCAAATCAAATCAAATCAAATCAAATCAAATCAAATCAAATCAAATCAAATCAAATCAAATCAAATCAAATCAAATCAAATCAAATCAAATCAAATCAAATCAAATCAAATCAAATCAAATCAAATCAAATCAAATCAAATCAAATCAAATCAAATCAAATCAAATCAAATCAAATCAAATCAAATCAAATCAAATCAAATCAAATCAAATCAAATCAAATCAAATCAAATCAAATCAAATCAAATCAAATCAAATCAAATCAAATCAAATCAAATCAAATCAAATCAAATCAAATCAAATCAAATCAAATCAAATCAAATCAAATCAAATCAAATCAAATCAAATCAAATCAAATCAAATCAAATCAAATCAAATCAAATCAAATCAAATCAAATCAAATCAAATCAAATCAAATCAAATCAAATCAAATCAAATCAAATCAAATCAAATCAAATCAAATCAAATCAAATCAAATCAAATCAAATCAAATCAAATCAAATCAAATCAAATCAAATCAAATCAAATCAAATCAAATCAAATCAAATCAAATCAAATCAAATCAAATCAAATCAAATCAAATCAAATCAAATCAAATCAAATCAAATCAAATCAAATCAAATCAAATCAAATCAAATCAAATCAAATCAAATCAAATCAAATCAAATCAAATCAAATCAAATCAAATCAAATCAAATCAAATCAAATCAAATCAAATCAAATCAAATCAAATCAAATCAAATCAAATCAAATCAAATCAAATCAAATCAAATCAAATCAAATCAAATCAAATCAAATCAAATCAAATCAAATCAAATCAAATCAAATCAAATCAAATCAAATCAAATCAAATCAAATCAAATCAAATCAAATCAAATCAAATCAAATCAAATCAAATCAAATCAAATCAAATCAAATCAAATCAAATCAAATCAAATCAAATCAAATCAAATCAAATCAAATCAAATCAAATCAAATCAAATCAAATCAAATCAAATCAAATCAAATCAAATCAAATCAAATCAAATCAAATCAAATCAAATCAAATCAAATCAAATCAAATCAAATCAAATCAAATCAAATCAAATCAAATCAAATCAAATCAAATCAAATCAAATCAAATCAAATCAAATCAAATCAAATCAAATCAAATCAAATCAAATCAAATCAAATCAAATCAAATCAAATCAAATCAAATCAAATCAAATCAAATCAAATCAAATCAAATCAAATCAAATCAAATCAAATCAAATCAAATCAAATCAAATCAAATCAAATCAAATCAAATCAAATCAAATCAAATCAAATCAAATCAAATCAAATCAAATCAAATCAAATCAAATCAAATCAAATCAAATCAAATCAAATCAAATCAAATCAAATCAAATCAAATCAATCAAATCAAATCAAATCAAATCAAATCAAATCAAATCAAATCAAATCAAATCAAATCAAATCAAATCAAATCAAATCAAATCAAATCAAATCAAATCAAATCAAATCAAATCAAATCAAATCAAATCAAATCAAATCAAATCAAATCAAATCAAATCAAATCAAATCAAATCAAATCAAATCAAATCAAATCAAATCAAATCAAATCAAATCAAATCAAATCAAATCAAATCAAATCAAATCAAATCAAATCAAATCAAATCAAATCAAATCAAATCAAATCAAATCAAATCAAATCAAATCAAATCAAATCAAATCAAATCAAATCAAATCAAATCAAATCAAATCAAATCAAATCAAATCAAATCAAATCAAATCAAATCAAATCAAATCAAATCAAATCAAATCAAATCAAATCAAATCAAATCAAATCAAATCAAATCAAATCAAATCAAATCAAATCAAATCAAATCAAATCAAATCAAATCAAATCAAATCAAATCAAATCAAATCAAATCAAATCAAATCAAATCAAATCAAATCAAATCAAATCAAATCAAATCAAATCAAATCAAATCAAATCAAATCAAATCAAATCAAATCAAATCAAATCAAATCAAATCAAATCAAATCAAATCAAATCAAATCAAATCAAATCAAATCAAATCAAATCAAATCAAATCAAATCAAATCAAATCAAATCAAATCAAATCAAATCAAATCAAATCAAATCAAATCAAATCAAATCAAATCAAATCAAATCAAATCAAATCAAATCAAATCAAATCAAATCAAATCAAATCAAATCAAATCAAATCAAATCAAATCAAATCAAATCAAATCAAATCAAATCAAATCAAATCAAATCAAATCAAATCAAATCAAATCAAATCAAATCAAATCAAATCAAATCAAATCAAATCAAATCAAATCAAATCAAATCAAATCAAATCAAATCAAATCAAATCAAATCAAATCAAATCAAATCAAATCAAATCAAATCAAATCAAATCAAATCAAATCAAATCAAATCAAATCAAATCAAATCAAATCAAATCAAATCAAATCAAATCAAATCAAATCAAATCAAATCAAATCAAATCAAATCAAATCAAATCAAATCAAATCAAATCAAATCAAATCAAATCAAATCAAATCAAATCAAATCAAATCAAATCAAATCAAATCAAATCAAATCAAATCAAATCAAATCAAATCAAATCAAATCAAATCAAATCAAATCAAATCAAATCAAATCAAATCAAATCAAATCAAATCAAATCAAATCAAATCAAATCAAATCAAATCAAATCAAATCAAATCAAATCAAATCAAATCAAATCAAATCAAATCAAATCAAATCAAATCAAATCAAATCAAATCAAATCAAATCAAATCAAATCAAATCAAATCAAATCAAATCAAATCAAATCAAATCAAATCAAATCAAATCAAATCAAATCAAATCAAATCAAATCAAATCAAATCAAATCAAATCAAATCAAATCAAATCAAATCAAATCAAATCAAATCAAATCAATCAAATCAAATCAAATCAAATCAAATCAAATCAAATCAAATCAAATCAAATCAAATCAAATCAAATCAAATCAAATCAAATCAAATCAAATCAAATCAAATCAAATCAAATCAAATCAAATCAAATCAAATCAAATCAAATCAAATCAAATCAAATCAAATCAAATCAAATCAAATCAAATCAAATCAAATCAAATCAAATCAAATCAAATCAAATCAAATCAAATCAAATCAAATCAAATCAAATCAAATCAAATCAAATCAAATCAAATCAAATCAAATCAAATCAAATCAAATCAAATCAAATCAAATCAAATCAAATCAAATCAAATCAAATAAAATAAGATAAAATAAGATAAAATAAAAGAAAATAATAATAATAAATAAAATAATATAATATAAAATAAAATAAGAAAAAACAAAGTTTAAATAAAATAAAATAAAATATAATATAATATAATAAAATAAAATAAAATAAAATTAAATAAAATAAAATAAAATAATTTAAAATAATTTAAAATAAAATAAAATAAAATAAAATAAAATAACATATACTGAAAATTAAATTAAAATTTAAATAAAAGAGAAGAGAATAGAATAGAATAAAATAAAATCAAATAAAATCAAATAAAATAAGATAAAAAAAAAAAACAATTTTTTACAGCCTTACTCTACGTGAAAGTGTACTGAAAAAGTGCAATTTAGTTTTTATTTCCGACAAGGCAAATGACTAAAAATTCAATAAAAGACGGCACAACAATATTTGAACACTTCAACTTTAAAAATAAATAAAAAAAAACTGTGAGGACATTGGGACTCCGTTTTCAATTGAAGTGAGTCGAACAAACAATTTTTTGGTTGCAATTTTATTGATAACATTAGCTTTTGGGTCAAGTTATTTGAAGATAGAATTCGATATAAGAGTTCATACAAAAGCTTAATTGTTTGTAAACAACTGCTAAAATTATCTGGACACATCCACATAAGAATCATCATATTTTATTGGGAACATTTAGAAATTAATGAGTATTAATTCATACAAGCGTTCTAGGAATGCAATTGTTTTTATTTTTTCAATACAAATATACATCAAAAAGTAAAAAAATTACTATATTTAGGTATGTCTAAGTGGAATTTTTAATTTTTTCTTAACAATTTTGATTGAGAAGTGGGCCACCGTGAGAGAAGATTGAGAAAAGCAAATTAAGCTTGCGGACAGAAGTGAGCCGATAGAAGTAGGCCACTGCATTTTCGTTCTATTTCGACGTTCAGTGGTTTTTATAAGCTGATCAGTGGTTCTTATTATTTTAAAACCTTCTTATTATTACCTTTTAATTTCAAAAATCCATTTTTAAAAAGAAAATAATCAGTCACTGAAAGAAATTCGTGCAAAAATAAGATCAGGAGAATGATTTGAGTGTCAAATTAAAAGTATAGAAGATATATTTCAATATATGCGATTTTATTTGAAAAAAAGCGAGAAAAATTAAATTTTTTTTTTTAAAACGTTACAATAAAAATATTTTTTTTTTGTGATTTTCGTGCTTAGAGGCCCCAAATCCATAAGAAAGAAATAGTGAGATGCCGTGAACAAATTTATGCCGTTTTATTTGCCAACTTCCTTTTCAGGCGTTCTTGTTAAATCAACGATGAAGAGGCAGAAGTCTGAAAGCCAATTCGGTTTGTGTTGAAACGTTGTCTTGTGTATAAAATTGAGATAAATATTAGTTATAAATAATAGCTCACACAAGACCTTGTTTAAATCAAATCCTGAGCTAACTCAAAAAAAAAAACCTTTTGCTAAAGCAGAAAACACCTTATTCAAATTATTTAAAATTGGAATAGTCGTTTTTGAAACTAGTTCAGAACTCAAGTTATCTTATTTACATAATTTTTCTGCAGAGAATATTAAAAATCTAGCTACTGGCTTGTAGATTCTTTACTAATCCGGCTAGAGTTAAGAGTTTGCAGCAGCTTCTATTAAGAACAAAGCGAAAGTTATGCTTGTACAACCAAAACGAAGACTTTATCTTAGATGGCCAAGAAACAAATATTTTGTAGCATGGCAAACAACATCAGTGAACAAAACTGGCCAAAGGCAAATACTTAACCCATTCTGGTAGCAAATACAATGTTGGCTAAGACAAAGCAAACAACTATAAAGCAAATTTTTTTTGATTTTAATTTTTTCATTAAGAATAATCAAAAATATTCGCATATTTAAAAGATTTTCTGCAGGATTTTAGACTGCTGATCTTAAATTTGATTTCATTATTCAGGTACTTCGGGGCAGTCTAGACCTTTGAGATGAATTCAAATTAATGTTTTCTACTAAACATAGGTTTTAATTAAATTGTTATAAAAAATAATAATAATTAATGTTTATTGAAGTTTATGAAAAAAATATTGCTTTAGTTCAGAAACTCGAAAAATAAAAAAAAAGCTAAAAATGATTCACATCTTCGAAGAAGAGCACTTTCGAAAAGCGAAATGTAAGAAAGTAATGATCTAGGAAAAACCAAAAACAGAATGACAAAATTTTCAGTAATTGTACCTAAAATTTGACAATGTATTTATTTAGAATGATTAAGAAGTAGTTGTTAATTTTAATTCAAAAGGACAACAGCGTATCAAACCATCAAACCAGTTCACCTCATTTTAAGCTTTTTTAAATTCTATTAAATGTTTATTCATGTTAAGATATAAAAAAAGTTATTTCGCTATAGTTGAGACGGCATCATAAATTCATTTGATGTATCCTGTTGACTTTTATGAATTTGTTCATCAACTCCGACTGCTGCTAATCACGCAAAGTCTCCCTGCAGATGGCGTTGCTAATGATCTGCTTTTATTTTCAGACAACGCTATAAAACCACACCAACAACAAAAAGAACAACAACAATAAAAGCAAAATGCTTTATGCTGCCATCGCGAAGACCTCCCGCAGCATTGAGTTGGCTTTTAATATGAAATAAATCATTTTTACGAATACGGCGACGACGTTGATAGCGTCGACGTCTTCATTGAAAGCCAAGACAGTTAAAGCGGTCTCTTTTAGCTGCAGTTCCACATAATTGGCTCTGTAAGCGCCGCCGCGGCACTGCGAAGCTGTCGGTGTCGTTGCTGCTAGCAAGCTAGCAACGAAAGCAACCACAACGCAATCAAAATCAAAGCAAAGTTAAGATATATTGATGGATTTTCTCCCCCTGCATTCAACGCTTCACTCAATTCAGTAACTCATTCAAGTGTTTGTTGGTCGGTTTGTTTGGAAGATGTTCATTCATTAATAGGCTGCTATCTATTCATGCCGAGGCTATAAACTTTTGGGCCGCTGCTGTAGAAAAACAAAAACAAAAAAAAAATGGATTATGTTGCTCACGTAGCGCGGCATAGAATAACGACGTTGAATAAACGTCCAACAGCAGCTGCACGCTTTGATCAGCACACACCATGTTGCTTGATGACGCTTCTAAATTGCTGCTCATATTTGCGATAACATAGCTCTGCACACTTCTTCATCATCATCATTCCAGAGATAGCCGCTCGTTTTGACGCTTAACATGGTCCAAACAAATTGAAGAAGGATTCCTGGAGCTAATTAGCTACGCTATCATCATAAGCTAGTTCATCAACGGGTAGACAAACATAAAAGCCGACAAAAGCCACTGTTTGAGCGGTTGATGCTAGACTTGGTGGCTTGATTAATTGGTGCACATTGATTGAGAATCGTTATGCTGACAAGCTTTAAAGGAATCGCAAAAAATTTTAATTACTTTAAATGATTTTATTCGATTTTGGCACAGTTCTGATCTGATGTGATCTGAAAAATCAACCAAGTTTGTTGCTTAAGTCTTTTGTTTTTCGGAAAAAACCAGAAACTGATAGTAACAGTAACAGTAACAGTAACAGTAACAGTAACAGTAACAGTAACAGTAACAGTAACAGTAACAGTAACAGTAACAGTAACAGTAACAGTAACAGTAACAGTAACAGTAACAGTAACAGTAACAGTA
This sequence comes from Tetanocera ferruginea, assembly GCA_958299015.1. Lineage (NCBI taxonomy): Eukaryota > Metazoa > Arthropoda > Insecta > Diptera > Sciomyzidae > Tetanocera > Tetanocera ferruginea. Next base: position 47,402,254 of record OY282640.1, on the reverse strand, counting down.
ACAGTAACAGTAACAGTAACAGTAACAGTAACAGTAACAGTAACAGTAACAGTAACAGTAACAGTAACAGTAACAGTAACAGTAACAGTAACAGTAACAGTAACAGTAACAGTAACAGTAACAGTAACAGTAACAGTAACAGTAACAGTAACAGTAACAGTAACAGTAACAGTAACAGTAACAGTAACAGTAACAGTAACAGTAACAGTAACAGTAACAGTAACAGTAACAGTAACAGTAACAGTAACAGTAACAGTAACAGTAACAGTAACAGTAACAGTAACAGTAACAGTAACAGTAACAGTAACAGTAACAGTAACAGTAACAGTAACAGTAACAGTAACAGTAACAGTAACAGTAACAGTAACAGTAACAGTAACAGTAACAGTAACAGTAACAGTAACAGTAACAGTAACAGTAACAGTAACAGTAACAGTAACAGTAACAGTAACAGTAACAGTAACAGTAACAGTAACAGTAACAGTAACAGTAACAGTAACAGTAACAGTAACAGTAACAGTAACAGTAACAGTAACAGTAACAGTAACAGTAACAGTAACAGTAACAGTAACAGTAACAGTAACAGTAACAGTAACAGTAACAGTAACAGTAACAGTAACAGTAACAGTAACAGTAACAGTAACAGTAACAGTAACAGTAACAGTAACAGTAACAGTAACAGTAACAGTAACAGTAACAGTAACAGTAACAGTAACAGTAACAGTAACAGTAACAGTAACAGTAACAGTAACAGTAACAGTAACAGTAACAGTAACAGTAACAGTAACAGTAACAGTAACAGTAACAGTAACAGTAACAGTAACAGTAACAGTAACAGTAACAGTAACAGTAACAGTAACAGTAACAGTAACAGTAACAGTAACAGTAACAGTAACAGTAACAGTAACAGTAACAGTAACAGTAACAGTAACAGTAACAGTAACAGTAACAGTAACAGTAACAGTAACAGTAACAGTAACAGTAACAGTAACAGTAACAGTAACAGTAACAGTAACAGTAACAGTAACAGTAACAGTAACAGTAACAGTAACAGTAACAGTAACAGTAACAGTAACAGTAACAGTAACAGTAACAGTAACAGTAACAGTAACAGTAACAGTAACAGTAACAGTAACAGTAACAGTAACAGTAACAGTAACAGTAACAGTAACAGTAACAGTAACAGTAACAGTAACAGTAACAGTAACAGTAACAGTAACAGTAACAGTAACAGTAACAGTAACAGTAACAGTAACAGTAACAGTAACAGTAACAGTAACAGTAACAGTAACAGTAACAGTAACAGTAACAGTAACAGTAACAGTAACAGTAACAGTAACAGTAACAGTAACAGTAACAGTAACAGTAACAGTAACAGTAACAGTAACAGTAACAGTAACAGTAACAGTAACAGTAACAGTAACAGTAACAGTAACAGTAACAGTAACAGTAACAGTAACAGTAACAGTAACAGTAACAGTAACAGTAACAGTAACAGTAACAGTAACAGTAACAGTAACAGTAACAGTAACAGTAACAGTAACAGTAACAGTAACAGTAACAGTAACAGTAACAGTAACAGTAACAGTAACAGTAACAGTAACAGTAACAGTAACAGTAACAGTAACAGTAACAGTAACAGTAACAGTAACAGTAACAGTAACAGTAACAGTAACAGTAACAGTAACAGTAACAGTAACAGTAACAGTAACAGTAACAGTAACAGTAACAGTAACAGTAACAGTAACAGTAACAGTAACAGTAACAGTAACAGTAACAGTAACAGTAACAGTAACAGTAACAGTAACAGTAACAGTAACAGTAACAGTAACAGTAACAGTAACAGTAACAGTAACAGTAACAGTAACAGTAACAGTAACAGTAACAGTAACAGTAACAGTAACAGTAACAGTAACAGTAACAGTAACAGTAACAGTAACAGTAACAGTAACAGTAACAGTAACAGTAACAGTAACAGTAACAGTAACAGTAACAGTAACAGTAACAGTAACAGTAACAGTAACAGTAACAGTAACAGTAACAGTAACAGTAACAGTAACAGTAACAGTAACAGTAACAGTAACAGTAACAGTAACAGTAACAGTAACAGTAACAGTAACAGTAACAGTAACAGTAACAGTAACAGTAACAGTAACAGTAACAGTAACAGTAACAGTAACAGTAACAGTAACAGTAACAGTAACAGTAACAGTAACAGTAACAGTAACAGTAACAGTAACAGTAACAGTAACAGTAACAGTAACAGTAACAGTAACAGTAACAGTAACAGTAACAGTAACAGTAACAGTAACAGTAACAGTAACAGTAACAGTAACAGTAACAGTAACAGTAACAGTAACAGTAACAGTAACAGTAACAGTAACAGTAACAGTAACAGTAACAGTAACAGTAGCAAAAACTCTCTTATTTAAAGAAATATTCAACCCGATGAAAAATTTGATTGATTTCTACAGTAGTCATTTAGTTTTCATTTGACTCAAAATAAAGTTTTTCAAATTAAACAACATGTCTGCACTTAATGAGTGTTACATAAAGTTTGTTCTTCAAACATTAATTTTAAATACTTTTTAAAATATAAAAAGGATTGTTTAAATATTTTTAACTTCTAACTTTCAGCAATTCATCAACATCTCGTTTGTTATTTACTTTGATATCGATGGCAAAATTTAATGATTATTTACGATATTGAAGATTATTTACGATAACTGCAACTAAACTATGTTGTTGTCTCTGGTCTATGCCGCCATGATACACTACCGCGTTTCAACTGAAATTCGATATAAACGAGTGTTAAAAAAATTTATAGCATTTAGGCGCAGCATGTAAGACATATAAAAAGTGGTCTTATTTGGTAAATGAAGTCAACTAATTTGCATGGATAGAGCTTTAATATGTAAAACCGAGCAACAGCCTTGTGGCAGGTAACAACTAGTGGCTACTGCTGTTGCTACTACTGCTGTGAACGGTAGCTGCTAGTGATTAGTTTTTATATCCATTTATTTTTATACAATTTTTTTGTGTGTTTAAAGCTTTTAGCTGCTAGCTGATAGCTACTATTTTCAGCGTTAAATTATTGGCAACAAAGTGCAGTGCAGTGCAGTCGAGTGCAATTCACCCCAGTCCAACTTGCTGCAGCTGGGTTCGGTCTAGTTCAGTTCACTTTCTAATACATTTATATGCCACTCTTTAATGGCCTCATGGCCTGCAGTTGGCTTCCCAAAGTCTTGCTTGATACGCTTTAACGATGCGCATGCGAAATGCTCTTAAATCTTAATGACGCTTCTCCACTTCACGAGCTAAGCTCCAGCTACTGCCAACTAGCTTCAAAAGATACTTGTTCACTTTGTACAGTATGTGTTGTTGTTGTTGTTGTTGTTGTTGTTAAAACAAGTGCAACAAAAAGGTAGTCAATAGTAGAAAAAAAAAAACAAACCCCATGAAAGACCCTCGAGCGACAATTTATTAGCGTACCCAGCGGTGAGTTAGTGGATTGAAGTGAGTGAGCAAAAAATTGGTTCAACTGCCAAATAACTGGCTAGGCTAAGCCATTGAGATAGAGTTGCCGCCGCCGCCGTCGCCATCATGTTGGGCGCCACATGTTGAGTGAGTTGTAAAAATCAGTTGTTGCTTGATTTCATATTCCAAGACAAGCGTTTAACTGACGCGAGCGGAAATTTACGTAATAAAGTTGCATAGTTTTATAGCATTAAATTTATTTTTATTTTTTATGCGTAGCGCAATTTATCTCAGCTGCACATAAAATGTTTATAATTGATATGTAGTTGTTCGGAAAGTCAAAAGAGGGCACGAGAGGCAGGAGTAGGCAGTCAGAAAGCTATTGAATTCTTCAAACATATATGCTGATCTATGTGAGTTTTTTTTTTAATTATTTGCTCAAAGTTACGTCTTAAATATACATTGATAACCTTTAAAGTAGTTATATTTTGTATACATTTTATTATATAAAAGAGTATAAAATACTAGTTCTTTTCAGTCAAAAATGACGGGTTCGCTTTAAATAAAGAAAAACAAAATTATTCAAATAACAATTTTTTAATTTCAAATATTTATAAAAGACCTAAAAGTAAAAACGGAAACTTTAGGAGGTACGACAAATAAGTTTAAACATTTTTTTGGAAATCTGAAAATTTCAAAATGAAAAAATATAAAAAGTTTTTGAAGTTTCAATATATTACAAAATAAAAAATGCCTAAATATATGCTAAGCAATTTTTCAAAAAAATAAAGCATTTCGCACTCACATTTTACGGAATTATGTCATAGTAATAATTATTTTGTACACTGAAAATGATGTAGTATGCGTTCATAAAAAACCTGAAATGAATTTTGTGCTCACTGATCATGTATACTTGTACATAAGCTGCAAGTAAGTATACATTACTTGAGTGTATTTCTACAAAAGCCTATGTAAAATACAAGAATAAGTTAAGTAAAAATATAAAAAGTTTATCGTATACAAATCTATCGTATACAAAATTTCTGAACATGAACACTGCCTTCGAGAATTTATTTACGGTTTCAGTGTATTGTGTTTGCATGAGTGTATGAAGAGTGCTAAAAAAATTGCAATAAAAAATCACAACAATTTGTTGGATAGCGACAGTGAAAAATCTCATATCATCTCTATCGCATGCCAACGTATTGCCAACGAAAAGGACAAAAACAACAAGACGTATGTTGGTAGTGCAAAATTCTTTAAAGATCGAATTTAGGAATCGAATTAGGAATCGAATAACTTTAAACATTAGGTCAAGAGTGTCTTAAACTGGTTTTGTGTTTCTGTTCATGAGCTGAGTGTACTCATATATGAGTTTGTGTTTAATGCACTGCAGTCTTCATGCTACTGTACATCATCTTATTCTTATCATACGTATTATATTTTATGTTATTCTATATGTTATGTGGAGGTTATTAAAAGTAACCGAGGAATATTTTACCTCAGTTTATCAGTTTTGTTAGTGTGAAGACTAATCCGTCCTTAGGGATATCAAATGTATGAATTACAAACATCACAAAGTTGTTTATGTTTCCATTGTATAAATCCATGAGTGCAATACATTTTTTACTCTTATCTTATGAACTATTATTGCTACCACTGTATTTGTACATAGCTTTCATGAATTTTGTTCACTAAACTCATAAATAAGTTCACGTTTCCCTTGTGTATGCAAATGCGTTTTATTTTTGTTTCATTTTTGTCAATTTTCTCATGAACTGTTCTTGTAATCCTCGTATTTGTACACGCATTTTATGAATTTTATTCACGTAAAATTATTGATGATTCATGTTCGCCATGAATTTTATTCATGCTATAAATCAAATTTTTGATTGGTTCATGTACCTGAAACACACTCTTTATGAACTTTAAACATATGGCTTATGAAATATTCATGTTCCTGTGTTTTTTATTTTGTTTATTATGTACATTGACATTATGACAAGTTCATCTTACTCATTATTGGTTACATGAATGCGATTCATGGAGAACATGTGAAAATTCATAATTATTGTGAATGTTTTTGGTTCAGTCAAGAGTGATTTTTATTGAGTAAACTTAGTGGAAGAAAAGAGTTTATCATGTGAAAACTTTTAGGGTGTTCTAATAGTGCTATCGCGGTCAATTCGAGTTACAAAGTGATTCTCTCTACAAATTTGCAAAATCCACTAATCAAACTCGACTTATTCATTCTATTTTCTTAAAGTACTATTTCATGATCTAAATCCTATTTTTTCAAGGTACGTGTTCTTTCTTTAAGCAAATATCAATGTAGGATGCAACTCGATTCCCATTAAACTCTGAAAACATTAGAGGTAGAGCTGCACATACCGTAAATTTCAATAGAAGTGGAGGCAGAAATACAATTCATTAGCACAGTGAAGGTAATTAACATAGTTTTTGAAGTATACATATAATTTTTTACAAATTTATTTATTTAAAAGTAGTAGAAAAAACATTCCTTCTTTTTTCATTCTTCCTTCTTTCTTTCATTGAATTTCTTACTCGCTCAGTATAGAAGCTACGTAAAAGTTATCGTACCCACTAGGGAAAAAGTTAGTTCTTTGGCCTCATGACATAAATAATAAGAAATGAATGATGTCATCATGATGTAAGAGACGGAGAGAGATGCTTATGCAACGAAATTGCAAGTGTTGTATGAATTATTGACTTTATAGAATTAAATAGTATGGGTGCTACGGTTAAATTAATGATGCCTCACGCCCTTTTCCACTTGAAAAAATTGTACAAAAGTTCATGATGTCATGAAGCAACTTTAATATCAAAAATGCAACGGCGTTGCATAATATTTTTATTAATGCAACGAAACTAACGAAGAAGCTTATGACTTACCGACAAAAATCAAAAGGAATCATGGATTAAAAAAAACCAAACAATAAATTTATTTCATCAGGTCGCGAATACTGCAGATTATGCAACTAAATTGAAATATCATTGCATGCATTTATAACTCACTCATTATTGGTCCCACGGTTAAGGACTCCTACGGTTAATTTTATTTTAGGACATTAAAGGTTGGTACTTTGGCTTTATAACAACAATGAAGAAACAATTATGATATCACGATGCTGCGGAGGCAACTGTTGAATACATCGAATATGCAACAAAAATGACACAACGTTGCATGGAATTATTATTCGATGATGAAATTATTTTTTAGCTCTGCTGTGAAGTTAACTGAAGACATGAGTGAGTGAAGGCGATATGGCGCATTTTTGGATTTTCGGCGATCTTTGCATGAATGAATGTCTTAAGCGCATAGAAAAAATATACAAATTTAATAGAACTATGTTAATGGCTGTTTTAGAAATGCTTGACAAACTATAGTATAGCTTTCAGAACAAATGTGACACTTTGAACTCAATTTTTTCGAAACTACATTTCTGCGACATATCACCTTCGTTCATTGCCTTGCACGCGTGATAAAAAAATTAACAAACAGACAAGTAGTCCTTCCTCATCCTCATTTCAGTCCTTGAAAGGTCCTGCACCGAGCTTCTTATGATCAATTGTGTTTTGTGTGTTTTTTGTTTTTTTGATATCCCAAAGGTATGTGGACTTTTCAAAAGATACCAGTGGCCCGTACCACTTCAGATGCACTATTCACAGAACCAATAACAGTGGATTTCGGGTATGTGCCTACGTACTAAATCACCTCCTGCACCTTTAGCCACTCTCTCAGCGGAACTACCGCTAAGTATAACTTCGCGCGGCTTTCCTTCCAGTTTTAGTTTCCTGTACCTTCGATCTTTGCGGGGAGACCGCTTCGGGAAGTTGTGTCTAGACGCAAACGCATGATCTTTCGACTGCGGTCTTTTCTTGTAAGGGAACCACTTCAGAAAATTATCTCTAGATGACGTCGCAGATGGAAAATCGACTGCGGTCCCTTGCAAGATGAACGTTTATGTTCAAAACCCCTGACAAGGTTGAGTATTTTTACTCCTCTTTACTTCTTATGGCGTTGCGCAGTCTTTCTGCACGACGTAATTCTTTCGTTATCGCACATGCCATTTTGCAAACTGAGGTCCAGTTTTCTTCTGAGTTAAGCATAATGCAAACCAAAGTTTCCACTGTTGGTGACCTTCCTACATTATTGTTTAGCTCTAGTCTTTCTGGGTTGAATTTTGGGCAGTCGAAGAAAACATGTTCTGCATCTTCTATAACATTTTTTGTGCAGAAACTACAGAAAAAATTTTCTTCGTGCTTGACTCTATGTAGACACGATTCAAAGCACCCATGCCCAGTTAGTATTTGGGTAAAATAGTTGTCTTCCTCGCCTTGTCGCCATGTTACTAAGCCATGGTTCTAAATTTGGAATTCACGTGCTATCCTACGTTTTGCAGACTAAGGCAAATCGAGGACTTGGGATCGAGCCGTAGATCACGCTCTCAGTCGCGAGAAGATCTAAAGAGGAGTTCACGCCATAACCAGCGTTGCGTCCAAAGAGACAGTTCGGAATGCACAGTAACTCTAAGTGCGCAGATGCGATAAACTGAAGCTTTGCTTCGTAAATCGTTGCTAGATTTGGTTGATTCGGCCCATATGGGCTGCGTACAGGACAGGGATGATATTTGTAGTGGAAATCCACTTTTTTAGCTCCTTTCGATTTTCGAAAATCCCCAACTCCTTTCAGCCCAAAAAATGTACTTTCGGATACAGTAACCAACAAAAAATGAAACGTCACGCATGGTTAAGATTGTGTTCTCAATGTTGAGACTGATTTGGGTTCAAATAAATCAAAACATTTTCAGATGGATTTTCAGATGGACGAATCGTCTGACGATGAACAGAGCGAGATGATAGAAGTTATAGAGGCAGATAATATCATTGATGTCAACGAAGAAGACGAGGAAGATAATAGCGAGGATATCGGCAGCAATGGAAATCAAGAACGTGCTCGACCAGTAAACATTGTTTGCTTGAAAGAGATGTGAAAAGAATTCAATTGGCATGGGAAAAAGTGAATCCGGAATTGTAAAAAGTTTTGAGCTATTACGTCATTCCTGAGATAGCAAAATTTTTCACTCGCTTCGGATTTTCAACTGATTTCATTGCTACCAATCCAGAATCCTGTGCGGAGGTCAAAGATTACCAACAAGCGTAAGAAATTTTGCGTAATCTGCACGTTGTCAACGACGCCACCAAAAGAGGCGTAATATTAATAGTGGACTACAACTGTTTGTTATGCCGAATTGAGGAGGAAAAAATATTTTTGCTGCAAGTTGTTGCCGAAAATTGAAAGAAATAAATATTCATTCCATGACAAAAAGAAAATAATTTGATTCAAATTTTCTTCCAATTAAAATTTCAAAATTTCTTATTTCTTATTTACGACAGGAATTCTCGAAACAAATATGGAGAAGAAAAGTTAATGTTGTTCGGTCTCTCAGTTAAGCCTTTTATATAGGAGACCCCTTGGGGGTCGAAAATATGTTGTAATAAAATATTGAAAAGAAAATACCAATGGTGGTCAGGTATACATTTTGCCCAACTAGGCGCACCCTGGGAGCGTTGGGGTACAATTTCCTAAAAAGTTCAATTTAGTTTGGTAACCCCCTTAGAGGGTGGATATGGTGGTAGGTATGTTCCTGAAAAATTTCGCGGAAAAGAATTTAATTGGGGGTCGGTCGAACATTTGAACCCTCTAGGGGCAACACTTTGGTAGTTTGGAGGTTTTCGTCTAATTTTTCAACTATCACTAACCTTTAACACCGATGCGGCATAACTTATTTTGTTGATCCTCACAAAATTAACGGTTCCTGGGTATCAAAATCCCGTTATTTCTACGGATTTTTGTAGGACCTCTGGTATTCGACAGAATTCTCGTTATCGAAGCAACGCTTCTCGCTTTTTTGCTTGTTTATGTGAGATGCTGTTTAAAGTCATGCCTTTGGTTGGGTAACGATTTTCCGGTTGTTTATTAGTACTGCTTACGTTTTGTGCTCTGCTAGACAGAGCCCCGCTGTGTTCATCCACTGCTGTTGCACTTGTCCTACACTTCGTGCAAAAGCTTTGATAAGACTACGAGGGCAATATCATCTGCAAACCCGATAATGTGGGCTCTATCTGGCAGCTGTAGCCTCAGGACTCCGTCATACATAAGATTTCATAGAATTGGACCCAACACTGATCCTTGTGGTACTCCGCCTGTAATCTTATACCTTTTTGCACCCGCTTCTGTTTCGTAGCGCAGAATTCTATCCTCAAGGTAGTCTCGGATAACTCTACGAATATAGAAAGCGTCACCAAAGCGAACGACATCTCTAATATTCTGGCCCAATTAGCAGTATTAAAGGTGTTTTTGATATCGAGTGTTGTAACTTGACAGTACTTGTTATAACCGTGTATTCACCGAGTGCCTGCGATTGCATAAGTGGTTCAACGAGCCTTGCAGAATCCGAACAGCGCTGTGCATTAATGCCATGTGCATTATTGCCATATTTGTAACAAATTGTAAATAACGCCATGTGAATTATTTCCATAAAATTATTGATGGTAATAATTCACACAACAAAAGATATTAATGCCATGTGAATTACTACCATTCACATATAAAGTGTATTAGTGCCATAAATTGTCAGAAGTAATTCCTATGGCGTTAATTCTTAACTTTATGTGCTCTATTGCCACATGTGATAATAAATCCCATGCGAATTATTTCTGCCAATTTATGGCACTAAAACACTTTATATGTGAATTATTGCCATAACCTCTTTATACTTATAAAACTTATTTAACATCAACATCAACATCAACATCAACATCAACATCAACATCAACATCAACATCAACATCAACATCAACATCAACATCAACATCAACATCAACATCAACATCAACATCAACATCAACATCAACATCAACATCAACATCAACATCAACATCAACATCAACATCAACATCAACATCAACATCAACATTAACATTAACATCAACATCAACATCAACATCAACATCAACATCAACATCAACATCAACATCAACAACAACATCAACATCAACATCAACATCAACATCAACATCAACATCAACATCAACATCAACATCAACATCAACATCAACATCAACATCAACATCAACATCAACATCAACATCAACATCAACATCAACATCAACATCAACATCAACATCAACATCAACATCAACATCAACATCAACATCAACATCAACATCAACATCAACATCAACATCAACATCAACATCAACATCAACATCAACATCAACATCAACATCAACATCAACATCAACATCAACATCAACATCAACATCAACATCAACATCAACATCAACATCAACATCAACATCAACATCAACATCAACATCAACATCAACATCAACATCAACATCAACATCAACATCAACATCAACATCAACATCAACATCAACATCAACATCAACATCAACATCAACATCAACATCAACATCAACATCAACATCAACATCAACATCAACATCAACATCAACATCAACATCAACATCAACATCAACATCAACATCAACATCAACATCAACATCAACATCAACATCAACATCAACATCAACATCAACATCAACATCAACATCAACATCAACATCAACATCAACATCAACATCAACATCAACATCAACATCAACATCAACATCAACATCAACATCAACATCAACATCAACATCAACATCAACATCAACATCAACATCAACATCAACATCAACATCAACATCAACATCAACATCAACATCAACATCAACATCAACATCAACATCAACATCAACATCAACATCAACATCAACATCAACATCAACATTAACATCAACATCAACATCAACATCAACATCAACATCAACATCAACATCAACATCAACATCAACATCAACATCAACATCAACAACAACATCAACATCAACATCACCACAACAGAAGCAGCAACAAAAACAATTAAGGAGTAACAAAAATCACTAAGATTTGGACAAATTAGGACTGTCAGACAGGCAGGCAGACAGGCAATGTGAACAAGCGAGATAGATAGCTATTTTCATCTCGTTTTTTCACTCAGATTTCATCCTGCCTGCCTGTCTGAATCGCGTTCACTATAATCGCAGCCTTAGGACAAGGACTTAGGCAGAGTATTGGAATAGGGATAAGGGTAAATATTTGGAAAAAGTTGAGGAAAAGGATTTCAATTGGGATAAGGATCACAATTTTGACAAGGTTTAGGAAATGGATATCTATAAGGATTCGAACGAGCATAAAGAAAACGAACAATATTAAGACGAGAATATGAATAGAAACAAAGATTGGGGCAAGGATTGAGAAAAATATGCGGACAAGGTTTGGTGAAAGGATTGTGATATTGGTTAAGAATAAGATAAGGAGAGGGATTAGGACTGGGACAAGGACAACGAAGATACCAAAGCCACTGCATTCTTTTTCCAAAAAACTGTAAAAATTAAGTTTGTAGTTTGTCAAGGACTAGGATTAAGACAAGGATTAGAGCATATATTTAAAAAAGTATAAGCACCGGGATCGAGACAAGAATTGAAATAAGATATAATTATATAAAAATTTGGACAAGAGTCACGACAAGGATTTGGACATGGACTAGGTTTAGGATTTTGACAAGTACTAGGACACAAGTAAGGCTGATAAATTTAAGAATTCAAACGATTCTAAAGACAAGAAACAAGATTGAGACAGGGATTTGATCATGGATTGGACAAGTATTGAAACAAGGACAATGATTAAGACAAGAATGCGGACAAGATTTTGGGAAAGGATTGGGGTTATGAATAACATTAGCAAGCGGATTACGACAGGGACAAGGAGAGGGACGATAGCGATATGTTGTCACATCTAAATACCTAAATGCGACGATGATGCCAATGCAACTGCGTTTTTTTTCCAAAAATAGTGAAACTTAAATTTTAAATTTTTTCAACAACGGCTACGTGGATTTTTTAAGTAGTAGCTTCATTTGGAATGAGCTGTTACTCGTAAAACCAAGCAATTTTGTATGCATTAAATGTGAATATTTTAAAATGTCCACAAGAAGGTATCGTGAAGCTTTGTTTATAAATAAATTAATACTCTTAGAAATATTAAAAAAAATAAACCAAAAAGAATTAAAAGCATATAATTTTTATTATGTTATAAATAATGAAAAATAACTTCAAAAGAATACACAAAAAATTTTGTATTACAAAAATCTGTTTAAGTCGCTTTTTTTACACATTTTCAGCTATTTGCAAAATATTGATGCTAGTTAAATTATAGAAAGAAAATATTATGCAGCAAAGCCAAAATTGGAAATCTAATTTTGGACTAGAGCTCTTTTCTTCTAATGATTAAAATTTTTTTTTAAGTCGAAAAAAATATAAATCAAAGCAATATAGCAAAAACTAGTGCGTGGTCATTATAAACACCCACACATACACAACAAGCACACACTTCCTCCAACATTCATCAAAAATAAAGTCATTAAAACAACATTAAAAGGTGTTAAATTAATCCAGCCATCCATTCATTCATTCATCCATCCACTCTTCATTGAACTCAAGAAAAACTCAAATAAAACAAAAGTAATAACAAATTAAATCAACCATAACCTGCATCAATAACTTGGCTGGGCAGTAATTTTAACAACCGTTACCGCAAGTCGTAAATTTAATTTGATTTCTGCTGCCCCGAAAGTCGACAAATGAGCACCCGCCTAGGCCACACCAAACGAATCCAATTCAAATTCAAATCCAAAATTCGAATTCAAAACCGAATCCGTAACCAATTTAGTTTCAGGCTGATTTTCTGTTACCGTTTCACCGTCATTGCCGTCGTCGACGTCGTCGTCGTCATCGTCGCAATTTGTCTCAATTTGTCTGAAATGTGCGATTTTGTAGCGCGTTGTTTGCGCTACGATTTGATGCGGTCGTCATTTTATGATGCCTGCTCTTTGCATTTGTGGTGTGGTGACCCAGTCCAGGCGTCCTCGTGCTCCATACCAACAGCGTTGTCCGACAAATTCACTTGTTTTTTGAGAGCGCTCATTAAAATGTAATTTGAGCAAGTTTCTTTTGGTGGTTTTTTTGTTTATTTTTTTTTTTTTTTGCTTCTTGCTAGCTGGTCTTACCTTTGGCTCTGGCTTTGATTTTATTTCATTCACGGATTTTCATTTAATTCAACTCAATTTGTAACCTTATGCTAGGTTTTACTTTTACGTATACCTTCCTGCCTCCGCCAGTTCTGTGCTGTGGCCAGTTTTTCCATTGGCAACTCTAGCTTATGGTTGGTAGTATTTGTAGTTGTTGCTCATGTTGGTTGGCCTCATAATTCTTCAAGGTTGATTGATTTATTTTCGCTTTTTGCTTTCCTTATTTCCTTGGCTCGTTTGTCCTCCATTTATGCGTTTCTATGTTCATCATCAAAGCACAGTATGTATTTGTTTGTTCTTCTGTTGGACTGATGAACAGACAGTCGTCCGTCCTTGCGTCATTTGTATTGCATTAATATTGAAGTGATGGATTATATATGTGCATATATATTTTTGGGGCTGTTTTTCTTTTTCTATTTCTACCTTTCCTTGCCCTCCTACCATCATTAATGCCACAAGGGGTGTTTCCGTTTTTTTTTTTTTTTTTGTTTTTTTAGTTTTTTGTATCCTATTTTTGTTGTTGCTGCTATTGTCTTTTCAGGTGCTCAAATTTTCCATTTACTTAGGACTTGTTTCGTCCCTTTAAATTTTTGACGGGGTCAAACCTCGATAAATTAATCGTGCTTTTAGTAACTTTGTTGTAAGTGTAACGAAAAATAGTAAAAATAAAATCGATTAGGCTTCCGTTTGTGGAGTAATAAAATTAAGTGCTGCTTAACATAGTAGAGTTTATTATATATAAGAACCATTTAAGTAGCTGAAGTTACAGCATGGTTACAAGAAGAATGACTTAAAGTTTGGTTTCTGAGACAGCATGTAAGAATGATAGTTTGTTAGCCTAGATAAATTTTAAGTGTTTAGAAGCGTGACTTGGTTTAGTTTTTTTTATAATAAAATTGAATATTTGATTTCAAAGAAGATTTTAGTCAAAAGCAATTAAAATAGATGCATATTTTAGAAAATGTTTATTAAAAAATTTATTATTTTTACAATAAAATTTTTTGCATCTTCATTTCACATCATCGGTGTAACTAAAAATAAAAATTGTTTTATTTTAACATGTATTCTCTTATATAAAAAGATGGCGCTGAAGTTGGTGTGCTAAAAACGAGGTGAAAATCTGGCCACTCATATGTCGGTGCCAGATCATCTGTAAAAAATAAAATTCGTTCGAAAATAGATAGATAGAAAATAGACCCAATAGAAAATAGATGGGAACAAGAAAAATACAGCAAAAAATTTACGTTATTAATGAGCATATCATTGCGTGTAAATATTAGACAAATTTTCCGAAGCATAATAAGCAGATTACATTAAATAAAAAAAATATCGGTCAATCGGAAAAAATATGTTTACGAAAAAAATGCGTTAAAAATTTCGAAACAAAGGGAACATACTCTGGCGCAACGGGTCTTAAGAGCTGTTAAATCTATATAATTAATAGGCCAAGGTTTTTATTGTGACTTCAACTCCTCCCAGACCAATAGTCCGATTTTATCGATTCAGATGTAATTTAATCAGGTTTTGGCTGAAAATGTGCAAACCACTTTTAAAAATTGTAATTTCACTTCAGGGGGTTCCCAACCTTTTAAAACAGAAATAAAATTTTTGTGCAAAAATCCACTTTTTAATCGATTTGAAATTCAGTTTAAGAAGAGCTTATAAACTGATCGAATTTTAATTTTTTTCAAAACTAAAAATTTTTAACCAAAATTATCTTTTATGCATTCCTCAAATGTCAATTGTCCGAAAAATGCAGTTCCAAAATCAAAAGTTTCACTTACCGAGGTTTTCAAAATTTTTTTTGTTTTTCTTAATTTTTGTTCAATTTTCTTTGAAATGTGTTGACAATTATAGCAATTATCTTACCAGATGTATTTTAAATGAATTTTCTTAATATTGCCTGTAGTTGCTTAACGTGTATTTTTACCAAACGCCAATACAGAGAAAAAAACTCTCTGAAATTTAACGTTCTATATTTGGAAGCGAATATCTCTGTCAATTGATAAAAAATTTAATTTATTTCTTTTTTGTATTTAAATAGAATTAATTGACTTAAAAAAAATTTCAACATTTTTAACGTTACTTTATTATTTCTATTTTAATAATTGCATTTAAAAAGAGTCCACTTAATTGAATGTTTTCTCAAAAAATGGTATAAAAATTGTTTTTGTTGTAAAAATAAAAAAAAAATCAAATTTGCGTTTTTGATTTTCTTTTATTATACTGAGTTTTTTAAGGCGAATTTGTTTTTGTATGGCAAAAAAATTAATAAATACTATGCGTCATCGAAAAAACAAGGCCCTATGATATTTTGCACGAAATTTCATTTTTTTAAAATGTTGTTTTTATGTTCTTAAAATCTTCAACAAGCTTCAAGAACAATATATTTGAAGAAAATTTTATTATAGCTCCAACCAATAAAAAGTTATAGCCACAAATCTGTTTTAATCATCTTGCGTATCTATATAATTAATCCCAGACCAATAGACCGATTTTATCGATTCAGATGTCATTTAATTAGGTTTTGACTGAAATTGTGCAAACCACTTTTAAAATTTGTGATTTCACTTAAGGGGGTTTCCCTGCTTTTAAAACAGAAATAAAATTTTTGTGCAAAAATCCGCTATTTAATCGATTTGAAATTTAGTTAAAGAAGAGCTTATAAATTGATCGAATTTTAATTTTTTTCAAAACTAAAAATTTTAAACCAAAATCAAATCCTCAAATGTCAATTGTCCGAAAAATGCAGTTCCAAAATCAAAAGTTCCACTTTCCGAGCAAACAACTCAGTCAAATTTTAACGGTTTTAAAAAAAAAACGCTGTGACACTTCAAAGTTGTGGTACTTTTAAAAAAAAAATCATATTTTGTTCAAAAAAAAAACCTATAAAAATAAGTGCCATTTTTTTTTAAACTACACTCAGAAAAATATCAACTGTTATATTAACAGTCGGTCACTGTTATTTCAAAACACTGTTCGATTAAATGATTTGCGTTTAAGTAAACAATTTTCTTTGACGAATGAACGTTTCAAAGTATTTTTGTGCTGTTAAAATCATCTGTTGAAATATTTTTGTGCTTATATTGAATTGTCAATTTTTTCTAAGCAATAGTTTTTATATGTGTTTTGCTATATTTATATTATCGTTGCCAATAGCTCAGTGGAAGTGCACTAGACTGTCATGCGGGGGACGTGGGTTCGAGCCCTAGCTGTGTAAGTACCAAAAATTGTAGTTTAATAATTGATATAATAATAAATAATTCTGCTTCATTAATTGTATGGTCAAAAATAACCTTCAAATTAAAATGCTTACAATCTTGCAAAAAAAAAAAAATTGCAAATTTTTTTTTTTTTATTTAAACAAATTTTTTATAAAAAAAAAAATTGTTTGTTGGCCTTGCCGGATTTGAACCGTGTCCACTTCAGTACTAGACGCATATGTCAGCACACTCGGCCATACATGAACTTCCAAATCAGTGACAAAATTTCAATAAATAAGTTTTTATACGGGTTTCGTGTTCTATAGAGTCTATAGTATAGACCAACAGTCAACCGACTGTTGATTTGAAAGTTTCATTTGTTGGATGGTATTTAACAGTGAAATCTGTTATTTCAACCCATGATTTG
Organism: Tetanocera ferruginea; assembly: GCA_958299015.1. Lineage (NCBI taxonomy): Eukaryota > Metazoa > Arthropoda > Insecta > Diptera > Sciomyzidae > Tetanocera > Tetanocera ferruginea. The sequence continues at coordinate 47,384,945 of OY282640.1, read as the reverse complement.
TTTGATAAAACAGCATTTTATCCCTGAGTGTACTAGAACGGATTTTATATAACCAGGAACTGTAACTTACTTTTCCTACTTCGTCTTTCAAATATGTTTGTTTACTTTTTTTTTAAATGCTTAAAATAAAAAATATACATGAAATATAAATATAACGTCTATTTGTTGTTTTAATTGAGATAAATGATAAAGTAATTGATATTTCATTTGTTATTTTAAATATTATTTTTTAATTTTATTATCTTGTGAGTACTGTAGTTGAGTATTCAAAACAAAATATTGTGATAGACAAAAAAAAAACCCTTTTTAAGCATGCAAAACATCGACATCAGTCCTGACTTGAAGGCGGATGACCCGGATAACACCTTATGATTTCTTCTTATTTCCAAAGACAAAAAATAAATTCCGAGGTCAACGTTTTTGAGCGCCTGAAGAAGCGAGATTCGAGAAACTACTCAACTCAAAAGATGAGGTGCGAACAATTTTCGGAAGCTAAAGAAACCGTCAGAAATATTTCAGTCGTAAATGGCTATGCAGAGAGGGCCATTACTAGAATGACCCCCTAATCTAATGAACCTATGGAGAAGCTAATTACATGGGAGAACGAAAAGCAAATCATTCTTCAAATTCAAAAATTTGAATTGTATTCAAATAGTTATTTTATTTGTTATTTCAAAGAAATAACAAAAAAACCAGAAAGGAGTTCAAAATGGTTGAAAATTAAATACACTTGTTTTAAATTTTGTTTTGTATAATCGCAAAGGCGCTAAATTTAAATTTTAAAACTTTTTGTTTAATTTTTAAGTATGTATTTTTTTCAGTGTACATTGAAAGTGTTAGATATGCATAATTATTTCTTTAAATATTACCTACATTAAGCACGTATCACAACTGGAGTGTTTAATTTTCAAAAGAACATCATCATCTACAAGATCGGAACAAATTTAAATAAGATCTAATCGAAAAAAATTAACGATATTCGCGAAATTATTGGGTCCTGGTGACCATAAAATTGACTGGATCGAATTTACCGAACAAATACACTGTGTGACGAAATCGACCAAAAACAAAAAGCACAAGCAAACCTTATAGAAATTCTTAAAGAGGGACATGTTGCGAATCTATCGCACATGGACAGACCTCTCATGTTGTCACAGTTTCTTATAATTAATTTTTAAAGTTGAAGTGTTCAAATATTGCTGTGCCGACATTCATTGAATTTTTACAGTCATTTGCCTTGTCGAAAATAAAAACTAAACTGCACTTCTTTTCAGTAGAATTTCACGTTAACTAAGTCTGCTTAAAAATAAATTTGATTAAATACAAAATGAAGTGTGCAGCGAAGCTAATTCTTTTGTTTTTCGTTAATTTCAGAAAAAAAATTCATGTTTGTATGAATTTTAATGACATAATGTTGCATGAAAAATATTTTTATTTTCACAAAAACTCATTGCGCGTAAATGTTTCTTTTCATTGAACTCAAAAATATCAAAATCTGTTGAGAAATGGCTGAATGGTTTCAATTTGAACGATTTTTTTTTTGTCGTCAAATACTGATTACCATGTATTGCCTTGCTATCATACAAAGTGTTGCCATTTCGTCAAATCTTAACCGATTTTGGTAATTTTTAACTCGTTGAAAAGACGGTATGGTAAGTGACATGTGTCAATATTATTATTATTTTGTACTAATTTGTACTAAATCTCACCAATATTTTTATAAAATGTAGCACTCTTTCATCGCGTTAGAACAGTTAAAATACATATCGGCTCATTTTGTTTCTTTCTTGTTTTTCGAGTAATTAAAACCGTGCGAATGTCGCGTCCGTGCCACTGGGAGATGCTCATATTTGATTATTTCGTATAGTGAACAGAAAAAGAACGAAGATTTGGTTTTTTAGGAAAGTATTTGAGAAAAAGCTTCGATAATGATTAAAAATCTGTTCCTGAAAATTTTGTTGACGATGCAAAAAGTTAAGACCTCTAATGTCTACTTAATACTTGTAATATTAATAAAAATAATTCTAGAACTTCCATATTTAAATGTGTCTGGTAGCGACTTCAAAGGACTGTCCTGTACTAGCTAATATATAAATTTTTCTGTATTCGAAGACATAATTGATTGATTATTAAATTTATAGCATTCAAAGCGAAGCAAGAAACCCACAAAATTGTACTAAAGTGTACAATTACGCGATCTTTCAAAAAAAAATCGTTATTTAAAAAAAGAAAACAACATCAAAAATTGCGAAGAGCAGCTAGAATATCCAAATTTTCGTTTTTGATATTTTCAAAAGTAGAAAATATTTTATTAGACTATTTTTTTTTAAATTGGCGCCAAGAAGGCAAAATCATCGAGAGAGTGATAAAAAAATATCTTGGGTATATGTTTTACTGTTGCATTAGCGTTTTTTTAACATTTTTAAAAATTAGTACTTTCGTTATAAGGTCATAGTTTCTTCAGTTTTCAATATAATGCAATACAGTTTTCAGTATTTTCATCAGCAGACTGTGTCGACAAGGAATAACCGCTAAAGTCGAGTTAGGACAAAATGAGGTTATTACTTTCATTGCTTTTTTTCGCAACGAAATACACTAGTACGCAAATTTTTATGGTAGGGAAAGAGTGGCATGAAAGAGCCAGTTTTAAAAAAGTTACAAAATATATAAAAATAATTAATAAAATTATAATTCTTGTATCAAAAGTATTTTCTTATTCATTTATGAACGTAATACCATGAAATATTTTCCAAAATCAACAATATTCTTGGACCTGTAGCCATTTATAAAAAATATGAAATTCGGCTCTTTCATGACACATGGGCATTGAAAGAGCCAACCAAAGTTTTGAAAGAGCCATCTTCTTATTACAAGACTTAACACGAAAAATAGCGAATTATTTATTAAAAATATTAATTGTTATAATAAAAAGTATTGTTTTTACAAAAACAAATTAAATAAATAAAACAATTCAAAACTAAAAACAAAAAATAGTTAAAAAACTTAAAAATATTTTTAGCAAAAAAATTAAATCGCTTTGAAGAAAATCTATAATAATAAGACCTATTCCAAAAACAAAATAAGAGGTTTAAAACACTTAAAAACATTTTTGACAAAAATAATTTAAACTTCTTTTACGCTTCTTCATACCACCGCAATCCAGCTCTTTCAAAACATATTGTCCAAAGAAACATAACCTCAAAAATTAGTATGAAATCAAGATTTTTCCGGCAAAATAAATATGTTATTGGTAGGCCTAATATATCCATAAAATTATAGTATAATAATATTACTGTTAGTTTTAAAGGTGAAGACGTCACAAAACAAATAAAATGTTCTGAAAAACTTACTTAATGATGAAGAAATCCAAAATACGATACACCATCGTCGTTTATTATCAGTGAACTGTCAAATGTTCGAGGGTGCCATATGGCGAGTATTACTTCTTAAAAATTATAATTTAAGAAGCATTCGTATGAAAACTACCGCGTAAATCAAGATGGCTCTTTCAAAACTTGACTCTTTCATGACACTCTTCCCCTAGTACTTTGAAAATTAAATGTTTGAAGCCATCAAATATTAACAAAAAAGTCAGGGTACCCTGATATGAGGGAGCAATTTTCATCTGAAAAATGCTCTTCTGAAATTTTGAAAATGAGTTAAGCTGTTATTCCTTGCCGGCACAGAATATTAAATAAACTTGCTTAAAAATATTTTACTTAGGAATTCCCCTCATTATACCCTAAACCTGAAGGGTATATTAACTTTGTGCAAACGTTTGTAACGCATAGAACGAAGCGAGTCCGATATAGAAAAGAATATATATTCTTGATCAGAGTCACCTCGTGAGACGAGCTATTCATGTCCGTCCATCCGTCCGTATGTCCATCCATCTGTGTGTTGTCCGTAAACACAGGATAAGAAGAAGGAGTTGATATAATTGAATGAAACTTGGTACATATGGTCACATGCACCTAAGGATCTGCACTATTGAATATTTTTGGAATCCGCCCACGGCTACACGCCTACCTCCCATACAATGCGAAAATTGAAAACTGCTTAACTCAGCTCATAATAAGCCTACAACAATAAAATTTGATATGTATGTGTTTTATATCAACACAAAGATGTCTTTGAAAAATAGACGTCATCCGCTCATGAACACGCCCACCTCCCATACAACCCAAAAATTGAAAACGCAATAAATAAGCCTCTGTTTAACCTATAGAGCTAAAATTTGGCAAATATGTTTTTTATAACAAAACAAAGATGGTTTTGAAGAATGAACATCATCCGCCTACGGACACGCCTACCTCCCATACAACGCGAAAATTGAAAACTGCATAACTCAGTTCATAATTAGCCTACAACAATACAATTTGATATGTATGTGTTTTATTCAAACACAAAGATGTCTTCGAAAAATGGACGTCATTCGCTTACGGACACGCTCACCTCCCATACAACCCAAAAATTTAAAACGCAATAAATAAGCCTCTGTTTAACCTACACAGCTTAAATTTAGCGCATATGTTTTTTATAACAAACCAAAGATGGTTTTGAAAAATGGACGTCATCCGCCTACGAACACGCCTACCTCCCATACAACCCAAAAAGTTTAAAACTCAATAAATAAGGTTATGTTTGTCATAGAGGAATTAACTTTGGTATGTATGTATTTTATACCAAAACTAAGGTGTGTTAAGAAATTGGAAGTAATCCGTCCATGAACACGCCCACCTCCTATAGCGAAAGCACAATAAAGGCATTAACTGTGAGCTACAGGAATAAAACTTGGTATGTGTAAATTTTTTCAACATCAACATTTAAATGCATACAAAATATAGGCTTCATCCGCCTACGGACACGCCCATTTACAAAAATATTTACAAAATTTTTTTTTTTTGTTTTTGAAAAGTGGGTTTAGGGTATTTCATAGTTGGCCTAGACCGACTTTAGACTTTCTTTACTTATTTTTATATGACGTCTTTAAAATGTAATTTCTGAAAGAATTCTCACGCGGAGAGTATTCGAGATAATAACTTGAAAATTTTTGTATAATATGAAGCATGATATAATAAATAATTTTGCATCATTAACTCAAAAATCGCATGTCCCAGTGTGCGATTAAGGGTTGATATATAAAAAGAAATTAAGTATGTTAGAAAAAAATATAGCAAAAATATTTAATTGTATAGGTATATTATTTCATATCATAAAATAAAGGGTTGCATATGATCCCAAAGTACCGAATAAGGATTAAAAAAATTTGTTGTTTTTTGACTTGTAGTAGTCTTGATAGTGACAAAAAGTTAAATTCTACAAAAAACAACAATAATGATTAAGTTTCTAATCAAAAATAAATTTTGGTTCAGAAGAAAATAACAGGTTCAGAAATGAAAATTTTTATCAGTGAATAAATAATCTTTTTTTTTTAAGAAAGTTATCAAATGAAATTTAAATGTTCGAAAAGTAAGAGCGGAATTGTTAAATTGAGTTCAAGCTCCAGCAACATATTTTGTTTCTATAGACATATATTTTTTTGTCACATGAGTTAAGGCGGCCGTGGTCGTGCGTGCTAAGTGTTCAGCTAACCGGGGTAGCCTGAGTTCAATTCTCATAACTGGCAGAATGTTTTTTCTATGGAAAATAATTTTTCTGATAGGCCGTCGCATCTCTGCAGACAAGAGCAAACCTCAGGGATTAAATATTGCCATGTAATGCTGCTTGAGAACATGAACATTAGCCGTGTGGAGATGTCATTATAAATGTAGGTCCAGTTATCCAATTGTCCAATTGTGTATAAATCTTTAATTTCACTCACACACAAGTGAGCATAATGGCTAAATCGCAATACTGCGTTAGGTCGGTCGTGCGTTGACAGCTCGAGTAGAGATCAACGTGTTCTTATGGTGCAAATCTAAATACGACCTCAAGCGTTGGTCGTACTTTATATCGTAAAACAAGAAGAAGAGATAAAATACGACCAAAGTACGATCTAACGAGATAAGTAGAAAAATGTTCTACTCGGTCGTGCGTTTGACATTTCTTCATATAGCAGAGTTGCATTTTCGTTGAAAGCGCTTAAAATGTGGGTGTTTTATGGTTTCACTGGCAAAGATAGATTTTCGTGGGATTTCTTTTATTATCGCTGGAATTTATGTTTTATGTAATTTTTTTTAATAACTCATGCTATTTAAGTAATCAAATGAAAATTTTGATAAAGTTAATCTAATTGTATTATTTTTCTTCAAATTATTTTTGTATAAATATGCGTTGGCGAAACAGGTAAGAACAACTTTTGTGGGCATTTTTGTATAGCTGCTTTTATTGGCATCTCCAAAATTACAGACGCATGATCTGTCAGCGCAACATTGAGTTTTGTTTATTTATAGGTCGTGCGTTCTGACAGCTCATCTCGTAAAGTTTATGCAACGTCGATATAAAGTACGATCGGCGCACGACCGACCTAACGCAATATTGCGATTTCAGCATAAGAAGCTCGATAAAAGTCCTTGCAAGGGTACTAATAAACAATTTTTTGTTTTTTTTTTCAAATTCATAACTGCATACTTTTCCGCACTGATCAATATTTAAATTAAAAACAAATTTTTCTATTTATATTAGCTTTATTATTGCATTATCTTTTGCTATCTTCAACAACTCTATTGAATGTGTTGACTGGTCTTAGCTGTTGGCTTTTTTCTTACAGTTATTTACACAAAACTAGCAGTTGCAGTTGTTGTTGTTTACATTGAACAACAATTTCAAAAACTTCAACTAGCTATTGAACAACAACAATAAAAAAAAAAAAACAACTAAATGTTATCAACAACAGTCAGTCAAACAGTTGAAAATATATATTAAGCAAAAACTTAAAGAAAAACAAGTCTTGAAGAATCACACAAAAAAAAAAACTGTTTGTGAAATGTTGAAAATCGAGTTGGTAGCGGAAACGGCAAAAATGCTTTGAAGTAAGTTGTTAGTTGTGGTTGTTGCTGGATTTTTACACAATCTTTGACTTGACGTGCGGAACAATTTCGTTGTGACTGTTGTGCGTTTGTGTGTTAGCGTTGGTGAGTGAGTGTAGCTGTATGACTTTTTTTCCCACTGGCTTTTCCTGTTGGCACTATAACAGCCTGCAAGAAGAACGGATGAATGAACGCAGGAATAGCCTGCCTGTCCCAGTGGTAACACCCTAATGTCTATCGTTCTACCTGCTATTCCAGGCTACAGTGCTACTTTATCAACATGGACGCCATTTTTATTTGCTTAGCGCTGTTGTTGTTTATATTGTTGTTGTTTGTGTAGTGGTTGTTTTCCAACTGAATCTATTGACTTGTACTGTTGCTGTTGTGCTTGGAAAAGTGGGCGTTTCGCTTTTGTTGTTGCTTGTCGTTGCTGGAAGTCAATCTGCTGCGCTGTTTTGTTGCTTGTGTCTGCGATAAACTGGTTTCTGGCTTAGAGCTGGAAGTGTCAGCAGGCGCGCACAAGCGGCTTATAAGCTTCCAACCTGTTCACGGGGCGTTTGTTCTGTTGGGGCCCCACCCACTTTGAGCGCTGTTTTTGTTTTTATTTAAGTTTTTATACAGGTTGTCTTGCGTTTGGCGCCTTTTTCGTCAGTGGCCTCACATTTTATTGTTTTATTTCTGTAAGTTGCATGTAGATGGCGCTAGTTGTATTAAAATTAAAACCAAACATTTTTTCCATTGCAAAGTACTTTGAAGCTTATATTAAAATCCATATAAATACCAAAACAGAAATTTTCTTCATATATTTAAAAGTGGAGAACAAGAAATTTTAAAATATAGGTAGTCATCGAAAACTGGAGAATTCATTCTCTCTATATTATTAATTAGATCTGTTAAAAATTAGATACAAAACAACAAACAAATTGGCCATTTCAGCTCTTGAAAGGACTTTGACTGAGCCAGTAATGCTATAAGAGATTTGTAAAGTGTACCTTTATAAATGAGGAAAACGTACTTTTTTTTAAAATTTTTAGTAAAATGGTACATAAAAGCCATATCAGCTTAGAGTTTAAATTTCATGTTTTTTTAATTAAGTATAACGGGTAGTTTATTTCGAAGATTTGTTTTAATGAGCTTAAATTAGGAGCAAACGCGCTCTGCTACCGAACTTTTATGTGGAAGCCATGCCATAGCCTTAAGAAAATAATGGACTCTTGTAAATATGAAATGGAAAATTACCAAATCCAAAAGTGTACCTTTTGAAAAAAGGCTTACTTTCGTACTGATGGAACTGAAAGTGTACCCAAAAAGGTACAATTGTACCCCTTGTAGCAACACTGGACCGAGCTTCTTATGATCAATTGTGTTGTGTGTGTTAATAAATGTTTGCACACAATTGACCGAAAACCAGGGGCGGCTCTGGAAAAAATCTTGGGGGGGGTAAATTATCAGAGACACACATTTTCGATTTGAGAAAATTTTGTCTTTTTACAAATAGACAATAAATTGTACTTTTTTTAATTGAAATTATTGAATTGTTTAATAAGCCTTTTTCCAGACACATACACGCACATTTACGTATTTATTTATTTCACCTTTTTTCTAGAATAATATCTTAGCGAAAAGTAAATAAAAACTCTTAAGTTAACGTATTTTAGATTTAATGTTGATTTATTCCAATTTTTCACATTTATTCCATTATAAAAAAAATTGCACAATTATATTATCAAGTATGTGCAATGAAAAAACATAGTTCTTTTCAATTAAAAAAAAAAATTAAAGGAATTTGAAACTCATTGTTTCAATACAAAATGATCTTGAATTTGAAATGAATTTTTTTTTAAATCTATTATATTGATCTACCGATTTGTATTACTATGACTGATTTCAACTAAGATATACTAGACCTTTCAACTTTTGCACATTCAATAACAATATATTCGTCAGTTTCGAAGATATCGACGTTCTAAGTCGAAAACATTTCACAATTTTACGTAGGCAGCTCTTTTGAAACCTTTAATTCTTTGATAGTTTTCAACGAATTTACAAAAACTTTTTTACTTGGTAGAAAATCTTTGAATTTTAATAAACATTTTAGTGTTTTTTATTATCTTGCATATTTTTAAAGAAATTGAAAAAACCAACAGTTTTGTACGCACACAGGTTGTAAAAAAGTTTGGCAGGTCTTCAGGAAAAATTTTGAAGAATAAAATATTTTAAGTAGCAACTCTGGTCTGCATTGCCAAAATCTTAATTCCGCTCATGACAAATCAAAATCAATGTTGCTTGTTCAATGATTTCATATAAAGGGCATTTTTTAACTAATCGTTAATATTTTGCAAAAAAATATAATTTTTATACGCTGTATATTTATTTGTAAGCAAATAACGCGATTTGTAAACGTGATTGTAAAAAAATGGCTGTAAATTTGAGAACATAACGAGCTGTAACTTTATTTTCAGGCTCATTTTTAAAAAAAAGGCGAAGTTACACTACCTCGACTTAAGTGTTTGCTTTACATATAATAATATTTTGTTTTTTGAAGATGACTACAGATCGTGTTAATCTACAACCAAAATGGTCCTCTCGTCTCGCATCGCTTCATAAAAACGTTACCTTAAAAATGTCACATAACAAAATTTTTTTTTTAATACTTTAATAATTCTGTGTCGACGAGGAATAACAGCTAAACTCATTTTCAAAATTTCAGAAGAGCATATTTAAGAGGAAATTTGCTACCTTATAATAGTGTACCCTGACTTTTGCTGTTTACATTTGATGGCTTTAAACATTTAATTTTCAAGGTACAACCATAAAAATTTGCGTACTAGTGTATTTCGTTGCGAAAAAAAGCAATGAAAGTAATAACCTCACTTTGTCTTAACTCGACTTTAGCGGTTATTCCTTATCGACACAGAATTGTTGAAATCAATAAAAAAACTAAAGTTTAACAATGTCTCTGATCATTTTTTTGTAGTATTCTTTCAAAAAACGTCTTCAGAATCGCTTATATAAAAGTACCTTATAAAAGTACTTTATCGCTTCTAATAAAGTATATATAAAAGTACCCTTAAGCTGTGAGCACAATTATTTTCTCCAAATAAAGTATTAAAAAGTAAAGTATTTAAAAGTTCTTGGGGGGTAATTACCCCCTTTATCACCCCTTGTATCCGTGCCTGTCGAGAACTTGACCTACATGTTTTATGCCGAAGAAGCTTTACATGTCATTGTTTAGTCTCTGAGGTTTGCCATTGTCTGCAGAGAGGTGGTGACCGATCAAAAAAATTTTTTTATTGAAAAAACTTTTCGCCGTGACTGGGAATCGAACTTGGGCTCCGAGCATGCTAAGCCACACTTAACCTGCATGCCACAATCACCACTAGATAGATAAGAAAACTTTTTTCGTATGATTCTATTTCTTATACTCTTTTGCTCTAAGGTTTAAATATGGTAATGAAAAAAAAAAAAAAAAAGTTGCGCCTATCTTAACAGAAATATTGTGCTTGTTTTATTTACTAAGGCGCAACAATGGTGTAGAGAATGGTTAGAGAACCAATTTTAAAAAGCTTTTTCCCCATTTATTTTCGAACGGGCTAGCTCACAATTGTTGTTTTGACGTTAAATAAAAATAATGGTGGTCACGCATTGAGACCTCGTAACTGACATTTAATTTATTTTACAGGAATTTGGTTGAAAAATTTGAAAGCAAAAATTTTTTTTATTTTGACAAAATAACTAAATTCCGTTTTGGTGGTACGAAAGAAAAAGGCAGATTTTTTTATTAGGGGGGTAAAACAAATTCTTTAACAATTATTTGTAGGAATTAAAAAATATATATTTTTCTATAGGTAGCAGTGATGATATCGGTTCATTTTCGAGAATACTCTTTACAAAGGCAAATAGTACTTTTTTATTGTTAAGGGTACTTTTTATTAAGTAATGAAATGTGAATACATACATAAATTAAAACCAATACTTTTTTAAATTTTATTATATTTATCACATAAAGGAACAATAAATAATCAGAATTTCTTTCAGAACCCGTTAAATATGTATATTAAGGTGCCTCGACCTCTATGGAGCCAAAACAAGTTGTCATTGCCACCAACTTAAAATTAACGCTGATCGATTCTAAAACGAATTCACAACATTTTTTTTTTTTGCTATAACGATAGCCGCTAGTGAGCTAAACCATTTTGAAAAACATCTAAAAACCATGTTTTTTTGTAAAAATAATAGCTGGTGCAGCAGTTACAAATAAACAAATGGTTGGTAATTGAAGTAGTACTGAAGAAAATCTTACTTTCTGGTACAAAAAAATTTCAAATCTTTACCGCCTAACGAAAGATATTGCGAATTTTATTGAAAATTTTTAACTTTTTCTTTTAAAAGTTCTTGTTCTGGGAACATTTCTAAAATCAACGGAAAATAATACGTGACTGGGAGAGAATTTTGGCAATAAGTTTATGATTTTATTTTCAAAAATGATTTTTTTTAACTTTTGACAAAATTTCAAGTAAAATTCTTTAATATATCAGAGTACTTTTTTCGGCAAGAAGGTACTCCGGTACTTTTGTAGAGTCAATAGTACTCAAAAAAGTACTATTCCACTCAAAATATTATCCCTGATAGGTAGGTATTTTCAATTTGAACAAAACTTATTCGAGAAAAATTTTATAAATATATTAAAAAAATATTTTTTGATACAGTTACAAATTCCAAAATTTTTGTAGAAGAAACCTGTCGATGCAAAAAATGATCGTATTGCTTTTGATCTTTCTTATAAATTAAGTGAAACCTTATGGTAGACTAGCCACCTTTAGGGCCCTTTCCACACAGAGGGAATTAAGCATGATGTTTTTTTAAGGATGTGAAGGAGCCCCGCATTCGCATCCGCGGAGCATCCACAAAAATTTAACATCCGCATATGGGCATCTCCCAGTGGCACGGACGCGACATTCGTGCGGTTTTAATTACTCGAAAAACAATAAAGAAACAAAATGAGCCGATATGTATTCTTAGTGTTTAGAAAGAGTGCTTAATTTTATAAAAATATTGGTGAGATTTAGTACAAATTAGTACAAATTAATAAGCAATTATTCAATGGAACGGACGCGACAAAAAATATAAGTTTTTTTAAGCTCGTAATATGCAAAATTTAGCGAATTTTGAGAACTTTTTTATATATATAATATACATGTTAATGGAGGTCAAAGGATAACTATTCTTCGAAGACTTATGAAATATTAGAATTATCTCTTCCCTTTTTTTAAATAGATATAGCACGAATACGGAAATTTTTCCAACAGTATTAAAATACAGTAAAGATGCTCATTATAAATTTTTTAATAAAAATATATCACAATAAGTTAAATTCAAGTTACATAGCAGTAATACTTATCAAATTAAAAAAAAAAAAAAACAAAGTTAAAAGCTGTTAGAGTACTTTATTTCAATGTTTTTCTTCACTTTTGGTGGACCTTTTTTGGAAGATGCTCATATGAATCAGCATTCGCATTATTAATTTTTTTTTTCCGCATCCGCATCTAAGATCCGCATTTATAAGAATATTATATTACCCTTGATTAATTTTAAAACATCAAATTTTTGTTTTTAATAATTGAAATTCTGCTTTAACATAAGTAACTATTGAAGTTTTTAAAATGTAATATTTAAAAACATTTTTTTTTATTAGTGTCAAAAAAGCTATACCTTGAAAATTTTCAAAAATATTTTTCCCTTAAATTCTTTATTTGTACCTCAAAAACTATATTTACTGCACTGCTGATAAAATCTAAAATTGGCAAAACGACACGATTTCTATTTCGAAGAATTGAGTGGAAGTATTTAATATTCTGAAAACCGAAAATTATGAATAAAATGAAACTGCTTTTTTTTTTAGTGAACAAAATGCTTGACTACAACTTCAGCATCAGTGGAGCGAATTTTTTCTGATATGAAAAATTTTTTTTTTTGTACTAATGAATAAACCCGATTGAAAATTGAACGTTGAAAGCGAATCTTACGATCCGCATCCGCTAAATGATATCCGTTACATCCCTAAATTTTTTAAACAAACGCATTCTTAAATCAATCAATTAATTGTTCGAATCTATATTTTGTATGATTTTATATTGGAATAGAAGCAACGAAATATTATTGTCTTGATGATCTGATCAACTTAATCACATGTTGATCAGTTGAGTTACGTGATCAGATATCGAAAAGTATAGGCGTATCGGACAAAAGACTTGTAGAGACTAGGTTCAGTGCTTTAGCTCATTACGACGCTGTTAAACCAGCGTTAGTCTTAGAAGAAGTTAACCAGACGCAGAAGTACACGGTTAAAAATTTTGGACTAGTTTTTAATCCAAACTTTGGTTTAAAAGAATTTTTAATCCAAAAAGTACTATTTTTTATTCCATACTTTAGTTTAATTTGTTTTTAATCCGAAAAAATTTAAGTTTAAGACTATTTTCGGACTACAAATTTACATTAAGGTAGTCTTTTCAGGAAAAAGTATTTATGTTACCTAAGATTGAAAACTACTACTACTACGAAATTTACGCTAAATATAATTGTTAATGATGTTAAAGCATCCGAAGTTTATTTTTAATTAAATGAAACAAATCGTTTATTAAAATCTGAACCAAACTATTATTATATTCATTATTAGTTCTTTTTATTTTAAGAGTTGCATTAATGCTCAATGCAATTAATAATTTACATTTGGCTAAGTCAAAACGGAAAAACTATTGATGATCAGTACATGTTGAGTGGGAAAAAGTGGGAATAAAAAGTTAATGTTTTCTTTTAATTGCATCTTCAACTCAAATTTGGATTATACAAATTTTTCAGTTTGCAAGCTTCTAAACTATTTGAATATTTAACTTTTGTCTTTTCGGTTAAGAAAACGTTAAACCTTTTTGGATTAAAAAGTAATCCTTTTCGGATAACAATATTTTAAACTTTTTTTGGACTAAAATCTAATCCTTTTTGGATTATAATATTGTATACTTTCTGTGGATTAAAAATTATTCCTTTTTGGATTAAAAAATTTTAAACTTTTTGCGGTTTAAAAATAAATCCTTTTTAGATTGGAAAATTAAAAACTTTTCATTGGATTAAAAAGAAATCTTTTTTTGGTCGTGTCCTATATGTAATCCAAAAAAGTTTAAAATTTAGACCAAGATTTTTAACCGTGTATTTATAAACATCGGGGCTATCGCTGGTAAAATGTGTGACAAAAAGCGAAGCCTTAAAAATTTTTGCTCAAAGCCAACGTACCAAAATAGTGGAATGAGATACGCAACCACAAAATGCGAGGACTTTTGATATTTCTATTGAAAGAACAGGAATGAGAAGATTCCGAAAACGTTTGCCAGAAAAAACGGTCCAAGCCGTTGGACTTATATTGCAATAAAAACTACGAAGAGCTATGCTTAATGTCTCGATAGATTTTACGTAGAACTAGACCATCGTTATTAGGCAAATTTTGCCTACGTCAACAGAAGAAGAACAGAAGAAGAACTTCTGTTTTGAAGGTTCTTTAATGAAATACCTTAATCAAAAACCTAGTTCAAAAAGTGTCTCTGAAGAAGTTTTCCCAAACATACCATTGTTAAATTCAGATGAGTCCTCAGTCAGTGAGTCCTCAACTTTTTTACTAAATGAAAACAATGATTTTAAGTGATGGAAACTTTTATGGAACCATTACAATTTTTCGCATTAAGTGGATAACATGATTTTCCGGTGATAACTGTTCGCATTCCTAACGAATATTCTACTTAAGGTGTGCAAATCGAAATTCTAAGGCTTTTTGGCATAAGCCCGCGACTTCAACCCAGTAGACAATGACAGCGCTGCTAGCAGGCCTTCCTGTGGATTTTGTAGTACTGCCGCACTCATATACAATTACACTTTCTTTTTTATATGAAGTGGGAAAATTTTGCAGGCCTTCCGCTTCGATAGCTCAAAAGAGGCCTGACAGAAGCACTTCTTAAGAATGGCTTAAAGAAGGGGTCAACAAAAAGTATTGAAGAAATATTTTTTCTTTTTAACCTTTTTCTTTTTTTTACAAATTCTTTTAGTTTATCTTCTCTCCTATGTTTTTTATGTCAGATTAATTTTAATCTATAAACTTTGATACAGCAGTAAGAAGGGCCATTATTATGTCATATTTTTAAACTGATATATATTTTGACTTTAAACGAAAAAGTTGCCCTGAAGTATATGAAAAGTTAGTCTTTGAAGGGAAAAAAAGTTTGTTGTGCTGCCTTTTGTGCAGAAAAAGAAGGCCTTCAAGAAGGGCTCATAAGAGCAGCGAGGAAAGGATGTGTTTGGTCTTCAAAAGTAGCAGTCAATGCAGGCCTTCGTTTGAAGAGCGCTGGCTTAATTGCCTATTGGGAAGTAGCCTCAAAAAAAGAAGTCTGGGATGGTTAATACGGTTGATCTTGTTGGCCATGCCAAACCGCCAAAACGGGAGATAACGGGACTAGAAAACGCTTTCTTAACAATATCGATTCTGTCTGTCTGTTGAAACCACATGTTTACCAAGACCCGGTCGTCACATTCCGGCAGTAAGAAGTCATTTATCATGGCCCTGTAGAGTTGCCAGTAACAGTGACTGTGTTGCCTATAGCGTCCCAAAAATACGGACCAATCACTTCTCCCGCGTGAAAGCCGCACCATACAGTGCTTTGATTGGATGTATGGCTCTTTGTGCATCACATGCTGATTTTCAGTGCCCCAGAAAGGATGATTTTGTTTATTGACGTAATATAATACGTCAATAAGGTAGTATAATTCCAGAAAAAATGTTGTGGGTTGAACCACTTTGCTTCTGATTGACTTAAAATCATAACTCACAAACTCCACTTTTAAAAAACTCTTGTATTTATTTTATTTATTAGTTTATTTTATTTTTTAAAATACTATTAAGAGGATTTGTCTTTCGAGTGAACAAAGCTTTGTAAATCAAAACAGAGTTATCGATACATGTCGAGGTATAAAAATCTTAACATATAGGTATGCTTTTAAAAAAAATTAGCTACTACATCCTGTTATTCTGCTTCAAGACAAATCGTATAACTACAGAACTCAAAATTTCGAATATTAGAGATGATTTTGATAAAATATTGTTACTGACAATAACCGTTCAAAAACAAAACTCAAAGTTAAAAATCATAATATTATTATATAATCAACCATCACAATATTTGTTTTTATAGCATACATTTTTCTTCAATTATTTGAGATATGAACTGTATAAAATGGTCTTTTCCGTAAATTTCCAATTTTGAGTCGTGACAGTCTTCTATGAAATTAGCGATATTATTACCAAAAACAAATAGTTTACGTAGCTGTCTATAAAAATGAAAATTTTGTTTTGTGGGCGTGGCAAAAATAGTTTTTTTTTTTATTCTACACATATGTTTAAGATTCTTGACACTGTCAAGTAGACAGAGTTGTGTTGATATAAAGGGTGATTTTTTTGAGGTTATGATTTTCATGCATTAGTATTTGACAGATCACGTGGGATTTCAGACATGGTGTCAAAGAGAAAGATGCTCAGTATGCTTTGACATTTCATCATGAATAGACTTACTAACGAGCAACGCTTGCAAATCATTGAATTTTATTACCAAAATCAGTGTTCGGTTCGAAATGTGTTTCGCGCTTTACGTCCGATTTATGGTCTACATAATCGACCAAGTGAGCAAACAATTAATGCGATTGTGACCAAGTTTCGCACTCAGTTTACTTTATTGGACATTAAACCAACCACACGAATGCGTACAGTGCGTACAGAAGAGAATATTGCGTCTGTTTCTGAGAGTGTTGCTGAAGACCGTGAAATGTCGATTCGTCGCCGTTCGCAGCAATTGGGTTTGTGTTATTCGACCACATGGAAGGTTTTACGCAAAGATCTTGGTGTAAAACCGTATAAAATACAGCTCGTGCAAGAACTGAAGCCGAACGATCTGCCACAACGTCGAATTTTCAGTGAATGGGCCCTAGAAAAGTTGGCAGAAAATCCGCTTTTTTATCGACAAATTTTGTTCAGCGATGAGGCTCATTTCTGGTTGAATGGCTACGTAAATAAGCAAAATTGCCGCATTTGGAGTGAAGAGCAACCAGAAGCCGTTCAAGAACTGGCCATGCATCCCGAAAAATGCACTGTTTGGTGTGGTTTGTACGCTGGTGGAATCATTGGACCGTATTTTTTCAAAGATGCTGTTGAACGCAACGTTACGGTGAATGGCGATCGCTATCGTTCGATGCTAACAAACTTTTTGTTGCCAAAAATGGAAGAACTGAACTTGGTTGACATGTGGTTTCAACAAGATGGCGCTACATGCCACACAGCTCGCGATTCTATGGCCATTTTGAGGGAAAACTTCGGAGAACAATTAATCTCAAGAAATGGACCGGTAAGTTGGCCACCAAGATCATGCGATTTGACGCCTTTAGACTATTTTTTGTGGGGCTACGTCAAGTCTAAAGTCTACAGAAATAAGCCAGCAACTATTCCAGCTTTGGAAGACAACATTTCCGAAGAAATTCGGGCTATTCCGGCCGAAATGCTCGAAAAAGTTGCCCAAAATTGGACTTTCCGAATGGACCACCTAAGACGCAGCCGCGGTCAACATTTAAATGAAATTATCTTCAAAAAGTAAATGTCATGGACCAATCTAACGTTTCAAATAAAGAACCGATGAGATTTTGCAAATTTTATGCGTTTTTTTTAAAAAAAAAGTTATCAAGCTCTTAAAAAATCACCCTTTACCTATTGTAGTTTCAATAAAAAAATATCTGCCTATAAAGCGTTTTAAATTTGTGTGTTAAAGGTATGGGAGTTAATTTCAAAATTTAAATTTAGAAAAATGAGAGTGTTTTAAAACAACTAATTCCAATTCATATGCCAAATTTCATTGGTCTACGAAGACTATTTCTATTTTATTCCAAACATTGTACGTGATGAAACTACTGCAAGACGTGTTTTAAACTGAAAACTAACGTTTAAATTTAATTCTCAGCTTTTATGATAACGGATGCAAAATTTTACTCCAGAATTGATAGTTGGAAAAAAAAACACAGCAAAATAATATCATTACAAACGACTAAAATACAAAATTGTATGTGAAGGATCTTTGTAGGATCTACAACAAGTTAAACTTAAAATAATGATTATAGGCACAACTTGAGACGCGGATCTGACACTTTATTTAAATAACAAACACAGTACCTATAATACAATCGACATTTAACTCAAAAACTAAACATAGATGTTGGCAACTGATCTACCACAGACATTTCTATTCAAAATTATCGTTCAATAACTTAATTAAATTATTGAAAATATTTTCATCACACAATTTACAGTAACGTGAACTAATTATCACTCTCATTTTTCAAAATAAAAATGAACGCATTCCTTAATAAAACATATGTATTTTTCTTTAAATTTCTATAAAACTTCCAGTAACATCTTTACGAATACGCAAAACAATCAGCTACAGGCTGTTAAGCTCAAACAAACAAATGCAATGAAATGTCAAAAATATGCTCAATTGTCACTTGAGCTTGTAGAGGAGCACTACAATCGATGCAGCAGCACCCCAAACCATAACACCACACGCCATCGACAAACTACTGACAGCTGCTGTCAGTGTAAAAACAAGTTTATACATTCAAGCGACGAAATTGTGTTGAGAAGAGCTACAAAATAAAATGAACAAAAAAAAAAAATTTATATATTTAGGCTTAAATCAACAAGAAAGCCAAACAAGTGTGCAACAAACTCCGCCCCTGCAATAGCACCTAACGCGGCAACGAACACGTCACGTAGAAACAAAACAGCAACAATAACAAAGTAAACGAAGCCAACAACAACAACAACAACAAACAAAGAGCGTCCATTCATGAAAATCTGATAAGAACGAGAGCAGCAGCCGCCATAACTAGCAGAGCAACAAAGCGCGCTTTAGGTACTAAAATATAGCCAAGCTACTCTAACTGCTGACAAAACCGGTTGCAACTTGGTGTACTTGGCTGCCATAAGCAAGCAGTTGCTGTAGAAAACCTTCCAATATGAATTGCTAAAGAACAACAGCGGTGCTGCTCTAACGCAGCAATGTTTATGCAGAGCCAGGGGCGTGTCGGATGAGAGCGTTATCTAGTGGCGCTGCTGTTAGGTGATGGTTTGTCAGCGACGACTGGAAACTGGTTTTTCCAGTACATGCCGTTGTGCTCGCTTGCTCTTGCGGCGCATATATCTGGCATTACAGTCGCTCGCGACAACCACAAGCGACAGTTGATGTGCTACTCTTGTCGCTTGAAGCTGGCTGGGTTCACAAACGAGCAGCAATGATCACATAATCAGCTCGTACCTAGTCGTTCACGCACTTTGTTCGTGGTTGGTCGCGCAGACGTTCGTTTTTTCTCTGGTTTTGTTGTTGCCGCTGCTGCTGTTGCTTTACGTTGCTGGTTCGCGCGCTTGGCCGTCGTAACGTATGTTATTCGTTCGTTCGGTTGTTTGTCGTCGTTGTACAGAGTGCTCAATAGTTAACCACAAAATCTCCGTCGCCAATTTATTTATTTATTATTGAATGTTGCAACGTCGTGTGGTTAATAGGCTAGAATTAAAGCTGCTGGCTACGTGCAGCCGCAGACTTAATACTTTTTTGCGGTAGCGCGAATTTTTGGATTTATTAAAAAATAAAACGTATGCATTTAAAAAAAAAAAAAAAAATTAAAATAATTATTAAAAAACTCAATAAAAATATAAACATAATTTTGGAAAATTAGAAAAAAAAACAAAAAAAAAATATTGAGAATATTTACGTTTTATGGCAATTAAGAAATATTGCAGTAAACGGTGAAAAACAGCTAATTAAAGTGACTAAAACAAATGACAGCAAAAAAAGGCTGTCTAAATATTGTTCGACTTAAACTGTAAATTCAGCAAAAACTGCTAATAGCCAGCTTAGTTTTGTCGCTAAAACAGTGTCAACCTTAAACTTGGTATTAAATAAAAATAGAAAAAGTGTTGCATATAGAAAAAAAAAAAAAAAAATCAACAACAAGCTGCTACCCCAACACTTAAGCATTGACTGCCGCCAACGCATATAATTAAAAACTTCGCGCGAACGCTTCATTCTGATGACGAGGTAAAATATACACAGAAAAAAAAAAAATAAAATAAAAATACTAAAAAAAGTGTGCAACTAAAAGTCAAGCTAATAATTATTAAGCTGACAGCGCTTACCGTGTGCGTGCATTGGTAATACATAAAAAATTCAAGAGTTTATAATTAAATGCCTAAAATTGTAGAAATTAAATGCAAGTGTTGATTAATGCTTGTTTATTGAAAATTATTTGAAAAGAATTCTTCACAAAGTGTCACCCAAACTCTGCCGTCGTCAGCCGTGCTAGTTTAGACGCGCGTCTATCGCCGCCTAAGTCTTATTTATTTGCTTATAATTTTTTTTTTCTCTTCAACGCGTTCTTTAAAAAGCCGCCAAAATTCTAGATAAAGTGGCCTCATTAGGCGGCAACACGCTTAATTTTACTGATCTAGGGAGCCCCTACGAGGGGCCCCCCAGCACTCCACAATCCGGCATGGATGCTCCGGATGCACCACATACACCGAAATACATGGACGGTGGCACAACATCAACAACACCGGGTATTAATATACCTGGTAAGTCAGCCTTTGTGGAGCTACAACAACATGCCGCTGCTGGGTGAGTGTCTCTCTGTTAAGGGGTGGTCGTTTTGTTCTACAGGGTTTTTGCTACAAATTAAAATTTTGACACTTCAAAATCAAAAATTTTTTCAGTTGTTTGAAGAAGACCGTAAATAAGTTTTAAGCATATTTTTATGGAAAACTTAAAAACCTTAGTAGTCGATTTTTTTCTCAGTCAGCTGTCAATTCAGTTACCGCTGCATGAATTGTAGCTCAGGAAAAAATAAGCACATTCTCTTAGGCTGATGTCAGAGTGAGCGCTACAAGCGAAACGATACTTGAAGCTTTGCGAGTAGCTGCTATAAGCAATACTCCTCTATGTCAGAATAAAAGAGTGTTTTTATCTGTAGAAATTCTGAATCATTCAGTTTTATATTTCAAATTTCATAAAAATCATTTCAAACATCTTTTGAACGCTTGAAGCTTTCAAAGTAGGTTATAGCATCGCTTTTACTCTGATACCTTTTGAATTTTTTCATAGAAAAACATAGGCAAAGCTTTGTAGCTTCGAGTTGCTTTTTAGCATAGCATTGCTTGTAGCGTTCACTCTGATACGAGCACAAATATTTAATTCTACTAAATTAATTTTTTCAGACTTTTTTGTGTTAAATCAGCTGGGCTTGAATGAATAAAACACATTTCATTATACCAAAACCGTCAGAAAAACTTTAGTTTTCGAGATATTTGAAAAAACAGACATTTTTTAATGTACAATAAGCTAATCTTGGCATGGATAAAATTGATGTCATGACAAAAGCTTACCAGTTTTTCCAATCTTTTCGCTCAAAATCTCTCTAAAACTACCGCCCTTATCATTGAACCCGCTTTTTTTCATTTTAATTTCGACGTCAAATGTACTGTTTTATCGATAGTGATTCCTCACGCAATTATTAAACAAACGTCGTTGAACAAAAATACAAAGTTTTGGTCTAGAAAAATTTGAGAGCGGATTCATTTCACTTCTCAAGCAAAAATTGAGCAAGTAGAACTTTGTTATAAATTTCTCTTCAATTATCATTGGTATTAGAATTATATTTAGGTGGATCATGGATTAAAAAAGCAGACATTTGATGGTTCAAATCAGGGTATGAGTCATGTTATGATGGTATTACCAAGGACAATTTAAAACCGAACTCTTTCGAAAGAATCACATTCATCAATTCAAACAATGCTTGACATTCTTACCTTTTTTTTCTTAATAGTGAGGACTGAATCTTTTTATATACATGCAAATAGATCTAGCAATACAAGTGAACGGAAACAGTAACGGTGGTGGATAATACACGGGCACTCAACCTTTGAAATGGTGCAGATATATTTCTGTGCTGAAAATGTTAGAATAATCTCAATATCCTTCACATGAACAAATAAATCATTAAAGGAAATTTCGTTCTATTTTGAAACCACAAACAGGCCTTTTCCCTTCTTTTCTCGTTTCTTGAAGCAGCACATTTCATGCAAAATGTTTTTATTTACAATTCTTTTGATGATTAAAATAAAAATTTGTTTATTTTTTTGACAAGTCTCAAAATATTGAGGGTACCGTTAAAGCATTTTGGTCGCGCGTTTTCAAAAATAGAGTGAAACTCTATTGTCGGAAGTGAAACTATCGTCGAAATTCTGTCTGTTCGACAACGAGCTGTGGGTGAAAGTGAGTTCTCCTCGACGATATTTACTCGACGTGGGTTCTAGGCATAGCTGTTAAATAATGATTACTAATCGTATTCATTAGTAATTAGATTATTTTTATTAAAAATTTGAAATAATTGATTAAGTACGATTCTTTTCTGTTTGGCTCAGTAATCTAGCGATTACGATTACAAATAATCAAATTATATTCACGATTACTTGATATTACGAAAATAATCAAAAAGAATCTAAAGTAATCCACAAAAAAAAGTTCGATTATTTCTAAAGATTACTTTTGATTCTTTTTGATTATTTTAAGAATTTTCGATTCTTAGCCTCAAATTCTTAAAATAATCAAAAAGAATCAAAAATAATCTTTAAAAGTAATCTGATTATTTTTGTTGATTACTTTTGATTCTTTTTGATTATATTCGTAATTTTAAGTAATCGTGATTATAATTTGATTATTTGTAATCGTAATCAATTACTAATCAAAAACTTTTTACGTTAGGATTATATAATGATTAAAATACTTTTTGAAAAATAATCTAATTGATTACTAATCGTAATCGAAATTTAACAGCTATGGTTCTAGGATAGGGGTGTTCAGGTTCTACGGAAATTTTTCTTATTTAAAGTTAGCTTATGACCAAATCTCATACATTTCTTAATTTCATATTATTGAAAAATATACGATATCGAATCTTTAGAAATATTAGACAACCTTTTTTTGTTTAAAATTAGCAAAGGAACAAACCTTATGAAAAAAAATTAGTGCAGAAGAATTAGAACCGTTGAGGATATATTGTGGGTAAAAACTCGGTTTTTTAAGTCTCTTCAGCCAAAGCCCATAAAAATATTGGTCTTTAGGAAATTTTGTTTACTTTCTTCTGTGTGCAAATTGTATGGCATGCGAACGAACGAATCTTGGTAGACCCGGGTTCGAATCACCACCATCTGACACAGAAAGTTTTTCTCAATAGAAATTAATTTTTCTGATCTCTGTAGACAATGTAAAGTTACTTGAGAACATGTTCTATAGCCGTACTGAGTCGACATAAAACATGCAAGTGCAATTCTCGCTCAATTATTTAATCATAATTTCTCGCTCAAACATTTTATTGAACACAACCCAATTGACAATAAGACGCTCAGTTAAGACGCTTTCATCTTTTTTTTTCTTTTATTGCCGTAAAACCAATAGTTCGCGGTTTATTTGGAAAAAACTTTTTCGCAACCCTTTTGCCATATATCTCAATGAGTTTTACTCCTTTGATATAAATAATTTTTTTAATATTTGCATTAGAATTTTTACAATCGTCCTTAACCCGTGAAAAACAAATCAAAACTTACTTCCTGAAGTACTGTACAGTAGTATATCATACTTTAAAATGCCTTTTCGTGCAGTTTGAATAATAAAACTCCAATTCACTGCAGTACTTGTTATAAAATTCGACAATAGATAACCAAAAATATTTGAAAATAAAGCAAATGATTTACAAGTATTTTTTGAAGGCTACCCAATCAGTCCTCCAAGCTGGGCATAAGCTGTAAGCAAGCTTAGAAACGAAAGCCTCAGCTTGAATAATGTTTTAAATTACTATTGTAGAATGCTTACATGAAGTTATAGGATAAATGACAACTATGAATATTGGAATAATATTTCTTACTTCAAGCTTAATCCAAGTTTGTTTTTTTACAATTAGAAAAAAGTGTTGAAATAAGTGTTTTATACAAGTCTTCTTTAACAATTGAAAATAAGTGTTTAAATAAGTTTTTCCAAGTGTTCAATATTTAAGTAAACATTTAACGCTCTCAAGTCAATGTTTTCCAAGTATGATTACAAATCACTAACTTAAGCAAAGTTTTTTTAAGTATTATTGTACAACACTTACGTTTTGTGTTTTTTGCAATAGTTTTACAAAGCGACTTGTAAATTTATGACACCTAGGCAAGTGTTTTTGAAGTGTACTTATACTTGCTTTTTGTTTTTCATATAAACCTTATCCAAGCACTATTTTTGAATGTTAAATTGGGTTGTGAAGCTCTCTAAACCTTAGATATATCATTTGGGTAAGTTTTACAGTCAAGTAAATTAAATTTGAGTCAAGATTATCTTCGCTGAAACTTCGTTTT
This sequence comes from Tetanocera ferruginea, assembly GCA_958299015.1. Taxonomy (NCBI): domain Eukaryota; kingdom Metazoa; phylum Arthropoda; class Insecta; order Diptera; family Sciomyzidae; genus Tetanocera; species Tetanocera ferruginea. The sequence continues at coordinate 47,360,459 of OY282640.1, read as the reverse complement.
CTACGAATTCAAAATAAGGCAGATATGAAACAACTTCCTTTCAAAATCTTTTCAAACATAAAAATTTAAAAATAACTTACGGTCTTATGCAAATGATAAACAATTGCAAATTTATGGAGAGGATAATATAATTTTGTTGAAGAGTAAAAATATTTTTTATAATTGAAGAGTTTACATTCAAAACCAGATAAGTCACAAAGATCGAATTGTTGGGAAATTGAAAAAAAAGTCTTAATTTTGTCAGACATTTTTTATAAACAAACCAATTATGCAAAATTATGCTTCACAGGAATATATATATTATGCGAAGGAAAAAAAAAAAAGTCTCTAGTGCAAAAAACTCGTCTTTTCAAATTCAAATTTGGACTTGTCTGGTTTCGAAAGTTAGAAATGAATAAAATTTTACATTCCGTCGTTAGGGATCTCAAAACTTAGAGGAACTCATTAAAATGATTTGTGCATATGTTTTTTTTTTGCAAACCGGAGGAAAACTGCCGCAGCGATTTTGATTCTCCTTTATTTTAAAAAAAAAAAGTTTTTTGCTTCTTTTATTTTATTTTTTACAGAACGCATGCTCAAATCCACTAAAATGTTAAATTTATAACTTGTACCAACGTTTTGACATAAAAAAGTTTTTTAAATTTGAATGAAAACTACACAAATGAAAACTTGCGTGGACTTATCTGGTTTTGATTGAAAATTTACAGTGGACATGTCTGGTTTTGATTGAAAAGTAGTTTTTTTCATGCATTTTTCTCTAGGATTTTTTTCATTTTTATCAAAGAAGAGTTTATGGATCGATATATTGTAACATTAGCTTAACAATGGCATTTCTAACTAAATTTTTGTTTTTCTGTGACATCTGGATTTGAATGTAAGCTCCACAATTTTTTTTTTTGTCAAATTTCTTATGATTTTCATATTTTTATCATATTACGAGCCTTATATATCATTCCAGAATAAATAATTTTTACGCTACTCAATCAATTAACAATTGTCAATCACTAGAATAAGGCTATTCGGCTTTTAATATTTTCATTTATTTGAAATAGTTTCTTTGAGACTATTTTTTTTTTTAAATCTGAAAGACTATTTTTCAATTAATCGGTTTTTATGGCGAAACATTTACGAATGCTTCTTTGTGAAATTTTTGTAAACTATCTTACAATGATTTATTTCAACTAATTTAAAAAAAGTGTCATCTTTAATTTTGGCAGAAATGCATTTCATCGTAAAATTTGTACAACTTGTAATATTTTTTGAAATTTGCCTAAAACTTCGAAATTTTGTTTTGTTTGGAAATACTTTTGAGTGGCAAAATTGAATATAATCATAATGAATTTAACTGAGAAATGTTCTTATATCTTTCCCTGTTTTTTATTTAAGATTTTTCTCTACACATTTCGACAACTCGAGCTGTCACGTTGAAGATTTATGACTTGAAAGAACGTATTCAGCTTACGAAACTGTTGTTAACAAGGCTAAAATGACATTTTGATGCCACCTTTTCTTCCGTTTTCATCTACTTTGTGTTACATGGTTTTACATGTTTTAATTACAAAAATACGAAAAAACCATTAATATTCTTAAAACAAGCCAACTTGCTTGGATGTATTCGAATTCATATATCTATAAAAATAAATTAAAAAAAAAAAAAAAATTATGCAGAATACTTATTTCGTTTTGAGGATCAAAATGGTGTTTTGTGTACTTTTTTTCGATTGTTCAATATTTTTTTTTTAATTTTGTCTACTTTCAATGTGCCTTCATGAAGTTTCAACAGTGTCAGGCTTTGAGTAGTGTTGTTAAACCGTTAAAAAAATTATCTTTTGCTGTTTAAACTTTTTTGGCTGATTATCTGAAATGAGATTTTTCTCTAAAAAGTTTATAGCACTTAATTTAATTCTTGTTCCTTGAATTTTTTTTTTTTTAACACGAACATCAGTATTTAGGCTCTGATAAGACTTTTAATATGAAACAACGCTATAAGGAAAATTTTAGTAAATTTCTTACACAACAGCCCATTTTAATTTGCTTTAATTTACTGTATCTCAAAGTATTTTTCCGGTTTTTAGCATGTCAAGATATTACAAAAAAATTATTAATGAATCATCTAAGCAACTTTGCTAACTATGAAGTATTTTATCCAAAAATTTGGCCAAACTTAGTGAGCAATAAAATAAGGTCGAGCCTTAGATAAGTATTATTAAAAACCCATTTATTAAACTAAGCTCTACCCATTTTTCCATATCAAACAACGATTAAACGATAGTATACTTTAGCTTGCACCAAAACAAATGGTGGTCTTACAGTAAAAAAACTTTTCGCCGCGGCTGGGGATCAAACCCGGGCTCCGAGCATGCTAAGCCACACACTTAACCTCCCAATCAGCCAAACAAGCTTGGAATAAGCTTTAAACAAGCTTACAAACGTAAGTCTCAAGCTTGGATAACGCTTTCATTTACTATTGTAGAACGCTTACATGTAATTGTAGGATAAACGAAAGTGAACCCTTGGAACAATATTCCTTACTTCAAGCTTAATCCAAGTGTTGTTTTTACAATTGGATATATGTGTTTTAATAAGCTTTTTCCAAATGTGCTACATTCAACAAATCAATTAGCACTCGCGAAAAATTTTTATTCCGTGGCTCAGTTGGTAAGTCACTTGTTTATTTGAATTGTTGTGCTTTGGACATCCAAGGTTCAATTCCCAACCGGAACATTTTTATTTATTTTTTATTTTCGTTTGTTTAAATTGAAGCACATATTTATATGAAAAATTGCATGCCTTCAAAAATTTTTGTGTTTGCTACACCAGGGATCGAACGCGCGACCCACCGCATATGAGTCGGACACTCTAACAGCTTGCCGTAAGCCTTATGGCTGCTGAGCGAACAAAATGAAAATAAAATACATTTATGTATGTATATATGAGAGCATCACAACTTTGAACAGTTGTACAACTATTACTGTTGTCAGCGTTTTCTAAGTATGATTATAAAACACTTACTTAATGCAAGCCTTTCCAGGTATTATTGTGCATCACTTGCTTTTTGTGTTTTACACAATAGTTATACAAAGGAACTTGGAAATTTATTACCTGGGCAAGTGTTTTTCAAGCGTGCTTGGATAAGGCTTGCTTTTTGTATTGCATGTAAGCTTTATCCAAGCACTATTTCTAAATGGCTGATTGGGCTGCATGCCACGGTCACCACAACTCTTACAACTCTTACAACCGGACAAATTTTCTTGACACAAACTTTCATTACATTTTTGAAACAAAACACGCTCTGATGATAAGGATGATATTCAAATAAACGCAAATGAACATTATATTTCCATACATTTTTATCGAAAAAATATTTTGACGAAATTTGCAATGAAATTGTGGATTCTCCTATTAGTAAATTCTAATGCTTCATCTGTGTATTTGATTGCTTCTATTTTTCGTATAATTGTATAAATCAAAATACATTTAACCGTAATCCGCAAACAGCTCCTTCGCATGTGTTTTTATTGGATGAAATGAAAAAATGTCGAAGTTTGCTTATTATTTTGTCATTTTTAAAAGAAAGTGATAACAGATATCATAACAGATGAAAAAAATATTTCAAAATCTGATATCATTTTGAAAAGGTTTGTTAAGACATAAAAATATCAAAATTTACGCTATTTAAAAACCATTTTTGCCAGGATTTCAGCCACTAACTCTTTTGGCACAATATTGGCAATGATCAGTAAAGAATTGTTCCTTATAATGAAATATTTCTTTAAGTATCTTGCATTCTTTCAGTTCAGTTTTAAGTGTTACAGAAAGATTGTTTCAATCTTCATCTGATCTCTGTTCTGTACTCGGTTCTGAATAAAAAACAAACTTCGTTTGTGAAGTTTTTCTACATAAACCTATAATTATTTTGTGTTTATTTTTATTATTAAATTTAAATTGTTATTATTTTGCATTAACAAATTTGTTTTTGAGAGGCATATCTTTTGGCAAATGTTCTGTTTGTTTTTTTGATTCTTTACTTTCCGAAAAAAATAATTTAAACATACATAAATTCCAGAAAAGAATATATAAAACAATAAGGTTGTAAGAAAATTAGATTCATATTATATAAGTGACATTTTTATTGAACAAATTTCTGCCAGCTTTAAGACTTGAACTCGTCCTACCAAAATTCTATGGCTCGCATGCCACACATTATTCATTGAAAGTTTTACGAGTTCAAATCTAAATCTGCCAAAGAGATCTTTTCAATTGAAATAAAGTTTTTTGATCGGTCGTTATCTCTCTGGAATTAAGAGCAAATTATAACAAAGCATTAAACAGTGTATAATTATTGCCTGTGAGGCTTCTTGATAATATAAATGGTACATAAAACTCAATATAAAAAAACCTTTTATTTCTAAAAACCATATGCATTTTTTTTAATTGATCACTCACTATAATTTGAAAATTTCTAATTACTTTACTCTTTAAAATGATATAACTTTTTTAATATTATAGTTTATTTCAATGAAATGCAAAAACCATACTTTTAAATAAACTAGTAGCCCCAATTTATGATATCGCTTTTGAAATGATTTAATCTAACACCATTCGTCGAGCTGAAATACTCCAAAAAACCAACGAATTTTTTGTTCTTAAATGAATTAATACATAAAAGTACAAATAATGCAGAATTGAATGTCAATATAAATCTCCAAAGTACATTTTAAAATGGAATAATTTTGATGATGTATCTAGTTTTCAGTAGGTTTTAATAAACAAAATTATTTCTTATTTACATGTGAAATGTTTGTGAAATTCAATTTTTGAACACAACCCAAATTTACTATTTAAGCAAAGTGACCAGTGAAAATGAGGCATATTAGATACTCTGTTTTTTTTCTGTGTAAGAATTTGGATAAACTCATCAGTTTTTGGGTACACGTTTTGATTATTTCATAAAAATAAAAAAAAATATCGGAGTTAATGCTTAAGTATAGTGTCGCACCGTACCATTTTGTTGAATATGTACACTCAGAAAAATATCAAAAAACTTTTTTGGCCTTGCCGGAATTTGAACCCAGGACAGTCGATTACTAGACGCACACGTTAGCACACTTGGCCAAACATGAACTTTCAAAACATTGATAAAATTATAATAAGTAAGTTTTTATATGGGTTTCGCGTTCTTAAAACTAACAGTCAACCGACTGTTGATTTGAAAGTTTCATTTATTGGATGGTATTTAACACTGAAATCCGTTATTTCAACCCATGATTTGTTTGATAATACAGCATTTTTTCGCTGAGTGTAGCACCTTTAACTTTGATTTAAAAAAAAGTTTATAGTAGCAGACTAATATTTCTTTAGATACTCAAAAGTTAAGAAAATTGTATGAATTTGAAAAAAATCATCAAATTTTTAACAATTAAATAAAAAAAATAAAAACATAAAAAACTCTTTGTTGTTCATAATATCGAAAAGTTAAATATAAGTAGAAGCTTATCTCTACAGTAAAAAGTTTGAGAGTAAATTTTGTCTATTTTATAAAATTTCTCTAGTAAAGAAACATTGCTAAAATCTTTATTATTGAAAAAATAAGCGAACTTTGGACCCTGACAGCACAGTTTTGAGAGTTATATTAATATGTTATGAACAATTTTTGGTTTTACAAAAAATTTCAATGGTCGCCTATCTTAAGTAAATATTTCTATTTCAACGTAATTAAAATTAATATTTATTATCAAATAAAGTTATCTAAAACATCAATATAATATCTAGGTAGTGAAGTTTGTTGTAAATAAACTACCATTGAAATAGTACAAACTTAAAAAAATTAAAATAAAAATTTCTAAACAAAATAGAAGTTCTTCAAAATTCGATATATAAGAATGGTTAAAAAAAGTTTTTGGTTCTTAAATTTTTGTTCAAGTTATTTCTTTGAAGATGAACAAAAAGTTGAGAAAATGGTGTTTATATTTACGATTAGTTTAATAGTTCGATTATTTTACACTGAAATTGAAAAATATACTCGTTTTAAAATATTTAGAAAAAAAAAACAAAATTATTTCTTTTGACTGAACTGAATACAAAATTCCGAATTCTTATATTTATATAGCTTTTTGCAACACAAAAACACTCTACACTTGTTTTATTTGATTTTCATGCTTTGCTACTTATCTATCACTCCATTTTTCGAATCAAGGCAAACTTGACTGGTTGGGTAAATATTATAACTGAAAATCCATCTTTCAAAGCTGAGAAAAAAAAAAAAAAAATGTTATAAAAGTAAAAGTAATGGATGAACTCATGATTTTGAAAAATGTAATAAAAGTATACATAGCATTCAATTTTAAGTTTTTGATTTATCGGTAAATTAGCAGTATTTTGAAGAGAATATGTAAAGCTCTCTAAAAAATTTTTTTCTTTATTTTGATTATTTTGATTATTTTTGTGCTGCAAATTTTTAAGAGTACTAAAAAAAACGATAACATTGATGTGGTTTTATAAAAACCTTCATTAGGTTTATTACATAGTTTAAAAATTTCTAGGTGAACTTAAGCTCAGTCATTTTAGGCACTTTGCCATAGGTATATTTTCTGTGTGTAGATAGCTATTTTATATAATCAAGAAGGCTTGTAATTTTAAGAGATAGTATCGCAAAAATAAGCATACCTTATTTTCCTTACATGCAGTTCGTAGGTTGTTGACGTGCGTACTAAGTATGTGGCGTACGAGCCAACGTAACGCGAAAGCACGAGTTCAATTCTGACATCTGGAGAAACATCTTTTTCAAGAAAAAAATTTGTTCTATCAGTCCACATGGTCAAAGTCCTTTCGAGGGCTGAATATATTTCGATTTTTATTTCGGCATTATTATACAAAAACCCTTCTGAGTCATTCAATTACATCAAATTATATATTATTTTGTTATTTTTTTTTTTTTTTTTGACAATGTTAAAAAATATTTTAAGATTTTAAATATGTCAATAAAGCTGCTTTAATCTTTAGTTACTTTATTGTTTGGATATTAAAAATAAATGTTATTTAATACATTTAACATGACTTCTATCCCTCCCCCCCCCATTTAATATGGCAGTAACGATAATTTTTTCACAGTCCGACTTAATAAAGCTTCACGCTTTTAGCGCTTAATTATTAAATGCAGTTGTTTTTTTTTTTTTGTTTTGACATAATTGTTGAGGTTATAAACGTTAAAATATATACTTTTTATATCGAGTTTGATTTATATTTGGAGTCATAAAAAGTGTCACGTTAGCCGCCATATAGCGCAAAACAACTTAACTTAGCACAAAACAAAAAAAAAAAAACCCAAAAGTGCATACAATAAAAAAATATTAGCCACAAAAAAATGGCGACAAAATGAGCTGAAAACAACAGACATGAAATTCAGCTATCTATCATGAGCATGCAATGCCAGCCAGGCTCGGGGAACCTTTTTTTTTAAAAAAAACTAACTTTTGCAGTGAATTTCATTGCAATGAACTGCAAACAAGAAATACAACAAAAAAATAAAAAAGCTTATCACAGCAAAATGATCGAGAGACTAAAAACAAAATAAAATTTTTATAAAGTTAGTTACTGAGTTAGTGTTGAATATAACACAAAAAAATAGCAGAAAAAACAGCACAATAAAAACAATAACAAAGTGAAAATGTCAAGCCAAACAAAAGCGAAACAAGCCGTGCATAGTGGTGAGGCACGCTGTGGCAACGCTAAGCGCTGAGAATTTGAGCGACAATCCCATTGCAAAAAAAAAGTTCTCTATGAAAAATTTTTATCTAAATCTAGCTTAGAGAAAAAAAACAACAATAAAACAGAAAAAAAATAGCAAAATTAAACTTAAACATTGAACACACCCATAAATGACGCCAGCCAGTGTTGTCAAAAGTGACGTTGCAGCGAGCGCGTGCAAGTGCTAGAGTGAGTGTGAGTATTTGTGTGAGTGCCACAACCACACATTAAGGATAACAAAAAAGCTCACAGCAATACTTACAGTTGATTTATGTTTTAAAAAAAATAACACTATTTTTATTTTATTTTCTGCTAGCATAAAATTGTTTACTTTTGTCGTTTGCCAGAACATACGTTCAGCTCAAACACCCTGTTTCGTGACTAGCGTATACCGCTAGCTCGCCAACACAGTGCTGCCAACTTCAGCGACCGGAAGTCATGAACATTTGTTATAAATTTATTTTACTTAAACTTTGCACGCATTTCTGCGGGTTTGCTGAGATTTTGAGTGAAAAAAAAACAAAAAATAGAAAAAAAAAAAAAATTTCGTCAAACATTTTGAAGAGCAACGCAACGCAGCGCTTCCAAAAAACAACGCTTAGAAATGCTTTCAAGCATTTGTTTCGATGTCGTAATTTGATAAATTAAATGTCGCCGTTTGCAGGCGGAAAAATATTCAATTTAATTATTTTTTTATACAATATTCCGTTGATTAATGGCTGGGAATTGTTGGCTTGATTGTCGAGTGGAGGTCGCATGCATTGTTTGCGGGCTGAAGATTTGTGGTGTGGAGAAGTTGAAGAAGTTTCGTTAATCAAAAGATTCATTATGAATTTCTGCACAGTTTTTAGGTTTTGCTTTTGTTTTGTTTAAATGTCGATAATAAACTGTATGATATTGTTTTTAACAAAAGACGAGTTGTAACTGTATGTAATGAAAGATTAGAGAACGTTTCGGCGAACTTTTTTTAAATTCTCTCATTCACGTTATTTGAAGATATTCAGGCGCGCACCTAGGAAAAAGTTTTGGGGGGTTTTATGTTTTTTATTTTCTGACTTGATTAAATTTGTTATTCATTAAATAATGTTACAATGAGAACAATGTCTATTTTTCTATTATTTTGGACCATTGCACTTGAAATGTTCTCAATACTATTATGTTCTAGACCCTTACGAACACTTAAAAGAGGTAGACCATTTATTAACCCAGTCTGCCCAATTCAATTTGATTCAAAATAATCAAAAACAAACATTCGCCTCCATACCTCAATGCGTTGCTGAGATATTCATTGGGAATTTTTCAGCCCATTAAACCATCGTGATAGCTTTTCCGATAGAGTATTTAACGACAAAACTGATAATTGAAATCTGCACCGATTACTTTTAGCGATGGAGGGCAAGATTTACACCTAAACGGCCGATTTGGTACAAAAATACTCAAACTAGATCGAGCCAAAGTTGGTTTCGAAATATTTCTGTTGTGTTTTGATTTATTTTCTTATTTTCTGCTTTCCACTGTCGCTATTTCCATCACCGGAAAATTCCTGATTTTCGTGGTCTGGTAACTCTAGTCAAATGCCAGAATTTCAAGGATACATCTCATAGTCTAAGAAATTTTTATCTATTACACAACCATCCCCATCAATAGTATTGCAATATTTCTTACCCAAACTTTTAAGTGATTTTTGGAAAAAAAATTATTTTCATGGGTATTTTTCTATCCAAATAGATTTTCCAATAGAAAATGGGTTAATTGCATATGTTTTGAGTCTTTGTAGCCTCAAGCCTTGTATATTAGGGCGGGTCCATTTTTGTTTTTCAGAAAATCGTAGGTGCGGAAAATGTTCTACGGAAAATTCTGACCAACTTTTCCCAACAAACACTTAGCCTAAAATCGAGTGAAAGTTCGAATGAAAATCGAATGAATGTTTGAATTTGTGTTTTGCTAAAAAATGTCAAGAAATTGAAAAAAAAAAACTACAAAAAGTACTGTTCTGATGTACAAATTTAAGAGGTTTCGAACATAAATTTCATGTGTTTCATCATGTGTCAACAAAAAAATAAAAGAATTTCCAGATGTCGTTAAACATTTAAAAAATTTTGAAAATTTATTTAGAACAGAAGAACAACATTTGAAAGCTAGATTTGCTATTATCGTGTCATTATTTTATTATGAATTTCGTCAAATCTATTGCATAATTCCAGCTGTTACAAAATCTTTTGTTTTGATGAAAGTTAGGTAAGAAATACCAAAATAAGTAAACGAGATCTACAAATTCCATGCCATGTTCAAGAAACTGAGAGTATTGTTCAACTTTTGGCCAGTGTTCGACGAGTTGTTTAAAAAAATTAACAGTTATGGAGGCAGTTATAATTGTGACAGCAGATAGACGAAAAACAATTCCACGACTTGAAACCAAACAGGACTTCCTTTGAAACAATCTTTTCAATTTTATATTGAGTTAAGCTGGATTCTTTTTGTTTTTTTTCTATAAAACTTTTAATTTATTTTGTTTTGCTTATTTTACTATTTTTCTAGATGAATTCATTAATTTTTTAAATTTTTTGTATGTTATCGCTTTTAATTTGAATTGGAATTAAAGAAATTTATATATATTTGAGCTCGGTTTTCCACTAGATTCATAATATATCCCTTTGAAATTTTGATCACATATGAAAATATGATAAAATTTTACTTAAATGACAACATTCAATGAATACGTTTTACCGAAAACCATGAAATTTTTACCCTAATACATGTTTTTTGGATGTTTTTATACATTTTTTCTGTAGTAAAACAAAACTTCAAACTTTCTCTCAAAAAAACAGAGGCTCGCAATCAATTTTAGACCAAGGGTTTCTTGGGCAAATCTGTTCAGAATATTTCCTAGAATAATTTTCGCGTCTACGATTTTTTAGTTTTTTTTTCACCGATACAAATTGGCCTGCCCTATGCTACATACCTTTAAAATCAAATAATATTGTCAATTTGTCATGTTTTTGCTGAAAAATGAGATGGGTGCATTAGTTATGCCATCCTCAAACTTCTCTACCATCATTAAAACTTTCAAAGTCGTATTATATATTGATCAATTTTGAATTTCAATTGAGTAGTAATGAGGAGAGAATTAAAGAAAAATTACAGCGTAAGACCATGTCTTGCCCGGAATTCGAACGCGGTACCTGGAATGATGGTCAAACACCATTTCCAATTGACTTCCGAGGTCGTTCAATAATTTTGGTTTAGTGCTTTTTGGTTTTGTGGCAATACTTTTCTGAGTAGTGCTTTAAAAAAAAAATAGCTTAAAATAATACAACTTATATAAAATACTTCATAATTTTTATAGTTTTGATTTAAAAATTTTATTTGTCTTCCATTTGATTTTAGACTGGAATTTTTTGTAAAGAGTATTGAATCCTGTTTTAAGATCCTTATATTTTTATTAATAACATTCATAAGAAGTTTTTTTTACTCTAAGTATTTTAACGCAAATTTTTAATTTTTCATCGTTTTGCCTTATAAATTTTATTTTCGTTTATTTGGGGGGGGGGTTAACCTCCAAAACCCCCCTGCAGTATTTCTACATCGGGCAACGATACCTAAGTTTTTATTTATGAAAATAAGCACAGACAGTGCAGCTGAATATTCTTAAGGGAAATTTACTCCAAAGTGCCCCTTGAGTCTACGAGAATATATTGGTTCTACCAGAACAACGATACGAAGCATAAATCGGTAATTGTCCAGTCATGATTAAAAGCAGTAAAAATGTGTAATAAAGATATTTTATAAATAAAACTTTTCATATTTCTTGTTGTTGTAGATGACATCAATCTGTAATATAATAGAAAAAAAATCAAGTTAAAGTTATATTAGTTATAGCCTGTTTCAAAAGAGAAGAACATTTTTGCGCATGGTTTAGAACATGATAGAATAATTTTACCAGGTAGTGTTGACATATGTTGATTCTCTCAGCTACAAGTAAACAAACTCTTGTCAAAAACAGCTGTTCGTTGTTATATTCGTTGGTCACATTCAGCTGTGTCAACTGTTGTGAGAGCAATACATCGGGGAGCGCTATTATCGGTATTGAAGTTTCAGAAAAATTGTCAAGTTTATGAAATATCAAGCTTAGTATCAAATACGAATGGAAATTTTACCGACAAATTAAAAATTTTCTATTTTTAAATGCATTTTAATGCGCAACTTCATATTTATGTGAATCAAGTTTTGACTTAGCAGTTGGCAACTGTTGGGTACGCTGAATGTGACCAGTGAAAATTAATTGTATGCTATGACGGATTGTGAGCGCTCTCTTTCTTATTATATTTTCTGACAAAAGTCCGTTTCCAACAGAAACGTCAAAACTTCCTTGGAGTAATTGATTGGTCGACATTAAAAAAAAAAAATTGAGTATTCTCTGAGCAGAAAAATAAATGAAAAAAATTAATGTTTATTCCTGAATTTTGTTGTTCATCGCGCTGCGGAAGTACTGAATTTTATTTTTCTAAATCAACCAATCTAAATTGCAAAAAAAAGGGGGCGTCAAAAAATAATTTGTTAACCGAAATTTCTCTTCACAATTTTTTCTTGAGAAAATAATTTATTTTTTTTGTAAGTTGTATTTGATTTCTCTCTAAAGATGCAGATTGCTGCAGGCCGTCGGTGCAACACTGTACTTGTGCGATCATTTTTTCTGAATGTTTGTGCATTTAAATATATAGAAAAATAGTAAAAAATAATAAAAAAAAACATAAAGTTCAGCGAACAGTACAAAAAGAGAAGAAAAAACCAAAATTTTTTAATTGTAAAAAATATTTAAAAAAAATTTAAAAACTATGTAACATTTTTAAATTGAAAAAAAATTAGATTAAAAATAAAGTGGCTTCAATATACTTAAAACATAAAGAATAAGTTAACATAAATGATACTTTACTTCCTTGTTCCGCATTTTCCTTATTTCGATCCACTGTGCGACTTGAAATTTCTTTACGTTAACACGTTCTGTTACATATCTACGCAAAAAATGTCAAAAGGTGTCAAATCGAGCGTTCTCGCAAGCCAATTAACATCGCTAAATCTTAAAATAAGTCATCCCGATTTCAAATTTCTGTTGAAACAAAGCCCTTGCAACAAATTGGTGCAGATATATGTCTTGTCACTCCACCTTGTTGAAACTATATATCAGCCTGATTCATACTCTCAATTATATGACAAAATAAATCGGCTTACATACGGCCATAAAGCTAAAAATTTACTATAAAGGTTGCTCCTTGATAGTTTTCAAAAATATACGGTCTAAAGATACCACCACACCAGACACTCCACACCAGACAGTCACTTTTTCCAATTGAAATGGTTTAAACACAAGTGCTTTGAGATTATCAGAGCCACATATACGGCAATTTTGCTCATTGACGTATTCACCTAACGTGATATGAGTAAAGAGTGATCCAATACGAGATTTTTCAACTGGGCTGCTTTGACAGCTGTTATAGGTCAAATGGCTTGTCCTTATGTCGTTTGAGTTCAGTATTCAATACGACTTAATCATGAATAGACTTATTCCTGAACAACGTTTTTTATTGTGGAAACTTACTAACAAAATCAGTCATCAGTTAGAGAATGCTATAGAGTTCTCCAACATCATTTTCGTCATTATGGGCATACTGAGCGCACTATTCGCAAAACCATCACCAAATTTCGAACCCATTTTGCACTATTGGACAGTCATCATTCAACCAGAGTGCATTGAGCCCATAATTTTAAGAATAATGCTGCAATAGCAGAGAGTGTTCGTGAAAACCGTGAACAGTCGATTCGTCGCCGATCTTAGGCTTTGGGCAACATTTTATAGAAATAATGAGTTTGAGTTGTATTAACCGAACTATCATTCCAAATTTGCAATTTGAGATTTGCATCAATACATTGATTTTTATATATTTAATTTAGAAAACAAAGTAGCAAGTTCTCACTGGATCAATAATATATATTTATCTATTTACCAATATATTCACGGTTAAAAATCTTGGACTAAATTTTAAACTTTTTTGGATTACAGATAGGACACGACCAAAAATAGATTATTTTTTAAATCCAATGAAAAGTTTTAAATTTTTCAATCCAAAAAGGATTTATTTTTAATTCGCAAAAAATTTAAAATTTCTTACTCCAAAAAGGAATAATTGTAAATCCACAGAAAGCTTAAAATATAATAATCAAAAATGGATTAGATTTTAGTCCAAAAAAGTTTAAAATATTGTAATCCGAAAAGGGATTACTATTTAATCCACAAAGGTTTAAACACTGTTTACTGTAATAATGTATATCATAATATTTTGGTTCAGATTTTAATAAACAATTTGTTTCATTTAATTAAAAATAACAACTTTTAATTAATGCATTGACAACATTTAGAATTATATTTAGCTTAAATTTCGTAGTAGTAGTAGTTTTCAACCTTATACCTGAATTAAAATGCGGCAGTAGCAGCGTCAGTGGCAGTGGCATTGATCAGCTGTTATTTTAGGAATACTGTTGATCAATGGTAAAACTTACATAGCAGCAGTGGCACTAAGCAGTACTGTCGAGGTTAGCCCTATTTCTAAATTCACTGCCAAAATGCAAATAATTAAACTACTAAGAAAAATTCTACATTCACTGCTTTTGATGCTGACGCTGCAACTGCTAAATTGTAATTTGCAGGCAGTAAAATACGAAACAGCTGATTTTCGATCACTGCCGCTGCTAGTGACACAGCTTCTGCCACTGCCACTGCTGCATTGTAATTCAGCTATTAAATAACATAAATACTTTTTCCTCTAAATACTACCTTAATGCAAATTTGTAGTCCAAAAATAGTCTTAAACTTAAACTTTTTCGGATTAAAAAAAATTAAACTGAAATTTGGAATAAAAATTAGTACTTTTAGGATTAAAAATGCCTTTAAACCAAAGTTTGGATTAAAAACTAGTCCAACATTTTTCACCGTGTTAGAAATCTTTCGCTCAGTATGACGATAATGATGGTCATAGTTTTCTTGTAAAGAAAACGTGGCCACGTATCACGGAATTACTATTTTCGCGAAACAATTCAAAAATTTTAACTTATTGTTCGAATGATATAAATATCTGAAATATTTCAGGACTGCCCAAGAACTGCCAAGAAAATTGAGAATCCTTGGATTTTATTAAAATTGATTTTAATAAAAAATGGAGTGCTTAAAAAAAATATCAGAAAATCTGTAAAAATTCATAAAAATGTATCCTATTGTAGCGATACAAAAAATCCTATATTGTTTAGAGGAGATATTAGTTTTGATTTTACACTAAAATTATTCAGTCAATCGAACAGAAATTGTTCGAGTTACTGGTTTGGCCAACTAATATAGTTTTGTTTTGAGAGAAAAACGCGATCAAAATTTTAAGTATGCATGCAGTGAACAGTGAGAGGGTCCGTGCTGAGATTAAAACTTGATTGGAATTAAGTGCAATCATTTACCAACCTTTACCGCAATTAAAATCCGTGAAGACCTCATAATGATAATAAAAATATTTTCTTTTAAATTTTTTTCAAAAAGTGTCTAAAAAATATGCTATTGTCAAAGACTTGATAAAATTTTGAAATATTTAGGGACGATTTGGAAGTCTATAAAAGTAGGATTTAGTTGATAAATTTGAAATAGAAGATTTGAAATAGTCGAATTTAATCGTTATATATTAATAATTTTTTAAAGTTGGTTTTGCTTCAAAGAAACAGTAGTAAAAAATGGATTAATAAACATTATTTTTTTTTTTGTTGCTCTAAATAAGTTTGTCCATTTAATGATGAAAATGGTTATGAGGTAGTTCAAGCACACTTGATTTCAGGGTACTCGAGTTTAATTCTTATCAACGGCATGTTTATTGATTAACTTTTTTTTTGGCAAGTGTAAAAAAAGTTCAATTTTTGAGAGGCATGTAAGTCATTCAAAAATGATTATTTGCTAATACCGAAAATGTACTTTTTATGCTATCCAAAAAACATAAGATAAGAAAATATACTTCACTAGGTCGTATTTCTTTCGTCGTTTCAATTTATTTCTGACTTAAAAAGCACAGTGAAATCCAAAACACAGTGACACATTTTCCATTAATAAAACATTAAAATTTGTACTTTCAAGAAGATAAAACTATTTCTGAACACATTAAAATAAAGCCCTGAATATGAGTAAATTTGAATATAAATAATAAATGTTTCATGTCTGCAACAATTTAAGGCCAACTAATGATTTAATGCAACAATAAAATCAACAAACATCAGCAGGATGTGGGCAACAAACACTGTTACACACATACGGCAAAACTGTTTTACAGCAAGTAAACATGAGAAAAATAACGAAAAAAAAAAACACACAAGCTGTCATATTAAAATTCCAAATAAATGCGAAAAAACAAGTTTGCGTGTGTAATAAAATAACTACTATTTCAAGCCATAATAAAAGTAGCAAAAAAATAATAGTATGAGATGGCAATAAAAATTAAAATGAAAACAAACTTTTCAGCAGAAACAATTAAACATGTTTTCCCAGATTTTTTTTCTTAACTTTTTTCAAACTCAAATAAATAATAGAAAAGAACTAAAAAATAAACAAGTAAAATTCTTGTAATACAAACCACGTCCACATATATATGTGCTTCGAAAAAGTTGTATTCAAATACCAATATAATATCAATAAAACTTTAAAATAAATAATAAATACAACTTAACTTTTGTGTTTCAAGTTTTCAGCTGTTTAGAGCATATAAATATTACGTTAACACCTTAACAACTGTGGTTTCCGCTGAAAAATTTTCCCACATAAGCAGAACAACTATTTATGAATCGATATTTTAAAATAACGTTTGGAAAATTGAAACAAAAAAAGCAAAAACAACGCTATTGCATGTCACAGATACTAAAAACTGTGCATATAAAAACGTCAACGGCTGACGTTCGTTGTCACTCTGCGCACCGATATCCGTTTTATTTGTGGGCTGTACTTAGCAACCTGCCTGAACTGTCAGTCAGTTTATTTTTTTTCTTTTTGTTTTCGTTTTTCTCCATTTTAAGTGCGTTTTCATAATATTTTAACCACAAAACGCAACATAGAAGAAAAAAAATTATAGTTTTGTGTTGTACCATAAAAAAATAAAACAACAAACCAACCAGTGGAAAATTAACAGCAAAAAACAACTGCAGTTCAACACGGAAACGGAAGCGGCCCAACACACTACACTCAATCAACCGCACACGAAAACCACAAAATATCCGTTATAGCAGCGATAGCTATAGAAAATATTTCTGTTGTGTTGGTTCTGTTGAAAAAACAAAAAAACAAAAAAACAAAAAAAAAATATAAAAATAAATTGTTTTGAGCTATTGGTGAGCGAAGTGAGTGAACCACTGTACAGCGTGGGTTTTTCCCGTAAGTTGAACTTTAAACTTTATCAAATAATTTTCTATATGTAAGCTAGATTTTGAAAAAAAAAATAGTAGTATTCAAAGAAATATCCAATGTTAAAGTCTCCATTTTGTATTTCATTCTAAAGTCTCAGTTACTTATGCTTAAGGCAGCCGCAAAATGCAACAGAAATTCACAATCGTTGAATGAAATGAAATGAGAATTAAATGAAAAATTTGCAAAAGCAAAAGCAAAAGCAAAAGCAAAAGCAAAAGCAAAAGCAAAAGCAAAAGCAAAAGCAAAATCAAAAGCAAAAGCAAAAGCAAAAGCAAAAGCAAAAGCAAAAGCAAAAGCAAAAGCAAAAGCAAAAGCAAAAGCAAAAGCAAAAGCAAAAGCAAAAGCAAAAGCAAAAGCAAAAGCAAAAGCAAAAGCAAAAGCAAAAGCAAAAGCAAAAGCAAAAGCAAAAGCAAAAGCAAAAGCAAAAGCAAAAGCAAAAGCAAAAGCAAAAGCAAAAGCAAAAGCAAAAGCAAAAGCAAAAGCTAAAGCAAAAGCAAAAGCAAAAGCAAAAGCAAAAGCAAAAGCAAAAGCAAAAGCAAAAGCAAAAGCAAAAGCAAAAGCAAAAGCAAAAGCAAAAGCAAAAGCAAAAGCAAAAGCAAAAGCAAAAGCAAAAGCAAAAGCAAAAGCAAAAGCAAAAGCAAAAGCAAAAGCAAAAGCAAAAGCAAAAGCAAAAGCAAAAGCAAAAGCAAAAGCAAAAGCAAAAGCAAAAGCAAAAGCAAAAGCAAAAGCAAAAGCAAAAGCAAAAGCAAAAGCAAAAGCAAAAGCAAAAGCAAAAGCAAAAGCAAAAGCAAAAGCAAAAGCAAAAGCAAAAGCAAAAGCAAAAGCAAAAGCAAAAGCAAAAGCAAAAGCAAAAGCAAAAGCAAAAGCAAAAGCAAAAGCAAAAGCAAAAGCAAAAGCAAAAGCAAAAGCAAAAGCAAAAGCAAAAGCAAAAGCAAAAGCAAAAGCAAAAGCAAAAGCAAAAGCAAAAGCAAAAGCAAAAGCAAAAGCAAAAGCAAAAGTAAAAGCAAAAGCAAAAGCAAAAGCAAAAGCAAAAGCAAAAGCAAAAGCAAAAGCAAAAGAAACACAAATACAAATTGAGAATTTGTAATTATTTCAACAAGAATGAAATAATTCGGACAGGAATTATTCGGACAGAATCTTGAGGAGAAGGATTGGAACAAGTATTATAATAAAGAAAAGAACAAGTACAAGGAATATATTTTTTCCAAACAAATAAGTCAGAACACTAACGAGTGTGTTGATGACACAGACGAATCCACTATTTATACCCTACACCTGAAAGGTCAGGGTATATTAACTTTGTGCAAACGTCTGTAACGCATAGAACGAAGCGAGTCTGGTATAGAAAAGTATTTATATTCTTGATCAGCGTCACCTCGTGAGTCGAGCTATTCATATCCGTCCATCCGTCCGTCTGTTAATCCGTCTGTGTGTTGTCCGTAAACACAGGATAAGAAGAAGGAGTTGAGATAACTGAATGAAACTTGGTACACATAATCACATGAACACAAGAATTTGCACAATTGAACATTTTTGGAATCCGCCCACGGACACGCCTACCTACCATACAATGCAAAAATTGAAAACTGCATAACTCAGCTCATAGTTAACCTACACCTATAAAATATGGTACGTATGTGTTTTGTATCAACAGAAAGATGTATTTGAAAAATAGACGTCATCCGCTGACGGACACGCCCACCTCCCATACAGCCCAAAAATTTAAAACACAATAAATAAGCCTCTGTTTAACTTACAGAGATAAAATTTGACACACATGTTTTTTATAATAAAAAAAAAGATAGTTTTAAGAAATGGACATAATCCGCTCACGGACACGCCTACCTCCCATACAATGCAAAAATTGAAAACTGCATAACTCAGCTCAAAGTTAACATACACCTATAAAATATGGTACGTATGTGTTTTGTATCAACATAAAGATGTCTTTGAAAAATAGACGTCATCCGATCACGGACACGCCTACCTCCCATACAACCCAAAAATTGAAAACGCAATAAATAATCATGTGTTTAACCTACAGAGCTAAAATTTGGCACGTATGTTTTTTATGACAAGACAAAGATGGTTTGGAAAAATGGACTTCATCCGCCCACGGACACGCCCATTTACAATAAATTTTTTTTTTTTTTTTTTGAAAAGTGGGTTTAGGGTATTTCATAGTCGGCCTAGACCGACTTTAGAATTTCTTTACTTGTTTTTATTGATTATTGAGTATAGGTTGGTAATTATTATAGGTTGTTTTTAAAAAATTTTCTTTAAAACTTCTTATTTCGCTAATTTTTTCAATAAAAGGATGGTAAAGCACGTCTCGAGTTTGCAAAAGCTTACATAAATTAACCTTTGGAATTCTGGAACAATGTAATTTTCGCAGAAGGGTCCAAATATAATCTTTTTAGGTGTGCGTCAAGGTTTTTGTATATAGAAAACCCAACACCGAGCTGGCAGAAATATTGCCATTTATACTATCGGAATGCATACTATCGTTAGTTAGAAACTTGATGTTTATAGCTGGAATTATAGACCACAAGGTTGATATCGATATATTAAAGGAAAACCTTTTACGAAGTTGGGAAAAACAAGTCTTCGAAAGGAGACTTAAATTTTATCAGCAAAATGATCTTAAATACACAGACCAAAACACCAGGCTGTGGCTACTCTACAATTGTCGAAACATTATTAAAACACCAGCACAGTCGCCTGTTTTAAGACCTATATAGAACATCTGTTGGGTTATCTTGAGAAAAAGTTGAGAAAACGTACTTTTAATAACAAAACTCAGATGAGAGGAATTTTACAGGAAATGGGGCAGAGAATTTATACGCAATTTAATTAAAAGCTTGTAAAATCCATGACAAATTATTGAAAGAAGGTGATATGATGCAAAGGAAGAGCAACAAAATATTAGTACAACCCATATTCATATCTTTGCCTTTTGTAATTTAATTGTCGCATAATTTTTTTTATTACATTATATTAAACCAGAGTTCGAGAGTGGCCGAAATTCGACCTTTTCGCATACATTCTCTGTTGATTCGATACAATATTAATGTGAATAGCAAATTCTTTTCATACAAATTCATACAAAAAAAGTATTTTAAAACTAGTCGGTGCAGTTCTTCTCCGCAATCTGATTAATTTAAAAAAAAAAATTATCAAAATCGCTTGAGAAACTCATGAGATAATGGTACTTAACTGTTTTGCCTACGCCTTTTTATATAAAGATATCAATGAAAGATGTTTGTTTAAGTTGTGTTTAAATAAGAATATAAGAAGAAAGACCTTAAATATATCTTGCATGTGGTTTTATTTTACTTATACGGACTAAACTAGTTTTAGAAGTTATTATGAAATGTTCCATAATATAACCCATATGTCGAGTACTTTTTTGACCACTGAATGTAGATGAATTTTTAATTTCTGTTGTTGTTTAGAAAGGAGGAAGACCAATGAAGAAATTTTGCAGGATAGTACCATGGCCTGGCCGTGATTTTTCGAAAACCCATATGTCGAAAACTTTTTGACCAGTGAATATCGATGAATTTTGAGTTTCTGTTGAATAGAAATGAGAAAAGAATTGAAGAAATGGGTAAGATTGGCTAAAGTTTGAAGGGTAAGACCAAAGCCTGGCCGTGATTTTAACCAGGGATCTTTGATTTGGAAGTCAAGCACGTTGACCACTCGACTGCCTAGGCAGCTTTTTGGTTTTTTATGGGTATTTTTTAATTTATTTTTTTAACTACTAAATATTGGCAACTTTATCAAACTTAAATGCTGAAAACATATATATTTTAAGTAAAGTTTAATTTTTTCTAGCCTGAATAAGGTTTACTAAATGTTTCCTTTTCATTTTTCTTTTCAGTTACGGTGGCATACGTGGTGGCTATCAACATTTTGGACCACAAGGTGGACAAGACTCTGGCTTTCCAAGTCCGCGTAGTGCACTTAGTTATCCATTCCCGCACATGCATCAAAATACCTATTCAGGCTATCATTTAAGCAGCTATGCGCCGCCATGTTCGAGTCCACCAAAAGACGGTAAGTAATACACTAAAAACCATAAGTTCTTAAACAGAAAATTAAAACATACCCAGTTAAAATAACTGCTTTTTAGCAAATCAATGTTCAAGAACAGAATTATTAATAATTACAACAATTGACACATAAAAATGGTCACTTGACCTCTGTGTGCCAGGAGCTAGGGTAGTTTGGTTGTATCTGCCAACAAATTAGTTATCATTGAAAAAAATATCTGTCATTTATAATGTTGTTGCAATAAACTCACGTTCAAGTGCAACTTTTTTACCCCAAACTGTATAAAGATTACTATCAGTGCTGGAGGACATTTTTTGACTTTTATGAGCTTGGAAATAACGTTCTTTAGTGTGTGTGTGTGTTTGTTTGTCATTGGCACAGCGGGATATAATATATAGATATTTATTAGTTGTTTGTTCTGTGTGGTTTTTTTGTTGTTGTTGTTATTTACTGTTTACTGTAGTGGTTGCACAGCGATGATAATAGATAAAGGCTGAAAAATGACACTCAATAGGGTAGTCTTGAAGTAATAAAGATATGTATGTTTGACAAGTTATGAAAAATATGGCGTTCTAAGGTAAATAAAAAAACTTAACAATCCGAATGTGAAATTTCGGAACCTGAAATATATGTCGATCTTAAAACCAAAGTGACTAAAAAAGTTCCGAAAAAGTATCAATATTCCAAATTTTATGAAAATTTTATGATAATAAAAAGTTAGATCCGCCATATTTCACTAATTATACTGTTCAACAAAGCAAAAGTAAGGTAACGTGGCCTGAAGAAGCAGTTAATGAAATTCCGAAACGTCAGCAAAAATAAGTAATAAATATAAAAGTAATATATGTATATAAAATCAGGAGTTTAATGTTATTTTTAAAACAATTTTTTTATTTTTTTTTTTTAAACAAATTTTTTTTTACTTCCACAAAATTTCATAACCAAAAAAGCTAACTACACTCAGAAAACAACACATATCTTTCTACGATAAAAAATTTCTCAATTTTCGACTATAGCAATTTTCTCTTCTTCAAATAAAATTTTCTTCAATTAGAATAAATTTTCACATTTTCAAAGAAATATTTCTTCACTTCTGGGAAATGGAAATATTGTAATGTCTCTAATAATGATAAGTATTTTTTTCTCGCACAAAAAAATTCTCATTTATAGAGAAATATTTATTGAAAATGAAAAATGTTTCCTTTATTTTGATAAAAAATTTACTATGAGTAATATTTTCTTCAATATAAACAAATCTTTTCTCAAAAATAAAAGGTATTTTTTTTCTAAAAACGATATCTTTTCATATATTTATCATTTTCAGAGAAGCTTTTTATCATTTTTATAGAACTTTTAGGATTACATTTAGAGCAAAGCATTCTATGGAGCAAAGTCTATACTATTTTTCTCTAAATATGATGCCTTTTGTATTATATTCCGAGTAACTTTTTCTGAGTGTAGATTCAGAGAATCAAAAAAAAATATATTTACGTTTATATACATTTTGAAAGTGTACGTCTGGGTTTTGTTGTTGGCGGGTTTTAATTTTCACCCGTTTTTAGCAAATTCTTATGGTGAATCGTAATAGATAACCGCGTGACCCTTACATTTTAGCTATAGGATGTGTTTGGGAGATTTATGTAAAAACTATGAGAAACATTTTTGTGGACATTTTAACCCTGTAACTCTCATTGCATGGGTCTTTTGTGACCCTTTGCAAAAAAAAAGAAAAAAAAGAGAGGATTAAAATGTTCCACAAAAATATTTATCATAAAATTCTATTATAAGTTTCTGAATACAACAAAGCTCACAATTCAACTTTAACGCCAGAAATAAGTAAAAACTTACATTCTATTGAAGAGTTAATCTCGAATTAAATCCGAATTGTTGCTAAAATATTCCACAAAAGGGTATTTGTGAATACTTTTCTCATCGATTTTTACACAAATCTCCCAAACACATCTTATAGATAGCTTAATTATAAAGATCACAGGGTTTATGATTCACCATAAGAATTTGCATAAATGGAAAGAATTAAAACACCCCTAAAATAAAATTGATTTAACACTGTGTCTGGAATTCCATCGGGCTAAGCGCCAAAATCCCTATCGATTGTCCCAATATGCTTTAAAATATGCTCGGCGGTAAAGGATATAGACTCAGTAGACTCTGGGTGAAGAATTACTATAATTAACGTAACCTTCTTGAAGATTATACGAGCCTGAACAAAAAGATTCCTTGTCTTTACAAGGCAAAAAGGTCACAATTAATAGAAGAATTATTTGTAAACTTATCAAGAGTCTTGAAGGATGAAGAAAATCATTCAAGACAAAAGAACAAGAAATTTAACTCTTTAACAAAATTAGTTTGAAATAATTTTTTCGTATGAAGCACATTTTAGCTCACAACAAGCACATTGATTGCAGCACATTTTTGATGAATAATTTTTAGCTATGAAGCACATTTTAGCACACAAGAAGCACACTGCAGCAGACTTTACACGTAATAACTAAAGTATCACAAAAAGTTTACACAAAACAATTATTTAAATAAGGAAGTAAAGCATATCAAAATAAGTTTCGAGTCACTTATTAGTTATAACTTCACTTTTTCTATATGAGATCTTAAGATAAGATAACAATCAGATCATAAACTATAAAAAGTAGATCTTCAGTTTTAACAAAAAGCTAAAAAAAGACAAACAATTGCAAATCCGATGCTAAAAAAAAACAACTCACAATGAAATTGTTTGTTAAACAGCGCACTGATTCTTCATTGTTATAACAACAACCACTTCAGTTATGTTGATACTTGGCAGCAATTTGTTAAGCTTCCACTACGTTTCCATCACGACGATGTTGATGATGATGATGATGATGGATCCATCTTTGGCAACAACAACCTTTAGCTGCTCAAACGCACTCGACTGAAGTTGAACTGCGTCTGCAGATCGTTGCCAAATTCACACATTACATTGAGCATAACACTCAATCAAGTGATCAGCATGTCGTCTGCTTTTAAAAGAATTAAGCAACTTCGTTCGCCCCCGCCTTCATCATAACCGCCCACAATGAAGGCTAAGCTTTTAATCTTTTAAAAATAAGTGTCTTCATAATTTTTGTATTTCAGACTTCAGCAACTTAACGTTGCTCATTTTCATTCACAAATCAATTTATTCTTATAAGATAAATACTTGCACTTACCTTATGCATTACCAGGTAATATCAACTATTCGCATTTCATTCAATAAAAGCTTTATTTGTTGTTCCTGAGCAGACATTTTTTTGTTTATTTTTAAGTACTTGAATGAACATATAATTAAATGTTTTTTTTTTACTTTTTTTTTGTATCTGCTGATCTATTCGTTTGTCCGTCCAGCTGCGCTCTCAAGTAGAAAGATCTATTCATTGTGATTTTGTACACTGTCGGTTCATCTTTGTCGACATAATTGTGCGCTTGACTGTGACAGTATTTTTATTTATTTTTTTTTTTTTTTTGTTACCTATTCGTAAATTTTTGACATTTGTTTTGTTTTTTTGTTACTTTGTTTACTTTTGTATTTTATATGCTTGAGCAGTTATGAACTTTATCGATCCAAAATTGGAGCCAAGCGTTTGAATTGTTTTATTGTTTTCGGTTTTTTTCTTTCTTTTTTGTATTGTATAGCCAGCAACAATTGAAAAACGATTAACCTTGACTGTAGTTATCTAGAGGAGGGAAGAAAAAAAAAATGGCAATAAATTATTGTCATTAGTGTTGGTGGCGGAAAAGAAGAAGAAAGGCGTAGAAATTTGCATTAATTGATGACACTAGTTGACTTTTTTTCTGAAATATTTGTCAATAACTTTTTAATTTTAAATCTTTAAAAAAAGTACACAAGTAAAATATGATACAAGAATGCGCACGAAAAAAATTGTCATCCATATAAATTTAGATATCTATCGAATCATTGATGCGATTTGATAAAAAAAGAAAACATTTTTTGAAGAGGTATTTTTATGCAAATTTTTAATGGTCATTTAAAAATATTGTAATACGTCTCATTCATGCATTTTTTCAGTCTTTCTGGTACCACCTTCCATCATCGATTTTATTCAAGTTTGTGATACCTAAAGGGTAGCTGCAGAACACTTATTCTTAGAACATTGGGCATCACTGGCTGCTGTTTTTGTTGTCTTGATTTTCCTTTGCATGATACCCAGTATCTCTCAACTGGCCTGAATTCTGTACAAGTAAATGGATATATCTCTCTAGGATATATCTCTCTAGGTTCTTATCTAATGGCAATTTACTGTAATAGGCCAAAGGAACGTGGATACTACGTGCTGATAATGGAATGGCTTCAGCCTCTACACTGAGTAACAAAAGACTGCTTAGTTTTTCTTCAACTGAAGATAACAAGATATTTTCGTCTAAATTTTAACTGCTTTGTGGTCTTTAATTAACCATCTATATTTTCTAGAGCGTTTGCAGTTTAGAGGTGGAAATTGCGAAAAATTCGCTATCACGTAATTTTGTCATTCATGGGGCAAAAGAAAAATTTTTCGAATTTATTTATTTAATATTTTGCCACCTTCTTTAGCCTCCATGTTCTACTTGTCATTCCTGAATGGAATATTTTCCACCTTAAAGGTCTTCAAACCAGCTTCCTTTTGGGCCTTGCGAACAAAACTTTTCTAGCAATTAATTTTTTGGGCAATTTAATGTTGAAATATTTGGTTTCTTTTTATATAAGATACTGATTTTGTTAACTGGTTGCAAAATTTTTTTTTGTGACAGAACCTGGCTTTCGAGTTATGCCCAAGACTTCCTTAAATTTATTTACAACTCAAGAAAAATTTTTGACAAAAGTTTAAATTGCCGAGCAATTTAGCCAAAAAAACGAGAGAAATTTAGATGCATGGCGACAGGAGCGAGACTCGAAATTTTTTTGAAAAGGAAAGACCGGTAGTCGATGACCTGGCCGATGGTTTTAAGATAGAAGCTTCTACCTGTAAGAGCGAATATGAAAATCTACTAACAGATATTCAGAGTACACTGATGTTTTGGATGGAGCACTTCTCAAGACCTCTGAATGGCGAAGTTGAATACAATTCCGCGTTTAGAAAATATTTCTTGGAAACCGTAATTGTGGCTTACAGTGCTATGGTTTATCTGCAGGACTTATATGAAGTCTTGTCCGCCATATTTTGTGCCATTTTCATTGCGACAGTTCTTTCGCTAAACGAAAGAATAATGCTTTGATATCGTCGAATTTTGGATCTTAAATATCAAGTCGATGGTGCAAACGATTCACCAAAATTAGGGCCACAATCACCACATTAGTGAAACAACTTTGCGCAACATTGTGAATTAATTTTGCAAACTGGGTCCGCACTGAACGTTCCGAAGTCAACCAGAGTGCGTACATCATGCAATGCTGAGAATATTGCTGCCGTAAGTGCAAGTGTCGCCGAGTCCCTCCAAAAGATTTATTCGCCATCGTTTGCAACAATTGGGCATTTGCGCGACCTTTATGCATCGAATTTTGCACTTGGACTCCCATATAAAGTCCAAAGGATGCAGTAGCTGTTGTCTCCTGACCATGCGAAATGATAATGGATAAAGAGATTTCGGACGAGACTCATTTCCTTCTCGGTGCCTGTATAATAAGCAAAACTGCCGTATCTGGGGCTGAAAAATTCCTCAAGTGATCGTAGAGACGCCAATGCATCAACGGCGAGTCACTGTTTGGTGCGGTTTATGGGTCGGAGGCATTATCAGGCCGTTTTTTTTCGCAGATTAGGCCGGAAACATAAAAAATGTCAACTCCGAGCAGTAACACACTATCTTGGAGGAATATTTTGTGCTGGAGGTTGAAGCTCGGGGTCCAAACAATATGTGGTTTCAACAGGACGGTGCTACATCACCCACAACTCGCTTCAATTTAGACTTTTTGCGTTGCCAATTTCCGAATAAAACCGAGGTAGCAGAATATGGTCGAAAGAATGCATTCTAAATCATTAGGACCTCAGTGTGCTCTGCCCAATGCCAAAGAAAAAGAACCACCATTTACATCATCTACTGTCAGATAAGCCAACAGCATACATTCACAGCGTCTTGAAAACCATGTCCCTGTTGATAACACCTCTTTTGAGGTTGTTAATGAATTCGTTTATCTGGGATTCAGTATTAACTCCTGCAATGATATCAATATTGAGATTCAACGAAGGATAACCCTTGCCAACACCTGTTACTTTGCCCTCAGTAGGCAAATAAGAACTACAGCCCTCTCTCGATGAACAAAAATTACGCTCTATAAGTCAGTACTCATGCCCATCCTACTACACTATATACGCTCTATAAGTCAATACTCATGCCAATCCTGGGTCTTGAGTAGTTCTAAGCATTCTAAGGAAAAATCCCTTGCAAGACCTATGGTCCAATCTGCGTTAATGACGACTTTCAAATACGATGAAAATACGAGCTGTATGAGATATACACAGACATCGATATAATGAAGCGTTTTAAGATGGAGCGGCATCACTGGCTAGGTCATGTCGAAGGAGTGAAAGACGAAGCTCTAGCGAAAAACCTATTAGAATCATTTAGATTCAACACAGATGAGGAAGACCGCACCGTTGAAAAGACCAGGTATTTCATAACCTGACGATGTTTGAAGTTTCAAACTGGCGTCAGCAAGCGCACTACAAAAGAGGCTGTTGCAAATTTTTAGACGAGGCCCAAACTTGCAAATGGTTTGGCGCCAGCTAAACAAGTAAAGTATAAAATATAAAATATAAGATATAAGATATAAGATATAAGATATAAGATATAAGATATAAGATATAAGATATAAGATATAAGATATAAGATATAAGATATAAGATATAAGATATAAGATATAAGATATAAGATATAAGATATAAGATATAAGATATAAGATATAAGATATAAGATATAAGATATAAGATATAAGATATAAGATATAAGATATAAGATATAAGATATAAGATATAAGATATAAGATATAAGATATAAGATATAAGATATAAGATATAAGATATAAGATATAAGATATAAGATATAAGATATAAGATATAAGATATAAGATATAAGATATAAGATATAAGATATAAGATATAAGATATAAGATATAAGATATAAGATATAAGATATAAGATATAAGATATAAGATATAAGATATAAGATATAAGATATAAGATATAAGATATAAGATATAAGATATAAGATATAAGATATAAGATATAAGATATAAGATATAAGATATAAGATATAAGATATAAGATATAAGATATAAGATATAAGATATAAGATATAAGATATAAGATATAAGATATAAGATATAAAATATAAGATATAAGATATAAGATATAAGATATAAGATATAAGATATAAGATATAAGATATAAGATATAAGATATAAGATATAAGATATAAGATATAAGATATAAGATATAAGATATAAGATATAAGATATAAGATATAAGATAAAAGATATAAGATATAAGATATAAGATATAAGATATAAGATATAAGATATAAGATAGGCAATAAAAGATTAAAACTAAAGAATATAAGATTTGGCAATGATATTTTCGTCCAAATTAATGAGGAAGTTTATAAGATAGTTTTAAAAAAGTATATTTTATTATATTTAAAAGATTGATTTGTATCTTTTGGTATTCATCGCCTGTTAAAAGCTTTTGGCGTTTTGAGCTGTTTTGGATTATTGTTGAAAAGCAACCGTTATTTATTTATCCCTCCCTCTCTCTCTCTCTCCCTTCTTTCCACTCTCTTTCTCTAACTATTATTCTACTATCATTCATACTACTTCCATGACATATAAACGTCATTTATTGTCTTCTTAGACTACGTTCTCCTAGTTTTCTTATTTCTTTTTATTTTGTTTGTTCTCTTCTACGCTCGCTCACTATGAATTATTGTTGTTATTATATTTTATTGTTTTTCATTCACCTTTTTTCCTTTATTTAGTGGGTGTTCTTTTGTGTGCTTTGTCACAATTCCACGTGTGTTGAGCTGTAATTAAAATTTATTTATGACTTTCAATAAGTTTTATGAATGGTGTTGGTGCCAGTTGCATTGCGGCAATCGAGCATACTCAGTTGCAGCGTTGCCGTATCGTCATGTTGGTGTCTGTGCTAATTGCCCCCTGTGGAGTGTGTGTTTGTTTTTTTATGCGCTGATATACAGCTAGTTATATTTATTATTTGTGAAACAGCGGGTGATTTTCAGCAAAGCAATAAAAAATTGCAAGTTGTTAAATTATTTTATGTGATGAAAAGTCATGTTTTGGAAGTGTTGCCAACTTGACACAAATAATTTTCAAAGTTAAGTTGTTGATCATTTTGCTGTAGTTTTGTTTGAATTCGATATGTTCAGAAATGCATTTAATTGATTTTTCACTTTGCGCGCCAAAATGCTGTATGCGGCTTTTTGAGCTCTTCATACACACATACACACAAACGCACCCTGGCATAGAGTATATAAAATAATGATAATAAATAGCTTTTGTGTGTAATTATAATTGCTGTAATTACACTTTCGTTTGGCGTAATTAATTATTCCACTCTTCGTGGCGTCGCCGGGCACCTCAATATGGTTTATATATATATATATATATATAAGTATATATTTTCATGTTCATATACATAGTTGTATCTATGTAGCATTCATTTGAAGATATTTCTACCATGGCGGTAAACCAACGTTTGTCCTCGTTGCTCTTTTGCGTGGGGTTGGTGTTTTTGAATATTTTTTTTTTTAATTTAAGTCATATCTTGTATATCTAGACCAGACAGTATTATTTCGAAAAAAAATAAATAGTCAAACCAATTAATGTTGGTTGCAAAATGCCGGTTCTTAGCCGCCTTAGACTAGGACGCTCTTGTTGGTTCTCTAGTATTAGTTCAATTCAAATATTTTGTTTATTTTTAGCTAAAATCTCGGTATTGTGTGCAATTAATATGAATGTGAGTTATAGTGTTTGTATGTGTTGTTGTTGCTGTTTTTTTGAGTGCTTTGAACCCTGTTTTAATTATTGTAATTATAGTTGAAAAACAATTGAGC
Organism: Tetanocera ferruginea; assembly: GCA_958299015.1. Taxonomy (NCBI): domain Eukaryota; kingdom Metazoa; phylum Arthropoda; class Insecta; order Diptera; family Sciomyzidae; genus Tetanocera; species Tetanocera ferruginea. The sequence continues at coordinate 47,330,092 of OY282640.1, read as the reverse complement.
TTTACATGGTGTGTGTGTGTGTGTGCGCTTGTGTAGGTGGATGGTTGTATGAGATGGGTTGGTTGTTAATTAAGCAGAAAAATCGATTGACATAAATTTAACCAAGTTCTATTTTAAGGCAAGCAAATTTTATGAAGTTCAAATGGGAAGAATACATGATTAAACATTTATTATTAATTTGATATTTCTCTTTTGAATTCGATATAAAATATGGCAGTTCAACTTTTTTTTGTGGTAAAATCCACCCAAAAAGCGTTTGTTTTACATTCGGAATAACGCTGTGAAACCTAAGATTTACTCTGCTATTTTTTTTCTGAGTGTAATTCAAATTAAATATTTTTTTTTATTTTGTTATGATATAAGTTTGCCCAACAAAAAAATATTCTATATGTTTTCTTGTTCTTAATCCATTTTGTACTGCAACCCGATTTATTTATTTATTTATTTATTGGCCAAACAAGGCAAATTACTTATTCTAACAGGTTTTTTTTTTTTTTTTTTTTCTTCCTCACCTTTCCTTGTTAAATTGTTCGATGATATCAATTCAATGTGGGCGTAATCCGCCCACCTGAATGACATGATTTCAAGAACATGTCGAAAAGAAAAGGCAAGAAGAAAACAAAAATAAGGTGAACTTACATACTAACATATTTTAATAAGAAAATGAACTTATTATCACTACTATGCTAATTTGTAAATTTATTTACCAAACCAAATATACAAACATATATATATATAATTTATCTCGAACCTGGGCTAATTTTGGTAATTGAGAAATTTAGATAGGGTAAGCTTGAAAGAGGATTTGGGCATGGAAGGTGAGTAGCATGAGGAGATTAGATTAAACTCCCTGCAGCATCGACTGATGGGTTCATTATTTGCGTACGAAGTATGATGCTGATATTCAGTTAGCAGTCGAGTATGCCTAGAACGTCTTATTGGGTTGTTGAAGGAAATCAAACTAGAAATATATTCGCTGTCAATAGCACCATTAATAACATCGAACGTGAAGCATGAGCCCAATAATGATCTCCTTGATGATAATGGCATCAAATTTAAAAGGCTGAGTCTATAAACATATGATGGAAGGCTACAATAATCCCGGGGATTATACATGTCTCTCAGTGCGTATAGCAAGAATTGCTTTTGAATAGATTCAATTCTTTCACTATGGGAACCGAAAGATGGATTCCAAATTATGCAGGCATATTCAAGTATCGGTCGCACTAATGCACAGTACAAGGATGTAGTGACCCAAATATTCTTGAATTCGTTTGCTCGTCTTTTTATAAAACCAAGCTGTTTACTGGCCCTGGACAAAATTTTATCATAGTGCAGATTAAAGCGCATCTTGCAATCTAAGACAACACCAAGATCCACTATATGATTGACTCTTTTAAGCTCAGTATTATTGAGATGGTAGGTATTTGATGCTACGTTGTTCTTTCGAGAAAAGCTTATAACATTGCATTTATTGACATTAAGGTGAAGTTTATTTTGGATACACCATTGCTCAAGAGACAAAAGTTTTGAATGCAAAAAATGTGCATCTGCCTCCGATTTAATTGCATAGTACATTTTTAAATCATCTGCGTACATTAGATGTGGGATATCGTTTAGAACTTCTGACAAGTCGGAAATGAATATTAAAAAAAATGTTAAAAAGGAGAGGACCAAGGTGACTACCTTGTGGAACTCCTGAGGAGACTACAATTTTTTTAGACAAAATTCCTTGAAATTTAACATACTGGGACCTGCCGTCAAGATATGATTTTATCCAACTTAGTGTCGACCCGGCAATACCAAATTTTTCTAATTTATATATTAGAATGCTGTGATCCACTCGATCGAAGGCTTTACTGAAATCAGTATAAACAGCATCTATTTGGTGTCCTTTTTCCATTTTGACTAAAACATCCGATACCATGATCATAAGATTAGTGGTGGTAGACCGTCCTTTTCGGAACCCGTGTTGATGCTCATTTAGAAGTGGGTTGATGAGACGTGTAAGCTTATCACAAATAATTTTTTCAAAGAGTTTTGGAATAGCTGACAAAATTGCTATGCCTCTATAATTTTCAATTGACCGTTTATCACCATTCTTGTAAATTGGTGTAAGATAGCATGTTTTCCAATATGAAGGAAATATCCCACAAGACAGTGATTCATTAAAAATTATGTGCAACGGCAAAAGCAGTTGGTCTAAACAACGCACCAAGAAGCTTGTAGGTATAAGATCTGGTCCTGGTCCCTTTAATAAATTCAAGTCTTGTATTGCATTAGAAATCTCTTCCTATTTTGTTAAGATATCGTTCTGAATTTTTGTGTGATAGCACTGAAGAACTCCCTGATCACAAAATAAATAAAAAAAAAATAAATAAAAAATCATAACAGTTTTCTCAACAGTCTTGAAGAAGTCTTGTTGATTTTTCGAATAACTTACTTTCTTAGCTGGCTACGACAACCCGTGGTCAGGTTACGGCCGACTTCATCAGCTCTCGCCAGGCGTCTCTGCTTCGCGCCGTTCCCAATCTCTTTCACCAAGCGTGGTTAGGGCTTCCTCGGCCTGGTCAATACATCGCAGACATGGTTTTCCTTTCCGTCGTCGACCCTCGGCTTTCGTCTCAAACACCTTTTTGGCTGGAGCTTTTTTATCCATATGAAAGACATGACCAACCAACGTAGTCGCTGAATTGTTACACGCTGAACTAAGTCAATGTCGTCCTAGAGCTCGTACAGTTCGTGGCTCATTTCAATGCAATAGTCGTTGCCCACTCGAACAGGACCAAAGATTTTGCGAAGAACTTTCCACTCGAACACCCCATAGAGATGCACAGGTTTTTTTTTTTATTTTTATTCGCGAAGGGAGAACCTTCAATAGGCCCCACCGTGCAGGTGGGAGTGTGCGATTCCTACGCACTAAGCCTAAACCTCCGCATTGAGTCTTCGACCCAGAATGAATCCCGTGGAACCGCCGTAAGGCATAACTTCGCGGGATGGGGGAACAGCACTAAGCTGAAAACTGAAGGACTTATTTTGTCTGTCGGATGACTGTCAAGTTAAGAGCCTAAATTTTCTCCTTAACTTGATGTCGACGCTGGGTCGGGGAGAACCCTAAACATCGAATATAGTTTCCTATCTCACGCTGAATTATTTTGCAAACGCTCGACTCTTCGTCGAAGTTCAACGATCATGCGTTTGAACAAAGAGCTTACCACTGACCAGTTAGTTTCGCTTCTCAACATGAGGTTCACTAAGTTTTGGAGTGTCACCAATTCGCCCAGGCGGACCGAAGCATCACTTCTTGCTTTGTTGAACCTAGGGCACTCGAAGAGGACGTGTGCAGTGTCTTCTACTATGCTACCAGGGCAATGAGTGCAATAGGGCTCACGTGCATGCTTGTATTGATACAGGTATGCTTGATACAGAGAGGTAGAAATTCACTGAACCATAACTTCTACCATACCACACGGAAAGGTTAAGGATGAGGTGATGGGTCCAGCGTCCCTTCACCGATCTATCCCAACGTGCCTGCCACTGGGATAAACTTCGCTCTCGCGCCAGTTTTTTACGAGAGGATGTGTTTTCGCTAAAAGCTCCTGGTTGGGCCTCTTCCACCAAGAGGAATCGAGCTAGCGAGCACCAGAGCTGCGTCTTCAGACACTGTTCTGAAAGTGCAGCACACTCTAAGAGTGCCTAGTCTGTACACCGACTGTACTGCTCGTCGATAGGACTTAACCTTAATCGCTGCAGCCCAGACCGTTGCTGCGTACATCAAAATCGAAAGCGTGACATTGAGAAGAATTGTCCAGCGAGCTTGCTTTGGTCCTCGTGTGTTTGGCAACATTCTTGCTAGCGCCAGGCATGAAGTGGCTGCTTCGACAGATGCACAGGTATGATGAGCGTCTTGTAGAGTGTTAGTTTTGAGGTTCGAGAGAGGGCGCTGAGACCTAATTGCTTACTTAGACCGTAGTAGCACCTATAAGCAATTGTTACATCTTGCTTAATCTGCAAACTGACACAGTTGTCGCTGTTTACGGCGGTGACAAGATAGATGCCGCGGTGAAAAAAGTAGCTACATCTCTCTTGGTTCGGCCGATAATATCGATATCATCAGCATACGCATGGAGATGGACACCTTTGTAGAATATGGTACCATTACGATGTACACTTTCCTTTCGTCGGATCCCCTTCATGATGTGATTAAAGAGATTGCATGATAGCGATCCATTGGTTGTATACAGCGATTGTCAGACCTATTCTCACCTACGGCTCTCTGGTGTGGTGAACAAATGTGCACAAAAAGAGTTACCTTGACTCTCTAACAGAAGTGTAAAGGTTAGCATGCATAGCAGTAACAGGAGCCATGAGATCTACGCCACAGGCGAGTCTAGAAATGATGCCACATCTTCTTCCCATAGAAGAGTTTCTTAAGTGTTCGGCAACCAAGAGCGCGATTCGTCTTAGAGAGTCACAAGGCTGGAAAAACAACACCTTCGGACAAGCATCTATTCTGATTCTCTATGGAACTGAAGAATCAAAACGAACAACCGACTACATCACATCTAGGGTGGGATTCGGTACTAAATACACCACATCCATTCCCAGCAGACAAGAATGGAAAGATACGTCCATAGAACCTTATGGTAATTTTCAATTCTATACTGACGGCGGAAATGGAGAAAGGAACAAGATCAAAGGAGTACTGCGAAACGCTGCAAATTAAGGAGTCTTACAAACTTTCTGATCACTGCAGTGTTTTTCAGGCAGAAATTTATGCAATTGAAAAAGCAGCACAAGGTATTCACAGCAAAAATCTAACCCCAACAAGAGTAGTAGTTTTTGCAGATAGCCAAGCGACCATAAAAGCGCTAAAAAGCAAAACAACAACAACAGCCCGGATGGTACTACATTGTAAACAAGTACTGAACAGTGTCTGTAATACCCACAATATCATTCTCTATTGGGTCCCCGGACACAAAAGAGAATGACAAAGTAGATGAGCTGAATTAACTATTACCCACTTGTGCATTCCAATAGGTGTTGTAAAAAGAAACGTTGATCTCGAAGCCAGAGATAATGCAAAGACAAACTGTGCCTTCAGAAATGACTGCATTATATCTAGAAGGCTCTGGCTAGAACTAAACGAAAATAGAACTAAGAGCTTTCTGCTCTTTTCTAAATGGGATATCTGGATACTGGTAGGAATCATAATAGGCTACTACCCCATCGGGGTGATGGCCAATAGGATTGGCATTACAGCACCAGACTTTTTTTCGTAGCTATAATGATCCGGAACAAACGGAAACAATCACCTACTTACTGTGTGAATGCCCAAATCTACAGAATCGTCGACTCGAGCTCGTGAACACACCACTGCTAGACATATGGAAGTTCACAAAAAGCACAGGATGGTTAGGTGAACAGATAAAAATAATAAACAAGGAATACGTAATGAACCAAAAGGCCCCTCACGGAAGCACCTCATAGGTGCACGAGCCTTCTGACCTAACCTTGCATGATAGCAGTTCGCCTTGTCTGAAACCTCGGTATTAAGGGTTTCGTAAAGATAATTTCTTATCTTGACGGTGCTGCATGTATTGCTCAATGTCATGCTGCAGAGTCTTATCAAATTTGCAGGTAACTATATCGAACGCAGACATTTGTATGTCTACGCAGCCTTGTAATCAACAAAGAGATGGTGGGTGTTGATTTGATTTTCGTGGGTTTTTTCCAGGGAGGAATTGTTGGTATAGTCGCCAGCAAGCAGATTGGAAAAATGCTGAAACCAGATCACCGTTTTCATCTCTACAAGTGGTTGCTCAAGGCTTGAAACCTTGGGTTAGACGCTTGCCCTGTTGGTAGAATTTTCGTGCATCCTACTTGCTCTGGTACACTTCAATTTTTTCACGTTCATGCTTTTTTTCCTGCTCAATACTGGTCAATTCCTGCTCAATACTTTTAAGTCTGGAAAGTCGTTTCTTTTCCTTCCTCTCTTTGCGAAAATTTTCGCTATATAATTCATATTAATTAAGAATCTGTTTTTCTTTTCTTATTCAGATCACCAGAAGGGCTTGAATCATGTCCACAAAGGCGCACCCTTATTTTTCACCTTATTTTTTTACGGGTCCTGTACTCTTGTATATTGACACCTGATAGGAGTAGATGTCATTGCTTAAATCTTGATTTCAGAAGCTCTACCTTCTGCTTTGACAAATCAATATTTCTTATGGAATACGCAATTCTCTCTGATTTAGTATGTGTGACTAATTTAAACCTTCTGCATCGAAATTTGTGCCATGGGAAGGCTAAGGAATACTTCTTTTTCTTCTATTTTCCTCCTTCAGAATTAGTCTTAATTTATATATTTTCCGAAAGTGTTATTGCTATTGATTTCGTCACTAAGTTTAAAAGAGGTCAAGGTTTAACCTTAAGTTTTTTAAGGTTTAAAAAATATATTATTGATGATATGTACCGGCTCCAAGGTTTCAATATAAACCTTTAGAAACTCTGTTAAGAGTATATTTATTTTTAAGTTTAACGGTGATAGTCTTAGATCCAGCGACCACCAAACTTAAATACGTCATTTTATCAAAGCTAAAATTGTATGTGTAGTTGCATACAACAGTGGATAACAACGTTTGGATATTATGAATCCAAGGTCAAGGGAATTTTAAAAACTTAAAGCTATGAAAAGTACGAAAAAAGGGTCATACTTAAGTCATAGTATCAAAGCTCTATTTTATATATGTTATCGAGGCTATCATTATAAACTCAAACATCAACTGCCAGACCATTTTGAAGTGGTCCTTCAGGCAGAACCTTAAAAAGTTACACAATTATTTATGAAACCGGAAGCAGTTCCCTTTCAGGTTAGAAAATATTTTATCAATATTGGTATCATTTGAAAGGTAATTTCATCGCGGTTATTTTATATTCAAGAAACTTTTCTGTTAACCAAATACTTTTGGAATTATAACGCTTTATATTATTTAATATAATATTTTATTTAAATAATTAAAGTTTATTTAAAATACGAATAATTCGGATATAACTAAAATATCATACTTAGAAAATGAAATTAAATTTGATAAAGAACATGATGCATTTAATGATCAAATTACACTATCCAACACAATGAAAATTACAAGGTTCCGCCAACAAATTCTTTTAGAGAGTACAAAAAAAAAACAACAAAATATACATCTGAGTTGTGAAAGTTAACGTCTAAGGTTTATTTAAGGCGGGCTTTAATTTTCTCCCTTTTACAAATCCTTATGGTGAATCGTAAGAGGAAACCATGTGACCCTTTCACTTTTGCTTTGGGATGTGTTTGGAAAATGTATGCAAAAAACTACGAGAAACATTTTTCTAGAACATTTTAATCCTTCAGCTCTTCAGTGTATGGTTTTTTTGCCCCATTAGAAAAATGGGACAAAAAGACCCATAAAACAGGGCTTTAGAGGTTTAAAATGTCCCACAAAAATATTTTTCAGAAAATTCTTCTATAAAACTCTGAATTCACCAAAGCCCAAATTCAACTTGAATGCCAGATATAAGTGAAAACTTATAATCTGTTTAAGGGTTAATTCCGAACTTATTCATAATTGGTGCTAAAATAAATATAGTTGGCGTTAAAGTTGAATTTGGGCTTATTTGGTTTAAAAAAGAAAAATCCGGAGTGCAATATAGACTTTGACATTTCAAATGACTTCTTTCTGCAGTCAAATAAATTCGTTGAAAGCTCTTGCTTGGAAATTAATCACCGACTTTTGTAACAACATGATGAACCATTTAATTTTTAACGATGATGAAGTAAACATACAATTTGTTAAACTTATACTTCCATTCATAGTTTTGATAGTGACACACATATTCAACCATGCCATTACTTCATCATCTTTTCTGACCGTATTGAAAGATACCAAATGTAATCCCTATTGGTAAAAAAATCAATCCAAAACTCCCCGAAGATATTCCTCTAATAAGTACTCTAATAAGTAATACCCTGCCTTATGGAGTGTCTTAAAGTGTCTAAGTGTCTAAGAAAATTCTTTCAATACAAATTGTTGACCACCTGAACACCTAAAAAATGCTGTCCGAAAACCAGTCTGGCTATAAAAAGGGTCATAGCTGCTCTACCGCAGTTCTTTGATACAGCTTTTGATACAGTTAACCAGACATTCTTCTTCAAAAATAAGAATATTATTTCGGGTTCAGTAACAATAGTTTACTTCAATAGCTTTATTTATTTTCCATTTTTGTTACTTTTAATTTTTAGTTTATATTTTTGTTTGTATTTAAAATGTTGAGCTTTATATTTAATTTAATTTTAGCAGAATCAATCAATCAACGTTATTCGCGTCAACTCTTAAATTGTAAATTTATTGACAAGGTAATCTTTTAAGTACTTTTTTCTCATGGAGTTCAAAAATCAAAAACATTTTATATAGTTTTTTCTTACAAATACCTTTACTATTTTAGGCAATTTTTGTAAAAAAAGAGGTTTTAAAAAATTTTATATCAGAAAAAGATATTTGCAATCTTGTCAATAAATTTATTTCTGATAAAAATTTCCCCTAATAAAAGAGCATATCAAATATACTTTGCTAGATTGTTGTAGTAGTTGTGTGATCTCGTTCTCTGACTTAATCATCAAGTTAATAAATAATTAATTTATGGCATTAAAAAGAAAAATTTAAATAAGTTCAAGCGATTGTTTTAAGAGCACCTTAATATGTTGTATAACAGACTTGTTAAATGTGAATTACATTTTTAAGTTTTTTTAAGTATGACATTTTACGGTACTCCGTATTATTCTGAACTATTTAAACGATATTGAAACTGCAATTAAAGTTTTTTTTTATAATTACAAATAACTTTGCTGCTCTATTTTTATGCCCTACAACTGTAGCATGTACCCCCTAACCATGAACAACTCTCTCTAAAATTAATATTCATAGCATAAACACAAAACAAAAACAAAAAAATCTCAACTATTATCGCTTAAAGTTGCTCTTAAAAGCACCCAATACGCTGCTGCATTCTCTCCGTATTCTAAGAATTTATCATTTATAAATACACATTTTTCTATATATAAATTTATATTAATTTATTCAAAACTGCATACTTGCTTATAGATATTGACAATGAAGCCATGTGTAAATAATGAATGACAAAAAAAAAAATTGAAATATTTCCAATTTCAGATTTTTCAATATCCGACAAATGCGAAGATTCTGGATTACGCGTAAATGGCAAGGGCAAAAAAATGCGCAAACCCCGCACAATTTATAGTTCGCTGCAATTACAACAATTAAATCGACGATTTCAACGGACACAATATCTGGCTTTGCCAGAACGTGCTGAGCTGGCAGCGAGTCTGGGCTTAACGCAAACGCAAGTAAGTCGAAGGAATTCTTTTCTGCTATTATAAAGTTACTTTTATTAAGTTATGAGCTGATATTCATATGAATTTTTATTGTAATTTTTAATGAATGAAAGTATATGGAGCTGAATTAAAGTATGGCAAAAAATTTCAAGAGTCGATTTTATATTCAAAATTTGTAATACGAAGTTTTTTATAGCGCAAGCTATAAAAAAACTTCTTATGGTTTGAATTTCAGGAATTCTTGAAACGAATTACAACAATTAAAGTCGAATTTAGACTATTAGAAAAAAATATTTTGTTTTTTTTTTTTAATAAAATATAGAAATTCTTATGAGAATGCATAATCAAATTGATTTGAAATGAATTTGCAGACTGTCACCAATATTTGGCTGATCATGTTCGTGTGTTACCTTGAATATTTCTTTGAAATATCTAGCATGTTTTTTTTTTTTTTTAAATATATTTTGATGTAAGTTATAATTATCTTTTCAATATACTTTTTTCAATAAAAATTATAATACTATACAATAACAATACTTTGACCTGAAATTTAGAATACAATGTCAACAACTACTTATAAATTGAACAGTTAAGAAAAAAATTCGCGTGTAGCAACGTACACGTGGCAGAAGTGAAACTTCTTTTACAGTAAGAAATAAGAGAGATTTTAGTGTGAAATAGAGAGAGAAAGTATCTGAAAAGAAATTCAATCAATACGAAATGGAATTATAATCTGTTGATTCAATATTTGCATCCAGGGGCCGTATCGGCTATGGTTTTTATCGAAAGTGTCACATATTAACTTTTATCTCTTTGTTTTTTTTCCGACAAAAATAAAAGTTATTTTGAGCCTTATAGTTTTTTTGGGCAAAAATAACAGTTACTTTTGACTTTTATTTTATCGGTCGAAAATAACAGTTACTTTCTGCGGTTTATCTTTTCTGTCAAAAATATCAGGTAATTTATATTTGTTCAAGTCATTTTACCGACTAAAAAAATGTTGATACCATTATTTTCATCTCATCGGTGAGACATTTTACACATGGTGTCAAGAGTTCAATCTGTCAAGCGGCCTTTAAAACAAACACAAATTGCTTGATAATTTTGACAGAAAAAACTAATGATAAATAAAAGTCAAAAGAACTTTTATTTTTCCTCGAAAAATACAAGGTAAAAAATAACACTTAAATTTTAACTATTAAAGAATCAGTCTTAAATTTAAAAGGAACTTAATATTCATGAGGCTGAGGACATTTGTAACACAATGGTTTATTTGGAAAAGTCTTTCAATAATTTTTTTCATTTGAAAATTGCAAAATAACAGTTATTTTCGTTCCTTGTTTTAGTTCAGTTGGTGTTTTAGTTGCTTTCGAATGTCTCTCAACATTGTCACTTTTTGAATGTTAGATTGCATTTGCATAGTACTCGTTGAAGGAGTCTCCGAAAGCAGAGACAAATCTTGTTGATTATTGTGTTTTGCTTCCTGATCATAATAATTGCTATGTTGAGTGAGGGCTCTCGTAAAGCAGCGAACGTTGATTGTTGAGTGTATCAACTTGGTTGGATATTAAATTTTCTTGAGATGATGGCTGAGTTCCAAAATACATTTTTACAAAGCATCAGTGTGTTTTTTAGGGATTGGTTCTTTGTAGATTCACCAAAATACACTGATGTTTCGTAAAACTGAATTTTGGAATTCAGCCGATGTTGCATTCACCTTACCTTCATCATTAGTTGCAGACCCAGTTGCGGCTGCATTCTTAAGAGCTCTACTTCGCTCTCTATATTCACGAACGCGTTCTGCTCCTGTTTGAGCTATTTTTCTATTTTTTTCCGTGCATACTTGTAGGATGAAAATTAATGTTACGGTTATGTTAATAATGTAATGTTAATGTTAATGTAATGTTAATGTTAATTATGTTATTTTCAGTATGTTACGCGTTCAGTTTTAATTACATTTTGTTTGATCATTAACATGTGCCTACATGGCGTAATGATATAGATTCCGGCTCATAAGCAACGATGTTCGGGGTTCAATTCTTGGCAGCGGCAATAATTTTTTTAAATTTTCATATGAATTAAAAACGTTAGCCTAGCGTCACGAATAAGAGACCTTGAAATTTCACTCGCCGCCAAAGAAGTTTCACTTCAATAATAAAAAATCGTTGTTTTAGCATTTATAAATACAAATATTCTAAATATTGGAAATATGGTTACAACTTCTGTTGTCAATAATAATTCTGTTAAAAACGAAGCTCTTATCGAACTCGAATTCAAATTGATAAAAAGTATCAGAAGTGAATTTTATCAACATGTATTTTCTTACAAAATATACAGTTGGACAACGGTTTGTACTCCAAGGCTCCCAAACTCAATATTTTGCACTATTGAAAACTAAAACCTTCAAATTTAGAACTAATGTGATTATTGTTATCACTTAAAATAATGATAAGACTTGATAACTATGCTTGAAACCTTCTTTACAAACCCAAATACTAAAAAGCAATGTTTTAACATTTACAGTTTTATTTCAGGATCAGAAGACGAGAGAAGTAACTTTCGCTAAAACTATTACTCGTTACAAAATTTCTACACCACTCCCAAAAATTTTTAATGCATCTATTTCTGAAGGAATGGAAAGTCATATTTTATCTAACTATTCACAAATCGGGCCCAAAGCAATTGTTGTTGTTTACAATTTTAAACCGGTCAGTAAACTCATAACCATCCTCTTATTCTTTGAAAGAATTGTCTATTGGAAACTATCTTTTCATTTATACATATTCTGTATATATAGAATTAATAACTTCTCGAAAGGTTTTCAAACAGGTTTTCAAAAGGTTTTATAAACTTTGCAAAGGCGTTGAAACAAAGTTCATCTCGATAAAATTAAAAGCTGTTTTTTTTCAATGTGATACACGTAATGTCAGGAATCTCTCAAGGTATTAAATTAGACTTCTTGTCTTTGTAATCTTTATTAACGATTGTATTTATTTAACGACCTTCCACTGAATATTTCCAAATATCAGGTTCTTGTATTTGCTAGATTGCCTTCTCCTACTATCTGGAATAAAACTATTATTAATTCAACTACTCAAGGTAGAACCACATTGAAAAAGGATTAAGGCTTCAGGAATGTTATTGATTTAAAAGAATTTTCAGACCCTTATACTCTCGAAACCCTCTATTAATCACTTGTAAGGCCTCAATTGTAATACTGCTCTATTATTTGATACAACAAAAGGATTAAATCTATTCAAAAAAATTTAACAAGGTACGTGCAGAAAAAGCTTTATTGGAATCTGTCCATAATTGCCATCTATGAGACTCGTTGTGCCCTAATTAATCTTCATAACCTTAAAATCAGACGTTAACTTATCCCAGTCATGTTTAAATGGGATCTTATCCACTAAATTATAAACTACAGAACTTCTAGCCATGCTTTGTTTTTATACTCCAGGTTGTCCTCTCTGTTACCAATTTCATTTCAGGAAGGTGGTTCAAAGAACAAATTATAATATAAATAAGCAAATATAACTCTTTGCATTAGTGAAAAAAAAGGACATCCTAAATTTGTCTGACCAGAATAATTTGTCAAATTATTCAGAGAAAATTTATCGTAAATCTCTTAAGAATCTTCTCATACTTCAGAAAAACATTTTATATTCTCTAACAATTTTGAAATTATACATTTATTATGCTAATGAGTTACTAATTAAGCATCATTGAAACTACACGGAAATAAATTTGTGCTGAAAACAATCCTAAGCCAATTAATTTTGGGTGTGATTCGGAGCTAAGCCATAATGTTCTTGATATCAAGCTCTGTTTATCAAAAAATTTACACGCCCATTCGTGCATAATGTACGTGATGTTTTGTATCATTAATCAAAAAATTAATATGCTCACTTGTGCTCAATTTATGTCATTTTGGTATTGTTTATAAAAACAAAAAACATGCTCATTTGTGTCCAATGCATGCCACTTATGAATTGATAGCACGTTATTCGACATTTTTCACGAGATAAAAAACTTGTGGGTATGACCAGCTATTAAGTTTAACAGATCGAATCGAATAAATGTATTTTTAGGCGCACTTAGAGATGCAATAGCTTTTACTGTCAAAAAAGTGACTGGTATAATAGATATGAAGTTGGTTACGAATATACGAATATGAGTTTTTTAATGCATACTCCATAATAAGTGCCTACATATTCAATTCTAATCATTGTTTTATGGTCACCCGTTGTTTTTTATAGATATACAACGAAGTAGTAGAATTGCAATTTAAGTAGTAAAGCATAGCTATAAAAGTAGTTTTTCGGCAACTCTGAGTATGCACTGAAATATTTTAGTTAAAATTTTTTTAACTACCAAATTAGAATAAAATAAAATATAAAAGTATGGGGCATTTCTCAAGTTCTCTCCCAAGCGGACTTACCTTTGTATTGTATCTATTGTATCATAGCTTTACATATCTAGATATTTATATATACTAGTATAGTCTGGGGTCGACATTCGACCAATTTATTGATTGCCTATTTATAATTATTATATGCGAGATGATGAAAATAAGTTCAAGGCTATAACTCTTAATTGATTAGAGATATAAAGCAATTTTCTACAAAAAAATTATTTTTTTATATGATTATTTTGTTCAAAAACAGAAAAACAACATTTTAAAAAAAATTTAATTTTGTCAAAGAAATCATAGGGGTAGCCTTGATTTTTTGATGGCACGGACAGTTTATTAATTTAGTGTCAACACAAAATAAATTCACCTATAATTCGGTATAGACTTTGAAAGCAAATAAAAAATGCAATTATGAGTTTTTGTTTTTTTTACAACAAAAATCATTTTTACCCCATATTTTAAGAATACATCAAATTGTATGGTTTTTTTTCAAAGGAATAATTTAAATATAAACAAACAAAAAACGGTATTATTTATATACGTTTTTTTAAGTTAACTGATCAGACTTAAATACAAAAAAAAAAAAAAATCAATAAAATCTATTCACAGATGGCGGAGATATTGGCTTCCCAATTTAGAACATTCAATTTGAGACAGTTTTTTTTCTCTCTCTTGGCATTTGGTTGAAACACACGTTAAATAACTAACGACAATATTAAGAAAATTTATTGAAAATACTTTTAGTACGAACATTGCTGTAATTTTTATCACATTTGAAAGAAAATTTAACAAACTTTTAGAAAAAATTAGAAAAATTGTAAAACCATTAAAATCCGACCAAGATATTCACATGGAAAGTCAAATTTTTTAATTCAAAACACATTTTTTTACAAATTTTACAATTGACGAATGCATAAAACTACATTTTTTTAAGAAATTGTTATTTTTGAAAAAAAACTCAAATTCAACCAACTCAAGAACTCTCTCCCTATCAAATTTCATATTGATTAAAGAGCGGGTTTTTTCTCAATAATTTAAGTTCTTTCTTAGAAGGTTGGGAACCCCCTCCATCAGATATATCATTTAAATATACATTCTGCACATCTGGGCAATATAACCTTTCGGATGATATATGTTGAATTTATTTTGAGTTTTATTTAATACCAAAAAAGCGTACGACAAACTTTAATGTTCACTAAGCCGGATCGAAATTTAGATATCGCCGGACACCAACTCAAAAGTTAGAGGGACTCTTTAAAACTATTTCTGCATCATTTTTTTTTGGATCGGAGAAATCCCCATGGAGCGGTTTTGGTTCTCCTAAACCCTTTTTTTGGCTAAAAAATCAAGTTTTTTGCCTCTAACTTTTTTTTTTCTTCAGAATGCATACCCAAGATAAGCAAAAAAGTTAAGATTGTGATAGTACACAAATATTGGTTAAAAAAAATTTTGAAATTTGTTGTCCTTACAAACTCTTTTGAGACTCCAAAAAGTCGATTTTTCATCATTTTCGAAAAGATGTTTCTTTTAAACACCTATAAAATATTTATTATTCAAGCAATTCATATGCATTTATGCTTAGTGAAAAGATATTGAGCTCTTCTTTCCATTGATATATCCTATGATGTAGTTTAACCAAAACTAAATACCACAATTCTATAAAACATGAGAAATTGATATTGAGAAGGATTCTTCAGCTTAATTATTATTTTATTGCCTTAATTACCGTTAGATTTTGACAAATCTTGGTATGTTTGAGTTTTTAGGTACGCCAAATCGAATTCTGACAACCATTTTTTAGAAAAGTATACGCCAGATGGCGCTCCAGTACAAAATGCATGAATTTCGAAAATATTTTTTTTTAACTCCTACAATATACGTATTTTTCATGGAACTCACTTTTGATAAAACCACTCCATACGTTATACCAATGAAAAGAATAGCTCAATACTTTACCAATAAGCTTAAATGGATATCAATACCACGAAAAATGTATATTTTATAGGTGTTTAAAAAAAACACCTTTTCGAAAATGATGAAATATCGATTTTTTGGGGTCTCAAAAGAGTTTGTAAGGACAACAAATTTCAAAATTTTTTTTAACCAATATTTGTGTACTATCACAATCTTAACTTTTTTGCTTATCTTGGGTATGCATTCTGAAGAAAAAAAAAAGTTATAGGCATAAAACTTGATTTTTTGGCCAAAAAAAGGGTTCAGGAGAACCAAAACCGCTCCATGGGGATTTCTCCGATCCAAAAAAAAAATGATGCAGAAATAGTTCTTAAGAGTCCCTCTTACTTTTGAGTCGGTGTCCGGATGATTTTTTTTTTTTCTCCATACAAAATCGATCCGGCTTACTATTTGTTTCTTTTTAAAAGTACAGGCAATCCAATAATTTTAATATCTTTAAATATACTTAACCGTGCACTTAGCTTTAATGGAATTGTGCCTTAAGTATCGATTTTTGCCAAACCTTGAGTGGTACAAATAAAAAATAAGCAATTAAGCTCAACAAAGTCTAGATAATGAAAAAAAAAAATCACCCGACGAAGGCCAAATTTTAGCAAGACAAAAAAAATAAACAAAATTAAATAGATAGTATTTAGTAGTAAGAAATCTTAATACATCCAGTGTTGGTAAATATTTGCATAACATTAACTTAGTGGCCATTAAATAAGTACAACAACACTCGAAAGCGAAGCTACCGTCTGTCTAGTATCGCTGTTCATGCGTCCGTTCGACTTTGCAACATAAACCAGCACTATTTGTTCTTAAGTCTTAACGTCTGACAGTCCAACAGCCATACATTCTCTCTCAGCCCTACCCTACCCTGCCGCTCTACCAGCTTTACGTTCAATAAACAACTTCCGCTAGCTGCTTAAGTTAAGAGGCGGTTTTAATTAGTTCAAGAACTGAACTTTTTCTGCTCTTTCTTTAAGCTGTATGGTTTTAGTTTTGTTACTTGTTGTTGTTGTTGTTGTTGTTGTTGTTGCTGCCGTTATTTTATTACTCTATTTACAACAAAAACTATAAATAATCAACAAACGCACGTGTATTTAAACAATTTGCACCATCAAGCGTTGAGCTAACTATAAACAAAAAAAATTGAGAAAAAAAAAATGAAAAAAAAAATTATAAGTAGTAAGAGTGGTAAAAGCTAAAACACCAAAAATATTACTGCCTTTGTTGTTGTTGTTGTAGTTGTTGTTGTTGTTGTTGTTACACCCCTTGCATATTTCTGCACAAACACTCATAAATTACTTTTGCTGCCGCACATGTTTAACCCTTGCATAGCTGCAGGGTTTTAAGGCGCTATCATTGCCAGCGTGGCACTGCTACCAACTTAACGCAATAACAACAACAACAACCACAACAACAACAACAACAACAACAACCACAACAACAACCACAACAACAACAACAACCACAATAACAACAACAACAATAGCTATATCATTTCAATTGCATTCAATTGTTATGCCTCACGTTGACTTTTGTTGATTTTCATTGATTTTATTAAGGTTTTTCTTTGACTTTCCTGCTGCTTCTCCTGCTTTGCCTTTTTCTTCTCTTCATTTTCAAGCATAATAAATTCAGCTAACTTGGCTAAAAAGCAAAACAAGGGGTGTGTCTGTCAGTTGGTTTATTGTTGGCTTAGTTTTAGTGTTGCATGTCTTAATATAAAAGTTAACACAAAGTGTTGCCAAATAATATTGGCGCTGCTATGTTGGTTTGGTTGTTGTTGTTGTTGTTGTTGTTGTTGTTGTTGTTGTTGTTGTTGTTATTATTATTTTTGCATTAAAGTGTCTAGTTGAGTTAGCGTTGTATTTACCAAAACTAATTTTGTGTTAAGACCACGATTGACAGCTGCCACTTTAAGACTTAGGCAGTTGCAGTTGTTTAGTGGTAGTTGTTGTTTTTATTGTTGTTGTTGTTTTATAGTTTTTGCATTTTCAACATTATTTAGCGCCTGCGGTTAAGTTTGTTGTTATTATGCAGACCAGACAGACAGACAAACCGACAAGCATGCAAATAAATTTTGTGCAAACAAAAATTTTAGTCTAACTTTGGCCAATTTTCACAGGGTGTTTCCAGTTTATCTTCATTTATGATGAAAAATATATATAAAAAAAAAAACATTTATGATTCTCACAAACAACTTACAAAAGTTTTAAGTGAAAAATCTACTAAAAAACGTATAATTCAAGCTGGGAGAACAACACAACACAGTTCAGCTTCTAAGCCGAGCCAAACAAGTTAACAACAAACAAAAAAAAAAAAAACAAATTGGCCATTTTTAGCCCTTGAAAGGACTTTGACCGAGCTTCTATGATCAATTGTGTTGTGTGTGTTATTAAATGTTTGCACACAATTAACCGAGAACTGCACCTACATGTTTTATGCCGACTCCGAACGGCTCATGTTCTCAAGAAGCTTTACATGGCATTATTTTACTCTCTGAGGTTTGCCATTGTCTGCAGAGAGGTGGTGACCGATCAGAAAAATTTTTTTATTGAAAAAACTTTTCGCCGCGACTGGGGATCGAACTCGGGCTCAGAGCGTGCTAAGCCACACACTTAACCTGCACGCCACGGTCACCAAACAAGTTAACAACAATTATGAATTTTTACATGGCTTCCATGAATAGCATTCATGAATTTTGGTACAGTTAAAAATTTCATGAGTGACATGAACTATTCATGATATCAATATACAAAATACACACACAAAAAACACGAGAACATGAATATTATAATATTGTATGCATGTATACTAGAGTGGGTCGGCCTCTTAAGCATTACATGTCAGATCTTAAAAAATTATATGTCGTTGAAAAGGGCTTTACGAGCACTACAATGTCTTCTTAGAACATTTTTACTTTTGAGGTCATATTCAATTAGTAAGCCCCATTAGCCCGATTTATCACCCTTAAATTTCTTTTTTTTTTCCATATAATTAAACTCCGTCAAATTTGTTTAATTTGTGTTCAAAAAATTATTTATTCAGTTTAAAAACAAAGAAGTTATTATAGTTCAAATATTTGATATAATCCTTTTTTTTATAAAAAATTTACTTTAAGTTTAGTCAACGAACAATTAAATAACATAAACAAAATTGTAAAAGAAACTTAATTAATAATTTTTTGAACACAAGGAAATTTGAAGGAATTTAATCTTATGAGAAAAAAAAAAAAAAATTAAGGGGGATAAATCGGGCTAATGGGGCTTACTAGTTGAATATGACCTCAGAAGTAAAAATGTTCTAAGAAGACATTGTAGTGCTCGTAAAGCCCTTTTCAATGACATATAATTTTTTTAAGATCTGACATGTAATGCTTAAGTTATGCAAAAAAGACCATTTTGGCTGTTTTTCCGGTGGTCCAAAAAAAAATTTTTTTTTGTTTTCGGAATCCTCTCCAGGTCAACTTTAAAATAGGGGGTGGTTTTTTCAAACTTTTTTTTTCGACCCACTCTAATGTATACATAAGCCTAGTGCTCAAAGTTCACAGAGTGTGTGCACTGTACATGAACCAGTTGAAAAATTAAGTAAATGCCATGAAAAAATACAAGACAAAAGAGTGATCGAAAGTCATTTAAACCATGTTCAAACACAAAGGAAGCAAGAATAGTTTATGAGAGTCAAAAATGCATGGAACTTATTTACTTATACAAAGAAAGCGTGAACTTCTTTGTGGACTTAGTGACCAAAATTCATGCATCATATGAACATAACGATGGAACCGTCCTAGCTCGAAAAAAAAACCGATATAATAGGTAAAAGTATTCCTTGGCTCTTTTCAGTAACCTCTATAAAACAATTTAGCAATGCATTAACCCCCTTAGACTTCCTGTAATTTTTTGTAAAAAGTACCTTAACGATATTTTAACATTTTAACTTGGAGCTTATGTACAAGTACACATGATGAGTGAAAGCAAAATTCAAATTCAAGTTTTTTTATAAAGACTTACATAATATATATTTTCAGTTAATGTTACGGTGTTAGAGCATTTGACTTTTATGCGATCACTTCAACGTTCGATGCGCAGTGTTGAAGACTACTTTTTTTTATTTTGAATTGTTTAATAAAATCTTATATTCTGGAAATAAAATAAGTTTTCATTGAAGAAATGGTTAATTATAAAAACTCCATTTCATTTGATACTATTGAAGTGTGAAATATGCGTTTGCTTGCTTTTAGTTTGCCTTTTGTTCATCCAAGAAGTACGTCATGACGTTAGAGCATTCGACTGTAATGTGATGGTCCCGGGGTTCGATTCGCAAGCATGCAGATAAAATGAATTTTTACGGTATGCAAGTTTTACTTTCAATATTTGCTAATATGAAATTTTAATAAAAAAAAACAACAAAATTAAGTATTAAACAATAAAAAAAGAATAAATAAATAAATAAAAAAATATTTAAGTACAATTCTTTTTCCTTCCACAAAATATTATGCGTGTTCAAAATAGTGGTTTGGTTACTATAATCCAATAAAAATCCGTCTCAACTAGAAAGTTCATGTATATAATTTTTTTTCAGTATGCAAATAAGTATTTATTTCGCAAGTATTCCATTTGTTATCAATGAAAAAGCGTAGGAACATTTTAACCCAGGTTATCCGTTTTTTTTTTTTTTTTGTGTGAAGACCAAACCGTCCTAATGTGCATAGGATGCTAGGATGCATGAATTTCAGTCACTTAATGCATAAAATAGTTCACGTTTCCATTGCATAAGTGCATAAGCATATGAATTTCAGTAACTTAACTCATAAAGTAGTTACCGTTTCTCTTGTACCTGTACTGAGATTCCTGTATTTTTGTCTCTTATTTCATAGACCGTTCTGTCCTCGTATTTATACATGAATTTTATTCACAAATCTTAAGAATGATTCATGTTCCCCTTGCATTTTTTCATGATAAAAACAAAATTTTTTATTGTTTTATGTACCTTGTACACACTCTTTGTGAACTTTAAATACTAGGCTTATGAAAAATTCATATTCCTGTGTTTTTGGCTTTTGTGTATTTTTTACATTGTTATTATGAACGGTTCATGTGACTCATGTAATTGAATACTGGACAAAAATGCATGAATGCGGTACATGGAGATGATGTAAAAATTCATTATTAACCTATACTTTTTTGGTTCATTGAATAGTGGGTAGAACAAAATTTTGTAAAACTGTCTCTGATTTAAAAGCTGACTTGGAAAAAACTCTAAAAACAAAAAGTTTGTTTTGAACCAGCGGTAAAACAGCCGAAATGGTATTTTTTCAATAACTTTACAATTGAGGAGTTTACATTCAAATCCAGATAAGTCACAGGAAAAAGAAATATTAGTTAAAACTACCACTGTAAAGCTAATGTTACAATATGTCGATCCACAAAATACTCTTTGATAAAAATCCTAGAGAATAATGTATTAAAAAATCTTCTTTTTAATCAAAAGCAGACATGTTCACTATAAGTTTTCAATCAAAAGCAGATAAGTCCAAGCCAGTTTTCATTTGTGTAGTTTTCGTTCAAGTTTTTGAATAATTTTTATGTCAAAACGTTTGTAAAAAATAAAAAGTTAAAAGCAAAAAACATTTTGCTTTACTAAAAAGGACCTTCAGGAGAATCGAAATTGCTTTGGTGGAATTCCGCCGAGTTGAAAAAAAGTATGCAGAAATCATTTTAATGAGTTCCTCTAACTTTTGAGACCCTGAAAGGCAGAATCTTAATTTTGATTCCTTTCGTACTTTCAAAACCAGACAAGTTAAAATTTGAAATTGAAAATACGATTTTTTTTTTGCACTATGAGACTATTCTTTTTTTCGTATAATATATCTATTCCTGTGTAGCATAATTTTGCATAATTGGTTTGTTTCTAAAATATGCCTGTCAAAATTAAGACTTTTTTTTTCGATTTCCCAACAATTCGATCTGTGTGACTTATCTGGTTTTGAATGAAAACTCCTCAATTGAACAATACATTTTGGACCAAAAGCAATATAATTTTAAGCTGTTTAAAAATAAAACATGAAAATTAAATAGGCTAAATCGGGCTAATGGGGCTTAAGGTAGCATTCTAGTCTAGGGGTATATATTTTTTGTGGTTTCTTAAAACTCTTTAAAAAAAACTAAGAATATTTTTAACAGTATTTTTTTTAAGGTATGTATTTTGTATAATTTAACAAAAAAAAAATGTAATTTTGAAAATTTTTATCCTTGAAACGGTTTTCACGAGACTACCTTTTCTTAACTTGAAATTTGGTGTGTACCTTCATTCCAATATATCCCTTAATAGTTGGAAATATAATTATGTCATTATTATTTTTTTAAAAAGTTCAAAACTTTGAAAAAAAGGCAAACAATACTATTTGTTTTAAACAGCCGTCATTTGTAAAAACATGTTTTTTTATTTACCGTAGTTCAGACCACACACCTCACTAATTAAGAACATTTCTTCATATTCAGAAACCGATCAACAGAATGTTTGAAATCATGACAATAAGAACAAACGCTTATTTTTAACGCCCCACCCCTACTTTGTCAGCCTTTTTAATTGTCAACAAGTTTTTTTTAATTTTAATTTTTGTATTATTAAATATCAATAAAAATTTTATAAAAAATGGGGGAAAATATTCTTAGTTTGTTTTTTATCGAATATTTAAAACACCCAAAATTTCTACATCTAAATAAGAATACTTAATATTTGAATATGGCTTCGGAAGTACAAACGAAGAGAACATGCAATACTCGTTAACCCTTTTCAATGCCATAAGGGACATCATAACATAACATATATGACATGTTATGTTTAACCTAGAACCCATACGGGTTGCGTAGGAACCCCATTTCAAATTAAAAGTGCCTGTATTTTTATGGGAAGGTTTTAAAAACATTAATTTTTACGAAATTTTTACGAAATACCTCTTTAAAGCAAATGGGTTGTAGAGGAACACCAAATAGGTTAGCGTTATAAAAAACAAGGTATGGTTTCTAGGGTTAAGTTTTAAAAAAACCAATTCAGTAGTTTTTCGGTGATCCAAAATTTAATATAAATCATCTCAAGGTTAGCTTTGAAATTATGTGGAAGGAGAGGTGGGAGGGGTAGCTTTTATACCTTTTGTGTGATATGAAGGCCAACCCACTCAAGATGTGAGGGAAATTTTATTATTTTATTTAAAATGACCTTTTGTATTGAAATTAATTAAGAATTTTGACCGCTGAACAACTTTTTTTTCTCACACTTGCAAACTGTTCGTGAAAAAAGTAGCAAAATTGTTAGCTGAAGGAGTGACTATTGGAAAGCGTTAATTAGATTAAAGACTTTCAATTTGAGTTCACTATCTTCAAAACAACAAGTATAAAAGTCAAATCACAAAATATAAAAAAAAATTTAGTAAATCGTAAAAAAAATATGTCAAAGAACCCAAAACGGTATTCTTAAAAGTTAAGGTAAGTTATTAAAAAAAAACACTGTTGCAACGTTTGATAATCAAGAGAAGCGAAGCTTTTGCACATTATCATAGATTTGAAAATTTTTCCATCTTGATATATAAAACGGTTATGTCACTGTCTACACCTTATGTCGCCCTCACTGCTCATTTCTGCTACAACAGTACTTTTATAAAACGAAAAAAATTTCAGCCTGAAAGTATGCATGCAAAGTACATTTTATTTTTTCTTAATAAATAAAAGGCAAGCGTCATACTCCGCACCTTATATCTCTTAAACTGCTGTATTAAAAAATATTACTGTGCTTTTCAAACTTTACGGAAAAAAAGATTTAGCCTAAAAGTGAACACAGAAAATTTATTTTAGACTTATCAGCATTGGTTCCAACCCGCTATAGGATGAACTTTTATAGTAAAGGGTGATCCAACACGAGATCCGTCCCTTTTTCAACATGGTTTTCACGAATACTCTCTGCTAGTGCATGATGAATGTCCAATAGTGTAAAATTGGTTTGAAATTTGGTGCTGATGTTAGGAATAGTGCGCTCAATTGCACTCTCACAACGACCAAAATGATGTTGAAGAACTCTATAACATTCTATTCGAATAAAACATCAAATTAAAAAAATAGGTTCAATTCTATACTTTCTTGTTTGTAAAAAACGTAAGCAAAAAGCAACATAAATTTTTTTAAAAGAAGTTGTTGGAAAAAACTGTGGTTTTTTGAGATTTCACTCAAGCGAGTCACAGAACGCGGTGTAAAAGTTTTGCTTCAAACATGCAGTATTTTACAAAAAGCCTCTCAACAACGACTTAATAATACTAAATGAGCTATACTTGCTATATAAATAGGCCACTCTCACTTGCCCATTTCAAAAACCACATTTTGAAGACTTGATTTTCAGCATAACATGCAAATGTTATTCATGATCAAATTTTATTGGAACTCTGAAAACTATTATTGCTGGCATCGGAAAAAAGCGATGTCAAATCCAAAAATCAATTCAACAAAGATTGTCAATTTTAAAGCTGACATACGCGAACATGCCATATGACATGCATGCCATAAAAAAGTGCATGAAATCGACAATTGGAATACCCGCATGACAAACAAAACATTGATGGATTGATATGTATGCTGTTGAATAACGTGAACGAACGTACAAGTAGCAAATGTCAGAGCTTGCATGTTGTTTCGCTCAAAAACTAGCAGTAAAGTAGGATTTTACTACGTTTGAAAATTTTTTTATTTTTGTTTTTTGTGCAACTGACGTTTGATGTAAAACAATTAAGACATGCATACAACATGCGATGACAATTCACTGCCAACATACAAATGTCAGTCAGTGGAAGATACAAACGAGCGATACATAACATTCGAAAGATAGTTTTGCAAGATTTCAATAAATCTTGCAAATAGCAAAAGCAGCAACAACGAACAAATATTAATAAAAAAAAAAAAACCAAAAAATATAGTATAAAACAACTCAGCTCCAAGCGAGTCACAAGTGAGTGAGGCTTGTTTTTTTCTAAATTTATTGATAGTGGGCGGGGGCTTCCTAATTGAATTATGCCACAACAACAAGAACAAAAACAACGCCAACATTTGCACATAGCTCAGTTTGTATATTTCTGTGTGTTTTCTACGGCTTTCGAACGTGAGTTTGCGGTTTCAAGTTTGTTTCGTGTGTGGGTGTCAGAACCGGTACACGGATCCCTACCCTCCAACCCGTTATTCTTCGTTTTTCCAAACTCAAGCATAATGTGCTTGCAGTGTCGTTGTGGTCTCAGTTGTACATTTGTACATTTCTTGTCTGGTCTCATAATATGCCAGGGTGGCGTTGCAAAAAAACTCCCCCTCGTTGTAATCGACTCAATATCACGTCTGTCTGCGAAAAACTGTATGGTTTGATCATTGAGTTCACCAAACAAAATTTATTTTATTTGCTTTTAATTTTCTTTCTTAGTTCTCGAGCATTTGGTACAACTTATTAACTTGTGAACTATCGATAAGGTTTTCATATTAATTTCTAATAAATTAAATAAATGACATGTGCATGAAAACAGGCTAGAGCTTAAGTTGCAATTTTATTTGCCACTTATGTTGACAGTTCTATTATGCTCCAGTTGTGACTCCATACCATACCATATATGATATACCATATACCATACACGCTATATGATATCATACCAACTTGTTTTTGTTTTTAACTTAAGGAAGAATTTTGCACTACATGGCTTTTTAAGCAATTTTAACGTTATTTTAAAAATGGATTCGTCATGGGCTCATTGGTAACATAAAAGCACGTTTTGTAAAATTTAAACGATGGACAATTTGTCTTTATGATGTCATAAGTGTAAGGTTAAAAATTAATTTTATATGCATTAAAAAAAAGGGATTCATTCATGCAGTAGCTAATGAAAAACCTCAACAAATTCCTGGTAAATACTATTAATGGTTATTTATAAACGTTAAAAGGATATATGAGACAAAATATTATTGATATAATAATGACAATTTTGAAATTTTTAATAGCTACATCTTACATAAGCAGGCGCGGATACAAGGGGGGGGTAAAGGGGGTAATTACCCCCCCCCAAGAACTTTCAAATACTTTTTTTTTCATACTTTATTTGAAGAAAATAATTATGCCCACAGCTTAAGGGTACTTTTATGTATACATAAGCGATTCGAAGGCGTGTTTTGAAAGAACACTAAAAAAAAAATGGTCAGAGACATTGTTAAACTCTAGTTTTTTATTTGATTTCAACAATTATTAAAGTATATAAAAAAAATTTTGTTTATTTTTGTTTTGTGACGTCATTTGCGTGTAGATGACGTTTTTATGAAGCGATGCGAGAAGAGTATGACCATTTTGCTTGTAACCTTGTAACCTTTGCTTGTATGACAAACCAAAATATAATTATATGTAAAGCAAACACCTACGTCAAGGTAGTAACTTCGCTTTTTTTTTTAAATGAGCTTGAAAATAAAGTAACAGATCGTTATGTTCTCAAATTTACAGCCATTTTTTAAACAATAATTTTTAAAGACGCGTTATTTTCTTACAAATAAAAAACTTGAAGTCACTACCTCAGCGTAAGTTTTTGCTTTATAATAATTATATTTTTGCAAAATATTAACAATTAGTTTAAAAATGCCCTTTTTATGAAATAATTGAGCAAGTAACAAGTAACAAGTAATAATTGAGCAATGCAGACAAGAGTTGCCACTTAAAATATTTTATTCTTCTAAATTTTTACTGAAAACCTGCCAAACTTTTTTGCAACCTATGTGCCAACGAATTTTACCATAAATAGACGGTGCACATAACCGTCCGTCTGAGACCACCATAAAGAACGTAATTACCAAATTTCGGTCTACATTCACTCTTTTGGATTCCAAATAAGAATGAAAAGAGTGCGTACAGAAGAAAATATTGCTGTCGTTGAGGCCAGTGTCGAAGAAAACGTTAATTTATCGATTTGTCTCTGAAAATGAGGAAGGACGACGCGTTACCGTGAATAGAAATCGATACAGAACCATGATCAATGAATTTTTGTTGCCTAATCTTCAAGATATGGATGTTGAAATACGCCCTCAAAGACTTTTGGGTCGCAAAGTGGACCTCCAGAATGCCCTTTGTGCAAAATAGTCGTGGTGGCCATATGCCCGAAATTATATTTAAATGTTAACTGCTAAGAAATGATCTACCAAATAAAAATTTTTTTGGCTATTTCATAATTTGGCATGTGTTTTATTTTAATTTCAAATCAGCAAGCTCTTAAAAAACACCCTTTATAACAGGGTTGTTTTGAAGTGAATTAATGTTACGTTAAAGTTGCTAAAATTGTATCAACTGCGCAAATAATTTGTTGCATACAATTATTGTTGTTTAAGTAAATTCTAAATTGTTTGGAAGGCGTAGGGAAAACGGTTAAGAACCATTTTCTCCCGTGTTTTTCAACCGATTTTGATAATTCTGTTTTTAAATGAATTAGAGTGCGGAGAAGGAGTGCACCGACAATTTTATACAACTATAAATAAACAGACAAAAATTGGGCAATTTGCGACCCCAGGGCGGTAATAGTAATTATAATTGCAACAAACCAACCAAATAACCACAACCGACTTTCATGAAATAAAACTGCCACTTTTAGTCCATTTTTAGTAAGGAACTAATTCAAATTCAATTATTTCATGAACTTAAAATTTGGCAGTGTAAATAGGAGAGCGACACTAATGTTAATGATATTAACGGCGTTTTTACTCTTTGTAATAATGACATTTTTCCACTAATTTCTATAACGTTTGCTAGCTTTGCCACGCTTCCTATCAGTGTAGAAACAGCTGAGCGAAGTTTTTCTATACTGCGACGATTAAAAATAGGTTCCGTTCGAATTGAGAACGATTGAATGGACTCGCATTATTGCATATACTTAGAGAAATTTAAATAAATATTAACGAAGTTATTGATAATTTTGCGATGATTTTGTCATATGATTTTGTCAGTAACAAAATTAAGATTTATGAAAGGTGCAGAGATCTTGATAAACAATCCCCAATGAATTTTGGCTGCTGATATCAAATATGGACTCTATTTTTCTCCATCAGTTCGAGTTTTTGGCAAAAACATGATAATCAGTTTTTTTTCTGATAATATTGCTATATCTATTATATTGATCTACCGATTTGTTTTACTATGACTGATTTCAACGAAGAAATACTAGACCTTTCAATTTTTGCACATTCAATAACAATATATTCGACAGTTTCGAAGATATCGACGTTCAAAGACGAAAAAATTTCACAATTTTACGTGGGCTGCTCTTGTTAGATTTAGAGTTTTTATTTACTTTTCGCTGAGATATTATTCCAGAAAAAGGGAGAAATAAATAAATACGGAAATGTGCGTGTATGTGTCTGGGAAAAATGGTTCTTAAACAATTCAATAATTTCAATTCAAAAAAGTACAATTTATCTATTTGTAAAAAGGCAAAATTTTCTCAAATCGAAAATGTGTGTCTTTGATAATTTACCCCCCCAAGATTTTTTCCAGATCCGCCCCTGTACATAAGAACCCTTTTTGGAAATTTGTTTGTATGTAATATAGTGTTGTGTTAAAGTATAGAATTTTTCTCCTTCTCCCTAAACTTACTTCATATTTTCGTAGATTGTTTTCGTAATAAATCCACACACATAAAAATATTGAAAAATTTAATGACGTGGTTAGAGATTTGAACACGAAACATAAATCCAATTTATTCAATTAAATTTAAAAACAAAATACTCATTTTGCGTGGGTAAAACCAGAGCTGCCCAGGCATATATAAAAAATCTTTCAGAACGAAATGGTTTATTTAACATGGAAAATATATATTCTTCATATTTGAGTTTGGCATCAAATGATATTTACTTTTTTATTTTAATTTTACAGTTTTTATGTTTTATTTCTATAAATATTTCATTATCAATTTTTTTTGGTAACAAATTTTATTTTGAAAACAATCCTTACTTATTACGCCAATCAACTTTTGACCAAGGGTCGAATTGTCTGTTCCGTGATCGTGTAACTTGTTACTTAAAAATGTATATTTGGTACGTATTGCATACGTGATCGAATAAGACTCAAAGTGATTCGGTACATTCAGAGAAAAAATGCTGTTATATCAAACAAATCATGGGTTAAAATATCAGATTTCACTGTTAAATACCATCTAACAAATGAAACTTTCAATTCAACAGTCGGTTGACTGTTGGTCTATAGAACATGAAGCCCATATAAAAACGTGCTGATTGAAATTTTATCACTGTTTTGAAAGTTAATGTTTGGCCGAGTGTGCTGACGTATGCGTCTAGTACTCGACTGTCCTAGGTTCAAATACTGGCAAGGCCAACAAAGATTTTTTTTTTATTTAAATAATTTTTTTTAAATAAAAAATGAAATTTGCAATTTTTTTCAATATTGTAAGCAACTTATTTTGAAGGTTAGATTTGGTCAAACAATTAATGAAGAAGAATTATTATTTCAATTATGAAATTACAATTTTTGACATTTACACAGCTAGGGTTCGAACCCACATCCACCGCATGACAGTCTTGCTTACTCCCACTGAGCTATTGACAACAATAATATAAATATACCAAAACACATTTTAAAAAAATATTGCTAAGAGAAAATAGACATTTCAACAATGTCTACACTCAGAAAAAAGCTGCCATGTAAAATTAACGTTTTTTAATGTTATTTCCAATGTAAATCAGAAAATGTGGATTTTACGTAAGAAAATGTTAAGTTAACATGTATTGTGTTGAATTGATAAGAAAAATATCAAATTGATAATGTAATGTTTTACGTTGCAATATCAATTCTTAATGTTAAAATAACATTTAAAATGTTTTTAGTTCATCATTTTTTACTGTAAAATTGATAGTATTTCATATCCATTTAACATTATAAATGTGGATGTCAACAACAAGCAGATGTAATGTTTATTTAAGAGCTGAGCCGTTAAAATATACAGGTGACCGTGGCACACAGGTTAAGAGTGTGGTTTGAATGTCTGGAGCCCTGGTTCGAATCCCACTCGTGGCAAATTATTTTTCAATACATTTTTTTTTATCTGCATTAATTTACTGATACTTTTTGATATTTTAAGTGTTAAAATAACATTATTATGTGACAGTTATACATTTTTAAATGTAGGTTTCGTAATGTAAAAAGTACATTAGGATAATATCAATTTTAACATTTTTTAATGTCGGACGACTTTTGTCAACTAAAAATGTTAATTTTACGGTTGTTTAATGTACTTTTTTTTCTGAGTGTATTTGATATTTTTCTGAGTGTCCTTTTTTCAACGTTAAACAAACGTGTTCGGTGCTATGAAACGTACCTCGATCAGTTATTTTCAATCGAAAATCCCAATTCGTTCGTACGTAAACAGGGTTAAGTAATTTTCATTCATACGATTACAGTTTCGTGAACAGAACAGTCAATTCGACTCCTGATAATTTCATATATTTCAATATTTTTATATTATATAATTTAAATTAACTTGAATTTTTGTAACGTTTTTTCAGGCTGCATCTTTTTAGACACTTGTTAGATATTTGATACAAAATCTAGGAGTCTCACGATATTCTGGCTCTCACTCACGTAAGGAGAAATTTGTGATGCCTACGCGATGTAATTTAAATTTTGTTTAGATACTAAAAAAGAGATATTTTTTTGTAATTTATAATGCCGCCTTCACAAATAAAAAACCAATTGGTCATTTCAGCCTTTGAAAGGACTTTGACCGAGCTTCTTATGATCAATTGTGTTGTGTGTGTCATTCAATGTTTGCATACAATTGACCGAGAATTGGACCTACATATTTTAAGCCGACTCCGATCGGCTAAAGTTCATGTTCTCAAGAAGCTTTACATGGCATTATTTATTCTCTGAGGTTTGCCATTGTCTGCAGAGAGGTGGTGACCGATCAGAAAAAATTATTATTGAAAAAAACTTTTCGCCGCGGCTTGGGATCGAACCCGGGCTCCGAGAATGCTAAGCCACACATTTAACCTGCATGCCACGGTCACCACAATATGTCGCCTTATGCCGCAATAATGCCGACTTCACTGAACCAAAAAGTACACAATAATTTTGAATTTTTACATGATCCAAAGTCTTATGAATTATTCATGATACCAGTGTAAATAATACACAAAACAATAACTCAAGAAAATGTCTATTTCATATTGTTTAAAATTCATAAATTTTGTGTACAAGAGACATGAACCAATAAAAACGTTCGTTGATGCCATGAAAAAAAATAAAGGAACATGAACTATTTTCGTAATTAAAATTCATGTACAAATACGCGGAGAACAAGAACAGTTCATGAGATAACTGAAAAAAATGCATGAATCTCATGTACATACATACACAAGAAAGACATAAACTACTTTGTGAGTTTAGTGACCGAAATTCATATAATCCATGTAAAAATTCAAGGGTTACAAGAATAGTTTATAAGATAAGAGTAAAATAATAATGAAACTTGTGTGCTTATACAGTGAAAGGGTGTTTCCCTTTACACATTTACTGACCAATATTCATACATCCTCTGTATATAAGGTCAGTCTAAACACAAAAAAAAAAACTCATAAATTGGGTTCAAATATTCCTCATTTAAATAACCTTCACAAAACAAATCGCATCTTCTATTACAGTATGTCCTTTTTAATTTTTTATTAATTTCGAGTGAACAGCAGGAAATTTATGTGACCTTCTCTTGTTACTACCATTTCAGTTGGGAGTTCAAAGTTAACTCTAAAAAAAACAAATTCTATGCCTTGAAGCTCAGCAATAATGTTTTTATAAAATCAAATTTGGGTTTAAATTTAATAATTTTTTACTGACAATTTTAATAAAACTAGAAATCACCCTCTAGACCATATATTTCGTTTTCAAATTAATTGTAGACCTCTTTATTAAAAAAAAAATGTTGAAAGTGACCTTTCACTAAATTTAAACGCATATATTTTGTTAAATACTCAATTTAGAATTGATCAAATATGATGCTAGATCAAAAATTTGTCAATTTTCATATGAAACGAAACAGTTTTGTTTTTATTTTTTTTTTATAAAAGACAAAAGTAATTAGATTGCAGTTGAAAGGTAAACAATAATTCAATCTAATGAGATTCTTCGAAAATAATGTCAAAGACAATGTTAAAAAAATTTCTCACAACAAAATGATCACATTTTCCAGAGTTTGTTGAAAAATTTCAGTGTCCGTCTAAAATGATAGAATGTCTACAAGTGAAAGATCGAAATTATATTGAAAAAGTTCCAAAATTAGTTCGAGATCTGATTTTTCAAGTTTAAATATGGTTTGGTCAGCGTACTGATAATAATTCTATTGCAAATATATGACAATTGTCAGTTGGTAACTAATAGTTTTAGGGTGTGGAAGTCTGTCATTCTTACAAAAACTACGTTGTTTGACATATTGGATGAAATTTTACCAGCAAGGACTTTTCATCGGAACTAGATAGTATTAATCGATTTTTATCATCAAAATACATTATTGAGTAAAACTCAGTATGAGAAATTTCCATCATTCACTCCCCTTTTGTCGTTTTTTCTAAAAAAAATTTTTTTCAAGATAACTTTTTTTCATTCATGAAATTCTCATAACTTGACTATTTTACTTCAAGACCATTTTAAGGTATTAAGGACGATTGATAGCAATTTTGAAAATAAAAGAAAAATTATGCAAATTATTGAAAATACGGGAAAAACTGTTTCCTGGCGAGACGTTTCAAACGTTATGTAAAATAAGGGCGTCCCGTTAATGTATTACACCCGATTAAAGAGCAGAAATACTTTTTTATAATAATTTCAACAAATCTGTATTTTGCTCTTATAGAACTTTATGCATATTTTTTGTGGAAAAAGTTTAATATTTTAACTTGAGATAAGCGAAACACTCTTATTTCGGAGTCTACAAATGAGTCTTTAATGAGACTCATAAATATGAGTTCATTTTTTTAAGTTTTTTTTTTTAACTATATTATTATTATTTTCGATCTTTTGACATGCATAATATATGGGTCATGAGAATTAAGTTATACTAACAATATTACTGTGGTGACCATGACATGCAGGTTAAGTGTGTGGCTTAGCATGCTCGGAGCCCGAGTTCGATCTCCAGTCGCAGCGAAAAGTTTTTTCAATAAAAAAAATTTTTTCTGATCGGTCACCTCTCTGCAGACAATGGCAAACCTCAGAGAGTAAGTAATGCCATGTAAAGCTTCTTGAGAACATGAACTTTAGCCGTTCGGAGTCGGCATAAAACATGTAGGTCAGTTCTCGGATTTTTCTGATCGGCCACCTCTCTGCAGACAATGACAAACCTCAGAGAGTTAATAATGCCATGTAAAGCTTCTTGAGAACATGAACTTTAGCCGTTCGGAGTCGGCATATAACATGTAGGTCAGTTCTCGGATTTTTCTGATCGGCCACCTCTCTGCAGACAATGACAAACCTCAGAGAGTTAATAATGCCATGTAAAGCTTCTTGAGAACATGAAATTTAGCCGTTCGGAGTCGGCATAAAACATGTAGGTGCAGTTCTCTGTCAATTGTGTGCAAACATACAATAACACACACAACACAATTGATCATAAGAAGCTCGGTCAAAGTCCTTTCAAGGGCTGAAATGTCCAATTTGTTTTTTTTTTCTTAACAATATTACTACATTAGACGGATTATAATAAAACGATTTGAAATAATTATACTTTTTGTGAATTTAATTTTTTCAAACTTCCATCTATACCCAATTCATATAAGGCGTGATCATTTTTTTCGACACTATACTACATTATTGAAGTGCAACATTGACACTTTGGTATGTGCTACCTACAATAACCTCGAAATTTTTATAGTTGATGTGCTCTTTGCATGATTTCTTCATGCTTGCATGTCACATTAACAGCAACAATATCAAAAAAAAAAAAAAACTGCTTCCAAAAACATGCTGCAGCTTCAACTGGCAAGCACGGCAACATTTGCACAAAACTTGCATGAAAAAAATTATAGTAAAAAATACAAAAAAAAAAAAAAATCCACTAATCTGCAAACAAAATCAAAGATAATGAAAACAATCGCGCAATGATGAAAAATTATAAAAGTTGCCATACAATGTGAAAATCAAGAACAACAACAACAAAAACAACGTTAACAACAACTACAGCTGATACCAACAAACGGCAACTGCAATAATAGTGCTAATAATGTTGAAAAAAAAACCAACTAAAACTTGTTATCCGCGGGTAACAAACAACAACAACAACAGCAACATCATGGTCATAATTTTAATTTTATTTCATAATATAAAATATTTTCATTTTTTCTTATACGCTACGCTGCTGGCTTTTTCAGCATTGCAACAATTTAGCCGCGAACTTACATTGTTGTTAATGTTGTTGTTGTTGTTGTTGCTGTTGTAGCTTATTGTTGCCTGCCTCTGACGAATAGTTGTCGTTCAGACATGACATTAAAATGTAGTAGATTTGTTAATCGCTGCAATGACGTTCAATTTTATTGTAATAAAGTGTTTTTTATTATTCAGTTTAAAGCTGTCTATCGACGCCCCACTTTTTGTAAAAAATTAGTACAAACAACAATAATGTTTAAGCTTAGTTTCACGTGTTTGAGCCATTTAAAACGAGCTCAATTATTGGTTGCTACCAATTGTTTAGGCTTTATGATAACAATACAAATTTATTATTTTAGTACAATTTTTAAGACAAAATTCGAAACTATTAAAATTGATGATTTACTTAAAGTTGAAGTTGTTTTCGAATTTGGTGAATTAACAAATTTTTTGTAGAAATCTTTACAAAGTTCCAAATTTATTGAAATTCTAAATTATTTTATAATTAATTATTATAATTTTATAATTTTATATACACTCAGAAAAAAGTGTCTCGGAATATGATAAAAAAGGCATCATATTTAGAGAAAAATGGTATAGACTTTGCTCCAGAGAATGCTTTTCTCTAATTGCGATACTAAAAATTCTCTAAAAATGATAAAAATCTACCATGAAATAGAAAAATATATCATTTTTAAAGAAAAATACTTTTTTTTTTGAGAAAATATTTGTTTTTATTGAAGAAAATACTTCTCATAGTGAATTTTTTATCAAAATATAAGAAAAGTTTTTCATTTTCAATAAAATTTTTCTAT
The DNA here is from genome assembly GCA_958299015.1 of Tetanocera ferruginea. Classification (NCBI taxonomy): domain Eukaryota; kingdom Metazoa; phylum Arthropoda; class Insecta; order Diptera; family Sciomyzidae; genus Tetanocera; species Tetanocera ferruginea. Next base: position 47,295,096 of record OY282640.1, on the reverse strand, counting down.
AAATGAGAAATTTTTTGTGCGAGAAAAATACTTATCATTATTAGAGACATTGAAATGTTTCCATTTGCTAGAAGTAAAGAAATATTTCTACGAAAATGTGAAAATTTATTCTAATTGAAGAAAATTTTATTTGAAAAAGAGAAAATTGCTATTATCAAAAATAGAGAAATTTTTTACCGGAGCAAGGTATGTGTTTTTTTCTCAGTGTAGATAACACATATAAAATACAATAATAATAAACTTATATATTAATACGTGAACATTAAAGTTTGTCGTACGCTTTTTTGGTATTAATTAAAACTCAAAATAAATGAAACTTATATCATTCGCAAGGTAATGTTTCCCAGATGTGCAGAATGTATGTATAAATGATATATCTGATAGAGGGGGATTCCCAACCTTCTAAGAGAGAAATTAAATTTTTGAGAAAAACCCGCTCTTTGATTAATATGCAATTTGGTTGGAGTAGAGTTTTTGAGTTGGTCGAATTTGAATTTTTTTAAAAGAAACAATTTCTAAAATAAATGTAGTTTTATTCATTCGTCAATTGTAAAATAAGTAAAAAAATGTGTTTTGAATTCAAAAATTTGACTTTCCATGTAAATATCTTGGTCGGATTCTAACGGTTTTTAAATTTTTCTAATTTTTTCTAAAAGTTTGTTAAATTTTCTTTTAAATGTGATAAAAATTACAGCAAAGTTCTAACCAAAAGTATTTTTAATGAATTTTCTTAATATTGTCGTTAGTTATTTAGCGTGTGTTTCAACCAAATGTCAAGGAGAGAAAAAAATGTCTCAAATTGAATGTTTTAAATTCTGAAGCAAATATCTCCGCCATCTGTGAATAGATTTTATTTATTTCTTTTTTGTATTTAAGTCTTATCAGTTAACTTAAAAAAAACTTTTGAAAATAATACCGTTTTTTATTTGTTTATATTTAAATTATTCCTTTCAAAAAGAGACCATCAAATTTGTATTTATTCTTAAAATTTGGTGAAAAAATGATTTATGTTGTAAAAAAACAAAAACTCAAAATTGCATTTTTGATTTTCTTTCAAAGTCTTTACCGAATTTTAGGTGAATTTATTTTGTCTTGATACTAAATTAATAAACTGTCCGTGCCATCAAAAAATCAAGGCTACCCCCTATGATTTCTTTGACAAAATTAAATTTTTTTAAAATGATGTTTTCTGTTTTTGAACAAAATAATAGCTAATATAAAAAAATAATTTTTTTGAAGAAAATAGCTTAATATCTCTAATCAATTAAAAGTTATAGCCTCGAACTTATTTTTATCATCTCGCATATTAATTATAAATAGGCAATCAATAAATTGGTCGAATTTCGACCCCAGGCTATACTAGTAATACAAAAAACATAAATTATAAATTATTGAATATTATACTTAAATTATACATAAAAAAAATTTTGAATTAATTACAATAATTATGGTTATTAGAACTTTAAAGTTTTAAAATTCGACACATAAATTCATCATAATTTTTAAAATCTTTTGCACTCATAGAAAATTTGTTTACTTTTGAAAATGTTCTCTTTGTATTTGTCTTATTTAAAATACAATTATTTTCATTACAAGTTTGTCACATTTGTATTACAATAAATTGAAAACTATGAGCTGCTCATAAATGCGGGTCTGATGCTCATAGCTCATCAGTCGAGAGTGAGTTGCACTCATATGCTACGTTTTATATTTTATTAGTTCGAGCTAAATTGTCGACCTTATTAAGTTAGTGTTAATAGCTGTATATCTATAAGTGTGAACATGTTTGTGTGCTACTCACTTTTTTCAAGCATTGTTGCATTTTTGCTGGCTTCGCATTTAGTTGTTCATTCATTTTTCGAAAGTGCATCCGGTGCTTGGGATCAATGCACAGTGTTGCAAAACACTCTGGCTATTCAAATGATTATGAGGGAAATTGATTATGAGGGAGCTTGTTTGTTAAGCTTGCAAGTTAGACTGAAAAGTTTGATTAAAAGCATTTAAAGAAGCATTAGCGAAAATTTGGCGAAAATCATTAATTTGCAAATGTTTAGGGAAGACATTATTTAGTCGTATTTTAACTGTGATATTAAAAACGTACTCTTAGTTAAAAATTTGGAAAATTTGAAGATAATTCTTTACTATATTTTAAAGTGCTTTTAAATTATTTCGTTCGAGTTAGACTCAGCGTTGCCGCTTTGGTTAAATTCAACCAAATTTAGTAGTTTTTTTCTTTATATCAAATATTTTTTCTTCATATTTATGATAATGGGATTTATGATAATCTTCATATTTGTCAATTGGGAAGATTTTGGTAGATTTTTAAATTTTGTAGTTTACAAAAATTTGTAACCAAATAAAAACTTACCAAACAAATACTCACAGAAAATAAAAAAAAGGCGTGATAGAAGCACTTCTTAGGAATGGGTAAAGTTAGGAATAAGCCAAAAGTATTGAAAAATATATTTTTTGGTGTTATTTTGTTTTATATATATTATCGTTTGGTTAGATAATTTTCAATTTATGTTTAAGCTTTAATATATTATTAAAAAAGGCAATTATTATTTCATATTTTTGAATTAATATACATTGTAGCTTGAAAAATTTATGGGGCCAGGTCACGTATGATATATATAAAATTGGCCCTAATAAGGCAAACATTTTTGTTGAAGATTTTGTATAAATATGTCAAACGGTATAGAAGTAATTAACGATAAAGTGAAATGTATGTCAGAAAAAAATTGAGATTGCGAAAAACTTATTATTTGACCACCGTAATTTTTTGTTGGTGGAAAGTTTTCATATCTGGCTTAAAATATTACAAAAAAAAAAAAAGGTTCACTTTTTGAGATATGAGCAAGTAAAATGTTTTTGAAAAAACTAGCAACAATAGCATAAAAATACTAAAAATATTTATTATTTTAAATTGCTTTATAATAGCTTTCTAACGATACTTCATTTCCAAAAATAGAGTAACAGATGATGTAAATATGATTTATTGGAAATGACTCTATTTTCAAAATTTTTACTTGTATTAAAAATTGGTATCTCCATAAATTTTGAAAATAATGGCGAAAAAAACAAATAACTTACATTCTTATAAGTGGAAAAAGTACCTTTAGGCAAAATTTAAAGCTAATCGAAGAGCATGAAACCAATCACGACTTATATTGAACTTATATGGAATGCCCGTAATTTGAAAATATTGAGATTTATATATAACTTTTTAAAATGGAATTATAAAAACTGTGAATTTTTATTTTCAATTTTTTAATATACAATAAAAAATTTATATAAATGTAAGCATGACTACATTTTTACAGTATTCCGAAAAGATTCTAAAGTTTATATTGATTTGGTAGTTTTTTTTATGGTTTTTTCGGTGGCAACCCTGGATGGACTATGAGATTAAATTTTTTAAAAATCACAAATTTGTGCATTTGTTTTAATCAAGGTTATTATTTTGGTCGAAGCAGAGGCTTCAAGAAATTATGTGATGTTTTTGGAACGAATAAATAAGTTGTTTGAATTTCAGTTAAAAAAAATATGATAAAACATTAAAAAAATTCATGAAAATCCGCATTATCTTGGGTCCCACGAAAAAATTTAATTATTTTTGATGCAGATTAAAATAAGTTCTTTATTACTATTATTTCTGACAGTTTTTTAATTTTAAACTTCCCTCCCCACCACCCAATATTATTACAACAAAATTAATTTTAGAGGTTATTTAAAACCATTCCAGCTCACGGATGGCTATCGCTAGAGTCGAAATATTTCGAAAATCATAATGACATAAACCAAGGACTATTTTGACCAACTGAGCCGAACAACTTTTGTTTTGTCTATGAAGCGTGAAGAGCCTTAATATACATATCCATATCCATACCCATATCCATATCCATATCCATATCCATATCCATATCCATATCCATATCCATATCCATATCCATATCCATATCCATATCCATATCCATATCCATATCCATATCCATATCCATATCCATATCCATATGCATATCCATATCCATATCCATATCCATATCCATATCCATATCCATATCCATATCCATATCCATATCCATATCCATATCCATATCCATATCCATATCCATATCCATATCCATATCCATATCCATATCCATATCCATATCCATATCCATATCCATATCCATATCCATATCCATATCCATATCCATATCCATATCCATATCCATATCCATATCCATATCCATATCCATATCCATATCCATATCCATATCCATATCCATATCCATATCCATATCCATATCCATATCCATATCCATATCCATATCCATATCCATATCCATATCCATATCCATATCCATATCCATATCCATATCCATATCCATATCCATATCCATATCCATATCCATATCCATATGCATATCCATATCCATATCCATATCCATATCCATATCCATATCCATATCCATATCCATATCCATATCCATATCCATATCCATATCCATATCCATATCCATATCCATATCCATATCCATATCCATATCCATATCCATATCCATATCCATATCCATATCCATATCCATATCCATATCCATATCCATATCCATATCCATATCCATATCCATATCCATATCCATATCCATATCCATATCCATACCCATATCCATATCCATATCCATATCCATATCCACATCCATATCCATATCCATATCCATATCCATATCCATATCCATATCCATATCCATATCCATATCCATATCCATATTTATATCCATATAAATATCCATATCATAATCAATATCCATTTCCATATCCATATTCAAATCCATTTTCATATCCCTATCCATGTCCATATCCATATCCATGTCCATATCTCTACCCATATCTATATAAGTTACATATCCATATTCATATTCATATCCATATCCATATCCATATCCATATCCATATCCATATTCATATCCATATCCATATCCATATCTATATCCATATCCATATCCATATCCATATCCATATCCATATCCATATCCATATCCATATCCATATCCATATCCATAACTTATTTTTTGGCGATGTTCACAAAATTGTAAGCCAAATTTTTTTTAATTGAAAGACCAACCAGACAGAAGTTATAAGCCAGAAAATTGGGGATAATCCCCAGTGGCGTGGCTACGACTATGGAGGCCCAGGTTTGACTAATGAAAAGGTGACCCTAAGGTGGAGCCATTGGCTGTACCATTCAATTGTAATCAACATGCATAACAAACAACCTTCGGTTACTTTAAAGAGAATATTTTAAAGAATACGATCATCTTTAGTATCGGTAGCGTTCTAGTTCGCTATATTCCAGTTTGAATATTCCTGTGAACTCTACTTTAGTCAGGTCAACATAATATGTTAAACCGATTTTGACCCCCCTGGTGCCATTTGTTTTCTTCTAGTTCGCGTTCTAGTTCGATTTATTCCACTTTGAATATTCCTGTGAACTCTACTTTAGTCAGGTCAATATAATATGTTAAACCAATTTTGACCCCCCCTGGTGCCATTTGTTTTCTTCAATCCATTTTTTCTTATTTAAGCAATCTGAAGTCAAGTTTTTAATACTTTGCTAGGAACATTTTGGTGTCATAAAAATATGTATGACGTGGCCTCAGCGGCATAAACACCTTCATTCATATCTTCATTCATACCGGATCAAAATTAAGATTCCAACGTTCGGAGTCTCAAAAGTTGGAGGAACCCATTGAAATGATTTCGGCATATGTTTTTTTTCAAATCGGAGAATATCCGCCGAAGCAATTTTGATTCTTCTGTAGGTTTAAGCGATAAACAGGAAAAAAAAGACTTAATACCTTTCCAACAATAATAATTTGACGTCAATCTTATGAAAAATTTGTCTTTTACAGCGGTTTTAACAACTGTTTTTTTATCGAATATATATATTCCTATATATTTAAATTTTTTTTTAAAATACATAGAAAAGACTAATATTGCGTATTAAAAAATGAATGAAATTAAATTTAATTTTTATCTATTTGTTAGAAGAGAATTTTTTAGTAATTTACAAAATTGGTTTCTAACAAATTTGTTCAACACAAAACTTTGGCTGTTTGGGGCACCCTGAGTTGCAGGGTCCAGATAGTAACGCCACTGATAAAACCTAAAAAAGCTGCCCTTAGAGGCAAAATTTTCAACAAGAAATTTTGAATGAAGGCGCGACGAAAACCTTAAGAACTAATGATGCAGTTCGGATTCCCAAATACGAAATAGGGTAAAACTCTTTTTTCCGAGCATGTCTAATTTAAAAAAAAAAAATATAACAGTGTTAGAAAGTTAAGAATTTTGTATCGACAAGGAATAACCACAAATCTAAACAGCAAAAGTCAAGGTACTCTGATATTAGGTAGAAATGTTGAATGTTAAAACTGCTCTTGTGAAATTTTGAAAATAAGTTTAGCTGTTATTCCTTGTCAACACAGAATTGTTACTCTTTTCTTCTCTTTTTTTTCATTAAATAACCTTAAGTTTCAATGCAACCCATAAGTTTTCGCTTTCGTTATGACATTTTTTTGCAAAAGACAGCTTCATTCTATCCCCTTGATATGATGTCCCAACTCCATCATCTGCTCTTGTTTCAATCTGTTCGCAAGCGATCAATATCAATGCATCTAGTTTAGCTCCATCTCTACAGCGCGCTTCGTGCATCGTGCCACCACCACCAATACCACCACCAGCGTCAAATATGTCAAAAATCCTGACGAACTTTCCTCGCGTTTACTTCACGTGCGTGTTTTTTACTCAAAGCAGATACCAAAAAAATTATAAAAAAAAACAAAACTAGAGGCGTAACACCAAAACACAGCCTACTCCTTTTTTGCCCTGTGTTCACTGTTGTTGTTGCCATTGCGTTTATTGTTGTAGGCATTTCTTTTAAGTTAACAAAAAAACGTGCGATGAGATTCTGTTACGCGATAATAACAATAATTATTTTTATAAAAACAAAAAAACTTTTAGTAAGGCAATGCAAAAAAAAAAATAGAGAGGAAAAAAAAAATTGAAAAATCAAACCCAGCGACAAACAAAGTTAAAAACTTCACTGGAGGCCTCGACTGCAGCCTCCGCCGTTGACGGCCGCCTAACCGCCTTCTTCTTCTGCTGCTAGCCTTGTTGTGTCTCATAAGCTTTAACGTTCTACCCCCCTGCCTATAACCTCTTACCGCACTTGTATGCGGTGTTGCATTTTTAATCGATGATTTTAGTGGGCGCACATAAACGAGGAAGGACCCAAGACAAAAAAAAAAAAAAATACAAATCAAAAATAAAATAAAAAATAAAAACAATGAAAAAGTTATAAAATCAGTTCGCGTTGCCAGTTTATTTTTCACTTAGAGCTCTACAAAAACAACAAAAACAATACAAACAGAACTGAAAAAAAAACTTATGCAGAATTTAACCGACTTTGAGCCAAAAGGTTTGGTTGTGGCTGCGTTGGTACTCTTGGTACTCTGCTTCTTATGGCAAGGCATGCCTTTGAAACTGTGGCATGAGTCAGTTTTTGACAGACTTTCAAAGAAATCGTCGTGTTTTTTTTTTATTTTTGCTTTTTTTTGTTACTCTGCTCTTGCAGACTAAAACTGCTAAAACGCACTCGTATGTTTTTTTACAATGTGTAGGATTGTGTAGTTTTTTGTCAGACGTAAGCAAAAACAAGTTTTTTTGTAAAATATTTAAAAAAAAAAAACAACAAACAATACCAACAACAAAAACCATAAATATTTGGGGGCGTGAATGCATGAAAATAAAATAAATAACAAATATAAAGCGATTCAAATGCACTGTATGAGCTTGTTTTAAAGACCGTGTGTTAAAAAACATGCTCATAAAATGCATAGTTAACCCATTTTTAACCTCAAAAATAAATTGATTTTTTTAATTTATTACTTTTCTAGCTCATTTAACGGCTTAATTAGCTCGTGTTAACCCTACAACAGTTGCAACAACTAGCAACGGCTAGATGTGGCTGTAACAATTTAACCCTTGCTCAGACAGCATTCATACATATGTGTATTAACTTTTTATGCTGCCATTGAACTTGATGCCAGGATAATGTGCAAAAATTTGAGCCTTTTTATGCTGTGTGCTATTCGTAGTCTTTCTTCGGCATGAGAAGCACGCTTTGTGTGTTTGGTCGAGTAGCTTTTGGGTTCAAATTTTAATTGGCTTAAAAATGTCTCAAATTTAGCTCCAAACATGCTCTGCTGATGTCCTTTTCCATTGCTACTCATCTCTTATTGTTGTCTGTTGTTGGGCTATAAGCAGCTAATTGAGCCTGTTTGTTGTCTAGGTGTAACCTGATGTTGTTGCCGTTTCGTAAAAGCGCTGTTTGATTTATTTGACGCCAATTAAAAGACAGCAAATATTAAATTTTGCATCAAATCTATATGATGTGTGAAGTCATAGTTTAAGCAAGAAGATTTAAACATTAAATATTCTATAGATGGTATTTATTGACCTAGATTAAAAAAAGTCATAGACGTACTTAACCTGCTTTCTTTCTCATATGTAAAAATATTATGTAAAATGGTGTTGTTTTGAAGATATTTTTGCAACAGTCAGTAGTTCTTTACTAATTTTCTTAAGTTTCAAAACTTTTACAACACAATCCATAAATTTCAGATCAACTCTGTTGATTAGAAATGAGAAACGAAATGAAAAATGGTTAAAGCGTAGGTTCATGACCTGGCCGAAATTCAAATCAGAAATCATTGATCGGCAAGCCACTGGACTATCATTCTTACTGTCAAGGCTTTTAACAAAGACAATGAATTTGATATAAAAGTATATATTAAGTCATTTCCAAAGGTCTGGTATATAATAGGCGTAGCCGAAAGTTTGGGTATTAAAATGTAAATAAAACTTAAAATGCTATAAAACAAATTTTTCCATATCCATATCCATATCCATATCCATATCGATATCCATATCCATATTCATATCCAAATCCAAATCCAAATCCATATCCATATCCATATCCATATTCATATCCATATCCATATCTATATCCATATCCATATCCATATCCATATCCATATCTATATCCATATCCATATCTATATCCATATCCATATCCATATCCATATCCATATCCATATCCATATTCATATAAATATCCATATCCATATCCATATCCATATTCATATCCAAATCCAAATCCAAATCCAAATCCATATCCATATCCATCTCCATATCCATATCCATATGCATATTCATATCCATATCCATATCCATATCCATATCCATATCCATATACATATGCATATGCATATTCATATCCATATCCATATCCATATCCATCTCCATATCCATATCCATATCCATATCCATATCCATATCCATATCCATATCCATATCTATATCCATATCCATATCCATATCCATATCCATATGCATATCCATATCCATATCCATATTCATATCCATATCCATATCCATATCCATATCCATATCCATATCCATATCCATATCCATATCCATATCCATATCCATATTCATATCCATATCCATTTTCATATTCATATCCATATCCATATCCATATCCATATCCATATCTATATCCATATCCATATCCATATCCATATCCATATCCATATCCATTTCCATATCCATATCCATATCCATATCCATATCCATATCCATACCCATATCCATATCCATATCCATATCCATATCCATATCCATATCCATATTCATATCCATATCCATATCCATATCCATATCCATTTCCATATCCATATCCATATCCATATCCATACCCATATCCATATCCATATCCATATCCATATCCATATCCATATCCATATCTATATCCATATCCATATCCATATCCATATCCATATGCATATCCATATCCATATCCATATCCATATCCATATCCATATCCATATCCATATCCATATCCATATCCATATCCATATCCATATCCATATCCATATCCATATCCATATCCATATCCATATCCATATCCATATCCATATCCATATCCATATTCATATTCATATCCATATCCATATCCATATCCATATCCATATCCATATCCATATCCATATCCATATCCATATTCATATCCATATCCATTTTCATATTCATATCCATATCCATATCCATATCCATATCTATATCCATATCCATATCCATATCCATATCCATATCCATATCCATTTCTATATCCATATCCATATCCATATCCATATCCATTTCCATATCCATATCCATATCCACACTCATATCTATATCCATATCTATAAACATAGCCATATCCAAATCAATAACCACTCACTAAGAGTACGCAAGTTAGCTTAAGTCTCCAAGTTATAATGTGCTTGTTGGCTGATAAGAATTCCAAAAAGTGTTGCTTGGTTTTCTCTTAAGGGCTAAAATGGAACCGATATTTTAAACCTTTCTGCTTATAGGGTTCGTTTATTCACGTCATTAGGTTCATTAAATTTGGTATAGAAGTATATGTGCAATATATTATATTGTCATTTCCAAAGATCTGGTAGTTTCTGAATAGAAAGAATTCAAAAAGATTTTGTTTGGTTATCTTAAATGGAACCGATATTTTAAACCTTTCTCCTTATTGGGTTCGTTTATTGACCAGGTTCAGTGAAATAACGCCCAATGAAATAACGCCCAAATAAAAAATGAAATAACGCCCAAAAAATTTCCATACAAATTTGGGCGTTATTTCATAATGAATAAGGCCCAAAATTTTGAGCTTTATTTCATTTTATTTGGGCGTTATTTCATTTTTTATTTTGGGCTTTATTTCATTATGAAATAACGCCCAAAATCAAAAAAGAAATAACGCCCAAATATTTTTCATAAGAATTTCGGGCGTTATTTCATTATAAAATAAGACCCAAAATATTTTATATGATTTTCTTTGAAAATATTTTGGGCGTTATTTCATTTTTGATTTGGGCGTTATTTCATTTATTTTGGGCTTTATTTCATTTATTATTTTGGGCGTTATTTCATTGGGCGTTATTTCACTGAACCATTGACCACATTAGGTTCAATCTAAAAAAATTAAAAAAAAATATAACAATATTTTAGAATTTTTAATTTAAAATGGTCGTGACCTATTTGTTGGTGGCATTAGTTTGTGGTTTCACAACGACGAAGGAGGAAAATGGAGCAAAATGTCATCAGAATGGCGTTCCGTTAGAAAATTGCTTTTTTCGGAAAAACCTTCATGCATAGCTCGGTGATTTATGTTGGAATTTAATTGTCAAAAATGAAGAAGAGTACCAGAAACATGAAAATTTCAGAATTCAACAAAAAAAAACTAATTTTTGGATACTTATATTGGAAGAAACAAAATTTGTAAGTAAAAATAATATATAAAAAAGGAAGTGTTGAGGATTTATGACAAAAATAACCATGTTAAAATGTGAAAAACTAAATTTTTTTTTTTTGGCCTAAGTAGTGTTCGGTTTGTTCAGAAAACTAGCTTCTAAAGGCTAAAGAAAGCAATATTTTTTTTAAAAATAAGACATAATATGGCAAGTTCAGACACCAAGTGGCGAAAATACTATGAAATAACGGGGACAAATGAAATTTCTTCGGTATTTGTGCTAAATGCGGACCAAGACAATTCTTGTGTCTATGTGTTTTAACATTTTTGTTTTGTTTTGTTTGAAAAAGCCACAACATAAAACACAATATTTTGCAATTTTGACCTTAAAGTTCCAACGACCTATGTTTTGGTATTTTATTTGTTTTGACATCACTCTAGTAAGAATAAAACTATAGCCGTTTTAATTTTTTTTTTGTTTTATTAGAGGTGGGCTTTCTATGAACAGATTTAAAACTTGGCTTTCTGTGGACTCAGATAGCCAGTTGCTAGTCCTATGCCAATATCTTTCATTAATCTAGGGCAAATTCTATATGATTACAATTTTATCAAGCACTGTGCGTTTTGCCAAGTGTGAAAAGTAGTAAAGTGCTTCAAAGACGAAAAAAATTCCTATACAAATAAGTTTGTATGCAACCCTCACATGCTCTGTAAATCACTGCAGCGTTTGTGTACCACATAACAGTGTAGGAATTATACAGGAACAATGAATTAAGTTTCATCAACTATCATGCTGGTATTAATACTTAAACGCGTTGCTGAAACAGCTGTTGCTACTAGTGATGATAATCATGATGATGATGTTGATGATGATGATGATGATGATGATTGTGATGATGATGACGATTATAATGATGATGATGATGCACACGCTTTAGATTTTTTATACTTCTTATTATGTAGTCGTGCTCAGAACACTTGTTGACCCACAGCTATTTTTGCATGGCAGCACTTGAAACACTTTCGAATTACTTTCGAGTACCCATTATACGGTTCTGAGCTGAAAAGCTTTCTAGCACATACTTTATAAAAGAAGCTTAAGTGAAAAAATACAGTTCTTCTAAAAGAATTTTTATTGATATGTTCCAGTAATAGTTGACCTTACAATTGGTATCATTATTATATATGTCATATTAAACGGCCATATGAACTGCCAAATTATAAGTTCGAAAGCAAATTTCTTAACACAATATTGCCAACTTTTTGAAGACAGAATGTCAGGCAGCAGCCTGCCGCTGCTTAACAGCATCAGCAACATGCCAATATTTTATGTCTAAGCCAATATTTTTCCAAGTGTTTTTATATTAACTTGCTACCACTTTTTCACAACAGATTGAGTGAGTCTTTCAATAGCAACAACAATAACAACAACAACAAATTATGAACTCATAAACACTAGCCAGAGTCAAGGAAGACTTCTTAGAAGACGTTGACGACGTAAGCCTGTTAGTGTTAATATTGCATCCTGCTGTGCAACTATGTTTGTTGTTGTTGTTATTTGAAATTATTGTGGGCTGAACGTGTTTATAATTTTATTTATATATTAAAATAGTTTTTAATAACATTTTAATATTGAACATGGCAGATTAAAATCACAAAAAAAAAAACCAACTAACACTTTAAGAGCTTGACTGAACGCTCGCTCTAGTGCTGTTTATAAGCAGCTATAGCGCGCTGAACACGCTTGCATTGTTTGATTGTAACTTTGTAATTTCCTTCATGGCAGATGTTTATCTCTTAGTTTACAAGCAAAAACACAAACCTACTCTAGTAAGATTTGAGCTATTTCATCAGAGTGACAGAGTCTGTTGAATAGACAAGCCGGTCTGAACATAGCAGAAGACGCTGAATATGATAGTCATATAGCACTAAACAGGCTCTCTTGAGCTGCAAAATAAATCAGATTATAAAGCAAATTATGTCAACTTTAACGTGATGTTATATTTATGCATAAAGAAAAATAATAAAAACAAAAAAAAAAAACAATTTTTATAAATTCAAAAAATAAAATACAAAAAAGAAAAACACGCTGCTAGTTACGAAATAGAAAGCTTCAGAGTAGATGTCGCAAAAAACAAATTGAAACTGGTTGCAAAGGAAACATGTTCGAGTGCAATCTAAAACGTGGCTAAACAAGAGTATCGCACTCGTATACTTCGAGACAAACACACAAGATATAAACAAGATAGAGAACTCTTTGGGTTGGAAAAAAATGTGTTGCAGTTTTGACTTTGGTATTCTAAGAGATAAGGTGCAAAAACGACCAAGTCTGTATTAACCAAGTAAGGTAGAGTGGTTTACAAAGCCTTTGGTATAAAATTTGGTAATTTTTTTAAATAAAAAGGGATCCCAGAATTATTACGGAAAGTGATGCGTAAGGAGAATACAAATTTGTTATGGTGGTGGAGATAACATTACCTTTGGGAGTTAGAAGAGAAAAACCGATAGCATGGTTGTCATAACGTTTTTCGCCACAACTAAAAATTCTCTAACCCGATTACCAATTAAATTTTTGAAAAGAAAGTCCTTTTCAATCCTTTAAGTTATTTGAAACTTTGTAAAATTTTTAAAAAAGACACAACTAACTCATTAATGAGCACACAGTAAAAAATTCCGGAGTAATTTTTAAAGCAATTGTTGAACTAATGCATTTTTTAATCTTTTTTTTATAATAATTAATACTTTTCAAAATACTAAAAATTTTTTAGTCATGTACTTAAATTTAATTAATTGTAAATAATAGTTGAATTTTGGTACCTACGGCTTAAAATTGATTTATATTTTGTTTACATTTTGTTCATGCTTTAGCATGCAACAGATTAGCCTGGGGTTAGAACCCGCCAATGTAATACAATGGTTGGCCCAGTACGTGGTTCGATTTTAGTTATTTAGATGTGGTAAAAAAAATGTTGCACAATGCAATTTTTACATTGAATTATTAAAATAGTGATGACCGTGGCATGCAGGTTAAGTGTGTGGCTTAGCATGCTCGGAGCCCGGGTTCGATCCCCAGCCGCGGCGAAAAGTTTTTTCAATAAAAATTTTTCTGATCGGTCACCACCTCTCTGCAGACAATGGCAAACCTCAGAGAGTAAATAATGCCATGTAAAGCTTCTTGAGAACATGAGCCGTTCGGAGTCGGCATAAAACATGTAGGTCCAGTTCTCGGTCAATTGCGTGCAAACATTTAATAACACACACAACACAATTGATCATAAGAAGCTCGGTCAAAGTCCTTTCAAGGGCTGAAATGGCCAATTTGTTTTTGTGTTTTTTTTTTTTATAAAAATATAAGATTAAAATAATATGAGAGCAACAAAAAACAAAAAATACAAAAAGGTCTGGCAGAGAATTGAACCAGGGCCACTCGATTCATCTTATATATTAATACATGAACATTAAAGTTTGTCGTACGCTTTTTTGGTATTAAATAAAACTCAAAATAAATTAAACTTATATCATTCGAAAGGTTATGTTGCCCAGATGTGCAGAATTTATATTTAAATGATATATCTGATGGAGGGGATTCCCAACCTTCTAAGAAAGAACTTAAATTATTGAGAAAAAAACCCGCTCTTTGATTAATATGAAATTTGTTTGAGGGAGAGTTTTTGAGTTGGTCGAATTTGAATTTTTTTTAAAAGTAACAATTTCTTAAAATAATGTAGTTTTATTCATTCGTCAATTGTAAAATTTGTAAAAAAAATGTGTTTTGAATTCAAAAATTTGAATTTCCATGTCAATATCTTGTTCGGATTTTAAAGGTTTTTAAATTTTTCTAATTTTTTTAAAAGTCTGTTAAATTTTCTTTCAAATGTGATAAAAATTACAGCAAAGTTCTAACCAAAAGTATTTTTAATGAATTTTTTTAATATTGTCGTTACTTATTTAGCGTATGTTTCAACCAAATGCCAAGATAGAGAAAAAAACTGTCTCAAATTTAATGTTTTAAATTCTGAAGCAAATATCTCCGCCATCTGTGAATAGATTTTATTTATTTATTTTTTGTATTTAAGTCTTATCAGTTAACTTAAAAAAACTTTTAAAAATAATACCGTTTTTTGTTTGTTTATATTTAAATTATTCCTTTTAAAAAAAGACCATAAAATTTGATTTATTCTTGAAGTATGGGGTAAAAATGATTTTTATTGTAAAAAAACAAAAACTCAAAATTGCATTTTTGATTTTCTTTCAAAGTCTTTACCGAATTTTAGGTGAATTGATTTTGTCTTGACACTAAATTAATAAACTGTCCGTGCCATCAAAAAAATCAAGGTTACCCCCTATGATTTCTTTGACAAAATAAAATT
Organism: Tetanocera ferruginea; assembly: GCA_958299015.1. Taxonomy (NCBI): domain Eukaryota; kingdom Metazoa; phylum Arthropoda; class Insecta; order Diptera; family Sciomyzidae; genus Tetanocera; species Tetanocera ferruginea. The sequence continues at coordinate 47,279,382 of OY282640.1, read as the reverse complement.
TTTTTAAAATGTTGGTTTTCTGTTTTTGAACAAAATAATAATATAAAAAAATAATTTTTTTGAAGAAAATAGCTTAATATCTCTAATCAATTAAGAGTTATAGAATCGATCTTATTTTAATCATCTCGCATAAAATTATAAATAGGCAATCAATAAATTGGTCGCATTTCCACCCCAGGCGATACTAGTCAAATCAAATCGACAACCGCTTAAGCAACTGAGCCACAGAATAAAATTCTTTGAACATAAAAATTGTAAACTTAAATGTTGTTTACAAAATTTGAAAACTAAGCCAATGGGGAGGGGAGTATTACAATCTAAAGCTAAAATTTTTTGTTCATGCGTGGCTAAAACTTAATTTTAGTATTTGACGTGGTTTAAAATTTAAACCCATCCGCACTAAAACTTGGTTTTAGAATTTGACGTGGTTTAAATTTTAAATCTATGCGGGACTAAAACTTAGTTTTAGTATTTGACGTGGCTTACATTTTGATACAATTTCGGTGTCGATATTTAAACAGTATAGTACATTGACGAAAATTTAGTCTAGGATTTTGTCCTTGTACTTATTTTGTCACGACTTCTATAAAGCCCATAAAAAGACATGGTAGATATAAAGAAGTTGATCAGCATCACCACCTGATTCAATTTAGCCATGCCAGTCTGTTGAGACGATTTCAGTCGTTATTTAGAATGTATCGCAATTCAATACCATATTTTAGATTTTATAGTAAATATTATGATATAAAGACTGTCCCAGAAATAACTGTACTTTTGTTTTTTTTTTATTGTAAAAAAACAAATGATGTTTTTATAAAAATTCTTTCAGTTTATTATTAAGTGAACATTACACAATAAATGAAAATTTTATTTACATTGAAAAAAATACACTTAAAAAAAGTTATGCACTTATCGATTAAGGTCCTCCATTAGGTTTTTTACCGACCTTTCGTTGACCTTAGTGTATGCCCGACGCCACTAACGTCGAAATATTTCGATGTTTTTCGCAGTTTGTTTGGTCTTCTTTAGATTTCTTTTCATTAAAGCCCAATATCTTGGATTGGACGAAGTTCGGGGCAATTCGGAAGATTGGCTTCTCTTGGTACCACAGTGACATTATTGGCTTGGTACTAATCCATCGTTCTCTGGGCGTAATGACATGTTGCTAGGTCAGGCCAAAATAGTACTGAACCTTGGTGCTGACGCATAAAAAGCAGCAAACGCCGCTCCAGACACTCTCTGATGTAAATTTCGGTGTTGATTGTGCGATCTGTCACAAATTCCTTACTACGAATGCCACATTTGCAAATGGCCTGCCATACCATGTATTTCTTTGGAAATTTGGTATGTTTTTGCGGTGGAAAATTTAGAGGATGCTCCACCTCTTCTAAGCGCAGTATAATTTCTGTGTCCAGGTAACTACTTGAAATCCACTTTGCAGTACATTTCATCGTCCATGATCACGCAATCAAATTTGGGCAGGTAATCGCGATACAGTTTTCGAGCCCTAATATTGGCTTCGGCGTCCTTTTCTTCTGACCTATTAGGTACTTTTTGTACTTTATAGTTCCCGCTTTTGCTGCCATATCACGAACCGAAGTACCTGGATTCTGAGTAAACTGCCGCTTAACGTTTTGGGCCACCGCTTGGTTCGCTGGACCACTTTTTCTCCCTGAGCCTGATGTTTTTGATAAACGCCAACTTCCTTAGCTATCTTTTTGTACGTGGTGTTTGGATTTGCCAGGTATTTGCAAATAATTGCTTTCCGCTTTTCTTCTTGTTGAGACGACATCTTTTCAGTAGCTCTTCTTTCATTTTACTGATGAGTATTTTTTTTAATCTGCAAAATTTATACTTTATTTTGGTACCAAATATGTTGCTATAGAAAATAACGATTTTTTAAAAATTACCTAAAAACAAAAGGATAGTTATTTCTGGGAGAGTCTTTAGCAATAACAATTATGAGAGTTTGAGAACTTATAGAGCACGCAGCAGGACGCTTGCCTTTTATATATTGAAATTCTTTTATATCAGACTTTCAGTAAAAGGGTCAATTATGATCCAAACATGTTTTTAAGTGCTCTTACATTAAACGATTTTACTGACGATTTGAACAAAAAATTGTTAAAATTATTGCAAAATTTTTTGGCATAAAAAATTAATTATAAAAACGTTAACCAAAAACCGTCATGAGTTTGGGCGTTTTTTTCACTTCGTAACTCTCGTACCTCCACAACTCTACTGCTGCACTCTGGCTTAAAAATTTCTTTAATTTTTAAATCTAGCGGTATGAAAATACGTCACATTTGTCTGTAGAACACTAACTTTAACCTGGCTACGCTTTAACGAGCACTCATAATCGTCGCTTAAATTTTGCATATGAGTCGTCGTTGTTGTCTTGTTGCTGATCTCTACCTCCAGTACAGCTGTCTTTCTGCCTATATGTCGTCTCTGAGTGTATCTCTGTGGCAATGCGTTGCTATCATTCACAATTATTATTAAGTTTTTGTATGTAAAGCTGTGATTTTTTTGTTGTTGCTAATCATGCTGTTCATTTAAATGCGGTCAGCAGGTTTTTTTTTTCAATTTTTTCTTCACTTTTATGCCATTCATATTTGTTGTGCTAGTAGTATGTACTTAAATTAATTTTGTTGTTGTAGTTACTTTTTTCTTCTTAAATTTTATTGCAGCTACTTGTGCTGTATTTAAATCAAGTTGTGCTAGTTTTTCTTGATAATTAAATTAAATAAAATTCAGTGTTTTTTTTTCATTTTTTGTTTTTTTTGCTCGAACTTGTCGAGATGTTTATTTCTTGTATATCTGAAAATTAAGTGCATGACCTTTGCGAGCAAAATGTACCGCTTTAACATATAGTTCTGATTTCGTCTTTAGTTCTTAGCAAAAGGTTTCGAAGTTCAAGCAGTATTTTTTTTATGATTTTTTAGTGTGTTTTTTCGAGGGTGTTTACCGTAGGCGATACGCGTCTGCATGTAGAAAAAATATCGGTTGAAAAAAGAATTCTTTAAAAGCTGACTGACTGCGTTTGTGTGTACAACTGTGGCGTCCTAGCGCCGCATTTTGGCAGTTCGTCCTTTTGTGCTTGATTTTAAATCAAGCAACAACGCCGCCGCGTTCTGCTTGCGCGGTACGCCACAACATAGCGCAACAGAGCGTTTTTATTTTTTAAAGCGTATCTCAAAACGCCTACTTTTTGGTATTTCTTTTATTATTTTATTTATTTTTATATTTTGTTGTTTTAGTTTTTGCTGTTTTCATCCTGCTTGCTTTGCTGAGCATATTTTATGTCTTTAACAACAACTGTTTGTATTTTTTATATTCCGCTCGAGCTTTCAAGCAGATCAAAAAGATGCGATAATAACTCATAAACACTCTGTTTGATCGGTTTTTGAAGTTAATATTGCAAACATTTTCAATTCAACGCCATAACTTTTTTATAGTAAATATTTTTGAACTTACTTTTAACTTTTTAGATTTTTTTTTTTTTTGTTTCTTTTAGAAATGTTTTTGTTATTTTTTAACTGTGCAAAAAAAAAACTTAAAACTTGCTAAAAATTTCACACGATCTTCTATATTGTACACACATTCCTTTTACACACACTATAAATTTATTTATGTATTGTTGTTTTACCCTATATAGGCTGATAGGCTGCTTGCACTCTACAGATCAGTTCAGTTCAGTTAAGCGGCTGTGCAACACGTCGACATCATTTAATTTTTTTTTGTTTTCTGTGGCGCGCTGTAATTATTCAATTAGGATCACTTTCAGTGCATTTAACGCGTTCACAACATTTTCAGCCCGGTTCAACTTAACTGTGTTGAGGCTGCCTTGGTTTCACTTTTATTTTTCAGTAGTTTCTCTAATTGATTGTTAATAAAGGCTCATGCCACATTCTGTATATATATGTTTGACCGTCCATCTGTGCGTCCGTTTGTCTGTTGGTATGTCTGCTGGTTGGGGTATATTTTATTCTTTAATGTATATAATTTTCACCTTCCCCACCAGATTATTGGTGCTGCTTCTGCTGTTGAACTTGTTGCTGTTTGTTTGAATTTGTTGTTTGTTGTTGCTGCATGCTTTTCTTTTGTTTTTGTTGTTGTGAACCACAGAAGTTTCTGTAACTTGTTATTAAAATTAAAAAAAAAACTATATTTACTTAATATTTTTAGTACTTTTATGTTGAGACTTTTCCAAAACTATGATAGAAACAAAAATGTATAAGTCACAAAAGTTATCAGCATCCTTTTAAGCTAAATAAAAATATAGGACCTTAAAGATCTTAATAGTTTAGTTTAGTAGTTAATTCTATACTCTATGATTGCATTTTGTAAATACTAAATTCACTTTACATAGTATCGTTTCTAAAACATGATCACTTACTAATGGTTTTACTTTAAAATGTTTGTTAGGACATTATTTAAGATTACATCTTTTACAGAGTAGAGTTGTCAGAATAGGAAATTTTTTGCCGATTTACGGAAAATTCCAACCTAAACGGGAAAATGGAAAAACAGGCTTAAAAACGGGAAAAATGAGATTGAACGCATGTTTATGTGAAAAATGTTATTTTTCAAAGAGGCACAGCAATTTTCTTAAACATTTTCCTTTTCATATATTTTAACCCATTTATTCCCAAGCCATTTTAAAACCGAAAATATGAATGTTTTTTCATGTTTTTTTATTAATAACGATTAAAGCAATACAAAAAAACAGAAAAAAAAATGTAAATAAAAATATAAAAACGCGATCGCAAATTACCGTTATCCATTTTTTTCCAAAGTAGTAACTACATAAATTTTAGAACTATTTGCATAAGCCTGAAACTTCTCTTAAGGTGGGACATAACATTCGCGGCGGAGAAAACTGACCTTTTTTTAAAAATTCATAACTCACAAGGAAAGGTCCCCAGGTGACAGTCTCCGATTTGAATGATTTTCGGATAGTTGATAGAAGACAAAAATCTAAGGTCGACGTATTTTTTTATATGTGCTCAATCGATGGTTTGGGTTTCAAACTTGCGTTTAAAAATCAGCGAAAATTTCGTTTTTTTTGCTTTAATTTCGCTATTTTCCATGGAAACATTTATAAATTTGGTACCAAACGAAAGCTCTTACAAAACCACACATAATGGCATAATTTTACACAAGAACATTTTGTTGTAATTTTGTTGTTGTAATTCTTAGTAATGTTTAGTCGATATCAAAGAAGTATGTTGACACAATTATTTCATATTAATGTATGTTGGATTTAAGGCAATCTGTAAACTTACCTTTTTTTTTGTTTTTTTTGAATTTGTTTCTATTTACAATAAAATTTTTGTTTTATTAAAATGCATTTATATTGCTTAGAGAAATAATTTTATTACATTAAAAGTACCGAATATGGGTATCAAAATTTTTATTTTCTTATGGCCTATTTTTATGTTTAAATATTTTATCAAAAAAGTTTACATTTCACAGGGCTTCCATACAAAATGTGTAAGTAAGTCTCATCGCACCAGTAAACAATAATTTTAATCATCCAAAGTACCAAACATGGAAATTTTTACGATATGCAAAAGAAATGGAATGCATTTTCTCATATTTCTTTAAAAAAATTTTTTTTGATTTTTAGCAGGAAAAGCACATTAATGCAGGGTGAAATTCAAAATTTTTAATTAAAAATAATTAATAAAAAATTGCATTGAGCACAGTGGCTCAGATTAGGCTTTTGCTAACAGAAACTCTGGCACTTTTAAAAAAAAGTTAATATTGAGATATTTTAGAAGTTTTTTTTTTTTTTTGAAAAGATAATTCTTCATTCCGGTTTTATTTGTAATTTCAATAAAATCGATTGAGTGCCTACTGAGGAGTTCAAGGTCACAGTTGAAATTTTGCATTTTTTAAGAATCCACCGATTTATTAAAAAAAGTCATATGCTAATTTCTTTATGAATTGTCTTTATTTATAAACAAGTAAAGAAAGTCTAAAGTCGGTCTAGGCCAACTATGAAATACCATAAACCTACTTTAAAAAAAAATAATATTATTGAAAATGGGCGTGTCCGTGGGCGGATGAAGCCTATATTTAATATGCATTTAAATGTTGAAGAAAAACTTACACATACATACCAAGTTTTATTCCTGTAGCTCACAGTTAATGCCTTTATTGTGCTTTCGCTATGGGAGGTGGGCGTGTTCATGAACTGATTACTCCCAATTTTTGAACACACCTTAATTTTGGTATAAAATACATACATACGAAATTTGATCTCTCTATGACAAACATAATCTTATTTATTCAGTTTTAAACTTTTTGGGTTGTGTGGGAGGTAGTCGTGTCCGTGGACGGATGACGTCCATTTTCCAAAACCATCTTTGTTTTGTCATAAAAAAAATACGTCCTAAATTTTATGTCTGTTGGTTAAACACAGGCTTATTTATTGCTTATTTATTTATTTTCAATTTTTGGTTTGTATGGGAGGTGGGCGTGTCCATGAGCAAATGAAGATATCTTTGTGTTTGTATAAAACACATACGTATCAAATTTTATTGTTGTAGGCTAATTATGAGCTGAGTTAAGCAGTTTTCAATTTTCGCGTTGTATGGCAGGTAGGCGTGTCCATGGGAGAATGACGTCCATTTTCTAAAGCCATCTTTATTATTTCATAAAAAACATACGTGTAAAATTTTATCTTTGTTGGTTAAACATAGGCTTATTTATTGCGTTTTCAATTTTTGGGTTGTATGGGAGGTGGGCGTGTCTGTGAGCAAATGACACCCATTTTTCGAAGACGTCTTTTTGTTGATAAAAAACACATACACTCAAAATTTTATTATTGTAGGTTTATTATGAGCTTATTTATACATTTTTTAATTTTTGCGTTGCATGGTAGGAAGACGTGTCCGTGGGCGGATGATGTCCATTTTTCAAAATCATATTTGTTTTGACATAAAAAACATACTCTCCAAATTTTATCCCTGTAAGTTACACAGGGGCTTATTTATTCCGTTTTCAATTTTTGGGTTGTATGGGAGGTGGGCGTGTCCGTGGGCGGATGACATCCATTTTTCGAAAACATTTTTGGGCGGATGATGTCATTTGTTCAAAATCATCTTTTTTTTGTCATAAAAAATAAAAAAGCGAAATTTTATCTCAGTAGGTTAAACAGAGGCTTATTTATTGCGTTTTCAATTTTTGGGTTGTATCGGAGGTAGGCGTGTCCATTGGCGGATTTCAAAAATATTCAATAGTGCAGATCCTTGGGTCCATGTGATCATGTGTACCAAGTTTTATCCAATTATCTCAACTCCTTCTTCTTATCCTGAGTATACGGACAACACACAGACGGACAGACGGACGGACGGACATGGATAGCTCGACTCAGGTGGTGACGCTGATCAAGAATATATATACTTTTCTATAGCGGACTCGCTTCGTTCTATGCGTTACAAACGTTTGCACAAAGTTCATATATCCTGACCTTTCAGGTTTAGGGTATAAAAAGAAAAGAAAAATAGCTTCGGACCCCCCGAAAAACCGGCAAATTGTATTTTTTCCATAATTTTAATTTTATGTCCGATCTAAGGAAATTATATACAGTTAAAATTGGCTTAATAAGTACTACATTTTCCTTCCAAAGGTTTTGGTCTTCTGAAAAAGTAAAAAAATTTTGTAGGAAGTTTTATTTTATGAGGAAAAAATGCAAGTTCAGAATAGAACTAGAAAAATATGACTTCAAAAACTTAATACCTTTTCAGCGGTACATCATTTCCTAAGATCGAATAGAAAATGCATCAGTTAAAAAAATAAGATAATTTTGACAGTTTTGAGGTGGGTCAAAAAAAAAAAGGTTGCTTTGTTTTTGGTGCTGCCACGAAGTATTTTTTTCAAAATAAGGGGTGCATTTTTCAATTTTTTTTCGACCAACTCTTATTTACGGTAAACAAAATGCTAAGGGAAAAACGGGTAAAACTTTTTCAAAATCATGAACAAAACGGAAATTATTTCTACTGAAATCTGGTAAAAATGTATCGAGATTTGGTTTTTTACTATTTTTGTTTTAACCCTAGAAACCATAACTTGTTTTTTATTACTTTAACCTATTTGGTTTTCCTCTACACCCCACTAACTTAAAAGCGGTATTTCGTTAAATTAAGAAACAAATAATATAAATATATATTTTTTTATTTATGATGAGTTTATTTTAATAGTGAGTTCAGTTAAAGTGACAAAAATTCATGTTTTATAAATCTTCCCACAACAAATACAGACACTTTTAATTTGAAATGGGGTTCCTACGTCCCGTATGGGTTCTAGGGTTAAAATATTTTACGATAGAATGATTTCTAGCAGACAAAAGGCTTTCAAAGAAGACTGTATTGTTGTTTTATGATACTCCAAGTCATTCACCTACCTAGGGGTTTATTTTATGTCCTAATGTAACTACACTTACTCAGCCTATAGAATAATATGCAATTGATCCTTGACCTTCGCGTCATTGGTAGTATCTGCCTTGGAAAAAGGTATCGAAAGGCTTAAATTATGGTGAGAAGAATGTTGAATAAAGAATGAAGATGGGTTCATTGAAAGAGATGATTTTCCACTTTCCATCCTTATACGAAAGTGACGAGGTTAATGCAGTTAAGACTTGCTAAAACTAGTTAGTTAGCACTATTCTAAATTTCGCATTTGATGTGAGCGATTTTATGCAAAAGAATGATAAAATTGCTAGTGAGAAGGCTATTCCACTTAATGCACTCAGAAAAAAAGTACATTAAACAGCCGTAAAATTAACATTTTTAGTTGACAAAAGTCGTCCGACATTAAAAAATGTTAAAATTGATATTATCCTAATGTACTTTTTACATTACGAAATCTACATTTAAAAATGTATAACTGTCACATAATAATGTTATTTTAACACTTAAAATATCAAAAAGTATCAGTAAATTAATGCAGATAAAAAAAAATGTATTGAAAAATAATTTGCCACGAGTGGGATTCGAACCAGGGCTCCGGGCATCCAAAGCCACACTCTTAACCTGTGTGCCACGGTCACCTGTATGTCTTAACGGCTCAGCTCTTAAATAAACATTACATCTGCTTGTTGTTGACATCTACATTTATAATGTTAAATGGATATGAAATACTATCAATTTTACAGTAAAAAATGATGAACTAAAAACATTTTAAATGTTATTTTAACATTAAGAATTGATATTGCAACGTAAAACATTACATTATCAATTTGATATTTTTCTTATCAATTCAACACAATACATGTTAACTTAACATTTTCTAACGTTAAATCCACATTTTCTGATTTACATTAGAAATAACATTAAAAAACGTTAATTTTACATGGCAGCTTTTTTCTGAGTGTGGCAATGACAATCAGTGTTGCCGAGACGGTTCTAAAAAAAGTATCCATTAAAAGGTCAGAAGTGTACCCAAATGTATCCACTTAAAAAAAACAAGTATCTAGGTATCAAATTGCAAAAAACGATATTGTATTCACCTTTATACACAAAAAGAGGTTTTTGACTTTAAAATCAATAAATTTTTATAAAAGGTATTTATCGAGAAGCGTCATATACTGTGTGAGTGGGTCATTTATTTATTTTCAAAATTTTTTTAGTCTAATTTTGTTAATAAAATCGTTCTGTTTAGTAGTAGGAGTGTAACATTTTGCATAAACATGTATTTGGATACATGAAAGGACATGAAGGAAAATCTCGATTTTTAATTTTTGGTAATTTTTTTGATTTCATGTGACGGTATTCCATATTAAAAAGATTTTTCAATAAAAGTATCCAAATTTACACTAAGGCTAAAAAATAAGTAGTATTCATCAATTTTTGAAGAAAAAAAGTATCCAAATGGATCTATTTGCATCCAAACGGCAACACTGATGACAATGCAAAAATAATTTATTCCAATACCTTCCTAAAAAATATACATCTGCATGCATTAATTTACCTGAACACATGCATTCAGTGGGTAATTAAAAAAAATTGATAGTTCAAAAACGCTTTTATTAAGAGAGTTTCATGAAGAAGTCGTGCAAATGTATGAGAATCGTCAATCTGTAATGACTGATTTTATAATGACTGAAATCATATTTATTTTCGTTAGTATTAAAATTACAATAGCACTAGTTATACAGGGTTTTCCCAATAAGAGGTGTTATTTTGATATTCAAAGAAAAATTCCATTTTTTGAGATAAATGATCGGATGTTTATTTCATAATTAAGAGGAAGGTATGCCGTTAATAAAGAAAAACAACATCAGCCAAATGGCCACCATGACCACGTTTACAGGACCATATCGTTTTTATTAAAATTTCCAAAACAAAATCGCAAAGTGGCTGCCTTATGTCCTCGATAGACTTACGAATTCCATCTTTGAGGTCTTGAATCGACGCTGGGCTGTTGGCGTAGACCTTATCTTTCCCGTGGCCCCAAAGGAAGAAGTCGCAAGGTGTTAAATCACAAGATCTCGGTGGCCAATTGTAATCACCTATTCGAGAGATAACACGGTCCAGAAACTTTTCCCGCAAAAGATCAATGGTTTCAACAATTCCAACTCCAGCCAACTCCAGACATAAAAAACCATTAATCATCTCTCGATAGCGCAATCCATTCACCGTAACTGTTGATCCAACCTCATTTTCGAAAAAATAAGGTTCAATGACGAGGATGAAGAGGAATCTCAACAATAACTCCGATCTCCGATCTGGGTTTTGCGAATCGCAGATGCGACAATTTTGCTTGTTGACGTAGCCACCGAGGTGGAAATGGGCCTCATCAGTCAAGATGATTTTTCGCAGAAATTCCGGATCATTTTCATGCATTTCAAGGACCCAATCAGCAAACACACGACGTTGCTGATGATCGGCCGGCTTGAGTTATTGTGTTAACTGAACTTTATAAGCCTTAAGACTCAAGTCCTTATGCAAAATACGGTGTAATGACGTTTGTGGAATGCCCAATTTTAAAGAACGACGAGGAATAGACAAACCTGGGTTTTCTTCAAAACTTTGGGCTATGACGTGCACTGGTTTTATTCTTCACAACTTGTCCGAAAAGCTCGAATTTTTCCATCAATTTCTGTATTGCCGTCAGACAAGGTGTTCCACGACGACCAAAAAATGATTTAATTTTGCGAACTGTGACTGAAAAATGTTCACCATTTTTGTAGTGAATTTTTATAATTTCAATGTGTTGTTGAAGCGTGTATCGTTTCATTTTTAGTAATGACGTAGTTTCTACTTGTCTAATGTCAAAAAATAACAGCTTCAAAAGTGACAGCTACCGAAATAGCAGGCTATTCAAAATAACACCTCTTATTGGAAAACCCACTTACTATTTCCTGATGTACTTTCATTATCCTTTCTAATCAGAGCTGGTATCTAAAAAAATAATAGATGAGCATTTCTAATCTGTATATCGAACATTGTAGCACAACTTGAGCACCGCTTATAAAAATCAAAACATTACAAAAAAAATCAATAGTAGAGCAAAATATGCCAAAATAAGAGCACTCACTAGCTTAGAAAATTTATGTCTTACCAATTAATTGTATTTTTTTGTTAATGCGGCAGATGATAGCACATATCGAGTGCACTACAGCACATATTTTCTTCAAGTGGATAAACTAACTTTATGCACATGTCAAACTAAATATCTGCATAACTAAGAATCTTACAGACTTTTCCAGAAAACTACGCAATATGTATAGCGCTACATATTTCAAAGTTTTCAGCCATGCCAAATATTTACAAAGCTTTAGTAAACTTTTCCGCTTTCTTGGGAATTTTTCGAAAAACCGAAAGAAAACAAAAAATATTTTTCATTTACATTTATTAATGCCTTTTATTGTTTGCCGACTTGAGTCAACTTTTATAGTCATGTTTATAGCTATTTCAAGACAATAGCAAAAAGCATTCTTCTCAAGTTTTCTGCTGCTAAAGCCGCAAACAACAACAACAACAACAATAAACATTAATTTTGCATGTGCGTGAGCATTTCAATAGCGGTATGTATAGATAGCTAGCCTTGCTCTAGCTCCCTGGTTTGGGGCTTTGCAGAAATAAAGTCTAGGAAAAACTATTTTCCACAACACCATGATTGCCATGGTTGACGGATTACGCAACTTGGAAGCGAGCACGGAATTTCACATTCTTGTTTTTTTGTTGTTTATTGTTGTTGTGATTTTTTTTTTCTTACTTTCTTATTATTATTATTGCTATTCTTATTGTAAATGAATGCAGGGAAAAATTAAGAAAGAAAACAAAAAAAAAAAAAAACACAATTATTACATGCAATATTTTTGTATTTTTAAGAAACGCAAAAAATTTGTTTATAGTTAGAGAAAAAAATGTTAAAAATACTGTAACAGCAGCAGCAGCAGCAGCAGTAAAGCTAACAACAAAAAGTACAAGTATCTTGCAAAACAATAGCTTGTCTTGGCAAGTTTGTTGTAAATGTTGTGTTGTTGTTGCTGTTAAGTTTTTCCTTGCCCCAGCCGCTGGGAATGCGTTACTGAAAATCCCACCCCCAAAAAAAAAAAAAAAAAAAAAATATAGAAACAAGTATGTAAGGAAAACTACTGACTTGTCTAACAAGCTGCTTTGCATGGCGTGCGTTTTGTAGGCTGTCAGTTTTGCAAGCGTTGGAATAAATGTGGGTGCTTCATAAAAGTTTCAATCTTTTACTTGAAATTCGAATTACTAACAATAGCCAAGGGAAAAAGTTATTTTTATACTTAGTTAATGAAGCAAAATAAAAAAAAAAAAATTTGAAAAATAGATATATTAAACATCACTAGAAATAACAATAAAATAAAGTTGCTGGATTTTGAGTTATATTTTTTTTAATATGCAAGGTTCTAAGCATGAATCTAACCATGTTTTACTTGGGAAAGTTGATAAAAAAATGCATAGAAATGCAATTCGGAGGATGTTAAAATTGGCTAAGACCAAAAAAAAAATACGCCAAACGAAAGGATTTTTCATGTACAGGCTGGCCCAGAAAGACCGCAGTGGTGTGAATTCCTTATAACTTTTTATTTAAGACATATTTTTTAATTTTTTTTTTGTTTTTTAAATACAGTAAATTTATAGGGAATATTTTTAGATAAGTTATTAAAAATGATATGCCGCAAGTGGTGGCCATTTTCTGCTTCGCACGTTACACGTTTGCCATGACCTTTCGCAAAACTTTCGGTGTTATGTTGTTAATTTCGTCTCGAATATTGGTTTTTAATTCCTCAATAGTCATAGGCTTATTAACATAAACTTTCCCTTTTAAATAATCTCAAAGGAAACAGTCTGAAGCGGTTAAGTCCGGGGAACGCGGAGGCCAATTAAAATTGCTTGTACGCGAAATTATTCTTTCACCAAAGATGTCACGTAAAAGAGCCATTGTGGCCCTCGCAGTGTTCGCTGTGGCTCCATCCTGTTGGAACCACATTTGCGGATGGTTTTCCACGGCTGGCCTTACAAAATTTTCCAACATGGCCCGATATCGATCACCATTGGCGGAAATGGCGACACCTCGTTCATTTTCAAAAAAATATGGGCCAATGATCCTTTCTGAAAGAACACCGCACCAAACAGTGCACTTAACTGGGTGTAATTGTCGTTGATGAAGTACTCTCGGGTTTTCCGTAGCCCATATCCTACAGTTTTGCTTGTTAACGAACCCATTTAATTGAAAATGGGCTTCGTCACTCATAACTAAGTTATAAATAAAATTAGGATTCTCTTGTGGTTTTTGCTGGAAATAAATTGCATAGTCAAGTCGTTGCTGGTAATCTGTCGGCTTCAATTCTTAGACAAGTTGAATTTTGTATGGAAACATTCTTATGATATGCAAAATTCGCTGCAGCAACCCTCTTGAGAGGCCAAGTTGTGTCGAACGTCTCCTGGTTGATGTTTCTGGATCCTCCCGAATACTCTCCCGTACCAGTTCAATATTGTCCAACGTGTGCACAGTTCGTAGTGTGCCGGAACCAGGAAGGTTCCTTACTGCTTCTTGTTGTCGAAAATTTACAACCAGACGGTTTATTGTTGACTGAGAGGGTGCAACCCACACATTAAATTGCCGGCGGTATTCAAGCTGAGTCAACACAATGGACCGTTGATTTGAAAAGTAAATTTCAACGATTTGGGCACGTTGTTCAGTTGTGTATTACTCCATTATAAATTGTCCAAGTCTTCTTTACAAAATACTGAAAAGAAAAGAAAAACAAAATTATAATAAAAAAGTTATAAGGAATTCACAGCACTTCGGTCTTTCTGGGCCACCCTGTACTATTTAATTTTGATACTGGAATTATAGGCCACATTTTTCCCATACAAGCCGAAAGCTTTTGTACAGATTTTTAATATCGAAGCATAGGCACTGGTTGATCACTGCACGCTTCTTGGGGCACTTGGAGAAGAGTGAGTCGTTCTTACCGTACTTCTCAATCAGATAGACCGAAACTTCCCAGAGTGAAAAGCAATTTTCTACCAATGTTGGAATGACTTTTTGTGAGTCGATCTTAAAAAACTCGGGCTTCAAATGTTTGTCGACCTGGAAGTTCAAAAGAAACTTGTTGAGCTCAACACCTAGAGCTTTGACTACCATAATGATGGAGCAGCAGGGAGCTGAACCGGCTAAATAGTAGAATTCAATAATGAAGTTTTTAGTTTTAGATGGAGAAGTTTGAGCAAAAATGATACTGCACACAGTACCCAAGTTTCAATGACGACTGAAAGTGTAAATTTACACTTACTGTTCAAAGTTCATGTATGCAATGTTTGAACGGTCTTATCTGAACACATGCTATATATAGCTAATTGTGTACGGGCATTGAAGACCAGAGACCTATAACGAGTGATTCATGATTGTGTATGCATACTTACTCGCTAGTATAATCATGATTTGCTTTTACATATACTCACCCTTACTCATAGAAGTGGTTATCATATGCATACGTCTTCATCTCTTTTCTATAGAATTGTATATGACTTAAACTCATACTCTTCGTGCACCACTAGTTTAATTTTAAGTATCTTTTTCTGTTACAGCTGACAAGCTATGATATTAGCAGTATTACCAGATTGAAGTTAAATACATTTTCATATTTTTCAAATTCTATACATTTGCATTTTTTTATGTAGTTTACACCCCAGCACCGATTACAAAAAATAAAAAAAAAAAAAAATTGGAAACCCTATCCACCATCTTGAATTTTAAATTCTGAGAACAGATCCGAAATCACTGACTCTATAAAACTTGGAGGTAATGTTTACAGATGGTAGCCCTTGGTAAAAATTTACATCATTTTGAAATTCTTCTGACAACGGATTCCAATTCAATGACTTATTAACACTAGCACCGAGTTCATAAAAATAAAAAAAAATTAGGTTTTAACTCGCTTATGTTTAAAAACTCATATAAAACATTTTACTAGGTAGCAACCTTAAGACCACGTTACAATTATGCCACGCTACGACTACTGATGTGATGTGACTTTCCGAATAGTTTTTGCATATTTTATGTGTACCGACGAGTCATTGCGTTAATTGAGCATGAGTTCTTTAAATGCTGATAACTAAAGCCTACTATATTATCTTATGCGCAAAATCATGAGTAATTGATTTCTCGCATACTCCCTTTTGTGAGAGTGGATTGATTAACGAGAGCAGGCGTTAAGGGCAGTGTTGCCAGATTTTGGTAGATACTGTTGCACATTAAAGTGGTTCGAAAAAAATGTTTGGAAAGTGCCACCTTATTTCAAAAATAACTTCAAACCACCTACAAAAACAAAATATTTCGAATCCACCTTAAAACTGCCAAAATGGTATTTTTTTTTAACTTTTGCATTTTATGTCCCATCTTAGGAAATTATGAACCGTTCAAAAGAGTTTTTCCTCTTGGGACTGTTGGACTTCTGAAGCCATATTCGATTAATAAGCCTTGTTTCCTCGATTGTTAATACCACCTCAAATCAAAATAGTTTCTGTGAAATGAAACTTTTTAATTTTTTTTTTACTTTTTCCAAAGTCCAAAAGCTTTGAGGGGAAAATTTAGCCCATTTGAACTAGACATTATTTATTATTTTAAAATATAACATTAAAGCATCTCGAAATCATCTGTGCAATAAAAAATGTACTTTTCATTCTTTTTGTTTTTTTTATGAAGACCGACCCACTCTATTGAACATGTTCAACCCAACCATGAAAAAATTTGTCCTCGGAACTTTTTGAAAATTTTTAATGCAAATTTGTTCAGCAAGAATCGATAGATATGAGTGTTATAAAAGAAATGTGATCTCTTTATCTGCTATATTTAAAATAAAAACTCCCTTTTACAAATTCCGAAGGAAAAATTATTCATGATAGTGCTGATTGAGTGCAATTGAAAATATTTCTTGTCTATTCTAAACCTTTTCAAATGTAATTTTTTCATAAATATTTTTAATATTATTTTAGTAAATAATTTTAGCATGTGGAACATGAGTTTTCTATAATCGAATTCATTAAAAGTTGATCTTACTTCGTCATTTTTTCATATTTTGCCATAAAAAAATAAATAAAAGGCATTTAAAATAAAGTTTGACGATAACACTACTTAATTCAAGTGAAGTTTCAGAATGCGTCCAAGCACATTTTCCCGTTCTTAAGCCTGTTTTTCATGTTTTCCCTTTTTTAACTTGAAGTTCACGTAAAACGTGGGGAAAAATCTCTCTCCTGACAACACTAGTTGAGAGTTGATTTTAAACGTGTATATATTTCTTATGGATAAATTTGTACTAATGAACATAGTAGAATAAATAAGGTAAACTCGCTAGAAGAGAGCGTACTGCCGTAAATGTCAAATCGAAGTTGACAACTCATATAAAATCCCCAAGCATTCTCAAAACAATGAGAGAGCAAGAAAAAAAAAATTCCAATTGAAAAAATCAAAAACTTTTTTTTATTTAAAACTAGCTGATGTTACCCGGTGTTGCTCGGGATTGTTCCTCGAGCACAGAAAAAAGGCGATTTTTAAAACTGAATTGATATTAACATTTTTTAAATTATGAATTTAATGTTTTAAACTATCGTTTTTTGCGGTTTTGCCCCCTAAATTCGTCGTAAGTGTGTAGTCAAATTTCCATAAAACAGTACTGAAAAATATTAAATCTTCCAGGTCTCGCTCCGACGTCTGAAAAAAATCATTCTTTAAAAAACTTTAATAAATGCGTTTAAAGTTTTTCTTAACATTCATTTTTTTATAACATAACATAACATAACTCTTCCTAAGGAGTCAGGTTAATTAACAATCTAAATTTTAGCAAAATCGGTCAAGTCGTTTAGGAGTTATTGAGTCTTAAAAATTTACTATTTAAAGCGCTCTCTTGCGTTAATCTTTGCAATTTTTTATAGCCTATGTTTTATCTTGGGTGCAATTAAGCCTTCTTACCAAATCTAATTGAAATCGGTCCAGGCATTTAAGAGTTATTATGAAGTGTCACGCCCACACACTTCCGTCCACTTTTTTACATATTTTTACACCGCCCCCTATCATTTTCTTCTCTATGAAACACGTACTCGGTGTCCAAATTTCAGCTCAATCGGATGAACGGTGCGCGAGCCTATACGGAACAAACAGACAAACATTTGATTTTATATATAAGAGAAGACGACACTAAATGCAAATTGGAATAATTCAAATTTTATTTCCTAACACAGGGCCGAATTAAGCTGGAGGCCAGTGAGGCCACTGGCTTCAGTCCCCCATAATTTGGGGGCTCCCACCAGCCGTGTTAGAAATGGGAAAACAATTAAAAAAAAAACCAATGTCGAATCGAGTACTCAATAGAATTAATATAGAAAGAAACCTCGATTATTGTGTGGATTCTTGATGTATATTGTACTTTATATGTCGCAATAAAATCAGCTGGCTCATATTATGTTGAATACTTGCATACGAACATGGAAAGACATTTTTCTATTATTGAGAGAAAAATTTTTTGAAACTTTAAATTTAAAGTTTTAAAATTTACTAGTTTTACGTCAAATGGTCTGGTAGTAACAAATTTTCTTTCATCCTAGTTGTGTTCTAAAAAATTAACTATTTCATTAAAGAATATTTCATATTCATTGGCTGCTTTGCTTATTGTAAACATTTCTTGTTAATCAAAATTCGGAGAAAAAAATGGTTTATTTTAAAATAATATTTCTTAATATTTTAATGAATCTGAAAAGAAAATTTGCTGAGGATTCAAGAAAAGTTGTATTTTTTATCAAAATGGAGAAAATATTGTTTTGAATTACCATCTTATTTTCTGAGTAAACAACAGAAAGTATTACAAGTGTTTGTTGCATTTGCGCTTAGAGACTAACAGCATAGCGAGAAATAATATCGAGCGAATCCAATAGAAATTGCGTCACATTATCTGGTCGTTCTTCACGCATCAGTTTTTGTTCGAATTTAAAAGTGAATTAACGTTTCGTGAATTAACGCAACGACTAAACGAGGTATATGAAGTGTCTTATATTTTAATATAGTTATTTCATTGTAGTTGTCAAAGAAAAAATCTTGATAATTCTTAATTCTTCTGGTTTTTTAATTGCACCGCCATCGGGGACAAAAAAGTCTTGTGTCCCGCTGTCACCAAGAGATAAATTCCGCGTTGAAACTTTTCTTCCTGTTGTGGACTCGCTGACCATGTCTTTATCAAAAAGAATCACAGTATATGAAGTTGAAGTTTGAAGTTTGCGAAAGGTTCGGATTTTTTAATGCTCTTCAAACGATTCCAACTGAAGTGTTAAACGCAAAAGCGAAAAATCTTATTGATTGTTGCCCAGAACATGTAGAATCGACTATTGGTAATGAACTGGTTTAACTCGCTGAGCTTGCAAGGCTCTTTAACGAAAAATCGCAGAATCTGGAGCACAATTTCTTTATCGCATAATAATGGAGAACAATCTTCGCTCGACTTTCGTAAATATGTACTGAAATAGTTCTTCGCATATACTTGGTCATGATGGTAACCAATTGTAGTGGAGAGAGATCATTCTCCAAAATAAAACTGCTCATAAATAGATTGCGTACGAGTATGGGACAGAAACGTCTTATCAGCCTCATGATTCTTCTTTATAATAATGACTATGCATACGTTTTTGTGCAACTAACTTTTTACATTCATTGTTAGGGGCCCTCACCAATAAACTGGCCTCAGCGCCCCACCAACCTTAATTCGACCCTGGACACACAGCTGATTTTGACAATAACGGCAGTACTGAGAAGAGAGCACAATCAGCGCTGCATATACCTTATTTATTCTACTATGCTAATGAAAAAGCTGCTCACTGCAGTTCTCTCGAAATTATATAGGGGTATTCACACTGACTTGGGTACAGTGCTGCCAGGTGTCAGCAAAAAAAAATCCCCATTTTTGCATACACAAAAAAAATTTCCCCCGTTTTTTCCCCATTTTGAAATTTACAAACATACAATATTATAAGCGATATATTATCGATTTTCAGGTTAGAACCTTAAGGGTCTGAGATCAACCTTAGAATTATTGCAAAAATTGTTTAAATTTATTTTAAATATACCCATGATTATTATGAAGACTTAAACATTCGGTATTTATATTAATTTCAAAACATTTTTGAAATTTCATCAAAGATTTAGTGTGGAGAATTCCGGATATAGAGCTATTATCAAGAGAGTTCTTTATTTTTGTTTTGTTTAAGCCCTGCTGTAAAATGGTCCACATTTGGAATAGTTCTGAACTAGCTAGTACTGGTTCTACTACAATACCGTTTTGCATTGAACGAACTGACGATTTTAACGGGTTGATGTCATAGGAAAAGACAATTGTCTCTTTTAAGCATTCCTTTTTCCCTATATCTGTGCCAATTCTATTGTGAATGGTTTTGAACTGGTCCGTTTTGATAAAGTCCAGAAGTGGTCATTTGTAAGACTTATTATCAGCCTTATTTGGATAACGGGTTCGTACAGTATAAGTAATTTATTTTTGGTATAGTAATTATATAGTTTCAACCAGGGACCGAAAATAACAGTTATTTTCGAAATTTCAATTCAAAAAGTCTGACAGAAAGAATTTGTTTCTTCGATATTTGAATATAGCAGTGCGATGCTTGTAAGCTAAGGAACAATTATCATAAATGCTTTTTATTTGTTTGACTTTTGTAAAAAAAGTCAAAAATAATAGTTATTTTTTGACCGATTTTTTTTCGGTCAAAAATATAAGTTAAAATTTGACTTTTTTTTCAGTCAGAAATAAAAGTTAAAGTATGACTTCTATTTTTCCGGTCAGATATAAAAGTTAAAATTTGACTTATATCGGTCAAGAATAAACGTTAAAATTTGACTTTTAATTTTTTGAATCAAAAATAACAGTTGAAATTTGACTTTTATTTTTTTCGGTCAAAACTCGGAAGGCAAAAACTTAACAAAACTATATTTTTTTTTTTAAACATGGAAACGTGTGGAAAATAAGAGGACAAGGGACTGATGATGAAAATTCTTTTTTAACAGATTGAGTAAACAAAAGCAAATAGCTGTAAAACTATCATTTGTAAAGTCAAACTTTTTAAAAATAAGGAATTGTCTTCAAGATAACATAAAAAATGACATATTTTGCTTCGACAAGGTAGCTCTAAAATATAAAGCAAGTTACTTTACGTTTTATTTTTATTTTACCCGTTTTTATCAATGTTTTCCCCGCCATCCCCATTTTAACGAAAAATCCCGAAAAACGGGGAAAATCCCGCCATCTGGCAGCTGTGCTTGGGTAGTTGGGTACGGGTACTACTTTGTTTTAGTTTTTTGTCAATTCAATTATTGACTACTTTTGGAAAAGGTGGTAACCCATGAAAAAAGTACTCAATTTGAAAAGAAATCAATCTATCCAAACTAGTCAGGGGGACAGGTAGGGTAGCTGGGTACAATGGCACTTTTACAAAAACAAAATGTATGGAAGTTGCCAATCTACTGAATACCCTATTGTTTTAAAGGAATCAGTTTTGTTATTAATTTATTTACCATTATGGCCATTTTTTCCATTGACTTGACTTCTTGGCAAAAATTAGATAATGCGCTTTAAAATTTATTTATCTTTAAATTAGCTTATTTTATGTACTAAACAATGCAAGTAACGCACGTGTTTTAATGTTGTTTTTAGAATCTAGATAAAAGCTGTCTTGTGGCAACTTAATCATCATAAAAAGAATCGCTCACAAACAACGTGTTCAAACTTTTGACAGAGCTTTCCAATTTTTTTTTTTTTTTTTTTATATAGTATTTGTAAAACAGTTTTAAGCAAACCGGCAACAAACAACGCACAACGTGCTGGTAGCAAGTAAAAAGCCGCTTTATGGTCAGCTGGTTGACTAAGCAGCGCGCAGTTCTGCAGAAACTGGCAACAAAATCAACAACAAAAGCTGCAGCAGCAGCAGCAGCAACTAGATCGCTCGCTTGGCTAAAACTGCATATGTTGTGTTGTATTAAGTTGTGTTGCTGTGCTCTAAATATGGCTAAGTTATGTGTTGCTGTTGCTACCGTGTGTTGCTGCTGTGGCTGTTGATACTGCAGCGACGGTTTTAACTTAAAGCAATGCGTGCTGATAGCGCGCTGCGCGTGAACATTGCGCGCTGTTGCTCACTACTTTGTTTCGTTTAATTTTCCCTGCCTTTTGCCATAATTTTCCTTGCCTTCTTTTTTACGCTCTTCATGCTTAGGAAAACTTTATTATTGTTGTTCGTCATATACATTAAAACTACAATTGTACGCTTGTGTTCACGATTAAGCAATCATTTTGCTCTTGACTGTAAAATACAGATCGATATCTTTATTTATATAAATGTTGCAATGAGTAGGTTATTGTTTTTGTATTTATTGCACGCTAGTTTTTAATATGATTTTCTACTTATTGATAAGATCAGTAGCAACAGCAGCAGCAACAGCAGCAGCAAAGATCGTTGACAATTGCTGTTGCTTGTTTTATGTATTTTCTCTTTTATTTCTTCAACGGTTGTTTTCGAATGTAACCAGTGAGGGAAAAAAGTGTAACCAGCTTCATGTTCAACACACAATTACGCACATTGACGATCGTTAGATCGTAGTTAATTGAATATTTATTGTTTATTAAGTATTTCCCTGGAGATACAACGAACACTCGCTAAAAAAGGGAGAATGTTTTTGCGCATGCGTTATGGTTACATAAAACGTCAACAGCAGCGAACGCATAAGTTGTTGTTGTTAAAGTCTAAATTAGCTCAAGTTGTTGCAGTTTAAAGCAGGCTTTAAAATGGCGTGCAAAAAATGTAGGAAATCATAAAAATTGTTGAAATTCTCCGATGTAGTTAAAAAAACCAAACAAATTGATTTATCAACTTATAAATATTATTAATAAAGAATATCAGTATTTTTTAATTAGTGGCAATAATTTTTTCATGCAATACCTATGCATTTTTGTTGTTGTTGTTGTCAGCAGTCCATATTTCTGCCACTCCCATAAAGGTCTAAATTAATGATCGATCATAATAATTGCTGATTGCTGCGATAGCAATCAAAGTTTGTCCATTACTTGAGTTGCTTGGGTGAATCCCACAGCACCCTGGAATTGCTTTTAAGGATTATGATACTTTTAGCGCTTGACACTAGATGAGCATAACTTTAAGCCCGTTTTGGCATTGTTTAGTTGCAGAAGTATTTATTAGTAAAGCCATTCTTCATGTCATTCTGTCATTTGGTAGTTGTTGATATAGCGAAGTTTTCATTAATTTGTGTGGAATTGAAATTTTTTTGTTAACTTTAGTTTCAAGATCATTCATTATTTTTTTATATAACAAACTCACTGTCTTAGCTTGTGATCATGCAGTTATGTCTTATGTGAAAATATATAAAACCTGTTATTAAAAAATTGGCACCTGCAGGCAGTCATTGTGAATCCCATAGTGTAAAGAGGTGTCTTCTGCCACTTCAAGTGGAAACAGTTATAGCACTTTGACAACAAATATATTTGCCGCCAAACAGACATGTGTCAGTCACTTTGCTTGTTCTTCTATTACATTTAATATTCAGTGACTCAGCGTCACTTTAACTGAAACTATCGTGTCATAAAAGTCGTGCATTTTATTTTTATTTTAGTTTTCTGATTAATGGGAAACTGATTGTACATTATCTAGCATTCAATAAGTTTATAAAATCAAATTCATCAAACAATCTCATTTTATTTAAGTCAAATAGTGACGCAGAGCTACAAACTTATAACTTTCTAAACCTTCAATATATTCAATTCACGCATTACCAATTCAACACGTTTCAACCATATAGAATTTTAAATTTTAATACAAATATTTAAAAAAAAATTTGTTTGCAGAAAAACAATGACAAAATTTCAAAAATAGCTTCCAGAAAATTATTAAAAATATTCCCAATTTTCTGCTAACTAAACACAAACAACATTTATTTTATAAGATCCGCTATTCTTTTATTTTTGGTTGTTACCAATTTTGTTAATTCAATCAAAGCTTTTTTATTCCCGAATAGCTTCTAGTCAAGTGAAGTCAAGTTAGAGTCAATACAGAGTCAAGACAAAGTCAGAGTCAGAGTGATAGTAGGAGTCAGAGTCAGAGTCAGAGTCAGAGTCAGAGTCAGAGTCAGAGTCAGAGTCAGAGTCAGAGTCAGAGTCAGAGTCAGAGTCAGAGTCAGAGTCAGAGTCAGAGTCAGAGTCAGAGTCAGAGTCAGAGTCAGAGTCAGAGTCAGAGTCAGAGTCAGAGTCAGAGTCAGAGTCAGAGTCAGAGTCAGAGTCAGAGTCAGAGTCAGAGTCAGAGTCAGAGTCAGAGTCAGAGTCAGAGTCAGAGTCAGAGTCAGAGTCAGAGTCAGAGTCAGAGTCAGAGTCAGAGTCAGAGTCAGAGTCAGAGTCAGAGTCAGAGTCAGAGTCAGAGTCAGAGTCAGAGTCAGAGTCAGAGTCAGAGTCAGAGTCAGAGTCAGAGTCAGAGTCAGAGTCAGAGTCAGAGTCAGAGTCAGAGTCAGAGTCAGAGTCAGAGTCAGAGTCAGAGTCAGAGTCAGAGTCAGAGTCAGAGTCAGAGTCAGAGTCAGAGTCAGAGTCAGAGTCAGAGTCAGAGTCAGAGTCAGAGTCAGAGTCAGAGTCAGAGTCAGAGTCAGAGTCAGAGTCAGAGTCAGAGTCAGAGTCAGAGTCAGAGTCAGAGTCAGAGTCAGAGTCAGAGTCAGAGTCAGAGTCAGAGTCAGAGTCAGAGTCAGAGTCAGAGTCAGAGTCAGAGTCAGAGTCAGAGTCAGAGTCAGAGTCAGAGTCAGAGTCAGAGTCAGAGTCAGAGTCAGAGTCAGAGTCAGAGTCAGAGTCAGAATCAGAATCAGAATCAGAGTCAGAGTCAGAATCAGAGTCAGAGTCAGAGCCAGAGTCAGAGTCAGAGTCAGAGTCAGAGTCAGAGTCAGAGTCAGAGTCAGAGTCAGCGCTCGTGTCAAAACTAATCGCATATGGTGTCGGTGATAACTTTGCTCGGTGGATCACGTGTTTTCTGAAAGACAGATCTATACGTGTCGTTATTGATGGCATTTCATCCCTCGAACGTTCCATCGATGCAGGAGTACCGCAGGGTTCAGTTTTATAACCTTCTTTGTTTTTGGTTTTTATCAACGACCTTCTGTCGTTGACTCACAACCCAATCCACTCGTTTGCAGACGACAGCAGCATTTGTCATTCTTATTCGTTCAAAACACGCCCGAGCGCTTTGGAGATTGAGAGAAAGAGGCAAATTATGAATAACACACTCCTTAATGACTTAAAAAAAAAATCTCCGAGTGGGGTCTTGCCAATAAAGTAGAGTTTAATGCAAGTAAGACCCAGTGTAGCCTGTTAAGTCACAAGCGAGTGGATTGCCCCTTAGCTCCCCTTCATTTGAACGGTGTCGATCTTGTGGAGTCAGCAGCTCTTGACGTTCTGGGCATATCGATCCAATCTGATCTTCGTTGGAATGATCATATATTCGATGTGTCGAAAGAAGCGGCCAAGTGCCTTAGTTTTTTAAAACGGTGCAAGAAATACTTCACTCCAACTGATCTTCGCATGATCTACACCTCATATATTAGGCCGAAAATGGAGTACAATTCGCACATTTGGGCAGGGGCTTCAAGATAATATTTGGAACTCCTGGACCGAATTCAACGTCGTGCGATATATCTAATAGGGGATGAAACTATTTCTTCCTCTCTCAACTCTCTTGGACATCGACGCAATGTTGGCTGCCTGAGCCTTCTGTATAGGTTCTACCATCGAAAGTGTTCAAGGGAAATTCAAGACCTGACGCCACCAGCTCGTGTGTTTTCTAGGTCTACTCGGGCAGCTCTTCAAGCCCATCCTTATACCATTGCTTCGTTGCCCAATAGAACATCGCATTACCGAGACAATTCGTTCTTCAGTCGCTCAGTAAAATTGTGGAATAATCTTCCTGCGAGCGTTTTCCCTGACAATTACGAGCTGTGCAAATTTAAATCAAATCTTCACCGACACTACTCTACTTTCCCACCCTCCCACTAAACTATCACCCTTCTTCCGAATTAACACAATGCTTTCGCATTTATAGGGGGCATCCCCTGAGCGTTGGTTCAGTCTTAAAAAAAAAAAAAAAAAAAACATTTCAGCTCAGTTCATTAAAAATATTTGCTGGTGTAATGTTTTCACGTATATTTAAAGCACTACTTTTTCTGTTCAGTTGCATCAAAATCTATTAAGATAAACTTTTAGATATAAATAAGAGACTTTGAAAACTCATATTTGTTTCGATGATTTCATTAAACAATTTTATAAACAAATCTGTAATTTTTTTTTGACAAAGTTATAAAACATACCTTAAACATTTTCTAATCATAAAATTCTTTAGATGATCGGAAAGCAACTTTAAACTTGAATTGAAACATTTGACAACAACTTTTATATTTGGCTCATGGTTCTAGGGGGTCCGGACCCGTAGACAACCGCCATACCTACGCCATTGGATACGTTCAACATAAAGTAAATAAAAATAAAAAAATAATAAATAAGAAAAAAATTTGATTTTTGAGCATGTCCATTACAATGAACATTACTCTTAAAAATTTTTGTTTTCCAAGTAAAACAACAAAAAGTATTTTTATAGATATTCACTTCTATTTTGCATTTATTTTCTAAAACATCAAACAAAATTAGGTTTTTGAGCATGTCCATTACAATTAACATTACTCTTAAAAATTTTTGTTTTCCAAGTTAAACAACAAATATGTTTTTTATAGGCATTCACTTCTATTTTGCATTTATTTTCTAAAACATTAAACAAAAGAAAAATCAAATAGGTTAATTTATAAATACACTCAGAAAAAAGTTTCTCGGAATATGATAAAAAAAACCTCATATTTAGAGAAAAATGGTAAAGACTTTGCTACAGAGAATGCTTTTCTCTAAATTAGATTCCAAAACTTCCCTAAAAATTATAAAAAGCTTCCATGAAAAATAAAAATATATAAAAACATATCGTTTTAAGCGAAAAAGACATTTTTATTTTTGAGAAAAAATTTATTTTTACTGAAGAAAATTTTTTGTTCGAAAGAAGTAATCCGAATTTTGAAATATATATCTTTATAGTATAAAACAATTTAATTCCGCTTTAGTTTTGCAGGAGTTGTTTAGTCACTTTAACAAAATTAGTGAATTACAAAGAAGACTGGAGATGTGTTGGGATATCAATCAACGAAACAGTTATTCAAGTTTTCTGATACTTTGCTCTCTAAAGCTCTATGTTTTGTAACAAACTTGCCATTTCATGCATTATTTGACATTAAAGAACAAAATATATTTTTGTTATATAAAAATAAATATGAAGTAAATTTAAATTTTTTTATTATATAATCACTTTTATAGGATTTTTCAAAATTATCGTGCGGTTCTTTAAATATTAGCAACTTATTATTCTCTGCAAATATTTATTCCGTATCAAAATTCCAACCGCAATTATTTGCTGCTAAAAGCAATTCTGATTGCCACATTCTTTCGGTTAAATATTGCAAAATTGGAAAATTCTTCAAATTCTACTCGATTACATAAAATAATTAATTACAAGCTGAAAAAACTAGTAACAATAACTAAAAAAAAAATCACAGAAAATTAAAATTCAAGCAAGCTTAATACTACAACTAGCTTAATACAATGGCAACAACAACAACAACATTAGCAGCAACAACAACAGCAATGAAGGCACAGCAGCAACAGGTGCGATTATGCGCTGTAGATACCGGAGATTTTAATGCAACACTGAGTAGAATTTCACCTTGACAATTGCTGATCAAATGTTGCCGCCAATTCGATTGTTGTTGTTGTTGCTATGACTATCATTGAGATACATTAGATTGCTGCAATCACAACAGCAGCAACTGTGAGTCAGACCGCGCTGCTGCTGCTGCTACTGATACGTTATGAAGTAAGCAACTGTTGCCAATTTGATGTGATTTTTTTTTTTTCTTAAGTTGCTATTATTATTGCTGTTGTTGTTACAGAATTGTATTAGAATAAAAGCTATTTTAATGATTCAAGGCTTTTGTTTTAAAATGTAATGTTTTATTTTTTAACATTTTCTGTTCGGTTTTGTCAGACGCTGTTGGGAAATTTTTTCGCTAAGTCACACGCACATATAAACACACTCTCGCACACCTGTAAGCGAAACTTTTACACTTGCATGTTGCTGCAATATTATGATTATTGTTGCTATAAATTTAAAGCTGATAGCAATCTTGATGAAAATCTTTGGAAAATTTTTGTGATTTTAAAAATATGGCTTTAGACAAAAGTCGAACCAACCAGCAAAAACCAATTGAAGGCCTGCGTAGTGTGCTGTTTCCGTACAGTTGGCATTTATTTGCAAAGTGAGATATTAGTAAATTTTGAAAAAAAAACGCGGTAGTGACAACCTTGTCTAAGCCTTCGTACTAAGCAAGCGTAAAGCAAGATAAAAAAAAGCTACAAAAATAAAAAGCTGAAAACTTTGCGCCAATACAGCGGATATGCATGACGAACATCCGCTGTTGGCTAGAAGATGACGTTAGAGAAACAAGGTAACATATATAAAAAAACATGAAAAAAAAAACTACAAAATAGTTAACTAAAACAAAACAAGTTTTTTGTAGAAAATGAAAAGTTGCAAAAAAAAAACAACTTAAAAAGTTGCATGAAATAATAAAAAAGTAACAAATTGAAAGTGCTCGACGCTATCATAAAACAAGCAAAATAAAATTTTAAAAATGTATCTGACAGATACTAAAGTCACATGACAATAACGTCATAGCTGTCTAGAGGTTTTGAAAGCTTATAATTTATTTGTCAATTTTTGAGGCACTCGCAGAAAGCATTCCAGATAGCTTCCCAACTAAGTACTATACTGCCAAGACGAAGAAGAAGCTTTAAAATTTTTAGAGGTTTCTACCTCGATATCACTAAAAAGAAACTTGTGAATACAGGTTAGGAATTTGAACTCTGCATTATTGTTTTGAAGGGACTTGTGAAAAAAAAAAAATTGGCTATTTCTATTTCCTTGAAAGGACTTTGGCCGAGCTTCTTATGATCAGTTAGGGACTTGTGAATGCAAGTTTAAAAGTTTTGTCAACGAGCTTGTTTTGTTGTTTCGATTTAAGCGCTTACAATCTTATTTAATGAGGTCCTGAGAGTATTACCTCGTATTACCCTCATAAGCACTTGTAATTTGAAGCTCATATGAGGTGCCTCCCTGAACTTGTGAGCAAAAGTATTATGATACTTCGAAGAAACTTGTTAAGACAAGAGTCATGCCGTTCATTTATGAACGCAACCTCGTTAGTATGCTTTGTAAAGGTTTTAACGAAGCACCAGTAAGCTTCTAAACAGTCTCATTGCTTGTGAAAACAAGGTTGTTCATTTGAAAGTGAATCCTCCTTAAGGTACTTTGCAAAAAACGAATAAACGAAGTACCGATAAGCTTTCAAGCAGCTTTTTGTGAGAGAAACAATATCGAGGCAGCTTCATTTGTGAGCAAACTTATTAAGTGCCTCAAATGAGTTTCGAAGAGGTCTCTGTAAAGTGCTAAGTTCAGTTGTTAGTTGGTTTTGATGTAAATGCCTGAATGATATTCTAAAATTTTTACTTGGATATATTTATAAACAAGTAAAAAAAGTCTAAAGTCGGTCTAGGCCGACTATGAAATACCCTAAACCCACTTTTCAAAAACAAAAAAATTTTTGTAATTATTTTTGTAAATGGGCGTGTCCGTGGGCGGATGAAGCCTATATATTATATGCATTTAAGTGTTGATGAAAAATTTACACATACCAAGTTTTATTCCTGTAGCTCACAGTTAATGCCTTTATTGTGCTTTCGCTATGGGAGGTGGGCGAGTTCATGGACGGATTACTCTCAATTTTTGAACACACCTTAGTTTTATTATAAAATACATACATTACAAATTTAATTTCTCTATGACAAACATAACCTTATTTATTAGGTTTTAAACTTTTTGGGTTGTATGGGAGGTAGGCGTGTCCGTGGGCGGATGATGTCCATTTTTCAAAATAATTTTTTTTTTTGTTATAAAAAACATATGTGCCAAATTTAAGCTTTTTAGGTTAAACACAGGCTTATTTATTGCGTTTTCAATTTTTGGGTTGTATGGGAGGTGGGCGTGTCCGTGAGCGGATGATGTCCATTTTTCGAAGACATCTTTGTGTTGGTACAAAACACATACACACCAAATTTTATTGTTATAGGCTTATTATGAGCTGAGTTATGAAGTTTTAAATTTTTGCGTTGTATGGGAGGTAGGCGTGTGCGTGGGCGGATGATGTCCATTTTTCAAGACCATTTTTATTTTGTTATAAAAAACATGTGTGCCGAATTTAAGCTCTTTAGGTTAAACACAGGCTTATTTATTGCGTTTTCAATTTTTGGGTTGTATGTGAGGTAGGCGTGTCCGTGGGCGGATTTCAAAAATATTCATTAGTGCAAATATTTGAGAGCATGTGACCATGTGTGCCAATATTCATCCAATTATCTCTAGTCCTTCTTCTTGCCCTGTGTATACGAACAACACACAGACGCACAGACGGTCGGACGGACGGACGGACTGACGGACATGAAAAGCTCGACTCACGAGGTGACGCTGATCAAGAATATATTTACTTTTCTATACCGGACTCGCGTCATTCTATGCGTTACAAACGTTTGCACAAAGTTAATATACCCTGACCTTTCAGGTTAAGTGTATAAAAATAGATTTTAACATTCTTGATCAAATTAAAATAATATATAAAAAAATATATAAAAAAAAAATTATAAAAAAAATTGGCCATTTCAGCCCTTGAAAGGACTTTGATCGAGCTTCTTATGAGCAATTGTGTTGTGTGTGTTATTAAATGTTTGCACACAATTGACCGAGAACTGGACCTACATATTTTATGCCTACTCCGAACGGTTAACGTTCATGTTCTCATGAAGCTTCTTTTTGACAAATCAAGAAGAAACTCTCTAAGGTTTGCGATTGTCTGCAATTTTTTTATTGAAAAAACTTTTCGCCGCGACTGGGGAACAAACTCGGGCTCCGAGCATGCTAAGCCACACACTTAACCTGCATGGCATGGTCACCACCATGAAATAATATATAACAATACCTTAAATCAAAACTAAATTTTAAAATCTTGAGATTTAAGCTAAAATAAAATGCAAAAACTTGCTGAAACAACATAGCTATTGTTTTTCATAGCCTCATAATTATGAAAACACAAAATTTTCCTTTCATTAATAAGATTATTGTCAGGTTTTGAGCCGGTAACTGTTTTGGTAGAAGAAATACTCTTACAATGAGCCGGTTTCATTTTCTCTACCTTTGCTTTTTTTCTCTTATAAACAATAGGGGTATTCTCGCTGTCTTGCAAAACCCTTGCAAAATCTTGCAACGACACAACAACAAAATACAAGCGATAAAAGTTTTGCAATTCGTGCAATCTGTGCAACAGTGATACCCATGTTTTGAGTGGACGTGCCACCTTACACTCTGATTGAGACAAATTTGTTCATTTAAGTTCGTGTGCGTCAGAGTAAGTATTTAAATTTTTTTGTTTTCGCCTGTTCGCGGCATTTCTTTTAATATTCACAATATTTGTGATTTTGTGCGCTCCCGCAGTGTTGCATATTTCAGTATTGCAAGGTTGCATTTTTACAAATTTTGCATCTTTGCTTAACTGCGAGAATACACCTAATATATTTTCTGCCATGATAATACAAGTTGTTGTTTCCCAAATGATTTTTCTCGACCTTCTAAATTTTATATTTTTACTGATTGTAAGTTTTGTGTGTTTTTTTTTTTTTTTTTTTTTTTTGGTTTTTCTTCTGGCAACGCTTGGTTGAATTTCAAACGTTTTTTAAGCATTTAAACTGTTTTTTTATCTAGATAGTTAAGTGACATCCGCTGTCACACACAATACAAAAAAGAGCTCGAGAGCTGACCGTGACTTTTAATTTTTATATATATATATTTTTTTTTTTTTTGTTAGATATTGTCCCCTGATTTTCTTTTTTTTATATATATTTTATATCTACTCTTTATCGCGTTGGGAACAATCTCACAAACCTCACAATTATGCGCAACACTGCCATTTCTTTCACCCCCAAAAATGCTTGTACAAGTCTGACAAATGTGTTTTTTTTTTATAACTTTTACTTAACTTAAATGCAATGTTTAAATATTTTCCCGTATTTTTTTTTCTATTTTATTGTTTGTTTTGCTGCTGTCACGTGAAGCATTTAATATGCATTACAATAACAACAACAACAAAAATCTACAATAATGCAAACAAGTAAACTTCAAACTTCAAAAATGTCTTCTTTAAATAAAAATACAAAAAAAAATTTGTTCAACAGCCTAGTCATAAAATTATGACAATTCACTTTTTTTATTTTTTAATAGTTCTCTGTTTTTTTCTATTTTTTTTTTTTTTTTTAACTGTAATTGTTTTGGTTTTATGCCCAGCTGAACATTGACAATTTCTATTGTTTGCATTTTGTTGTCATCGTTTGTTGTTTGTTGCTTGGCTTTGCATTTGAAAACGCAGCGATTGTAACGTCACGTGATCTCGCTGTTTAAGTTCACAGTAACTTTGAGTGAACCCATTCATTAAAATTTTAAACATGATTTAATACAAAATACAAAAGATTTAAATATATGTTTTTTTTTTTGCTAAAATGTTTTAAATACACGTGCTTTTTCAATCTGGTTAAGGCCCTAGTTTACTTACTAATCACCTAAGCTCAAAAGTTCGAAATTTCGCATTTTCTAATAATATCATTTGGTCAAAAATAATTTTTAGTATTATTTATTAATAAAGAGGGTTTTCATCATGATCAATAGCGATCTTCACTTGGATTATTTTTTTTTTGTAACCCAAGCTTAAAACTAAATTCTAACAAAATAATAATAGCTATAAACTCCGTACATATCGTTAACATATCATCCAGGCACACTTTCACATGTTCACTCACATTCGAAATTAACCAACCCACAAAGTAACGATCGCTCGTTACTGTCTTTTAATATATTTATCTATTTATAACAACAAAAGCAATACAAAAAAACCAAAACCCTGCTCAAACCTCAAATAAACGCACGTTTAAGCATTTTAACAGCTCATCAAATGCAGCGTTTAACACCTTAAAACGTACAAATTAACGATCGATAATAATGTTGCAAGACCACGCAACTAACTGATCGCACCAACGTGCGTTCAACAAACATATAAAGTTCATACCTTAAAAAAAATATATAGATGCCCTACTATAAATGTTAAAATCAAAACACCAGAAAAAAAAAGAAAAAACTTAAGGAAGAAAAGATCACACATAGGCCAACAAACCATAGACCATAGCCGACTGATCTTATTGTTAAGATTGTTGCAAGATCAGCAATATAAAAACAGACAAAAAACACCCCAAGGCTCTACTCTACTCTACTCTATTGAAGTTAAAGAAAATCTCTGAGCAGGCTATGGAATAAATATGTATGAATGTTGATCGCCAGTGATGATCGCGCAAGTGAATCACACAAAATACGAATGCAACTCAAATCGAAAACAATAAGAAAACCATTTAACACTTCAACATTGGCTGCTGCAATGCTCAACCTCATCAGCCGTGGTAACAATCCACTCAACTGCCGTTCGCGCCAGTCAGTCAGCCAGCCTATTGCTTAAATTCTTCTTTAGCTAGTAGTAGCTAAAGTAGTCGACGCGTGCGTTCAATAAATAATTATAGAAAATATATTGACGGCCAAGTTCAATGAAGGGGGCAAGAAGGTAACAGCAGCGCTTTTTGTTAACTTTTTTCTTTAGCTTTTAGCATTTTTGCTTCTTTGGCCTCGTCTGACTTTTATTGTTGCACTTTCTTAAGCCTTTTGTCCTCATCATCTTCATCATCATCATCATCCTTCGTGAGCTCATGCCTGTTCCTGCCTTTTGACCATATTTTCTTCACCATTTGAACCTATCGTGCAATTGAAAAACTTTGAACACAAACTTGAATTAATAGATTTTCAAATTCTGCGCCCCCCCCCCCCCCCTAATACTCCCTGACTTTACTTTTTTATTTGTTGTTTGTACTGCTTTTTAATAGCGTAAAAGTGTTGATCGTTGAGTTTGTGGATTCTTAGGTTCTTAACACGTACCATAGCTATTCTTAATATATTGTTGTTTTTTTTTTGTGTTTTGAAAATGTTGTTGGCAAGATCATTGAATCTGACTCGCTTAAATAAATGCTGCTGCTCTGCTATTGCCTCTGACGTTTATTTCTTGACTTTCTGCGTTTGAGTTGTGATGGAGTGATGTAGTGGCCTTGAAGCCTTTGAGGGATTTCGTTTTCGGTTTCGGTTTTTAGCAATGATCTTGTTTATTTTTGTTTTTGTTGTTGCTTTTCTTCTGAAAAATCTGGTATTGTTTTGGCTTCAAGCAATGGTGTCTGTTGTTTCGGTTTTTTAGCAAATTTAGGCGTTACCACAAGAGCGCCCCTTTATCTTTTAAGATTTTTCGGTATACTTTTAAACATAGGATTATATTGTTGTATAATGAAACAAAAACTTACATAACCTAGACGGAACTGCTGGATGTTTTACCGTTGCTTTTGCTTAAAAATTGTAAAAAATGCAGACTAACGTCGTATCAATCGCAAAATAAATAAAAACTTTTCTGCATCGATTTATTTAAATTGATTTTATTTTGAATAGATACTATTTTAATTCAGTTCAAAAAATCTTAAAATATTTCAGAAATTTGAGATAAATTTAAAAAAAACCTTGTTTAAGTACATAAACGCTTGAATTTTTTTCAAAATAAGTCTTTTTCACGCAATGTTATAGACAAAAGCGTGCCGCTTACAGCGAAATTTTTTTTTTGTAATATTTTTTGATTTTTTTTCTTGTCAATTGCTGTACCTAAAACGGTTTGTTATTCTTTTATGCTGGCTTTATTTGTATCTTATATACATATCTATTTCAAAATCAGCATAAAAAATTTAAAATTCTTTAATTCTTACACAGCAAAATTAAAAATTTTACTGTCCTAGGCAGGGTGTTAAAAAAATTACTTTATTTTTTGCTTTATTTTATACAAAGTGGGTATGAGCCGTGATGAAAAATTAGAGAGTGTCTTTAAGACAACTTTATTAAGCAAATGCAAACAAGTGCAGTTTGCAATATTTAGCACTTAATTATTTAAAGCAAGGGTTTCCAGCCTTTTTACTTCCCTGAGCATGTTCCGTCCCTTAATAAATTTTAAAAAGAAATTGGTTTAA
Organism: Tetanocera ferruginea; assembly: GCA_958299015.1. Classification (NCBI taxonomy): domain Eukaryota; kingdom Metazoa; phylum Arthropoda; class Insecta; order Diptera; family Sciomyzidae; genus Tetanocera; species Tetanocera ferruginea. The sequence continues at coordinate 47,244,524 of OY282640.1, read as the reverse complement.
AGGACCTTTTTAAAAAATTATAACTTAAACTTACTTTCACCCTCTCAAGTAGAGAGGATTCAAGCAATAGAGAGTCTAATTATACATTTCCTAACTTTGTTAATATTGAAATCTGAAGATTCCAACTTTGGCTCTTATAACACAGTACGTCGAATTGACATCAAATATTTAATTATGAAGATTTGATTTTATTTTCGTAGTCTACGTGGCTTCCAAACAAAATTGATGCACGAAATTATTGTCTGGCTGGTCTGTGCTAACAGCTATAGGGCCTGAAAGAGCCAAAAGATGACTACAAATATAGTAGACAATTGGAAGAAAACGGTTGTTTCTATACATGTGATGTCTGAGAACCAACCATAGATAAAACTACTAGGGTTATTGTTGTTGAATATTATACTTGTATCCACTCTAATATATGACGTTTCTTACATTTTACACGCAAAGAAATTTTTCGTTTACCGCAACTGAGAAATTCACCAACTGAACTTCGTTTTCGAACTTTATTTGCCGCAAACGAATATTCAGTTGTCATCAACTTAAAAATATTCTTACTTGAAACGAAAAGAAACATCGAACTTATTGAAATTTTATCATTGTCTTGAAAGTTCAAGTTTAGCCGAGTGTGCTGGCGTGCGAGTCTAGAACTCGGTTAACCTGGGTTCAATCCCCAACAAGAACACCAAATAGTTTTTTAAGTAAAACTTATTTTGACGAAGCAGATAATGAAACAGAATTAGAATTTTAATAATTAAATTAAAATTTTGGATACTTACACAGCCAGGATTCAAACCCATGTCTTCCGCATGACAGTATAGCACGCTTCTATTGAGCTATTGTGAGATATTTTGCATCTAATTTGGACAATGAAAATATAATTTTTATTTTTTTTTTTGTTTTTACTATCAATCCATAAGTAGCATACATTGGGCACAAATGATTATGTTTTTTGTTTTTATAAAAAATACCAAAATGACTAAAATTGGGCACAAGTGAGCATATTAATTTTTTGATAAATGATGCAAACATCACGTAAATTATGCACGAATGGTCGTGCTAATTTTTTTGATAAACAATCAAATTAGGGCTTGATATCAAGAACATTATGGCTTAGCTCAGAATCACTCCCAATTTTAATTGATTTGGGATTATTTTCAGCTCAAATTTCCTTCCGTGAATGTAAAAATGGTAGTGACCGTGGCATACAGGTTAAGTGTGTGGCTTAGCATGCTCGGAGCCCGAGTTCGATACCCAGTCGCGGCGAAAAGTTTTTCATCCAAATCATTCATTCCAAATAAAGATTTGCCTCATCTCACTGATTTTTATGTATTTTATTTCGAAAACAAAGAAGAAAGCTCTTAATTTCAGTTTATAATTTTTAAAAAACATATTCTTTAAGAATTATGTGTTGAGCTTTATGCCAAATAATTCAGCTCTTATTGGATCACACTGTATTAGTAAAATTCAATTTAAATTTTGAGGTTATTTGATGGTTGAATAAAGCTATAATCGAATGATCAGCAAATATTCTAATTAACATAACGGCAAATCCAGTGTCACTCACGTTTCAGTCATAGCAGTAAACATAAGTTTTTCTTCATCAAATATAAAAGCTTTTCATATAAAATTATATGGATTATAATAAATCTTAGGCTCACTATTATAAGTTTATGCAAAAAGTTTTATATATATTTACACATTTTGAAAAAACTCTTTTTAAATGGTGTGTCACTCACGCTTTCGTACGATTTCCATTTTTCGACTTCTTCTAACAAATTGCTTAAAATCTGCGAAGAATTAATTGAGTTACATTAAGGAATAAAGTATTTTTCCGTAACGAAATCGAATAGAAATTTTAAGATTTTTTCATATACTGATTTTGTCACTCACGTTTCACATCGATGTCACTCACGTTTCAAATCTATTTTAATTGTCCTTGTATTGCATCGTGGTTAATCTGGTCAACTTTATTAAGCATATTTTTTTACATTAACCCATTTTAGTCAGCTGGTCGATTTTTCGACCACTAACGTTAAAACTAATTTATGGAAAAAATATTACATGTTCATGTAAAATGGAAAATTTGGAAATTTATATTTATTTTCTGAATTTCCATTTAACCAAATTAAGTCTTTGCAGAAAGAATTTGAAAATATTTTTAATATATTTTTCAGACATTAATTTTAAAGTCAGTGGTCGGGAAATCTACCAGCGGACTAAAATGGGTTAAGACATTTTTATACAAAAAAAAATTTTTATGGAAATAATTATGTAAAGCTATGAAAAAAATAATTCATAATATAAAAACAACACAAAACTATTTCAGAAATATATCACTTTAACAAAATTTATTCCGGTTCTGCATCGGAGTCTGTATGTATACCCCTTAATTAGTTAATTAGTTACCGCTTTAGTTAATTAGTTACCGCACGGTAGTGACCGTGGCATGCAGGTTAAGTGTGTGGCCTGGCATGCTCGGAGCTCCGGTTCGATCCCCAGCCGCGGCGAAAAGTTTTTTTCAATAAAAAATGTTTCTGATCGGTCAGCACCTCTCTGCAAACCTCAGAGAGTAAACAATGCCATGTAAAGCTTCTTGAGAACATGAACTTTAGCCGTTCGGAGTCGGCATAAAACATGTAGGTCCAGTTCTCGGTCAATTGTGTGCAAACATTTAATAACACACACACAACACAATTGATCATAAGAAGCTCGGTCAAAGTCCTTTCAAGGGCTGAAATGGTTAATTTGTTTTTTTAGTTACAGCTTAATTAGTTGATCCTTACGCTCATTAAAAGCCAAAGATAACGCCAAATTTGACTATATGACTGGCCTATTAGTAATTCCGTCGAGGCCAACGACTTAAAATAATGATTAAATTACATCTTTTTAATCTTTGCTAAATTTTTTTTCTTATATGAATCCGGATTTAACCATAATTTTTCTCTATCTTTTTTTGTATACGTTCTTTTAGGGTCGGCTTTAATTTTTTATTGATGTTATTGTCATCTTCTTTCCTTTCTAATACAAAAATAAACAACAACAAAAATTAATTGTCACTCACGTTTCACTTCTTCAAATGATTTCTTAATGAAAAATAATTGCGTCTGCTTGATTTAAAAAAATGCAAAATTCACTAATCTTATGTGAAAAGTAAATCCGAGACATAAATTATGCCAGCCAATTATTTTCCAAGATAATCCAATTTGTTAATAAAAATTGTCACTCACGTTTCACTTTTAAATCATTTTTTTAAATCTTATTTTTTTGATTGCAATTAAGTTTCTATAAAAATTAAAATATTCACTTTTCAATAGGAAATGTTTCAATTGTGAATATTATATAACGGTGCTATGATATTAAAATCGTTAAATACCAAATTACAAAATATAAAAAACATAAAAATTTTTTCACTTACTACCCAATCAACCATTTAGAAATAGTGCTTGGATTAAGCTTACATGCAATACAAAAAGCAAGCCTTATCCAAGCACGCTTGAAAAACACTTGCCCAGGTAATAAATTTCCAAGTTCCTTTGTATAACTATTGCGTAAAATACAAAAAGCAAGTGATGTACAATAATACTTGGAAAGGCTTGCATTAAGTAAGTGTTTTGCAATCATCCTTAGAAAACGCTGACAACGGTAATAGTTCCACAACTGTTCAAAGTTGTGATGCTCTCATATAGACATACATAAATGTATTTTATTTTCATTTTGTTCGCTCAGCAGCCATAAGGCTGACGGCAAGCTGTTAGAGTGTCCGACTCATATGCGGTGGTTCGCGCGTTCGATCCCTGGGGTAGCAAACACAAAATTTTTTGAAGGCATACAATTTTTCATATGAATATATGCTTCAATTTTAACACACAAAAATAAAAAATAAATAAAAATAAAAATGTTCCGGTTGGGAATTGAACCTTGGATGTCCAAATCACAACAAATCAAATAACCAGTGGCTTACCAACTGAGCCACGGAATGAAAATTTTTCGCGAGTGCTAATTGATGTGTTGAATGTAGCACACCTGGAAAAAGCTTATTAAAACACTTATATACAATTGTAAAAACAACACTTGGATTAAGCTTGAAGTAAGGAATATTATTCCAAGGGTTCACTTTCGTTTATCCTACAATTACATGTAAGCGTTCTACAATAGTAAATGAAAGCGTTATCCAAGCTTGAGGCTTGCGCTTGTAAGCTTGTTTAAAGCTAATTCCAAGCTTGTTTGGCCGATTGGGTACAGATTAAAAATACATTCAATATAATCAGTTAAAATTTAAGGATACACTAGGTTTTTTTTCAAAATGCTTTTACCGCAGGAAACACAAACAATATCCTTAACGTTTCATGTATTTTTATTGAACTAAAAGCATTTTTATTTTTTAAGGTTTAGGTTTACTTTTTCTGGATTTGCCGATAAGTAAAAAAACTCAGAATTGAAGCTTTTTAAATAGTAAAGAGTAAGAGAGATTTCAGTGTAAAATAGAGAGCGAAAGTGTCTGCAGTGAAAACATATAAATTCAATGTTTTCAAAAGTCAGCTTTGATCAGTTTCTGTTTATAGAAAAGTACTTAATTTTGACTACTTTTAGACATATTAATAAAATGTAAGTCATACAAAATCATTAAATAATATCTACTACTCTATTCACAAAGAAACACCGGATTTAGAACAAAAAGATCGAGCGTCGGTCGTTCAGAGCGAACGAAGAATTTTTCGTTCGTTTGTGCTAAAAAGTGTTTCCACTGCACGAATCTCGTTTGCAAAGATTTAGTCGAAATCTTGATTCGTAGTAAACTGTTTCCACTGCTTTTTCCTCGGCCAGGTGAAACTTTATCACTTTTTGAAAGCTATATTGTATTTGCATAGTACTCGTTGATGAAAACCTCCGAAATCAGAGGCAAACCAATCAATATTAATTGCATTTTGGTTGCCCTATTGAAAGTACTATGTAGCATTGCGCTAGAACGTCTGACTCTTATTCGTTGCTTGCGACAGTCCAAGGTTCAATGCCCGCTTGTGGCAATAATTTTTATGGTAGGAAGTCGAAATTTTCATATAAATATTTGCCTCTGACATTATTATAAGCCTCAGGAATAAAGCAGCCTTGAAAATTTTCATTACACATTGAAGCGTCATCAATAAGAGACATTGAAATTCCACTCGTTGCCAAAGAAATTACAATTCAAAAATTTTTACTGTAAAAGGCAATGTAACCAGTATTCAAGTTAAATAAGATTGTTATTTTGAGCTCAATTTTTGAACGTTAATACCTTTAAAAAAAACACAAAATCAAAAAAACGCAATACACTGATGCCGATATTTGTCTCATCTCTCCTTCTTAATCTCCTCTCTAAATCAACCCAATTTTTTGTAGAAACGAAAAAACTAACTTTGACCTTAGTGGCTCTAACTTCACTTTTGTCCAAAGCAATATATGCAAATATAGATTTCTGATTATAGTTAATTTCTTAGCTATTTTTTAGATTTCAAAAATTTAATTTCAAAATCTTATTGCTTGCCATCTTCAATACAATAAACAAATATGTTTGCATAAAAAGCATGAAGTACAGAGAGTACAAAAAAAATAATAAACAAACATTTCTGCTTACCGCACACAGACGAATACAGCAGTTAACGGTCAACAGCGCGCGCTAACCGACCCAAAAAAAGAGGTTATCAACGCATAAATCAGAGCTTTAGTCAAGCGCATTGAATTCGCCGTTTTGTTTTAATTTTTTTTTTTTTTTTAATTTTTAAACGCCAACAGACGAAATGTTAAGCGAAGTAAAAATGAAAAACGAAAAAAAAAAAAAATTTAATATTTGAACGATAAAAATCTTGTTATATCTGACATAAACATGAGTTTTTTGGTTTTAAAGCTGTTTTTCGCGGCTGCTGTAAAATTTTGCAAGACATTAAAAAAAAAAACTTATAAAAAAAAGCTAAAACTTAGCAACGTGCTACCAACTTCACTCTAAGCTGTATATTTTTTTATGAATGGTGGACGGTAAAAAATGTTTTTTAAAAAAATACAAGCTAAGATGACAGTAGCGACGCGGCAAGGGCATCAAGAAAAAACAACAACTTAAAAACCATTTTTAACAACATGCAAAAGTTGTACAAGCTGTTGAGAAAACAACAGCAACTTGCTTGCTCGCAGCTATAACTGAAGCGGCAGCGGCTGTGCGACGAACGTGCAAATGTCAGCTGAATGAAAACACTTGATGAACGGATGAAGAACGCTAGACAGCCGGACATTCGGAACAGAGAGGCTGACAGACAGACAGACAGACAGACAGATGGACAGATGAACGGATGAACGAATACACAGACGCACAGTGAAATAGACTACAAGCGGTTGACTGACTAACTGACTGACTGACGGACAGCTGTTTTATATGTACGTAAAAATCAACTTGTTGCCAACTAGTTGTTGCCTGAATTGCTGCGGATGATGAACAACTTCTTCTGAGACAAGATCATAAATCAAAATTTTTATACTAAGGTTTATACAAAATAGCTGCTTGCTGTTATTGTTGTTGTTGTTGTAGTTTATATTTTTCGTTGCATAAATTTTCATATCTATGAAGCTGATGTGAGCGCATGCGCATAGATTTCAGAGATAAGCGCTTCAAGAAACTCGCAGGCAACTCGCGGTCGTTTGTGCCGGCTGACTACTTGTATTGAGCAAAATTGTAAAGTAAAGCTTTTTTATGGCATGAAATAAAAAATTTATAAAAAAGCAGAGTTTTAAAGAAAAAAAATTAATGTAAATTTTAAGAGAAAACCAAAAAACAAAAATGTCACTCAAGCTGACTTTATGACTTTGTGACTCGGCACAATATTTTCAAAAATTTAGTCATTCTCATGACGTAACGGAATTTAAAAAAAAAAAATTTTGTCGAAGTAAGTTTCAGAAACAAAAGAATCTAATAAATATTGCTCAACTGTTGAGTTTAAAAAAACACTTTAGCCTAAAGATTCACTTTTAAGCCCCAGGATGGGCAACAGAGTCTGGTCAGACCAACTGTTCTATCCTAATAAGTACACAGCAAATGAAAAAACAGAAGAATATGAATATTTCACAAGCCTAGAGCTTAAAGTTCATGAATTGTGTGTACAAGATACATGATCTAATCAAAAATTACGTAAATTCCATTAAAAAAATGCAAAGGGAACATGAATCATTCATAGTTTTTGTGAATAAAATTCATAAAATTCATGTACAAATACATGGAGCAGAAGAACAGTTCAAGCATAGTGCTTAAACTTCATAAAGTAAGCTATCAAGAAATCATAAAGTATTGGGATGAGTACAAATAAATGATTAAAAGAAAATTCGAACATCTTTCAAATCAAATTAAGACTTAAACTTAACCTTGTGATGCACTCATTTTAAGACTAAAACTTTTCCTTTTGCTGCTTAAAACTATCGAATTCATTAAAAATTTGAACTTCGAAAAATTCGAAATTCTCAAAATTTTTAATTACTTACACCATTTCCAGTTTTTAACAAAAATTCAAGTCAAATATGATAATAACTGTAAAAAATCCAAACTTCGAAAAATTCGAAATTCATATATTTTTTTATTTCTTACAACATTTTCAGTTTTTAACACAAATTCAAGTCAATTTTAATGAAAACTCTAAAAAATGTAAATTTCGAAAAATTCGAAATTCTTAAAATTTTTAATATCTTATAACAATTCCAGTTTTTAACACAAATTCAAGTCAAATGTAATGAAAACTGTAAAAAATGCAAACTTGGAAAAATTCGAAATTCTTAAAATTTTTAATTTCTTGCACCATTTCCAGTTCTCAACAAAAATTCAAGTCAAATATAATGAAAACTGTAAGAAATGCAAACTTCGAAAAATTCGAACTTCTTAAAATTTTAATTTTCTTACACCATTTTCAGTTTAGAACACAAATTCAAGTCAAATATAATGAAAACTGTAAAAAATGCAAACTTTGAAAAATTCGAAATTCTTAAAATATTAATTTTCTTTTGCCAGTTTTTTGTTTTATCAAAAACCAAGTGTTACCCAATAAAAAACATCAAAAATTTCATAAATGTCATGATAAAATACAAGCGAAAGCATGAATCATTCATAGTTTTTGTGAATAAAATTCAAAAATGCATGCACAAATACGAGAAGCTAAAGAACAGTTCATAAGATAAGGTCATTTGAGAAGTGACAAAAATGCTTGAATCGCATGTTCATTTATAAAGAAAAGGTGAACAACTTTTTGAATTAAGTGACCAAAATTTATTTAATCTATGTTCAAATACAAGGCCAGCAAGAATAATTCATAAGATAAAAGTCAAAAATGCATGAAACTCTTGTACTTATACAATAAAAGCGTGAACTATTTTATGCATTAAATGAGCAAAATTCATACATTCTTGGATATAAAATATTGCTTGTACAATTACCTGTAGCTTATGAACAAGTACACATGATCAGTGCACGCAAAATTCATGTAGGTTGCCCATCCTTGGGCTAAAGAAGAGGAACTTTAAGAAAATAGTTTTGAAAAACTTCTGAGCTCTACACAACTGCTTTGAAAGCTGTTCCGAGCAATTTCAAGCACAATCTATAGCCATTCATTTGGCCTCCTAGAAAAATGCGTAAATTTTAAATAAATTTTTTCTCTAAATTGCCTTGACAGACGCACCTGTCAGCAGCATGTGGCTTAAAATGTTGCAAATGATTGGAAATAAATTAAGAAAACAAAAAACAAAACATGTCCACAACAGACACTGGCAGCCGTCTTGGCAACTGTGCACAAATGCAACAGCGCAGACAAATGTGCGCAAAGTTGCGCTGATTAAGTTTGAATTGAAGCCAAGCCGCTTTGAAATGTTGACCAGGCAGCAACAGCAACTGCAGCAGCAGCAACGTGTTGTACATGCATGACGTGGGAAGCTTTTTTAATTGACTGGCAATAGAAAATCGATTTGTGTGACTTTGGTGGGAAAGAAAACATTAACAAAAAGAAAAAAAACAAAAATTTAAAAAATAAAAAAAATAAAAAATTCAAAACATTTTTAGCCATTTTCTCATACGAAATGGATTTTTCTTTATTACACCTGCTCTGTACTCGTGCTAAGTTACAAAAGTTTTTACTTTGCAAAATTTCCTCATTTCCTGCTAACATAAATTATATGGCTAATAAGCGCCAGTTAGGTAGTAAATCATTTTCAGACAACAACCAACAACCAGCAACAGCTTTAGCTATATAGCAACAACTATATTCCAAAGGCAGCGCACATTGACAGTGCATGGCGGCGTCAGCGAAAAACTGCTGTAAGTTATGCAGCAAACAAAGCCATAACATCTTCGCTGAGCAGCAGCAGCTCTTCGCTTTTGTATGCTTAGGAACAGATATTTAGATATGCATGGACATAGCTGGGACAGCGCTAAGAAAATATTTGCTAAACCTTAAATAATGCCCAACAACGCCCAAGTGTCAGTTGTTATGGTTTTATTATTGTTGTTATGGCAACAACAATACTATTTTGAGCAACAAACTCTGCTTGGTTAGTTAAAATTTGCTTACAACTCTTTGCCATTGTTTTTTGTTTGTTTTTTATTTTTTTTTTTTTTTTTGATTTTTTATTGTTAATTCTTTTGCCAACTATTTGACTTATTTTTTTTTTTTTCCTACTCTCAAGCCGGCATAGATTTTCTTTAGTGCCTCTTAAAAATCTCAACAGCATTACATACAGAAAATAAAAATAAATAAAAAACAATGCTTAAACATATACTTGAAGTTGTTAACAAATTTATTACCTTAACATGGTCTATTCTGGCAGCTGTTGCTTAATACCACGCGTTGCTATTTTGGCGGCTTTTAACGAGCTCATCTTCTTAGCTGTTTGTATGTTGCTCTGCACTGAGCTATGGCTTGCGGCTGCTACCATGTTGTTTCATTCATAAATTCCTTTTAAGCATTTGCATTCCTTCAGCGTTTTCTGCTTCTTCTTCTTCTATTACTTCTCCTGCTACTGCTGCCGCCGCTTCTTTTTTGCGGTAATTGAAGTTCTATAACTATTTTATTGTTATTTGTTGTTTGTTTTAAATGAAGTTTCAATAGTTTTTTTCCGGCTCTAGACATGTTCGGGCAAATTATTTCCTTTTCCACTCTCATAATGAACTGTTTGTGTAGGAAACACAAATTTACAATTATTGCACATATTTTAATAAAACATCTGACTATCTAAAGCATATGTGTAGATTTTACTAGGGGCCAAATAATCACCATTAAGAAATTGAAAATTAAAACCAATAATTTAGTGATTTTTACGATTTTTCATGCAATCATCGATACTTGTTAAAATGAAGTAATTATGTTTAAAAGATAAATAGTTATAACTATTGGCATTTGATATTATGTTTCAATTGCAATAAAATCTTTCTTTGCAGTCAACAAGTAAATTGAATCTAGGGAGAAAAAGCAGGTGCGGCAGAGTCGGAGTCGATTTTTGTAGGATTTTTGTGCAAAGGAGGCCAAAACGAGAAAAATGCACCGACTTCGACTTCGGCAAAAAAATCCTGAAGAAAAATTTCGTATAGATTTAGCTTGAGCCGTTTTTTAAAAGGCAGAATTACTGTCTTTTTTTGGGTTAACAGAGAGTCCTTTGTTTACACATCATCTCTGTACTGTGTTCACTGTTGCTTGTAGAACGTTAGATATATGCCAGAATGTACTTTCAAAGTTCTCTCTTATGATGACTGCTACGTCATTGGCATACCTAACCACATCTGCATCAGTTTCTCGAGTTCAACTAGAAAACTTTCCAAAACAAGGGCCAAAGCAGAGGTTATAGGTTGACTTACGGGCATCACTGGGTAAAGTGGCTTTGAGGGAATTATTATCCAAACAGGTCTAGATAACCCTACTACTAAGTACCGTCATAATTCACCTGCTTATGACTGGTGGAATATTGATGTTGTTAAGAATCCTTCTAGTGCTCTCATTTGACGTATTACTGAATGCTCCTTCTATATCAAGGAAAGCGACAATACATATTTCCTTGCAGTCAATAGATTTTTCAATTGTGCCATTAAAGTCATTAAAAGCTGATTCTGTAGATTCAACGCGTTTGATGGGGATGTTGTGCCTTGCAAAGGGGATCCGTTGACAAGACATTCTCTCTTATGTATTTGACAATGAAACTTTTGAGCTTAAAAAACATACGGTGGATAAATCTGAAGGATTTTGGACTACTGTCCGAGCTTCTGCCGACTCTAGGAAGGTATTTTACTATCACTTTTCTCCAAGCTCCAGGTATATAGAACAAATTGCAGCTGAATTGTTTTGCGAAAACGCTGAACGTTTTTGCGAAAGAACCATCTCTACTAGCAGATTTCAAGAGTTTGAAGCAGTTCATATCCCAATTAATTGCTTATAAATTGCATAATAGCTAAGAGGTTATCCAATCTTCTCTATTCGTCAGATTTGTCTGTTCGTAGTGCTAAGAATGCTTTGTATAGAGGTCGTTCTAAATAACGGAGCCCAGGAAATGGGTGTTAAGAAACAGGTCTAGAGTATCCTTCTTGGTTTCTGCAGGGTAAGATGAAAACTCAAAGGAAAATCCTTTATAGAACCGCAAAAGTTTCTGAATGGGTCCTTTTTAGCCTACTTGATCTCTTTATTGTAGTTGGTGAGAGATCAAGAGTAGGTTAGGCGTTTAAAAAAAGCGTATAATAGAGCGTTTGGCTCTATTTAACAGCTTCCTTACGCCTTCTTGAAGCTTACATAGTTAGTTTTTCCAAAAGGTTGCTTGTCTATTGATCTTTTTAAGTTTAAGAAGACAGTTGTGCAGAAAAGCTTAAGTTGTGGATGATCAAAGTTTCAGTCAGTGTCTTGGTTTCTGAGGATTTTTTTTTTATTTTGTAAAATTATCGGCTTTATTTAAAATCTAATGGGACTAACATCATAACACGATGGTTCTTTTGAAACAAACCAGTCAGCTATAATAATATCATCAGGAATGGATGTGGTAACTATGAGGTCTGCAATCTTCTTTTGTTTGAGGTATTAAACGTTGGTTCATTTCCAACGTTATCTACGTTAAGCTTATTCAAATAAGAAAGTTTAAAAGGTACTCGCCTCTCTGATTTCTATTTGTACTGCTCCACATTGCATGCACTCAGAAAAAAGTGTCTCGGAATATGATAAAAAAGGCATTATATTTAGAGAAAAATGGCTTAGACTTTGCTCCAGAGAATGCTATTCTCTAATTGCGATACTAAAAATTCTCTAAAAATGATAAAAAGCTTCCATGAAATAGAAAAATATATCGTTTTTAGAAAAAATACTTTTAAGTTTTGAGAAAATATTTATTTTTATTGAAGCAAATACTTCTCATAGTGAATTTTGTATCAAAATATAAGAAAAGTTTTTCATTTTCAATAAAATTTCTCTATAAATGAGAAATTTTTTGTGCGAGAAAAATACTTATCATTATTAGAGATATTGAAATATTTCCATTTCCTAGAAGTAAAGAAATATTTCTTCGAAAATGTGAAAATTTATTCTAATTGAAGAAAATTTTATTTGAAAAAGAGAAAATTGCTATTATCAAAAATAGAGAAAGTTTTTACCGGAGCAAGGTATGTGTTTTTTTCTCAGTGTGGTGAGCATTGGCTTCACAGCTCAACTTCTGCTGCCTGCTTGGATCCGTATTTAATAATTTCAGCTATACCAGCTAGAGGACAAGTAGCTCCGTGGTCCGCAAAGTAGGCTGAGGTTACAATGATAACCGTCAAATCATTAAGTTTAACCTGATAACTAGCTCCTGTCTCAGTTAGATTGTGATGGATAAACTCTGCCAAGAGAAAATAAGAAATATTATTGTTGTAAACAACACCGGTTCATATGAATTTGAGTATAAATTCCTACCTGTATAGTTCAGACTTATGATATCGCCATTTGTGCTGGTCTTAGGTTACAGCACTAATGAAACGTCTACTGCGTCTCAGCACATTCTCTGGACCAGGACTGCGAAAGCTGCTATGGCATGGAGAAAGCTGATCTGAACAGTTTGTGGAGATCCTTGCTGAAAGAGATCCCCTGTGATATGTACCTGAAGCAAGGAGGGCACTGGTTATCAACGTCAAGACTAAGGTATAAGCCGTAGGGCTCTTAAGAGCAGAAAGTCGAAGGTCAACCCCCTTTAGCAACAAACTCCCACTCACCTCGCGCAGATGAAGATGGACGAGAGTATGATCGAAACTGGTCCTTGCTCAAGTTATTGTATGACAGATTGTTCAGCTTCTCAAGCTGTTTAACCAAGATCTCATCCATAGAGAGCGTAACGGTAGTGCCACTTCAATCGTTTCAATCGAAAAGGTTTTTCCAGCAGCAAAAATTTTAGTTTGGGGAATAGATAAAAAAATCACATGGGGCCATATATAAGATATATGGTGTTTGTATAAGGGCCCATTCAAGATTTTTGACGACCAAAATTAAATTTTATTTTTTACATTTTTCTAATGCATCACATTGTAACAATATTCTCAGAAAGTCTTAAGTCAATTGAATTACAATTGTTGTAATTGTTGAAGCACAAACGTTCGAAGAAAAGTCAATAAATGTTATACTTCTGTACTTCAGTGCTGTCTGAAACCGGTGGACAGCATTGCTCTAAGACTATTGCAAGTATCGCCACCACCTTTTTAATTTGTAAAGCGAATACCATTCTTACTTTTAATCGTTTGATTTTTATTTTAGAGAAATGGTTCTTTTTTATAACCTAAAATAAATGAATATTTTTATTAAAAGTCCGTTTTTTAACTAGCATTTTCGTAAAAATCAGCGTTTTTCTAAAATCTTCGATTAAAAATATTAGCTATTTGTATTGTTTTTTGGATGAGCAAGCTACGAAAAATCAATTCCACCGCATATTTCAAGTGCTTTACTAAATTTCGGAGTCTGGGTATATCTATCTATTAATTCATATTTTTTATCAAAAAACTTCAAAAATTTACCTTAAAAAATTAAATAATTTTTAAATGCATCAGTGATGATATCGGATCATTTTCGAGAGTACTTTTTTACAAAGGCAAATAGTACTTTTTTATTGTTTAGGGTACTTTTGATTACGTAATGGTATGTAAATAAATACATAAATTAAACCAATACTTTTTAAATTTTATTATATTTATCACATAAAGGATATATATTAGGGTGCATCGACCTCTATGGGGCAAAAAAGTTGTCATTGCCACCAACTTAAAATTAACCCTGATCGATTCTAAAACGAATGCACAACATTTTTTTTTCGGCTATAACGATAGCCGCCAGTGAGACTAAATCATTTTGAAAAACATCCAAAAACCATCTTTTTCGTAAAAATATAAGCTGGTGCAGCAGTTACAAATAAACAAATGGTTAGAAGAATTAGTACTGAAGAATATCTTACTATCTGGACCAAAAAATTTCAAATCTTTGCCGCCTGACCAACGATATTGCGAATTTTAATGAAAATTTTTGAATTTTTCTTTTAAAAGTTCTTGTTCTGGGAACATTTCTAAAATCAACGGCAAATAAAATGTGACTGGGCGAGAATTTTGGCAATAAGTTAATGACTTCATTTTCAAAAATTATTTTTTTTAACCCTTGACAAAATTTCAAGTAAAATTCTTTAATATAGCAGAGTACTTTTTTCGGCAAGAAGGTACTCGGGTACTTTTGTAGAGTCAATAGTACTCAAAAAAGTACTATTCCACTCAAAATATCATCCTTGATATGCATTGCAATTTTGATGAAAAATCTAGTAGCTCACATTTCAAAGTCTTAATAGTATTTTCGCTATTGTGGGTTGTATCGGAGGTGGGCGTGTTTGTGGAAGGATTACTCACAATTTTTTAATGCATCTTAGTTTTAATATGAAATACATACATACCAAATTTTATCTCTGTATGTTAAACATAAGCTTATTTATTGAATTTTCAATTTTTGGGTTGTATGGAATGTGGGCGGGTCTGTGATTGGCTGATATACATTTTTCAAAACCAACTTCGTTTTGTTATAAAATACAAACGTACCAAATTTTATCTCTGAACGTTAAACATAATCTTATTAATTGCATTTTCAATTTTTGGGTTGGTTGGGAAGTGGGCGTCTCCGTGGGCATGTGACGTTGATTTTTCAAAATTATATTTGGTTTGTTATAAAAAACATTTCATTCAATTATCTCAACGCCTTCTTCTTATCCTGTGTATACGGACAACACACAGACGGACGGACGGACGGACATGAATAGCTCGACCCACGAGGTGACCCTGGTTAAGAATATATATACTTTACTATACCGGACTCGCTTCATTCTATGCTTTTTCTTCCCTGACCTTTCAGGTTTAGGGTAAAAATTTTAAAAAAACTTCCATACCTCATAGGATACTGAACCTGATAGGATTGATTATGTGAAGAAAAATAGGCGAAAAGCCCAGGAAAGCCTTTTTTGAAAATCATTGAAATTCGACTTATTGTTAGATATTGAAAAAGTTATGAATCCGAAACAGCATTTTAACACATTTTTGACAATTAACGAATGCATGAAACTAAATTTTTGTAGAAAATTTTTAATTTTGAAAACATTTCAAATTCGACTAACTCAAAAGTTTTTTGTAAACGAAATTTCATATCAATTAAAATGTGATGTTTTTTTTTCAAAAATTGTATTTCTATCTTCGAAGGTTTGAGAACCGCCCTCCAGAACAAATATAATTTCTTAAGAGTGAAAATCGGTAGATTGGTTTTTAAGAGAGTATATTTTGACAAATGTTGGAAAATCTTCGGTACTGAACTATCTACGTATTGAAGAAAGTTCTTATGGACAAACATTGCGTTGAATTGCATTCTACAGTTAGAAAATTATTATAATATTCTTTACTGAACTTAATTGAAAATAATTTCTTGGGATCAAGAGCTGAATTGGAAAAGCGACAATAAGCTGCTCAAATAATTTTTCACAGTTAATTTTATTCAATATCCAAAACTCTATCCACTGTGCCATACAGTAGCGGAAAACTATTTGCTCTCTCTCTCTCTGCAAACAGCAAATACCGTAGAGCATGTTAACAAAATGTTGTTAAATCGAGCGTTTCGAGTTTGAAAAGCCAGCAAGCAGCTTAGCGCATAAATAAACTTAAAACAAAAAGAAAAAAAAACAATGAAAAACAGAAAAAAAAGCAAACAACAAAAAAAAACAAACTATAAAAAATACATAAAATAGTCATGAAAAGTAAGCAATAAAAATGCATTTAAATTGAATTCAAGACAACTGAATAAAAACGAAAAAGTTACGATAGTAAAAGTGAAAAAGTTTAAAAATTCACAAAAGCCTGTCAAACGTGCTGCTAAATGTCAGCCATATGTCATTTTTATTGTGCATAACTTTTTCACTTACTCACTCTCTCTCTCTTCTCTGCAACAACTTCGGTTCGAAATGTCAATTTGTCAGCTTGTTGATCGCTACTTTGAAACACTTATTTGCAAGTCAGTGTGTCATGCCATATTTTTTAATACAAATTTTTTTTTTGCTATTTTTATGATGTGGCTGCTGCTGTTTTATGCCACTTTTGCTTCTTACACTCACTCTCATCCCGGCTGTTTCGCTTTTGCTGTTAGACTCGTCTACTGAACACAAGTTGAATCAATATCCTTTTAACCCATTTCTCAGTGCTAAGTAGTAACCTGTCGCTAATGTTGTTATCGTGCCTGTTCTTATTAATTATTGTCTGCTTTTCTTTTGACTTTTTTTATTTATATGCCATCATCTTTCACCCAACCTTGCCAATGCCTTCTAGCATGTTGAGGACTCGTTCGACTTAATCGCCTTTTCACTACTCCACGTACTCACTCACTCACTTCCGTAATCTGTCATTTCATGTTTATGTCTTATCGTAACAGGCGGATTACAGACATTTATGACAAGTTTAACAGATACAACAACAACAACAACAGCAACGACAACCAGCACCAAGCACTGTACTTATTCACATGGAGACAGTTAGAGAGGCAGACAGATAGTCGGACAGTTGGATGCCTTAATGAAGCAACTCTTGGACACTTTCAGCTGATGTCTTGTCCAACGTCATCTCTATTGTTCAATGCCGTATGTCAACTCAATCATCTGTTGGTTTGCAGCTACGAATCTCTATTTGAATGAGGTTTCGATCATTACTTGTGGCTACAAAATTTCACTGTTGTTGTCATATTTGCTGATGAGTGATTGAGTTGCTTTGAGATCTTAGATGATCGCTTCTTGTCAGATGATCGATGTTTTTTGTACCCAGATGCCCAGCAAGCTATGCTTCGCTGTAAACTTTTCGAAGATTTCATTTTTAATTTTATGGTTTTATAAATTAAAAAAATGGCAAAGAATTGCAGATACAAAATTTTTCAAAACGAATGAAATGAATGTAAGGAATGTAAGGAATGTAAGGAAAGTAAGGAATGTAAGGAATGAAATGAATGAAATTAATGAAATGAATGAAATGAATGAAATGAATGAAATGAATGAAATGAATGAAATGAATGAAATGAATGAAATGAATGAAATGAATGAAATGAATGAAATGAATGAAATGAATGAAATGAATGAAATGAATGAAATGAATGAAATGAATGAAATGAATGAAATGAATGAAATGAATGAAATGAATGAAATGAATGAAATGAATGAAATGAATGAAATGAATGAAATGAATGAAATGAATGAAATGAATGAAATGAATGAAATGAATGAAATGAATGAAATGAATGAAATGAATGAAATGAATGAAATGAATGAAATGAATGAAATGAATGAAATGAATGAAATGAATGAAATGAATGAAATGAATGAAATGAATGAAATGAATGAAATGAATGAAATGAATGAAATGAATGAAATGAATGAAATGAATGAAATGAATGAAATGAATGAAATGAATGAAATGAATGAAATGAATGAAATGAATGAAATGAATGAAATGAATGAAATGAATGAAATGAATGAAATGAATGAAATGAATGAAATGAATGAAATGAATGAAATGAATGAAATGAATGAAATGAATGAAATGAATGAAATGAATGAAATGAATGAAATGAATGAAATGAATGAAATGAATGAAATGAATGAAATGAATGAAATGAATGAAATGAATGAAATGAATGAAATGAATGAAATGAATGAAATGAATGAAATGAATGAAATGAATGAAATGAATGAAATGAATGAAATGAATGAAATGAATGAAATGAATGAAATGAATGAAATGAATGAAATGAATGAAATGAATGAAATGAATGAAATGAATGAAATGAATGAAATGAATGAAATGAATGAAATGAATGAAATGAATGAAATGAATGAAATGAATGAAATGAATGAAATGAATGAAATGAATGAAATGAATGAAATGAATGAAATGAATGAAATGAATGAAATGAATGAAATGAATGAAATGAATGAAATGAATGAAATGAATGTAAGGAATGTAAGGAATGTAAGGAATGTAAGGAATGTAAGGAATGTAAGGAATGTAAGGAATGTAAGGAATGTAAGGAATGTAAGGAATGTAAGGAATGTAAGGAATGTAAGGAATGTAAGGAATGTAAGGAATGTAAGGAATGTAAGGAATGTAAGGAATGTAAGGAATGTAAGGAATGTAAGGAATGTAAGGAATGTAAGGAATGTAAGGAATGTAAGGAATGTAAGGAATGTAAGGAATGTAAGGAATGTAAGGAATGTAAGGAATTTAAGGAGTGTAAAGAATTTAAGGAATGTAAGGAATGTAAGGAATGTAAAGAATTTAAGGAATGTAAGTAATGTAAAGAATGTAAGGATTGTAAGGAATGTAAAGAATGTAAGGAATGTAAGGAATGTAAGGAATGTAAGGAATGTAAGGAATGTAAGGAATGTAAGGAATGATTGCAAGGCATAAATTGAATGAATTTTTGATGTAAGAAACAGCAGTTATCAAAAGTAGTTGATGCAAATGTTCGCTTATTATGACTTTTGACATTTTTCTCACCATTCTGCAACCATAATAGTTACCATAAAATTATTTTTATCTTACTTTGTATCAACTTGTGGCTGGCTTTGCTCTTGCCTACACATTAACCCGTTTCTTAGTTCGACTCAACTGCAAAATTAATACCGTCTAACAAGTTGTCAAACTTTAAAATCGAACCAACTTCCAACTGATGCAATCTGACAGCTGACACCCTGTATTTCAATGCAATTTTGACAGCTTAAAATTGTAATGAATACAAAAAACGCATAAAACAAATGCCATGAAAACTTATTGCTTTTGACGTTAGCATCGTTTTTCTGTTTTTGAACAATATTCAGCAGAGCTAATAAAATAGCTTGCAAATTGCAAGAAAAACCGTGGGAAGTTTAAACATTTTTGCGGTCAAAATAAATGGCAGTGTTTTTTTTTTGTTTTTTCATTTTTATTATTTTGATTGTGAATCCAACTAATTGCAGTGTACGTAGTTTGTAAGAATTTCCTAGTATTTGTATGTTTTTTTTCGTTGTTGTGGTACAACTTCTCTAACGTATCTTTTTTTTTAGCCAAGTTTTTTTTCCTATTGTTCTCGTATTTTTTGTTTGCATAAATAAATAAGTAAAAAAAATTGAAAAAAAAAACCATTAAAACCTCGACAATGTTTATCATTGAGCGCATATTTTGCGCTTGGCAGCTCTTGCGTAACGTGGCTTAAAAAAAATGAAATAAAAAAACATGGAGAAAAATAAAAAATGGCATCTCTAAAAAAACATTAGTTATTGGCAAGCTTTTCATTGAACTTGACTTTATTATTTTTATAACTTTTCAATGAGTTGTTTGAAAAAAAGTTTTGTGTATGAAATATTATAAAAAGAATTTAGCAAAAACAACAAAAAAAAACACAATTTCATTGCAATAAGCAAAATAAACTTTGAAGCTTTGAAATCACATGCTTAAATGTCCGGTTTGCATAATTAAGCTCTCTATCTCAGTAGTAGAATTTGTCTTTTGTTTTAGAATTTTTTAAGTTTGATAAAACTTTTGCACATTTATTAGCTTCTCTGTTACTTTGTTTCATCAAATATCTGACATCAAATAACAACTTAAAGCATTCATATTTATGCCATATAATTATATTGTGCACTTATTACAACTTTTTTTACAACTGTCTTTAGTCATTCTGACGCTTCAACCAGCCCAACCAGCCATTTGCATTAAAAACCTATCTACAGATTTCTTTCCACTTGTCTCCTATAATCGTGTTATCGCTGGCTTTTCAAGTCGAAAAATTGATATGCAAAAATTACAATATTTACTTTAATGTGTAATTTTTTTCTTGTTTTCAAACAGCATTTCAGCAAAAATTATTATTGATACTGCCTGCAAAGAATAGGCGTCAAGATCAAGCAATATATTATTAGTTCTTGAAAAGCGTGTGAATAGATTTTATTTCGAAAAAAAAGTATAACAATTGTATTGTCACCTTTGTAAAACATAAACAATTCACAATTTTGAAACACTCAGCTGCAACACGACCTTGTATTTTATAGGTTTGTGTTAAAAAGCTTGCCTTAAGTCACGTAACCCACTTGAATGTGAACGTGAACTCAAACAACCTGGCTGGTGAACTAAGAAAAAAAAACCATCTTTGTTCTAACATTTGTATTAGCGTACTGACAAGTGATGTAGAACTGAATCAAAAAGTTGAGGGCTGAAACGCAAAAAATATTTTGCGTGCTATGTTTTAAAAGTAAAAATATTCAAAACACAATAATGTTGACTGCATCGCAAAACTATTCAAATTCTTGAATAATCTTAATTTCAATTCTTGAATTACAACTCATATATAATAAAGATATTGGAAAAGATATCGGTAAATCATGCACTATCAAATCGCTTTATTCTGAGTGCCTTGAAGTGATTTCAATAAAGTATTCATTTTATAAGCATATGCAATGGCCATGAAATTTATATGCGACTGAATGAATCAACGCTTGAAATATCATAACATTAGCCTTCTCGTCCAGTCTCAATCATAAAAGTGAAATATCTCTTTCGATCTGAGTCTTCAAAACTACTTCGTACCATACGGATAACAAAAGACAAACAGCATCCGCAAACATATACAGTTGGCCCGCCAATCCCAAGTTCGCTACATCTTCTAAATATTTTGAAAATAAAAGCGGACCAAACCTACTTTTCTATGGAACATCGTATCTCACAGAGTCCGTATAGCTTCTCGAGTCATTAATCTGAACAAACTGTCCCCTATTTGCAAAATTGCTCCTAAATAACAACAATTCAGACTCTTGCACCATATAAAGGACAATTTCCGGAACAAAATTTTATTATAGACTATATCAAGTGATTTCGTAAGATCGAAAAATACACCTGCCACTCCACTATATTCTTCATCAAGGCCTTTGTATACAAATTGCACAACATTTAACACTGCATTCTAAGTACCGCAACACCTTCTAAGTTCAAATTGGAAATCATACAGAAGATTGTTCCTTTCAAGGTAAAGCACAAGTTAATCAAATATAATATTTTCAAAAATGTTGTCAATCGTAGAGAGTATTGAAATTGGCCTATATTTTTTCAAAGGCGAAACATTACCGTGCTTTGATATAGGTACTGCCTTGTTGATCTAAGAACTTCAGTATACGCAGACGATTTACCATTTTATTAAAAACTCTTTATCTTCATGTGACTTTTCAACTCTCTTATCGAGGAAATTAAGTAATCATTAAACGTATAATATGATCCTTTGTATGATCAGAATTCAATAGCTCACCCTGAAAATCTCTTACTTTGACTATCTCAGTCTTTTTTTCCCCTAGCTTCTAATTCCTCTATTTTTTTAATCATGCCCTACTTTCCGCAATATATCTTCATAATAGCTGCTCCCACAAGTTTAGACATTAAATCGAATAACTCTAGTAATTATTTTCAGACTTTCGTCAATATTCAGTTTGTGCCTAGATTTATGTCTTCTTCTTAGCAGTCTATATTTAATTAGTATTAGCCTCGAAAGATTTTGCCAATCCATGGCTGCATTTCAAAATTAATTTCCTTTCTATCCCTAATTATAACAGTAAATTGGTGAGTCACAATAAACTCTCTGCGTATTTAATATTTTCGAACAAAAGCTGATGGATGCTACAACAAAGCCTTAAAAAACCAAATCATTTTATGGACGGAGAGCGCGCATTCAATCGAATCAATAAAAATCCAACCTGATCATATCAGTCATATCTGTTTTACTTTCTCTGTATAGGGAAAAGTATATTTTTTTTTCGTTCCCGCCAAATAATTTGAAGTCGTCCTGACCAGTAAGAGATCTAGACATTTCGCGCATCGTCAAAAAATCAACAAATTCCTTTGACCGAAACTAAATTTTATAGTTCAAGGGCGGATTTAATAATGGTTAAAACTGCAGTAAAAACCATTTTTGTTTTCTCTGATAGTCAAGTTGCTCATTTAATCCAGTTACACTGAGAAAAAAACTTATGCCTCGCTCCGGTAAAAAATTTCTCTGTTTTGATAATAGCAATTTTCTCTTTTTCAAAAAAAATTTTCTTGAATTAGAATAAATTTTCACATTTTTTAAGAAATATTTCTTTACTTCTAGGAAACGGAAATATTTCAATGTCTCTAATAATGATAAGTATTTTTCTCGCACAAAAAATTTCTCATTTTTAGAGAAAAATTTATTGAAAATTAAAAATTTTTCTTATATATTGATAAAAAATGAACTATGAGAAGTATTTTCTTCAATAAAAACAAATCTTTTCTCAAAAATAAAAAGTATTTTTCTCTAAAAACGATATATTTTTATATATTTTTCTTTTTCAAGGAAGCTTTTTATCATTTTTAGAGATTTTTTAGTATCGCAATTAGAGAATAGCATTCTCTGGAGCAAAGTCTATACCATTTTTCTCTAAATATGATGCCATTTTCATCACATTCCGATAAACTTTCTTAGTGTAGATTATGTGTGAATTGGACATGTCAGGGTTTGTCTAAAATATGAGTTGAAAAAAAAATAAATTTTTGGTCGAAAAAAAGGGCTTTGGAGAACCAAAACCGCTCTATAAGAATTTCACAGATTAAAAAAAAGATATATAAAAATAGTTTTATAGGATCCTTTACCAATACATAAATCAATCCGGCTTAACTGCAAACGTTTTCAATCGCCTGAAAATTTCCAGCGAATCGCTTGGAATACTCAGAAAAAAACACATACTCCGGTGAAAAGTTCTCTATTTTCGATTATAGTAATTTTCTCTTTTTCAAATAAAATTTTCTTCAATTAGAATAAATTTTCACATTTTCGTAGAAATATTTCTTCATTTCTAGGAAATGGATATATTTCAATGTCTCTAATAATGATAAATATTTTTCTCGCACAAAAAAATACTCATTTATAGAGAAAAACTTATTGAAAATGAAAAGTTTTTCCTATATTTTCATAAAAAATTTACTATGAGAAATATTTGCTTCAATAAAAACAAATGTTTTCTCAAAAATAAAAAGTCTTTTTCTCTTTCTCTCTTTTGCAGTTTTGCATAGAAGCTTTTTATCATTTTTAGAGAATTTTTAGGATCGTATTTAGAGAAAAACATTCTCTGTAGCAAAGTCTATACCATTTTTCTCTAAATATGATGCCTTTTTTTATTATATTCTGAGAAACTTTTTTCTGAGTGTAAGCCTAGTTTTTCAATTTTACAGATACTGTTCCTTTTCCAAGAAATCCTTAAAAAATTAACTTCTTTTAAGTGTTTGTAAAACGAGAGTCTTTTCCTTAAGGGGAACATACTTATAGACAGTTCTGTAAAGTATTTTTTTTTTTTTTTTTTTTTATTCGCGAAAGGGGAACTTTCAATAGGCCCCAACCGTGCAGGTGGCAGTGTGCGATTCCTACGCACTAAACCTAAACCTCCGCATTGAATCTTTGACCCATTATGAATCCCGTGGAACCGCCGTAAGGCATAACTTCGCGGGATGGGGGAATAGCACTAAGCTGGAAACTGAAGAACTATTACTGAAACTATTACGGAAACTGATTTATGGTCCGGCGGGCTCATTGGACCTTACTTTTTCGACAATGAGGTTAGATCAACAGTTACGGTGAATGGCATGCGCTATCGAGAGATGATTAATGATTTGAATGGCCCAATTTGGATGGTACTAAGCTGGACAACGTTAACTTTCAACAAGACGGTGCTACGTGCCACACAAGCAACGAAACCATTGATCTTTTACGGAAAAAGTTTCCGGACCGTGTTATCTCTCGAAGAAGTGATTACAATTGGCCACCGAGATCTTTTGATTTAATATCTTGCGACTTCTTCCTTTGGGGCCACGTGAAAGATAAGGTTTACGCCAAGAGCTCAGCTTCGATTCAAGACCTCAAAGATGGAATTCGTGAGTCTATCGAGGACTTAGGGCAGCCAGTTTGCGATTATGCGTGGTCGTGGTGGCCATTTGGCTTATGTTGTTTTTCGTTATTAACGGCATACCTTCCTCTTTATTATGAAATAAACATCCGATCATTTATCTCAAAGAAATGGCAATTTTCTTTGAATATCAAAGTAGTAACACCTTTATTGGAAAACCCGTTATTACTATAGTCCATCGTCGATGATATTTTGGAAAATACGCAAAGTATGGTTAAATTACAAAAGAACTAATCATGTTGATGTTCACTAAAGAAAATGTTTTATTGTTAAAATGAAATCATGGATGTACAAATTCTCGAAACCATGTTATTTCGATCAATTGCGGCTAAAATACATAACAAGTATTCTATAATAAATCTTTTTTCTCAGTGCATGTATTGATTTTATGAACTGCCAGTAATTCTGCAATTAGTTCCCATTAAGAGGTCTCAATAAAATTTATGCCCTCGAATAAAATCACATCACTGGCTACTTTAAAAGCTTCTACAGCGTGTTTCTGATATATCTAGTATAAACTAAAGCTACTTATGCTAAAGCGATATTTTTCCATTGAATTCTGCTGACCCAGTGCAACTTGTATTTTCATAGGTAAACTAAACAATATAAATAATATTAAAATTTATTAGTTTCTCATGATTAATCATTGTTTTCAATAGAGTTTTTTGTTTTCTAAAGAAATCTCAAATGAAAAAATGGTAGCTTTTTTTATTTTGTTTTAGCTGGAAATGGCTTTATAGTACGAGTATAAACGTTTGTATACTGCAGTATACCTTATGTATGTGTGTGTAAATGTTTTTAGCTTAACATGTTTAGATTGACCATCCGGTGCGATTGAGTTATTTAAGACTCTTATTAACAACAGGTTGAAGTTGCAGTGAAGGTGCTTAACAGTTCGCATATATTTAAAAGTAATAAAATACTAAAACTGTCATAAGAACAATACAGTAAAGACTGTACAGTAAAGATATCTTTTTTTATAAGAAAAGTTTTTAAAAATATGTAAAGTATGTCAAAAAATTTAACATAAATATGAATTCATTACATGTAAATCTAATATACCTAGTGCACAACAGTATGTTGTATAGATTTTGACAAAACTTTTTTGTTTTTTTGCTAATTTGTTGGTAAATATCATAATTTTAGTAACCATAATCCTTTTAGTTAAGAATTTCTTAAGTCGTTATGCACCGCCACTGCTGGCTAAGGTGTTCAATAAAAGTTGATTGATTGCATTAAATTCGCATTTGACGAGATGTTTAACATATTTATAAGCAACTACAAAGTTAGAAAAAAAATTTATGTTTATAAAAAGTGGGTTTTTTTTTTTGCTCAACTAAAAGTTGGGCTGACTGCTGTGTGTTCAGTCAGTTGAAGCTTTTTTAAGCTTGCAGTTTTTTGTTTGCGCTTACTTTTAAGTTTAAGCAAAAACCTATAAAAATTGTCGGCAGCGCTTTTTTTTTTATCTTGCTGAACTCTTATACAATATTAATTGACTTCACTACTGTTTTTTTTTTCTCTCTTTTTTATGAACTGGTTAATTTTTATGCAATCATTGCAAACAATTTAGTAGAACTATAAAAAAACAGGTTTTGATTAGTTTTAAACAAATACTAAATAGAACGTTATATTGGGTGGCTTAACGAGTGGCTTTTACGAGTACTTCAGTTTGAATAAATATATAATAAAAAGTTCGTTCATTCAAGCTAATTTTGTTAAAATGCACAATTACATTTGCAATTATGCACAATTGCAAACTGAAATGCAAATTTTCCTGAAATGAAAGCATAACAAGTAATTGAGTCAAAATATCTCAACATTTTTAAAACAATTTTTGAGTTATCAAGTTTCGTCTTGCAGGCTTCTGTAAAAGTTTGAGGCATAGTGCAACGCCGTTGCATGGAATTATTAAAAACTAATTAAATATGTTGGTACTTATCAACGCAAAATCTGTTTGAATTATATGGGAGTTACCACGCCCCATTGCCCAAAATTTCTTGAATACTGTTTTTTGTACTTTTCTATGCCTAAAATTGCGCAAACTACTAAAAAATGCACTATTTATTTTTCTCTGCCTAGCTGGTATGAAACTCAACGTTGCATGCTGCAGTTTAGGTTACCGACAACCCCCCACCAGACTGCTTTTTAAAGTTTATTTAGCAGAATTTCTATAGATTTTGTTTGAGAAAGCTACCGGAGTGGCGCTCTAGGAAATTTGTTTTTCCAATGGATTACTACTTGTATCCTGAGAAATTTTGAGCTAGTACAGTTTAAGATGAATATAAAAAATAATGGGGTGGTACTCTCATGGGTCCCTACACTGAAGTAAGCCTTAGAGAAAATACTATCTATGTCTTATTAAGACTTTAAAGCCCAGAATTCTTCTTAAGGTGAATTTCAAGTTGGAATGTAGGTTGTACAAAACAAATTAAAAGAACCGTCTCAGAGGGTTTTTAAAAATGCTCTTCCAAAATAAATTACTATCAAACCCTTAAATTCTGGATGGAGCTGATTAAATCGCACTTTCTGCGTAAGCATTTTTTTTTTTTTTTTTTAGCTTTGAACCAAGGATTTCAGGTGTCAAACCTATTCAGTCAAGTCTGCCTTGGTTCGGAAATGTGGTGATAGATAAGTAGGAGAGAAAGGGAAATCAAGAGAAACAAGTGTAGAATGTTGAATGTGTGGCGGAGTGCTAGCTATATCAACGTGCGAATTTAAATGTGGGGCAAGTGTTATGCCTTTACCTCAGTCAATTCGAGTTATTAAGCAATCTCATTCCACATCTCTACCACCAACTACAACTTTTCAAAGTCGTATATATTGATGAATTAATAATTTCAATTGATTAGAAAAGAGGAAAGAATAAAGGAAAGGTAAAAGCGTAGGACCATGGCTAGACCGGGATTCGAACCCGGAACCTCTGGTTTGGCAGTCAAGCACGCTAACCACTCGACTACCGAGGCCCCAGCGAAAACTTTCTTGAGATATAGATTGCAAGCCTCGAAAAATTCTTCATTTGGATGAAGAAAATAAAATTTAAAAAATTTTAAAAAACAGAAAACAAATTTCGTGGGCTCGAGACCATCTTATGTTTATAAAATAGTCTTAAAAACCCCCTCTAACGGTCTCTTTATTGCTTTTTTCTTCACAACCCAAATCTTTCAGAATTAGCGAAAGTTGACTGTTCCATGATGCTCATTCTGGGTCTATAACGCCCTATAAACTGACACAAACATTCAGAGAAGTTCTGGAACACTTTAAAACTCAAATGTTGCTAAGAAAATTCACATTTTTTTCGTTTCGGATTAAACACCCGATCGAAACCAGATCAAAACTTTATTTATTTTTTATTGGAAAAATTTAAGAAACAAGTATATACGTATAAGCCCAGATATATTTGGTAATTTGAACAGAACCCGGAACCAGCATCCACAACTATCCATGCTTTGATGCTATACTTTCCGTATTTGCTGTGAATGTGTACTTTTGCTGTGAATGTTAACTTTGATATTTTCATGTTGGCCATATATAAATTTTAAATTTTCGACCTTGTTTTCATAAACATCTCTTATCGGTTAAAGCTTATCGCCACGTATTTGTAATCGACGCAGTTCTCCTTTGTCGAACGCCAAGATACCAAAAATCGCATGGAATCGCTTGAGAGATATAACTGATCTCAAAATTAGCCGCCCATGGTTTTATCCGACAAGCTTATAAGTTTTCACCATTTGATTAATATTCACCTTAATTGTTTTTTGTAAGAAAGTTTTTGCTTTTTATTGGTATTCTTTCTTTAAGAGTCAGGAGAAAAAGTCATAAGAATGCATCTAACTCAATATCATTCAAGAAAGCAAAGTTTTCTCCAAACTCTCTTTGCCTTTAAGTATTGGTAAAACAAATAATATTGTTATCTGAAAGATATCTGAAAGAGTCCTTCAATTCTGACTTTCTTGAGCCACGAAAGCGGTAATGCGAACATTTCATCAAATAATATTTTCGGAACGTGCTCTGGATATGGTGTTGTGTACTCTGTTGTCACCTTGTCTTTGCCAAGATACTCAGAGAGTCTTTTAAATTGACTGGTGTCATCGATATTCTCAATGATCGCTTCAATATCTTCCAAATAGCTAGTGGAGTTGCTCTTCTGGCTCATAGTCCATGTCATCACTATCACTTAGTTTATTTTCGAAAACCTCAAGACTGGACTCGAATGATTCCAGTATTTCTCGAATTTCATTATCTCTCATGCGCAGGTTCTATTGACATAGTTTTTTTTCTACATGTTCAAGGTTCATTTAAAAGATTAACTTTCCCTGAAATTGACAAATTCTTAGACCATTTTGTATGGTTTTTTGAAAGAATAAATTATTTTTTTACAGATAAAAAATAAAACAAATTGGCCATTTCAGCCCTTGAAAGGACTTTGACCGAGCTTCTTATGATCAATTGTGTTGTGTGTGTTATTAAATGTTTGCACACAATTGACCGAGTACTGGACGTACATGTTTTATGCCGACTCCGAACGACTAAAGTTCATGTTCTCAAGAAGCTTTGCATGGCATTATTTACTCTCTGAGGTTTGCAGAGAGGTGCTGACCGATCAGAAAAATTTTTTTATTGAAAACTTTTCGCCTCGGCTGGGGATCGAACCCGGGCTTCGAGCATGCTAAGCAACACACTTAACCTGCATGCCACGATCACCACTGATATTTTTTTACTGATTTCTAACTCAAAAATGCAAATTTGAAGTGGCAATGCTTGAAAAAATTTACCAAAATTCTTTCAAAACTGAAATTATTTAAGAATTTGTGTACTGAGCAGGAAAGAACAAAATTTTAGAAATCATTTTCAAAACGAAAACTCATGTAAAAGTCGTTCCGGGCCTCAAAATGACTCGAAGATTATTTTGACAGAAACACAGAATTTGAGGTATGGTTTCTTGCTCCTCTTCGTCTCTGTAGCTTACATAGAAGTCGTTTCCTAAAAGGTTTAGTCGAGTAGCATGTCTGCCTATCAAGCAGTGCCCTGTTATGATCGCCACCAGAAAGAATACGTCTAACCTACTCAACGAGATCAGCTCTCTGAGATCAAGAGGTGGCCAAATAAGCCTAGAAATAAAACAGGTAGAGAATACAACCCATCTGTTATTGGCTTTCGATATATAGCCCATCCACAATGACGACAACGGGCGACGAGCGTCAAATGTCACTTTTATTTTACATGTATTTCTTATGGGACGAAATTTTGGAGACAATCGCATGTCACTGTAACCAGCTTCAATTTAATTCTAGTTTGACGACGAAAAACAGACGACGAAGAGAAATTTCAGCCATTGTTTACATTCGTGTTTTTTTCGTGCTGGCTACTCGAGTGCTCGTTTTTGTGTTCAATTTAAACATTTTATGACAAACTTTGATGTGAGTTTATTAAATAATATAATATACAAGTATAGAGACCCGTCATACGACGGGTCATATTTAAAATAATTAAATAGCAGACGATATGACCACATTTTTACATTCACCTCAAATGTTGTTTTGTTTCAGTCATCGTCAACGTGTCCTTACCAATAAATATCATAAACATTTTGTTCAGGTTCTGGTCGAGGCTGAACATGTCTTAAGAAGCATAGCAATAACAACTATGAACAGTTTTAGCGATATAGAGCACGGAGCAGGACGCTTGTTTTTTGTATATTAAGATTATTGAAAAATAATTGCTTCACTTTAAATTTTTATTATAATATTTCTTGTTTTTTGTATTCGTGTTTGTACTTAATTTCGATTAATATAAAAGACAATATCAACTTGTATTAGAAAAAAAAAATCTTCAATTAAAATAATTGCTTGTAAGTGTCAAAAGCACTTTCTGCTGAAGTTTGTTGCTGTTGCGTTTAAAAAAATCAAGTCGCCCGACATTTGTCTACATCGACAGAGTGCACACCTATCGTTCGTCGCTCGTTGTCGTCATTGTGAATGGGCTGTTAGTTTTAAAGCTGAGTAATATTTTGAGAGTAGCTATCGATATGTGTGATGGGTTTTGAACCAATGATGTCAACAAAGTATAACTTCTAACGAGCTCGTCTGCCTCTTCTTTATGCTTAAAGTCATGCCCAGATACCCATATTAGGTTGATGCTACAATAATTTTTACATTTCCCCCAATAAAGCATGGCATTCTTTGGCTGATTTTGAGTTACTGATTTCTTGTTCCAATAATTTGATCTTTTGATCTTGTAGATATGGAAATCCTTATTTTAAAATTAAAAACTTTTGCTAGGTGTATTTAAAGCTATGCGCAGAAATAAACTAGTGAAAAGGCGTTTTTAAAATTAAACACAGCTCGATTAAAAGTATACATAAAAACATTAAAAACTGTAAAAAAATTCAAAGAAAAGTAAAAGTATCTGTAAGTTTTAGAGCGCAACATAAACACTGAATAAAGTGAAAAGATAATTTTTTAAGCACTGAGAAAAAAATAAATAAAAATTTAATAATTTTCACTCAGCTAGATTTTGTTATTTAGAAAAACAAAAAAGAAGGCAAAATTAAAAAAAAACATTAAATAAAAAAATAATAAAAATTTATGCCAACTGAATAAAGCGCAAAGCATGTGTGGGCAATGCAAGTGACAACAATAACATAAAAACTATACAATTTGTTCTACAAAATGTTGAAAACGCCAACTAAGAGATACTTATTTGTCATGAGCTACAGCTACAAATAGGCAAAAAAAAAATATATGAAAAAAAAACAACGAAAAACAAACGTGTTTGAAAAGTAATATTATGGCAAAATTAATTCAAATTTTATGAGGGCGAGCAACAGTTGATTTTTGTACTTGTTGTTCTATGGACGAGCACGAGCATCTAACAAATGTGTGGATTAAAAACAGCAACTCTTAACAACGCTGTCAGTTGAAATAATCTTCATTAAAAGACGCATTAAAAAAAGTGTTACAAATGAAATGAAGAGTTCGTATTTTATGCCTAACGAAAGCGATAATAATTTTTTTATCGGTAGCTACTGTTCTTTTTTTTCGGTGTCTAGCTAAGCGCGTAACTGGCATACGTACGTATCTGATGGATGTGTTGCTGCTGCTGTTGCTGATGTTGTTACCGCTGATGGATCGTTTTTGAGCGTTAAACAAACTGTTAGCCAGGCTCATAAATATTGAAAGTAGTTTAAGCGTTCAACGACGCAGCGAAAGTGACGCTACAAAGCTTCCTGTGTGGAAAATAAAAGTGCAAAAATGATCTATGGAGTGGCTGTACTTTTTGTTACAGCTCGCAACATGTGTTGGAAGAGAAGAGAAAAAATAAAGAAAAAATATCAAAATATTAGAAATTTAAAAAACAAATGCAAAACCTGTTAGAAATTTTTATCAAAAAAAAAAAAAAAAATAAAGTGTAGTTGGCTAGTCTGCATGGGCTGACAGGTTAAGGATCTGCTGTAATTTCGAAATATTACAGATACTTATGAGTATCTATAAGATTATTATAATAAACTCTTCGAGCCGATTTGCTTGGCATAAAAAGGTTTCTAAAGATATTTTATCAAAAATTAAGCTTCAGATACTTTTTAGTGCCTCACATAAAATACAATTTTCTTAAATAAAATGCAGACTGGAGACTTACTGCAACGGCTAGAGTCAAGCTTGAGGATTATCTATATAAATATTATAATTTTTTTTAAGCAAGTTTTATTTTGTTTTGTGTGTTATTTTCTTTTTTTTTTTTTTTGTCATAAAACAGCAGCCTGCTTGTTATCATCTTGTTGATCTGTCTTACAAGTTATAATCTATCTTAATTTACATACATTTATGTCTTAATTTTTGACAATAATTAAGAAAAAAAAAACACAAAAAACCCAGCTGTTGGAATTCTCCTTTAATAGCTGTGCGGCAATCTTTAAAAAACAAAGCCATTTCCAGTTCTTTTAACTACGCATAAATTTAAGTCACCACAATAAAATAAAATTCTACAGAAAAATTCATTGATTTTAACATTTATGAATAAACAAAATATGTTGATTTGTATTTTCAAATCAGTCAGATCAGTTGTTGATCAAAAAAACAACAACAACAACAACAACAACAACAGCAATTTTTTATTTATATTTGATTAATCGTTTCGAAAATGTTTAGCAATAATTCAAAACAATAATAAATTAATAGACAAAGTTATTTGTTGTTGTTTTTTTTTTTTATTAACTGTTAATATTATTCATGTATTTCGCTAATTAACTCTATTAATTTTTATTATAACCACCTTCGTTTTGTTGTTATACAATTTATGTATGTGTCTGCACGATCTTGTTTTTGTTGTTATTGCTTTTGTTGTTGAAATGGTTTTGTTGTTTGTTTTGTTGTTGTTTTTGTTATTGTTTTTATTATTGTTTTGACTAATTGTTATGATTTATGTTTGATTTATTTGCAAAAATTAGTTCAAATCAACAAAACATCAACTAATAATTTAGTTACATTTTTACACACCGTCATGCTGAGAAAGTGTTAAAATATTATTAAATACATGCTGACGGTGTTGTTGTTGTTGTTGTTGTTGTTGTTGTTGTTGTTGTTGTTGTTGTTGTTGTTGTTGAGGATAATGGCGATGACATGCAAAAGTTATGACTTATTTAGTCGAGCGGTTAATTTATTTAACAGCTAACAAGCCGCAATTAAAAACGAATATGATTTAGCTGCAAATTAATTTCATGTCTCTCAGGAATTCTTAAACAAATATTTTGAATTCATTCAATTTAAATATGCAAGTTATTTCGCTACCTGTAATTATATAAAAACGTTAATATTGAAATTTTATATTTAAGCTCTTAAGTGTCGTCGGTTCATTAAGTTATATATGCCTTTTTGCTTTGTTATGTTATATTCTTTCTAAGTAGTTTTATATTGTAATGAGTCGAAGGAATTTTGTCCGATTCAAATGTTTATTCTATATTGCATATATAAACCAGACACTGACTGGAACTCATACAAGGACCAACTTATTAAACCCATTTTCAATAAACTTTCCCTCAGAATTGACACCATTTGTAAATTTGAATACTCAGCAGTTTGAACATAAAATCCTCCATAACCCGAGCTTTTGAATACAAATGTCGTCTTGAGTTTAAAAATTACCTTTGGCAATGAGTTATAGAGTAACTTCGGGTAATGTGATATGGTCGGGTAATGTGATATACCTAGATACTTTGTTAAATACACCATTTTCGACAAGAATAAACATGTGAACACGACGACAACAGAAAAATACACGTGCTGCAGCTTAATGCACGCTCTTATTCACTGTGTTTGCTCTCATTGTTGTGAAATTATTTTATCAGTCTAGTCGATATTTTTTTTTGAGTGCGCTTTACGAGTGAATAACAATAAATAGAGTAGAATTGTAAGCTGAATTAGATAAATTGTTTAGAGTTTGAATTAAGTTAACCATAAACGAGGTGAGATTTTGATTTTCTACAGCATATTTTTACAAAATAACTTTATTATTTTGAAACCCGAATTCGGCTATTGTGATATAGTCAAAGTTGGGTAATGTGATATACTATCTTTTCATACCATTTATATTCATTATATAGTTTGTGTGTAACTTTTTTGTTAATACACATGTTTGTTTTTACATATGTATTTGTATTCAGTTGATTTTGTTTGTATTTTGTTTTCTTCTACGTAAATTTCACTGAAATAATAATATTGCATCAACAAAAATATAAATAAACACTAAAACAACATTTTTTTTCTTTTCAATAACATGGTTTTTTTAATTTTATTTGAAAAAACAATAGATAGTGCTGTTGAACACTATTCGGGTAATGTGATATTGGTATATCACTTTACCCGCCAATTTAATTAAGGGGATTTTTTTTTTATATGACTTTTTTTCATTGTATTGAAAAACCTCCAAATTGGGTAACGCTAAGCCAAATAATTTGGGTTTTACGAAAAGTTGTAAAACACTGCAAAATGCATCAAAAAATATCCTGTGTAATGCGGTATAAGCTAAGGTATGAAAGTAACTAGTAATTATAAATGTAAAAATACCTATATTACATTACCAGAAGTTACTCTAAAACTGTTCAAATGTCTAAAACAGGCAAATGCAATAAATAATCACTGGCTTTCCTAGTCCCGATCTCTTACTAACTAAAAACTAATAAAGAGAACAATAAGGCTAAAAATAAAATAGACAGATAGCCTAGGCACATTGACTGCGGCTGCAGTCTTGCGTCAAACGTCAAATATTTTTACAAGCTTTTCTTATGGAGGTGAATGTGGTGAAAGTGTTGCAACGACAATGCGTCATTGCAGCAATGTTGATTTAGTTTTTTAATGTCGTTGATTTAGAAGTTTTTCTATTTTGATGTGCGACAAGACTAAGAACATTGGCATTTGTCAATGTTTTCGTTTAATTTCGTGCTTCTTTTGTGTTTTTTATTGTTCATTATCATTGTGTTTGTGTTAAATGTTGGTTTTTTAATGATAATTCGATGTTTAATAATAAAAATATATGAAAATACGGCTTATCGCGCTGCATCCAAATTAATCAAGTTGAAGACAACATGCGATAATTTTCATTTTCACCTCGTGTTGTTATGTTGCAGCCGCAGTCAATGTGTCTAGGCTAAGACTCATTCAAGAACTTCTGTGGTTCCACCAAGAATTGAATCCTTCGAGTTGTCGCTTTCAGAAGATCTAAGCAGCCGTCCGACCACAATCCTTAGGTAGCCTTATACGTGAGAATGACGACCAGACAAAAACCAAGAAAGAAATCATAGAACTTCTTCTTAATAGTCACTTCCGGGAACCCGTTATTCAGAACGACCCATATCCAAACCATGCTTACCACTAAGAACAGACAAATCGGCCAAGAGAAGATTGGATGACCTGTTAACTACTATGCAATTAATCAGCAGTTATACAGTTAGGGCTATCAGCTCCTTCAAATCTGCTAGTGAAGATGGTATTTTTCCAGCTCTTCTACAACAAAGTTCAGAACATCTTATAACCATATTATAAAAACAATTCAGCTGTAGATTGACTTTTGGTTATATACGAGTACCTGGAGCTTGAAAAAAGTGATAGTAACACTCTTTCCTTAGACTGCACAGTAAGGCGTGCCCATAGAAAGAATTGGACATCAAGGAAAACATGAAACTTGCAAATTATTTAAATGTTTTGATACTTTTCGAAATAAATATAAATGGTTTATTTGAATTGGGAATAATATTTGTGAAAAAGTGATTACTTTTTGTTTTTGTAAAACCTCAAAGTTCATATTTTGAAATACACTACCTTATATTAAAAATTAAAGTACTAAGAGATACTTATAATCATTTTTAACGCGCGCCATACAGCGCCTTCCGATAATTTAACCACCAAAATAGTATGCCTCGGTTTTTTTATAGCATTTCACAAAATTTGATATGAGAAAAAGAAAGCATGAAATGACGTAGCGTGACAAATTTCGTAGACAAAGCCGGTGAAAAAAGTTACACAAACTGATACAGGGTATACAAAGGGTATGAAGGGTTTAGAAAGGTATAAAAGGGTAGAAAATTCATACCAATGTTCAGTACTATTTTGGTACTAAATAGTTAGTTTGTACAGAGTTTCTATGATGTGTGACTTATGGTTCGAAAGTTAAATCGCAAATTAGGGCTCTCGGAAAAGTATCATGGCTCTTTCCCAAAGCCCATAAAATATTATCAAAGGAGCTGCACGTGTTAATTGACTTCGAATACCGAATTACAAAACTCTGCTATATAGGTTATTCGAATATAGTTATTCGATATAGCAAATTTGGGTTGTATGGGAGGTAACACGTCTTTTTATCCAATCTAAATTAAATTAAGCCTATGTCCTTAGTACAAATCCAAGTAATAAGTTGACAAATTTTTACCGCAATCAAATGAACGGTATGGCAGTGCATTAAGGACGAACAAACAAACAAATAAAAAAACGAACAGACCCAGTCCATAACAATTTGCAAATAAATCGCTCACTTTGAATTGTTCTCGAGCAAAAGAAGTAATTAACATGTTCTAGTCTTTTTTCAATTATTCTTCATCAATACTTCAATATATATATTTCAATATTTTATACAACTATTCGAGATATGAACTGTATAAAGTGGTATTTTGCAATTTTAAGTTATGACTGTCTTGCACGAAATGTGCGATATGACAACCGAGTACATCAATTATTGATATTCGATCTAATTCTCCATTTTATAAAGGCTGAGGCATTTCAAGAACTTTTTTCGGTAGGGATTTATGACCGATTATGGATGAGTGGATAGAGTCTAAAAATTTTTTGTCTG
Source organism: Tetanocera ferruginea (assembly GCA_958299015.1). Lineage (NCBI taxonomy): Eukaryota > Metazoa > Arthropoda > Insecta > Diptera > Sciomyzidae > Tetanocera > Tetanocera ferruginea. Next base: position 47,207,708 of record OY282640.1, on the reverse strand, counting down.
TATTGTGAAAATCAGAGTTCTGCTAGAAATGTATTTTGTGCTCTTAAAGCAATGTATGGCCCATAGATTCATATAGTCTTTGGGTTCTTGAAAACCTTAAAGAAGATCAACTTTTGTCAACCAAAATTTTGTACAAATAATAGCCGTATTTCTGGCTTAATGGTTATGTCACTAAACAAAATAAAAGAAATTGAGGTGAAGAACATACCGAAGAAGTTCAAAACTTGCTCCAACAGTGGTTTGTAGAAATTTATGGACTGCTTGTATCATCGGTTCATATTTCTTCAAAGCTTAGACCGGTCGAAATGTCACTTCATATGAGGTCTGTTATCGTGGCATGATAAATATTTGCTACAGAAAGTATGTGATCTCGATAACAAATTAGTGCGTTCTTTAAGAAAATTTATAAAACCAAAATTTTTCGAAAATAAACAATATTCATATTTTCTTATTCGGCATTGTTTTAATGAAACCAAAAACTTATATTTAGATATATTAATTTGGCATTTGCTGAAAGCGTCGAATGTTTTTTCATATCTTCAGCTGTCACTGTGTGTTCATGCATTGCGAATACAACCACTATCTTCCATAAACAAAAAAACAACTGTGTTCATCAGTCTGTGTCATTGAAGTTAGCTGTTTAGAAATATTTCGTTTTGTGTTGAACAAAGCCAAACATGACATGTGACAAGGTTAAGCAACAGTTTTTTTTGTTTTATAGATAGACATGGTATATTCATCTATTAAGAACAAAACTTCGTTTATTAAGGTTTGACTTTCCGCATCGTTTCTTAATAATAAATGGAAAAAAAAATATAAAAACAAATTCCAAATAATATGTCAAAATTTGACAGTCACCAAAAAAGCTTCAACTGTTACGTCTTATGCTATACTTAATTAATTATATGTACGTTCGTGTGAATATTTTGTTTAGTTGTATTTCCTGCTAGACTAACCAAGGTTATGTCATGCAAAAATTTGCTGATTATAAAACTAGTTATTATATTAAAACAATATTATAGCTCATTATGAATTTTATTTAATTAATTTTAAAATTTTTTATTTTTTTTGTGTGTTTTTTTATTGCAGGTGAAAATCTGGTTCCAAAATCGTCGTTCAAAGTACAAAAAAATGATGAAAGCAGCGCAGGGTCCAGGCAATGGCAGTGGCATGCCACTGGGTGGTGGTGGACCAAATCCTGGTCAACATAGTCCAAATCAAAATATGCACAGTGGTGAGTAAATGAAACATTTTAAGAAGAATATAAAAGAAAAACAAAACTTAATTATTTTACACAAGGTTCGAAATACAATTTTTAAAAATATGTTTTTTAAAAATTATCAACTCAAAATAGATTTATAATTTGTAAAATAATTTATTAAATAATTTATCAAAAGACAACGATCGAAGCCATATCAGCTATATACAAAAAAAAAAAACAAATTGGCCATTTCAGCCATTGAAAGGACTTTGACCGAGCTTCTTATGATCAATTGTGTTGTGTGTGTTATTAAATGTTTGCACACAATTGACCGAGAACTGGACCTACATGTTTTATGCCGACTCTGAACGGCTAAAGTTCATGTTCTCTAGAAGCTTTACATGGCATTGTTTACTCTCTGAGGTTTGCCATTGTCTGCAGAGAGGTGGTGACCGATCAGAAGAATTTTTTGTTGAAAAAAACTTTTCGCCACGGCTGGGGATCGAACCCGGGCTCCGAGCATGCTAGGCCACACACTTAACCTGCCTGCCACGGTCACAAAAGCTATATACAGTATTGCATATAACCAAAGCATTACTTAATCGCTTTAAGGAGAGACATAACATGCGCGGCAGATATAACAGACCTCGAATGATCTGTTTTTTGTTTAAAAATGTATAACTCAGTCAAAAACAAACAATTTTCCATAATTTTTTTATTATTATTGTAGAGAATTGAACATATTACAAGAAAAAAAATTAAAAAAAAATAGACTTTTCACTCCGACATGGTTTTTAGAGCTCTAAACTGGCGGCAAAGAAAAAAAACGGGTCTCGTGGAAAAAAAATAACTTTTTTAAAACTTAACAAAATTGGCTATCGTATGACAGAAGCTTTTTATTTAAAATTTTTTTTAAATTTTTAGTGATGTTCCAAATTTAAAAGTGTGTTTTCTCCAAAAAAATATTAACTTAAAAAATTCATAAAAAATCGAAAAAAAAATGTATAAAAAGTTCGTGTCATACGATAGTGAATCAAGTTAAAAAAAAAAACCAAAAAAAAAAAAAATTCGTCAAAAAATGAACCCGCTAGTGCGAAAAAAATGGTTTTTTTGAATAAACGCCTTCAAAGTTTGTGAACAAAGAAAAATGCATGGAAAGATAAAAATTCACTCTATGTATCTAATCCGGCTGTAACTTTTGAACCCGTAAACATTTTTCCATGAAGTTTTTTCTTAGAATCTTAAGAATATTTACTAGAATACAAAATTATAAAAAAGTCGATTTTCATGTCCCCCGTTACCTTAACTTTAAAAACTGAATATAAGTCTTTTATTTCATTTGCGCGGTCGTCAATAATTAATAACTTTTATAATAATTAACCAGCCATAGCCTAACTAACTTAAGCATTAAAAATTTATAATGATTTTTATAATTTTGACAAAATTTAAAATTTTAAAAAATTACTAATTTTAATTAAGTTATTATCGTTTTAAACAATTAACTATGAAAAACATTATTGTTTTTTATTAAATGCATTATTTTAACTTATATGCATATAAAATATTATTTTAAATATTTTGTTTTTTGTGTGAAAATTTTTTTTTTTAAATTTTTTAATTTCGTTTTGCGTAATTATGTGCTTGATTTGCATATAAAAAATAATTTGTAAAACATATTTTAATAAAAACTTGCATTCTTTATTGCAGGCGGTAATAACGGCGGCGGTTCCAATAGCGGCTCACCATCACATTATCTACCTCCCGGACATAGTCCGACGCCATCGAGCACACCCGTGTCAGAGTTATCACCCGGTAAGTACACACCATTTTAAAAGCACTACTTTACATAAATTTTTAGATTTTTCAATGAAACAAACCTATGAGATTTTTTAATTTTTAATCTTAACAAGTTTTTATTTATAAAATATTCATTATTTCTTCATTTAGCCCATATTAGTTTGCTTATATTGTTATTTTTAGTATTTTTGTTTGTGATACAAAAAAATATATGCTAAATCACTGTTTAAATGGCTTATCTAATTCTTCTATTGCAGAATTTCCACCAACTGGCTTAAGTCCGCCCACGCAAGCGCCCTGGGATCAAAAGCCACACTGGATAACCGATCATAAACCGCCGCAAATGACGCCACAACCACATCCGACGCATCCAACGCATCCATCACATCACCAGCCGACACATCATCATAATCCGCCTCCACCACAAATGGGCGGTTATGTACCTCAGTACTGGTATCAACCGGAAACAAATCCGTCGTTATTAACGTAGGTAAAACCGAAGAGCTGTTAAATGAATGCCTTATTTTTATTGACATTGTCATTTTTTAAAACATTTTAAGATAATGCCGATTAGTTAGCGTTTTCGCTTATTTGATTTTTACTACTACTTTCTTTAGATAACTTAAGACTTATGCCCTACAAAGCAAAAGATCACTATTTAATTTTATTATGAACTTTTTCTTTTATAAAATAGCATTTTCGGTACTCACAAATAAATCATGAACACTTGCAATGAGTCGTTCGTAGGAATAGATCATTCCTCTGAGTTTTCTCCTTTTGTCTTTTACTTTATGTTAGTCCGAAATATTATCCCCTTAACCAAAAGTATCTTTTTTTAAAATTAATAATAAAATTTTATTATTAATTTTATCAGATATTTTTTTTTTGTTTATCAATAATTTTTTAAATATTTAACGAAACAAAATATCTCTCAAAAAGGAACATATTTTTGTCGGTTAATGAGGTCTGAAAGTATCAGAAGTCATTATTTTTTGTTAATACAAAATTTTTAAAATTAACTTTTGTTCGTGACTGAGTAAAATAGGTTAGTTCAAAGCACATGTTTTGTAATATATGAGATTATGTAATAATATTATGATTATACGAGTATACATATATGGATTAGACCGTATCTTATTTGTATGTAGGGTTCCCAACTGTCCCGGATTTCGCGGGACGTCCCGTAAATCAGCAAATTTTTTAGCGTCCCGGGACGACCCCTTGCGGGACGCCTTTTGTCCCGCATTTGAGAACTTAAGATTGTTTGTATCTTAATTTCCAATTTGACATGAAACACAGGTTACTAAAACTGTGTAATTTTATTATCAAATTTAATTTATCATTTATTTTTCATACATTTTATTTATCAAAACGTTTTGGATTTATTTTTTGGTTTTTTCATGAATTCGGCACAAGTTGGAAAGAGATCTTAACAATATCAAGTAACCAATGCGATGGTGTAAAGCCATCGTTGATTCCCTTTATTCCTCAAAGAATAAAAGGAAATATTTAATAAAATAAGAAATTGCATCTGTCCCGCTTTTTTGAGCAAAGTCCCGCATTTTTGATGGCTCCGTCCCGATTTTGTACTTTCCAGAGTTGGCAACCCTATTTGTATGGCAGATTTTAAGAATATTCAATTTTGGCTCCAATAACGAAATTAGCTTCGGTTTGACTTCAAAATATTTTATACAAAATTTGGTCTCTACACCACGCAATTTTTGTGTTTTGACATAGAATACGCATTTTGATGCTTTTACACTATCTTTTTTACCGTACTTAAATAACTGTTTTCTCTATTTAAGTTATAAGAATATTAAAAAAGGCATATTTTTGCAAAAATAAACAAAAAATCAGCTTAATTGGACTGAAAGATTTACTTAAATTCAGTTTTTTTTTGCAAAAAAATTGTAGAGTAAAAATAAATAATTTTTTAAAAAACTGATAATTTGTATGCAATCGGGACCTGATTCGGCTTAGGAAGCTAATTTCGGTCTTGGATGATAATAGAGTTTATTTTAAAATAAGGTACGTTTTTTTGAAATCTATTCGTCACGATTATTTTATATACATTATCAAATTATTAATAACACTACACGCGAAAATCAGAAAAACTTTCTGCACACGGCATTCCATTATATATTTCTTATATATTTGGGGTCTCCAAACACGAAAATAAAAAAAAGAAATTATTTTATGGTTACGTCACATCGTAAATATAGTCAAATATATTTGAATATATTTCGATATCAAATCGATTTGATAGGCTTCGATTTATAATCAAGCCTATCAAATTAAGCCGAATAATTGTCTACATGGTTGTTCAACAAGATTTAAGATTTGATGATGAGCAGATTTTGCGCTATGAAAGGAAATATTTTTAAAAAATTATTTTTTCGCATAAAATACAAGTCTTGAAAAAACGTTTATTTCCCTTTTGATCTTAAAAAAATTTTTAATAAAGAAAATCAGCTATCGCCAAAAGATATTCATGCAATGATTTTTTTTTTTTGCAATGAAATTTAAGGTTATTCGTTTCCGGAAGTCTTCATCAGATTTGGGGATCATTCTTTTATTTATTCTTAGTTGCATTTTGAACATATGTATGTCTCTTAAATATTCTTTGCATCTTTCGAGTTTGTATCTTTACAGAGAGATATTTGAACTGAAAGCAATTCATTGTTTGAGTGTGATTCTGAGCTAAGCCATAATATTCTTGATATCAAGCCCTAATGTTATTGTTTATCAAAAAATTAACACGGCCATTCGTGCATAATGTTTGTGATTTCTTGATCTTTTATCAAAATATTAATATGCCCACATGCGTCTAATATAAGAAATTTTTATATTGTAATAAAAACATTAATATGCTCACTTCTTCCCAATCAATCGAAAAAACTTTGGAATTGTTTATCAAAAATATTTTTAACGACAACAATATTTTCAAATATATACAAACAGAAAGTCTAAAGTCGGTCTAGGCCGACTATGAAATACCCTAAACCCACTTTAAAAAAAAAAAAATTTTATTGTAAATGGGCATGTCCGTGGGCGGATGAAGCCTATATTTTATGTGCATGTAAATGTTGATGAAAAATTTACACATACCAAGTTTTATTCCTGTAGCTCACAGTAAATGCCTTTATTATGCTTTCGCTTTGGGAGGTGGGCGTGTTCATGGACGGATTACTCCCAATTTTTGAACACACCTTAGTTTTGGTATAAAATACATTCATACCAAATTTAATTTCTCTATGACAAACATAACCTCATTTATTGAGTTTTAAACTTTTTGGGTTGTATTAGAGGTAGGCGTGTCCGTAGGCGGATGATCTCCATTTTTCAAATTTATCTTTTTTTTGTTATAAAAAGAATACATGCCAAATTTTAGCTCTGTAGGTTAAAGAGAGGCTTATTTATTGCGTTTTCAATTTTTGCGTTGTATGGGAGGTAGGCGTGTCCGTAGGCGGATGATCTCCATTTTTCAAATTTATCTTTTTTTTTGTTATAAAAAGAATACATGCCAAATTTTAGCTTTGTAGGTTAAACAGAGGCTTATTTATTGTGTTTTAAATTTTTGGGTTGTATGGGAGGTGGGCGTGTCCGTTAGCGGATGACGTCCATTTTTCGAAGACATCTTTGTGTTGATATACAACACACACATATCAAATTTAATTGTTGTAGGCTAATTATGAGCAGAGTTATGCAGTTTTCAATTTTTGCGTTGAAAACCAATTATGGGAGGTAGGCGTGTCCGTGAGCGGATGATGTTTATTTTTCAAAACCATCTTTGTTTTGTTACGAAAAACATACGTGCCAAATTTTATTTCTGTAGGTTAATTAGAGGCTTATTTATTGCGTTTTCAATTTTTGGGTTGTATGGGAGGTGGGCGTGTCCGTTACCGGATGATGTCCATTTTTCAAAAACATGTTTGTGTTGATTTAAAACACACACATATCAAATTTAATTGTTGTAGGCTAATTATGAGCAGAGTTATGCAGTTTTCAATTTTTGCGTTGTATGGAAGTTAGGCGTGTTCGTGGGCGGATTCCAAAAATATTCAATAGTGCAGCTCCTTGGGTTCATGTGACCATGTGTACCAAGTTTCATCCAATTATCTCAACTCCTTCTTCTTATCCTGTGTATACGGACAACACACAGACGGACAGACGGACGGACGTACGGACGAACATGGATAGCTCGACTCACGTGGTGACGCTGATCAAGAATATATATACTTTTCTATACCGGACTTGCTTCGTTCTATGCGTTACAAACGTTTGCACAAAGTTAATATACCCTGACCTTTCAGGTTTAGGGTATAAATATGAATACTTTTTCATTGTCCAAATTTGATATATGCATATCATTTAATTCGGACAGGAAAATAAAAAGTTTTAAATTTATTTTCTGCACTTTCATCACTAACAGGAACAAATGCTGAAAATACAATGATACACAAACTTGGACAAACATGCATGTAAATCATATTGAAAGTGTAAATTCTGCATACAATAGTTATTGTTACATCGTTACGCGCCTAATCGTTAAAATCGTTACGCCTAAAATCTGTCAGATTTGAGGATTAAACTCGGACTACTGCAATTCTTTGGTTCGTACGCCACACACTTAGCACGCAATGCCATGGTCACAACGTGTTTATAAAGTTTTTTTGTTTATACCATACCAATAAGAAACCGGAAGAAAAATTAAATCTATAATCTGAGAATTTGCACCACAAATCTGGAATCTGAGATATTTTATGAGATACTTTTTTTTAGAAATGTACTGCGTTTCAATTATAGTGTATGCATCAAACAATTTTCAAATGTTCAATTTTCAAATGTTTTATTCTCGAAATCTTTTTTTCTTAAAATTTATTGTGGTTTCTGTAAACCTTTTTATTTTGTTTCGTCAGATTTGGAATATTTATATTTAACTGGGTCTTGAGTACAACTATAAAATTTCATAGAACATGACTAGGCAGAACAAGATAGCTTGCCGTGCTTGAAATATAGATTGAAGTTAACTTCTAAAATATTAGTACTTCACGTCAAATATTGTAAATTTCAGATTTTCGGAAAAAACGAGTTCAGATATAGGAGGTCTCAAACACTTATAATCCGCAATAAAACTCAAGAAATAAGAAAATTAAAAATTATTGAAAAACTTAATATCACTCATCGTCAACAATTTTGTGAAAATCATATTAACTTTTGTATCAGAAATTTGTTTCATAACTTCCAAAATATGGCCAACCACCAATTATTATATTATATTTTATAAGTTTTGATCCTCACATGATGAAATAGAAAAGAAAAATTCTCGAGATTATTCATTTTGTAAGTTAATAATGGAAATATATCATACATAAAGAGGATAAAGTTAAACAGATTCTACACCGTGTGGATCATACTATGACTAAAGTTTCTACTTAATCAACTCTCTTATGACGTTTTTAAATTATGACTTAACTATAAAACACATGTAGCGCCATAAAAAATATTGCGCTGATACACGAACTCAAGCAAAGTGTGCTATAACAGAAGAATGCGCTAGCTCAATTGCGCCATAAAGTAGTTTGACATGCTATGATGCCATATCAAACACCAATACAAGCGATATTAGTTGCATTATTGAAACTCAATTGCGCCATGACTTAGTTTTAAAATGCTATGTTTCCTGTATCAAGAAATCGTAAGTGTTATTATTGAGTTGATATACGTTGAGTTAATGTGATTGTGTGATAATGTGTGATGTGTGTGTGTTTTAATATCAAAATATTCAACAGACACTATCTGACACCAGCTTTCGAAACTTTTACTAGTTCGATGTTATTTCATATTAATTGATATCAATAACTTTTACAAAGACATAGTTTTATACCAAAACACTAATTTTTGTCATCACTAAATTTAACACGAGAGAATTAAAATAGCGCTACAGATATCAAATATTATTATTATTTAAGGCCGATTAAGGAAGTATATGCTCGAATGTCAAAAAACTTAGATAATTTTCAACACTATAACTTTTTATGAAAAAGTAAAAGAAAATATTGTTAACCATGAGATTTTGTTGCTCAGAAAAGAGAGCTTTGATACCAGAGATTTGTCTATAGCATGCTCCAAAAGAAATATGAACCATTTATGGAAAAAAATTATTAATTTTTAATGCGAAATTGGTGCAGTTTCAGAAAAAAATTAAATAATACACTTAAGCTTATTAAGAATTATGCTAGGAGTTCTTTCTGTATGCCGATTCGTATATTTTAATTATTCGAATTTTCCAAACTCTTCAATACTACAATTTCTAAGTATCTTTCTTGATGACAAAAAATTATTTGAGTTATCGTGCTCACAGGTTTGGTCAGTCTTATATAATAGCAAAATGAATGTCTAGGTTTTATTCGTACTCTTACAGACTGTAAGTAACAAACAAGCTTTTAGTTACTTTAAAGAAAAAAGCTGATTTCATAAGCCGATTAAGAATCTTAGTTTTAGAACCCTGATATTTTTTGTGAAGAAACTAATGTTCTGAAAAGTTAATGTCCAATAATAAAAATTTTACCAATCACTACCATAGTAAAATACGATAATGTTTTTAAATCAGAACGCATTTTAATTAACTTATCTAAAAGTCTGCTATATATAAATAATTCAATATATATATCCATAAATATTTGATCTATACTTTCTTTAATGCTTGACTTTGTATCTACTTTCTTTCCAGGGTCTGGCCAGCCGTTTAACACCACCACCAACACCCATACCAACACATACACACACACCAAACCGATCCTATTTTCCTAGATAATTCAAATGCGTACTTCTAGACACAAAAAAAAAACAACTAAAAAATAAAAAAATTATATTAAAAACGAAAACAATCTTGATATATATTTTAGCAAAAATATTATAAATTTTATTTTTAAAAAAAAACAAAAACAAAAAAAAAAAATACAAACAGAAAGCAACAAATTGAGTTTATATAAAATAAAATAAAAAACAAAATTGAAAAAACACGCTAGAATTACGCACGCGCCTGTAAATTATAGGAAAGAGCTGGAAGTTATGCTGTAATTAAATTTTAATTATATTAAGTAAATAATTTCTTAAGCTTAGTTCTTAGTTCTGGAATGAAATAAAAGTTTGTATTGATAATAGAAATAAAATAAATATGAGCTAAAGTTTTAAGTGTAGTTAAAATAAATTAATTAAAAAATAAATAATTTTTGAAAAATAAAACAAAAAAAAAAAACAATCCTCATTATTTTTATTAAAATTTCTTTTGTTCTCAATAACAATATTGTTACAAAAAAATGCAGCTTTTTTTATTAACTAAAATTTTGCCAACAACTATTAAATTGTCAATCCAACACATTCCGATCTCAGTTGAAAAATTATATAAAACAAAAATAAAAAAAAATAAATTCAAAACTTTCCTAACTTAATTTTATGTGCAATATTATAGCTAATTTGCGACATAATTATATCAAGTGTTAAGTTTAAATAAATTTGCTGCTTGGCTTATGTTTTTGTAAATTTTAGGGCACTTTTCAGAATAAAATATTTTTAACAATATGTTTAAATATTTTAAAATTTTTTTGCTTCTTACTTTTGAACAAAATGCTTACAAACGCACCAAAATTGTAAATTTTTGTAAAATATTATAAAACAAATATTTTTTTATATACATAGGCATAAAGAAAAAGGTAGCGTTCACCTTTTTTGTTAAAAGAAAATTTTTGTAAAATATATGCTTAACTTAAATCGCTTAAGTTACTACTTTTTACAAAGTAAAATACATAAAAGAAAGACAAAAAAAAAAAAAAACAATTTAAAACTAGTGCTAGTTTGTGCGAAACAATAACTTAAGTTTTGTTGTTTACTATTTAAATAATAAAAATTAATTTTCATTTGTAAAAAAAATGAAATAAAAAGAATTTTATAAATATTTAAATTAATTATTTCACGTTTTTATTAATTTTGTTTTTCTAAGCTTAAACAATAAACTACTTTATAGCTACAAAACTAGAATTAAATAGAGTTAAATAATTTTAGTGAGTTAATTATAAAAAAGAAATTTAATAATAAATTTATAAAAATTGTCGTATGTAAAGAAAATAATTAAATATATATATATATATATATAAATATAAATTAATATTGAAATAAACAAAATGGAAAATCAAGAAAAAATTAAAACCAATTTAGTTTTATTGCAACGAAATACCAATTTTGCTAAAAGCCTAATATTACCCAATATTTTGGTATGGGTGTCAATATAAAAGGCTTTTAGAAGGATTTTAGATGGATACAACACCACCCTTAAGTAGTAAAATTCCTATTTTTGCGAGGCACAAGTTGACCTTTAACTAATTTATTTAATAATTAAATAAAAATTTAGAGAAATAATAACTAAGGAAAGAATTCTGCACGACAAATTTTCTTCATAGATCCATTTTTAAGGCACATACAATTTTTTCATTTTTCACACAACAAGAATGTTTAATAACTGGTTTCTTCTATCAACAACTGGAACACTTAACTTGGTGGTACCTGGCCCCACTAGCTTTGGATATGTTAAATTCGTTATTCACAGAAACTGCCTCTCCTTAGATAACTTCCTTCCTCTCTGTATTATCACTGTCTATCGCAGCATTCGCCCCCAATGTTCATTTTTTTTTTCTGAATCCGAATCCGCTGTAAAAAGTAGAGAGGAGTTACTTTTTGCCAGCATCACCATTTTTTTCAAACGGACTGCGTATTTAGAACCATATCAAAGTTTTCCAACACTTCGTCGCTTACTGCCGTTCTTTAAAATATACAAAAAAACACTACAAATGCCAAATAAATTATGTTAACCCGGTCAATGGAAAAGAAATCTGTAAAGAATTGACCAAAATCTCATAAGAGGCGACCATTTGAGCTTTCATATACTTTAAACTCGATTTACCACATACAGACAAGAGTTAAACATATATTGAAATATAGTTGCCGAACGTATATAAATTTTGCCAGTAAACATACATCTATCGGAAGGGCCTCGTGAGGCCCAGTAGGTACACTTAGCACCTTTAAGCAATAATATATCAGGTTTTTTCTACGAAATCAATGGCAGTTATATTTAGTTGGTTCCGTTACGTCTAGAAAACAAAAGCGGTAGTTGGCAGTTTCATAGAGCCAAGAAAAAATTTGACGTTTATTCAAAATCCAAAATCTAAATGGGACTTGAAACGCCCAGCCGCACATGCTAGGGTTAAGCACTTCCATGTACAGTAAGCCGGATCGATTTTGTATGAAAAAAAAAAGTCATACGGACACCGACTCAAAAGTTAGAGGGACTCTAAAAAACTATTTCTGCATAATTTTTTTTTGGATCGGAGAAATCCCCAGGGAGCGGTTTTGGTTCTCCTGAACCCTTTTTTTGGCCAAAAAATCAAGTTTTTTGCCTATAACTTTTTTTTTTCTTCAGAATGCATACCCAAGATAAGCAAAAAAGTAAAGATTGTGATAGTACACAAATATTGGTTAAAAAAAATTTTGAAATTTGTTGTCCTTACAAACTCTTTTGAGACCCAAAAAAAAATTTGTTAGAGGCAAAAAACTTGATTTTTGGCCAAAAAAAGGGTTTAGGAGAACCAAAACCGCTCCATGGGGTCCAAATCCATGATCCAAAAAAAAAAAATGATGCAGAAATAGTTTTTAAGAGTCCCTCTAACTTTTGAGTTGGTGTCCGGCGATATCTAAATTTCGATCCGGCTTAATGTAGGTACAGTAGACTGGGTCAGATTTGTATGAAAAATGCTAAAGTATTTCGGATTCTGCGTGCCCCCCAGATATTATCATTATAAATGGATCTTTCAAAACGATGGTTGCGAATGAAATAATTTGAGCCATTAAAAGTTCAAGAATTTTCGAAACCGGCCCGGTTTTGCTCAAAAAAACGGTTTTTTGGCGATTTTTTATAAGACATTTTTAAAAATAAAATTATACTATTTTCGCAATTTGACATTTGCGAAAAATATTACAAAATCATATGGGTATTGATGTTAAATTTGGTGAGAAATCTGATTCTGAACTTGGAATTACTGTATAATTTAGTCCGGTGCCGCCAAACTTGCTCAAATCTGAAATTTAAAATTTTCTTTCTTACAATTTTATTTTATGCTTACCCCTTAGGGTGATCCTGATGATTTTTCAAAACTTTTTTATGCGCTTTTGAAGTCCATTTTGTGAAGTCAGTGCCAGTTTTGTAAAAGTTAAATTTTTTTTATCAAGTGACTTTTGAAAGAAGCACAGTAAAAAAGTTGTTTCACACTTTCTAGAGATTAGATCGCTTTCGAATTGCCAGTTCAATCAAAATAGACAAGTGAAGTAATCAGTTTGTTTGAAGATCCGTACAAAACATCCGGTTAAAATGTAAATTTTCCACGGAGTTAATATTTATTCGGTGAAAGTCGGTGGCGTTTTTCAAAAACCAAATTGCCTTCCTACGAGCAATTAAGTTAGGTTAGTAGGGTCGTGCAACGTTGAGTTGCTTCCGTGCGTTCTTCTTTCTTGATGATTAACCCATAACTTGTGGTTTCGAATAAGCCTGACTCAGGGGCGCAACCAGGAATTTTTTTTGGGGGGGGCGGGTTTTATCAAATGTATAACTTATATATAAAAACGATTTTATGTAATGATAGTGGCTGTGTTGTAACGGTTAGTACGTTCAATTTTTGCACTAATGGTTCCTTGTTCAAACTTCAGGCATGGCCAGCAACATATTTTGTTTCCAAAAAAAATGTGAAACGGTCTCACTGTCAGCTCATTTTGTTCGTACAGAAGATGAACAGTAGTGGTAGCGGTAGTTTTAAAATAAACTTTTATCAGCGTTGTTTAAGGGAACGTGACACCTTCAAAAAAAAATTGAATTTAAGGTTTTAAAATGCCTATACATTGAATAAAAAATAAGATATCATTTTGAAAAATTAAATATATAGTTTTTAGTAAAAAAAATTACACAAGAAAAAATTTATTTGATTTTTTACTTACATATATGGCTACTGGAATTATTTTAAAAAAACATCAAAAAACCATGGCGGGCGTGATTACAACTCACTGGGACATCGGAACAAAAAACAAAAAACCGAGTTTTTATCAACATTAAAACTGCCATGGAATGAACAAGAAGAAACAATTTTTGTTGAAAAATAACAAACTGGCGGCGTTTTTTCGAAAATTTTCAAGTTTTTTGAACAAAATCGGCCAAAAACTCAAAAATTATGAAACTAATTTTTCTGTCCGTAGTTCATTCCATGCATCGGCAAGTGTTAAACAACATATTGAAATTTCAGTCCGATTGGTCGAGTGTTTTTTGTTTTATCACGCCCACCATGATTTTTTTAATGTTTTTTTTAAAAAATTCCAGCAGCAATATATGTGATTCAAATAATAAAAAAAAAATTATTTTTTGCGAAATTTTTTTACAAACTTCAACTTCTACGCATTTTAAAACATTTAAATAAAAATATGTTTGAAGGTGTTACGTCCCCTTAAGATCTGCACTGCCTAAATGTCTTGCAAGTGCCAGTTATACGCCCCGTTTCAATGATGTTTTCTTGTTGGGCAGTTGTACGACGATTGTAAGGTCCCAATAGGCTCAGCAAAAATTAAATTTTTTCTCCTCACAGTGAAAATTGTTCATCCATTCTTCACTTCGTTGTAAAAATAACCAATTGGCTGGCACAAGCCTTAAAATTCGTCCATTGGTGAGTAGGTACTAATTATGCTCAATTCCGAAAGTAAAAAACGATAAATTTATGACACCTTGAGAGGAAAAACAAAGAGCCTGAATTTAAAAAAAACGCTTGAGTCCCTCGCCACGAAAATAGCAGACGAAATTATCCCTAATTTCGACTTTTTTAGTCATATTCATAATCTTCCATTGGATTTTCAAAATGAGTTTCATGAAATCCCTCAAAATTGCGCAAATATTATCCGATTTTAATGAATGAGGGATCTTTAGTGTAGTAAAAGACTATCGTTAAAAATCAAACAAACACCTTTTTACCTAATAAGCCATTATTCCTTAAAATCGGATAATATTTGATAATTTTGAGAAATTTTTTATGAAACAGATTCGGGAAAATACGTTGAAAAATTAGGAATTATGAATTTTTTCTTCAGTTTCGGAAGTCGATCGGAATTATTTTTGTAATGAATCACATGACTTCACTATAAACTTAATTCTTCAGAGCTTAAGTTATAGATGTTTAAAAAAAAAAATTATATAAAAAAATGACGAAAAATAGCAACTTAACGAGAAATTTCTTTGATTATTTCGGTGGCGAGTGACTCAACCGATTTTCCTCAAATTCAGGCTTTCTTATTTTGTTTTAGTTTTGAATAAATTTTTTCCACATATTTCAAGTCGCCTAGTGGGTTCCATGCTAGAAGCTGAAAAGATAACTCAAATCGAAGTATTGCCAGCAAAGATTTTTATGGTACACATATGTAGGGGAAGAGTGGCATGAAAGAGCCAAGTTTTGAAAGAGCCATCATGATTTACGCGGTATTTTTTATACGAATGCTTCTTAAATTATAATTTTTAAGAAGCAATACTAGCCATATGGCACCCCCGAACATTTGACAGTTCACTGATAATAAACGACGTTGGTGTATCGTATTTTGGATTTCTTCATCATTAAGTAAGTTTTTCAGAACATTTTATTTGTTTTGTGACGTCTTCACCTTTAAAACTATCAGTAATATTATTATACTTTAATTTTATGGATATATTAGGCCTACCAATAACATATTTATTTTGTCGGAAAAATCTTGATTTCATACTAATTTTTGAGGTTATGTTTCTTTGGACAATATGTTTTGAAAGAGCTGGGTTGCGGTGATATGAAAAAGCGTAAAGGAAGTTTAAATTATTTTTGTCAAAAATATTTTTAAGTGTTTTAAACCTCTTATTTTGTTTTTGGAATAGGTCTTATTATTATAGATTTTCTTCAAAGCGATTTAATTTTTTTGCTAAAAATATTTTTAAGTTTTTGAACTATTTTTTGTTTTTAGTTTCGAATTTTTTTATTTATTTAATTTGTTTTTGTAAAAACAATACTCTTTATAATAACAATTAATATTTTTAATAAAATATTCGTTATTTTTCGTGTTAAGTCTTGTAATAGAGACAATAAAGATGTCTCTTTCAAAACTTTGGTTGGCTCTTTCAATGCCCATGTGTTATGAAAGAGCCGAATTTCATGTTTTTTATAAATGGCTACAGGTCCAAGAATATTGTTGATTTTGGAAAATATTTCATGGTATTACGTTCATAAATGAATGAGAAAATACTTTTGATACAAGAATTATAATTTTATTAATTATTTTTATATATATTGTAACTTTTTTAAAACTGGCTCTTTCATGCCACTCTTCCCCTACAGGTCCAAGAATATTGTTGATTTTGGAAAATATTTCATGGTATTACGTTTATAAATGAATGAGAAAATACTTTTGATACAAGTATTATAATTTTATTAATTATTTTTATATATTTTGTAACTTTTTTAAAAATGGCTCTTTCATGTCACTCTTCCCCTACATAAGCTAAACAATTTTTAAAATTTTTTGTTTTTATCGATATTTCGTCATTTCCGAAAAGAGGTTGTTTTAAACACCTGTGCAATAATTTTTTTCATGGAATTCTCATATTCTCATGCATTTAATCTTATTGGAAAATTATTAAGCTCATCTTTCCACTGATATATCGTATTGTGTGGTTAAACCCATGATAGAATAATAAGGTAAGCTCATATTAATATGGCTGCTCAAATGTCTAATTTTACACAAACAATGCTGTGAGTGCTAAAACGTCAAACGAAAAGGCAACAACAGCAACAACTAGAAAAACTCTAATTTGAACAGCTGATTCTGATATCTAGCTCACTTCCTCTCCAATATGCGCCTTCCTTGTTATTCTATCATGGTTTTAACCAAAACTAAGTGCCACAATTATATAAAATGTGAGAAATCTATATTAAAAAGCTCAATTATTATTTAATTGCCATAATTACTGTTCGATTTTGGCAAATCTTGGTGGGTAAATCTATATTGGTGGGGATATATGGGTTTTGAGGTACGCAAAATCAAATTCTGGTAACCAGTTATTAGTAAAATGTATGCCAAATAGCGCTAGAGTACCAAAATTCATGATTTTCGAATATAAGTATATTTTTTTTTAAACACCTATAAAAAATGCGTTTTTCATAGTACTCAGTCTTGATTAAACCACACCATACGATACACCAAAAGAAAGAAGAGCTCAATACATTTCCAATAACATTAAATGCATGTGAATACCATGAAAAGTACATATTTTATAGGCGTTTAAAAAAACATTAAATAGTTTTTAAGAGTACCTCTTAGTTTTGAGTCGGTTTCCGGCTGGTTTTTTTAAAGAATCGATTTGATATATGCATTTGGGGTTTTCACACATTTCATAAGATGTTTTCCATACATGAAGATTGGTTTTCATGTGACTCACTGGGATTGAATGTTATTTTGCTTTATACTACAATAATTTTGGGGGGGGTTTAAACCCCGAAATCCCCCTTTTGGTTGCGCTAATGTCCTGACTACATCTATATAATTAATAGGCTAGGGTTTTTTTTTGTGACTTCAACTCCTCCCAGACCAATGGACCGATTTTATCGATTCAGATGTCATTAAATCAGGTTTAGGCTGTAGATATGCAAACCACTTTTAAAAATTGTGATTTCGCTTCAGGGGGTTCCCAACCTTTTAAAACAGAAATAAAATTTTTGTACAAAAATCCGCTATAGCTTTAATCAATTTGAAATTTAGTTTGAGAAGAGCTTATGAATTGGTCGAATTTGAATTTTTTTCAAAACTAAAAATTTTTAACCAAAATTATCTTTTATGCATTCCTCAAATGTCAATTGTCCGAAAAATGCAGTTCCAAAATCAAAAATTCCACTTTCCGAGCAAACAACTCAGTCAAATTTCAACGGTTTTCAAAAACAAATTTTTTTTTGGGTTTTTTAGCGTTTTTTCATCTAAAAGTGTTATAAATCGATGTTGTAAGTGTTCTGTAAGTACCTTTTATTAATTTCTGAAATATCTCTTAGTATTATGTCTTAAATCTATTTTCACTGCGTTTTTTTTTTTAAATTAGTTATGTTTTATAGCTGGAAGAGTTAAGCTGCGATGTTTTCGAATAGTTATAATGTTTATCTCAGTAGTAATATAAGTGTAAGTCCGTCTTCGTATTTTGACAGTTACATTAAAAAATTTAGTGTCAGATCATACGTTTCAAGTCAAACCATTCAGATAATGATCTTTTATATCATCATTGCGACTGAATATATCGTTATTGAGTATAATAACTTCTTGAATAGAATATCATATATTAAAAATATATAATGTTTCTAACAGTTAATTTTTATTGAATTGCTCGAATTCGGGCAACAGGTTTACTAGTTTTATTTAAATCTTTCAAAAACCTATATTCTGTATATCGAAATCGATGATTTTGTAGACTTAGGCTTTCACACAGAAGGTGGGTGATTGTTCGAAAAAGTCTAGTGCTTGAAAGCTAATACCATTGGCCATCACACCCTTAGCGCAGTGACCTGTTGGGATTCCCACCAGTATCCAAATTTTTCGTTTTGCCAAGAGCAGAAGGCTCTTAGTTCTACTATCGTTAAGTGCTGGCCAGAGCCTTCTAGATAAATTACAGTCACTTCTGAAAGCACAGTTTATGTTGGCATTTTCTCTGGCTTTGAGCTCGATTCTTCTTTTGACGACACGTCTTGGAAGTACGGGTATGTAATTGTTTTGTTTGTCACCATCATTACTTCATTTGCCAGCTCATCTGCTTTGTCATTCTCTTTAGAATTGCTGTGTCCGGACCCAGCAGAGAGTGAAATTGTGAATGTAACAGACACTGTTCATAACTTGTTTACACTTTAGTACCGTTCGGACTTTGGTTGTGTTGCATTCCAGCGCTTTGGTAGCCGCTTGGCTAACTACAAAAATCACCCCTTGTAGAAGTAAGATTTTTACTGTGAATTACCTGTGTTGCTGTTTCAATTGCATAAATCTCTGCCTGAAAAACACTGCAGTGATCGAGGAGTTTGTAAGACTGTTTGATCTTTAACGTTTCACAATAAATACCTGATCGCGTTCCGTTCTCTATTATGGAGCCATTAGTGTAGAATTGAAGATTACCGTGGGGTACATCTTTGGTATCTTTCCATTTTTGTTTTCTGGGAATATATGTGGTGTTTTTTGGCACAAAGTCGATATAGTTGTTTGTTATTTTTAATTCCTCAGTTTCATAGAGATTCCGACAAATGCATGAATGAAAGCGTTGTTGGGACGATGGTTCAGATAATAAATTGGATGTTTTAAACATATTTTCAAACAAACTGATCACTTCACCTGTTTTTTTTTCGAAAGTGATCTAATCTGTCATTTGATCTTACTGTGCTTCTTTCAAAATTCACTCACATGGCATATCTTTAATTATGCTTGAAGTGCCTGCTTCTACCCTGGCTTGGTGCAACCTTTTCAACATTTCATACAGAACAGGATTATTTCCATCTTGATGGAAGGTCAGAAATATCTAGTACCAAAAAAGGGCAATGACAGGAACCCCGGACCCATTTTGATATGTTCCAGACTCTCCATAGCCATGGAGTAAACTTCAACCTAATGAATTATTTTAAGCACAACGAATTGGTCAGTGACCGCAACCACGGTTCGAGTTAGGTGTTGCTAATAGAGTTTCATGTAAGAAAGATCTAGTGTTATCTGTTAAACCATAAGCAAATGAATTGCTACTTAGCTCCCTTTAATATATTGGAAGTCGGCCACTCTTGACGTTTCGTGTAATGGTGTTCGATGATAATCGATTTTCGATGTTTATCGATGTTAAGAGACGAAAAATCTATGTTTTTACATCGATAATGCAATACCTCAAACAACGTTACGTCGATGCTACGAACACATAATCGATGTTTTTAAATATAATTTTTTATGAACGCTTTCACAAAGTACTTATATAACTAAATTTTAAAATTTTCACAAAAATCCGTTGGTAAATCTAAAAGAAGGTCCTATGAAAGTTTGGAAAATTGTGATTATGTGATTTTACAAAATGTTTCTTTATATATGATCATAAAGATAGCTGGTTTTGTTCAGGCGGAAGAAAATTTTTTCGACACTCATTGTGGAAACTGTATTCGAGAATGATTAAATCCAAATGTCTTTTGAAATGAGTTTGACGTCTTCTAGTGCTTATATTTGGCAAAATAAATTTTATTGTCAAGTCGAAATATCTACATAAAATTTGAGTGCAAATTTAAGGTCTTCCAAGCCCCATACTTGGAATTCTTCCCTCGGGGTTTTGGAGACTTGCAACCCAGGTTTGGGGTGGAATTTCTCAAGTTAAGTCACGTCGAAAAAGGGATGATTTTTGACGAAAAACTGTTTTCGTCAAATCAAAACCAAAATCTTTCTGGATATAGGATCTTCTTGAATACAGCTTTGTTAATATATGTTAATGTCGAAAAAAACATGTTTTTTCGAGCCACGTTAATGATCATGTGCTGAAGAAATCCCGTGATTCTACATTATTTTCTTTATTGATGACGATGCTGATGACGATGACGATGCTTTCTTGTTTGATAAGCATCGAGAATCGTTATTGAGCTCTCGATGTCAACGTCGATGCCATCATCCATGTTTTTTCAACATCGAACATCCCTAGTTCCGGTCCTATTGATCGAATCTGATCTTCGTTGGAATGATCACATTTTAGATAAGTCGAAACAAGCGGTCAAGTGCCGGTTTGATTTAATAAAACGGTGCAAAAAAAATCACTTATCACATATTAAAAACGAAAATGGTATACAATTTACACATGTGGGCATTGACTTCAATATATTATTTGGAGCTTCTGAACTGACTTCAATGTCGTGCGATATATATGATGGGAATCTAAATGTTTCTCTCCTAATTCTCTTGTGTATTAAAGCTATGTTGGGTGCTTAAGTCTTTTATACAGTTACTAGCATGCGAGGTACACGATCTGACTTGCCTACCTCGAGTATATCCCAAGTTAACTCGGGCAGCTCACCAAGACAATCCCTACATGATTACTCTTATGCCCAATAGATTGAAAATTGTGGGATGTATTGTAATTAAATTTTTTAAATTTTTGGTGACGCTACAATATCTTAACTCCCACCTCCCTCCATACCCTAAATTTGTAACGTAGGTTATGGACGACCCCTTAATTTTAGCGGGGTCTGTGTTTTAAGGGTCAAAGCTCTTGACTGTGTTTAGTCTTATAAATGTGGGTTGACAAAAAAAAAATGGCAATGAAAGGACTTTGACCGAGCTTTTTATGAATAATTGTGTTGTGTGTGTTTTGAGAACCGAGAACTGAGATTTAGATTCTTAGGAAGCTTTACATGGCATTATAGGTGAAGGCCGAACAGAAAAATGTATTTCTATTGAAAACAAATTTTTACTGGAGGTGAGGTTTGAACTCGGGATCCTTTGGTTCGCACGGCACACACTTAACACGCACGACTAAGATAGCCATATTTCGGTGAACTGTTTACAGTTAATTTATTTTGCTGCATAGCTTTTGAAAATAAAAAAGATGAATAGGACTGTAATCTTTTTCTCAATTTATTGGTTTTGGAGTTGTGTGTCTATAATGGGATTTGAGGTTACCATCCTAAACTTTCAAAGGTCTATTAGATGTAGGATTACATATTTATTGTGCATTGATCATAACCTGGCTGTCACATTATGAACGGTCATGTGGCGACTGAAAACTTCTAGCCTCGAAGCTCTCGATGTCTCTTAAGAGAGAGAGTACGACAGTTACGTACATTCTCTGGCGTAATTTTCATCAAGGGAGTCGACTCGAATCGAAAATTATGCAAAGTTTGCTTAATGAGGTTTAAGCACGTCTTCGAGATTGAAAGCTATATTCACTCGTGATCCATATTGGACAGGGCGGGCTAATCTCACATAAAGACTGTCCCAGAAATAACTGTACTTTTGTTTTATTTTATTGTAAACAAAAACTAATAATGTTTTTTTAAAAATTCTTTCAGTTTAATATTAAGTGAACATTACAAAATAAATGAAAATTTTATTTACACTGAAAAAAAATATTCTTAAAAACAATTATGCACTTTTTGTTTAAGGTCCTCCATTAGGTTTTTTACCAACCTTTCGTTGACCTTAGTGTATGCCCGACGCCATTTACCTTGAAATATTTCGATGTTTTTCGCAGTTTGTTTGGTCTTCTTAAGATTTATTTTCATTAAAGCCCAATATCTTGGATTGGACGAAGTTCGGTGCAATTCGGAGGATTGGCTTCTCTTGGTACCACAGTGACATTATTGGCTGGGTACTAATTCATCGTTCTCTGGGCGTAGTGACATGTTGCTAGGTCAGGCCAAAATAGTACTGAACCTTGGTGCTGACTTTTAAAAGGCAGCAAACGCCGCTCCAGACACTCTCTGATGTAAATTTCGGTGTTGATTGTGCGATCTGTCACAAATTCCTTACTTCGAAGACCACATTTACAAATGGCCTGCCACACCATGTATTTCTTTGGAAATTTTGTATGTTTTTCGGTGGTATATTTAGAGGATGCGCCACCCCTTCTAACCTCAGTATAGTATCTGTGTACAGGTAACTACTTGAAATCCGCTTTGCAGTACGTTTCATCGTCCATGATCACTCAATCAAATTTGGGCAGGTAATCGCGATACAGTTTTCGAGCCCTCCTCTTGGCTTCGTCATCCTTTTCTTCTAACCTATCAGTCACTTTTTGTACTTTATAGCTCCTTAGGTTGTACAATTTTTAATCCGTTGAACACTTGATTTCGACGTTCCCGATTTTGCTGCCATATCACGAACCGAAGTGCCTGGATTCTGAGTAAACTGCCGCTTAACGTTTTGGGCCACCGCTTGGTTCGCTGGACCACTTTTTCTCCCTGAGCCTGACGTTTTTGATAAAGGGAAAAGCTGTTTGTATCGTTTTTATAGTCTTTCCTACAGTTCGCACACGCCAACTTCCTTAGCTATCTTTTTGTACGTGGTGTTTGGATTTGCCAGGTATTTGCAAATAATTGCTTTCCGCTTTTCTTCTTGTTGAGACAACATCTTTTCAGTTGCTCTTTAATTTTACTTATGAGTATTTTGTTTTTAATCTGCAATATTTATACTTTATTTGGGTACCAAATATGTTACTATAGAGGTAATACTTTTTTATAAATAACTTAAAAACAAAAGGACAGTTATTTCTGGGACAGTCTTTAAGTTATCATGAAAAATATTGTTTGTCTCTCCTACCATACCTTCTTTAACGATCTTCTCGGTGATAATATGTATAGGGCGAACAAGCCTGTCGTTATCATAAACATATTTACGAACACGTTGAAATAAAATGATATATCAAATTCTTTAATATCTCCGGGCTATTTAAGGGCTTTATAGAGAGCATCCAAATTTGTTTATATTCCATAAAAAAGCTAATTTAAATGAGAAACCTTTATAAAAATTTTAGGCACATTTTGTTTGAATATCAAATTATTTAAAATTTTAAACCTGCACCGATTACTTAGTTTAAATATCAGCAAATATAGTACTCTTCAAAAATGTTAGCTTTTTTAAAGTTTTTAATGAGTACAAATATTGAGCTTAAATTAATCCCAACGGTACCAGCAAACATTGTTGACTCACTCACTTTGTACAAACTAAGCTTTGTTTTGGTGCGTCTCTTGATCTTACAACGTTTTGATCTGTGCTCTTGGGTTGCTTCATTTACCGCTCCGTACCGAATTTGCCGAAAACAATTGCAAAAATCGTCGGAATTTGAAAGAATTCCATCAAAAGAATTACGCTGGGAATTTGCGCATTTTGTTTGTTGTGGCTCTGACGACAATGACGATGACGACAACGACAACGACCACGACAACGACAACGACAACAACGCAAGCGCGCCTGCGCGTTTACTGTTCAAAGCGGTTTCGCGGTCATTGTCACCCTCTGTCGGTCGTTTGGCGAAAGACAAATAAATAAATGTGCCATTGTTTGGTGTGCGTGGAAAAAATAGCAAAATAAAATAACAGCAAAAAAATTGGTTTTGAAAGCAAGTCGCGAAACGCAAGTAGCTGCATTTCAACATGCAGCGGTATGCAAGCCATGCGGCTCACTGAAGCGGCCTCGAAAAGCGCTGGATCTTTGTTTTTTGTTTTTTTTTTTTTTTTTTTGTGTTTGCTTATTTTATTTTGGTAGCACTGGTTGATGGATCACTAGAATTACGCGATAGCAGCATGTGAGCATTGTCGATGTTGTTGATGACGTCGTTACACTAGTTTTCCTGATCGCGAATTATTCGAAAAGGTTTGAATATTCCTGAGTTTGGCTTTTTTTTCATTTTTTTTTTTTCAATTCTTATGGCCTTTGCTCAGGCAGCAGTGATGGCGGTGTTGCTTCAAAAGGACGAGGTGACATTCCAAATTTGTACAAAAATCGATTGTTTTTTCTGAAAGCTGTTTTCATGTTCTGTTTCTTAACTCGAGTTTCATTTTAGAAGTTTTTCGTTTTTCCCAGTTAAAATACTTTAAATCCCTGTTCTACCTTTTGCCCGCACAAACTTGGCTTGCATAACGTCTTTAAGCCTTAACCAACTTATTGCTTTAACATTGATTTCATCAACTCATCCCTAGCCATTGCATTCAACCACTGTTGCTGATCGCGTAGCCCGGTAGCTGCGATCCTTGCATTCTTTCTTTCTCAACCACATTTTGCCTTATTCATTGTAATTCTTTTTCAGCTCGAATATTTGTTTAAATTTAAAATTAAAATGGGCATCAAATCTGCCTTCGAGTCGTACTCATTGCACCCACTTAGCTTGGTAAATAAGCCAAGGGAATCGCTTTAGGATTTTTTTTTCTTTGTATGGGTTCTTGATCTTGGTCCTTGTGGATCAAACAGTTTTGTCACTGATTTGGTTGCATTGTTGTTTTTGCCTATCAGCTGCCACATTTCAATATGTCGTTGCGTTTCTATATAAAGACATGATCTTGCCACATTCGGCACATTCGATTCGATATTCAGGTGTTGACTTAATGAGCATCAAAAACAAAAACAAAACAGATATGGATGAGTTGGTGTTTTTGTCTGTTATTGATCTGTCTTTCAGTGCGTTTTAGTTGGCGTGATTGACAGTTTGGTAGCGTCTTGTTTTTGCCCAATATTTGACAGGACTTTGTATGATTTTTTTTTTATTGAAGCTATTTTGGTTTATTTGGAAATTTCGCTTAAGCAGTTGGCGGGCCTGGCTAGTTTAAAACCCTACGAGTGACCTCTTTGAACCGCATGAAATTCAATAATTTATCTTATTCCTAAATGTCAAACCACTGCAAATTATAACGTTCAATTTAATATGACTTCACACATCTTTTTTTTTAAATATAAATTAGTTGATTGCTAAGAGTATAATCCTTAGACAGATCAGTGACAGAACCAATATTTAGTCGTGATTAGTCACGACTTGGGGACAGGGGCGGATCTGGAAAAAATCTTGGGGGGGGTAAATTATCAAAGACACACATTTTCGATTTGAGAAAATTTTGTCTTTTTACATATAGACAAATTGTACTTTTTTTAATTGAAATTATTGAATTGTTTAAAAGGCATTTTTTCCAGACACATACACGCACATTTCCGTATTTATTTATTTCACCCTTTTTCTGTAATAATATCTTAGCGAAAAGTAAATAAAAACTCTAACTTTAACTTATTTTAGATTTAAGGTTGATTTATTCCAATTTTTCACATTCATTCCATTATAAAAAAATTGCACAATTATATTTTCAAGTATGTGCAATGAAAAAACGTAGTTCTTTTCAATTAAAAAAAAAATTAAAGGAATTTGAAACTCATTGTTTCAATACAAAATGATCTTGAATTTGAAATTAATTTTTTTAAATCTATTATATTGATCTACCGAATTGTATTACTTTGACTGATTTCAACGAAGATATACTAGACCTTTCAACTTTTGCACATTCAATAACAATATATTCGACAGTTTCGAAGATATCGACGTTCAAAGTCGAAAACCTTTCACAATTTTGCGTAGTCTGCTCTTTTGAAACCCTTGTATCTTTGATATTTTTCAACGAATTTACAAAAACTTTTTTTATTTGGTAGAAAATCTCTGAATTTTAATAAGCATTTTAGTTTTTTTTATTATCTTGCATATTTTCAAAGAAATTGAAAAAACAAACAGTTTTGTACGTTAAATTTTATTCAAATGCACACTACTTTTGTACAAAATTATTTTCTACTTACGTAGGAACTTTTTGAAGTGAATTTTAATAAAATTGAATGTACAAAAATTTTTGTTTTTTCAATTTGTTTGAAAATATGCTACGTAAAATTGTGAAAGTTTTTCGACTTTGAACGTTTTTCGTCGATATCTTCGAAACTGTCGAATATATTGTTATTGAATTTGTAAAAATTAAAGTCTAGTATGTCTTCATTGAAATCAGTCATAGTTATACACATCGGTAGATCAATATAATAGATATAAGAAAATTATCAGAAAAAGAACTGATTTTCATGTTTTTGCCCATAACTCAAAAACTCAAGCTGATGGAGAAAAACGAAGTCCATTTTTGACTTCATTGGGCAGCCAAAATTTATTCGGAATTATTTATCGAGATCCTTGCACTTTTTATAAAGCTTAATTTTGTTACTCTGTGTTATTAGATAGTCATTAGATAGAGACAAATTATATGACAAAATTATCGCAAAATTATCAATAACTTCGTTAATATTTATGTTAATGTCTCTAAGTATATGCAATAATGCGAGTCCATTCAATCGTTCTTCTTGCATAGTTGAACGTAACCATGTTTTTAATCGTCGCAGTGTAGAAAAACTTCGCTAAGCTGTTGCTACACTGGTACATAGGAAGCGTGGCAAAGATAACAAACGTTTTAGAAATTAGTGGAAAAATGTCATTATTACAAAGAGTAAAACGGCGTTCATATCAATAACCTTAGTTTCGCTCACCTTTTTACACTGCCAAATTTAAAGTTCATGAAATAATTGAATAATTGAATTAGTTCCTTACTAAAAGTGGACTAAACGTGGCAGTTCCATTTCATTAAAGTCGGTTGTGGTAATTGGGTTGGTTTGTTGCAATTATAATTACTAGTACCGCCTGGGGTCGAAAATCGACCAATTTTTGTTTGCTTATTTATAGTTGTATAAAATAGTCGGTGCAGTCATAGAGTTCTCCGCACTCTAATTCATTTAAAAAAACAATTATCAAAATCGGTTGAAAAACACGGGAGAAAATGGCTCTTAGTTGTTTTCACTACGCCTATTTATATTATGATGAAGTTAAGGTAGGCTTGAAAAATTTCAGAATTACAAAAAATTAAGAATTAACTCAAACAAAAATAAATGTATGCAACAAATTTTTTGCGCAGTTGATACAATTTCAGCAACTATAACCTAACATTAATTCACTTCAAAAAAACACTGTTATATAAATATCAAATATGATAAAAAGTATTACAGATGTTTATAATATTTTCATAAAGACTATAGCTGAAATATTTCTGAAAAATATTTTAACTGTTGATGAAATAATTGAAGTAAAAACAGACTACTGGATTTTACATTGTTTGAACTTTTTTTTTTTGAAAATTTATAAAGTGAAATCTGAAAATAACAATGCACGTATTGTTTTTTTATGATAAAATTTGTTGGCCCACAGGTTGCAAAAAAGTTTGGCAGGTTTTCACTAAAAATTTAGAAGAATAAAATATTTTAAGTGGCAACTATGGTCTTCATTGCCAAAATCTTAATTGCGCTCATTACAAATCAAAATCAATGTTACTTGCTGAATGATTTCATATAAAGGGCATTTTTAAACTAATCGTTAATGTTTTGTAAAAATATAATTATTATAAAGCAAACACTTACGCTGAGGTAGTGACTTCAGGTTTTTTGTTTTATTTTTATTTGTAAGAAAACAACGCGTCTTAAAAGTTGATTGTTTAAAACATGGCTTGAAATTTTAGTACTTAAGGAAATGTAACTTTATTTTCAGGATCATTTTTAAAAAGGCAAAGTTACTACCTCGACTTAAGTGTTTGCTTTACATATAATTATATTTTGTTTTTTGAAGATGACTACAGATCGTGTTAATCTACTAGCAAAATGGTCCTACTCGTCTCGCATCGCTTCATAAAAACGTCACCTACACGCAAATGACGTCACAAAACAAAAAAAACAAAATTTTTTTTTTAATACTTTAATAATCGTTGAAATCAATAAAAAAACTAAAGTTTAACAATGTCTTTGACCATTTTTTTGTAGTATTCTTTCAAAAAACGTCTTCAGAATCGCTTATGTATGCATAAAAGTACCCTTAAGCTGTGAGAACAATTATTTTCTCCAAATAAAGTATTAAAAAGTAAAGTATTTAAAAGTTCTTGGGGGGGGTAATTACCCCCTTTACCCCCCCCCTTGTATCCGCGCCTGCTTGGGGATATATTGTACTTTTAAATATAATGAGTTAATTTCTCATCATTTGAAGAAGATTTTATCTTCATTCGAGAGAATTCTAGCAGTGAGCTCCGACAAAACATTATATTTGATTTAAGCCATTGAATAAATAACCTTACATAAAGGATAAATCTTAAGCTAGAGATGTATTTTGGTAAACTGTAAAAACATTCTGAATATTATTGGAAATACCCTCAGCGTCACTCTCTTCTGGGTCCCAGCACAAAGCAATATCAAGGCTTGAGGTCTATCAGGAATGACACGGCTGATTAACTCAGGAAGAGTTATTTTAGGCATGTACTTAACTATTTTATACATTTCATTCAAATAAGTGTAGTCAAAGAAAGCATAGAGCTCAGGGCCAAATATAACGAATGCAAACCAATGCAAACTATAGTCTTTTGCTGTTATAGGATAATGCGATAAGTCTACCAGGGCTTGGCTTCTATCGAATATTCAATAAATTCAAAGATTTTCTTTATTTTGTAATAAACTAATGCTCAGCGGATGCTCCTATAAATGGTTAGATTTGTGTAAGTTCTGAAGACGGTTGATAGTTTAGTTTGGAAGGGTGGTAAAAAAAAGCCAAATCGTCAGAATTATGGATAGATAACAGTCAACGGGACGAAATTTTTTACGGGAAACAGATTTTTTCTATGATTTGGGGGAAGTTATTGAACACAGTACTGCAAGATAATTGGAATTTGCGGAATAATTTGGACTAGCAGTTTCTATGATATAAAAAATAAGAATCAAAAAAGGCATTCGCAATAGACTTAAAGGCCCAAACTAAAGTACTTTAAGGGTGAAACCTGAAATTTTTGATTTGATGATTTGATGATATAGTCAATTTTTGATTTTCGCTACAGTAAAATATTGGGAATTTAGTATTATTGTAACTACTTTTAACTTGTAAAGCAAGTAGAAATTCGAAGACTTCAACAATCTAGTCAATAACAACAGCTAAAGGATCTTTAAACCAGAAGTGTCATTTAAAATTTCTAGTTATTTTTAAATTGCCTATTCAACAGTGTTTTCACTGATCAGGTTCAGTTATCCCATCTCTATGCGTATTTTGCCGAAGTGATTGGTTATCACCGCCCTCACTGAAATCAGAAGCACGACCAAAAGTGTCGAAAGAGAAACAAATTTTCATGAGTAAGAAACGAGAAGCGCAGAAACGTGAGTGCGAGAAAAAAAAGATGCACGGTGACAGGAATTAGAATGTACAATTTTTCGAAAAGTTGGCCTTATGGTTTGCACATCGGGGCCTATTCTTGCAAGTACGAAAACTGGAATCTAATGAAAGATATCCAGAGTAAAAAAAAAAAAACAAATTGGCCATTTCAGCCCTTGAAAGGACTTTGACCGAGTTTCTTATGATCAATTGTGTTGTGTGTGTTATTAAATGTTTACACACAATTGACCGAGAACTGGACCTACATGTTTTATGCCGACTCCGAACGGCTCATGTTCTCAAGAAACTTTACATGGCATTATTTACTCTCTGAGGTTTGCCATTGTCTGCAGAGAGGTGGTGACCGATAAGAAAAATTGTTTAGTGAAAAAAACTTTTCGCCGCGGCTGGGGATCGAACCCGGGCTCCGAGCATGCTAAGCCACACACTTAACCTGCATGCCACGGTCACCACAGACATCCAGAGTACACTGATTTTTTTGGAGGGAACACTTCTATTGACTTTTGAATGGCGATGCTGAAAACAATTCCGCCACTCTATACTATGATATAAAGCGCTTGTGATATTGTTTGTATGTAACACTTGCACGCAAGAACAAATGAACCAATTTCAACGACATAAATATCAAGCGATTTATTTTTATACCCTAAACCTGAAAGGTCAGGGTATATTAACTTTGTTCAAACGTTTGTAACGCATAGAACGAAGTGAGTCTGGTATAGAAAAGTATATATATTCTTGAACAGCGTCACCACGTGAGTCGAGCTATCTATGTCCGTCCGACCGTCTGTCCGTCTGTGTGTTGTCCGTATACACAGGATAAGAAGAAGGAGTTGAGATAACTGGATAAAACTTGGCACACATGGACCCAAGAATCTGCACTATTGAATATTTTTGGAATCCGCTCACGGATACGCCTACCTTCCATACAACGCAAAAATTGAAAACTGCATAACTCAGCTCATAATAAGCCTACAACAATAAAATTTTATCTGTATGTGTTTTGTACTAACACAAAGAAGTTTTTGAAAAATGGGTGACATCCGCTTGTGGACACGCCCACCTCCCATACAACCCAAAAATTGAAAACTGCATAAATAAGCCCCTGTTTTACTAGAGATAAAATTGGGGATGTATGTTTTTTGTGATAAAACAAAGACGGTTTTGGAAAATGGACGTCATCCGTCCACGGACACGCCTACCTCCCACACAACGCAAAAATTGAAAACTGCATAAATAAGCTTAAAATTAACCTACAACAATAAAGTTTGGTATGTATATGTTTTGTATCTACACAAAGATTTCTACGAAAAATGGGTGTCATCCACTCACGGACACGCCCACCTCCCATGCAACCCAAAAATTGAAAACGCAATGAATAAGCCTATGTTTAACCAACAGAGATAAAATTTGGCAGGTATATTTTTTATGACAAAGCAAAGATGGTTTTGAAAAATGGACGTCATCCGCCCACGGACACGCCCACCTCCCATGCAACCCAAAAATTGAAAAAGCAATGAATAAGCCTATGTTTAACCAACAGAGATAAAATTTGGCACACATGTTTTTTATAACAAAATAAAAATGGTTTTGAAAAATGGACAACATCCGCCCACGGACACGCCTACCTCCCATACAACGCAAAAATTTAAAACTGCATAACTCAGCTCATAATAAGCCTATAACAATAAAATTTGGTATGTATGTATGTGGTTTGTATCAACATAAAGATTTCTATGAAAAATGGGTGTCATCCGCTCACGGACACGCCCACCTGCCATGCAACCCAAAAATTGAAAACGCAATAAATAAGCCTATGTTTAACCAACAGAGATAAAATTTGGCAGGTATGTTTTTTATGGCAAAGCAAAGATGGTTTTGAAAAATGGACGTCATCCGCTCACGGACACGCCCACCTCCCATACAAACCAAAAATTGAAAACGCAATAAATAAGCCTGTGTTTAACATAAAGAGCTTTAATTTGGCACACATGTTTTTTATAAAAAAAAAAAAAAAATAGTTTTGAAAAATTTACATCATACGCCCACGGACACGCCTACCTCCCATACAACGCGAAAATTGAAAACTGCATAACTCAGCTCATAGTTAACCTACAACAATAAAATTTGATACATGTGTTTTATACCAACACAAAGATGTCTTCGAAAAATGGACATCATCCGCACACGGACACGCCCACCTCCGATACAACCCAAAAATTGAAAACGCAATAAATAAGCCTGTGTTTAACCTACAGAGCTAAAATTTGGCACATATGTTTTTTATGACAAGACAAAGATGGTTTTGAAAAATGGACGTAGTCCGCCTACGGACATGCCTACCTCCCATACAACCCAAAAAGTTTAAAACCTAATAAATAAGGTTATGTTTGTCATGGAGAAATTAAATTTGTAATGTATGCATTTTATACCAACACTGTGGTGTGTTCAAAAATTGGGAGTAAGCCGTTCATGAACTCGCCCACCTCCCATAGCGAAAGCATAATGAAGGCATTAACTGTGAGCTACAGGAATAAAACTTGGTATGTGTAAATTTTTCATCAACATTTAAATACATATAAAATATAGGCTTCATCCGCCCACGGACACGCCCATTTTCAATAATATTATTTATGTTTTTGTTTTAAAGTAGGTTTAGGTTATTTCATAGTCGGCCTAGACCAACTTTAGACTTTCTTTACTTCTTTGAACAAATTCTGATAGGATATCTTAAATTTGCCATTCCGCCCTTTTAAAGACTTTTTGGTCTTATAAGACTAAAATTTGGTATATTAGTTCGTTTGGTTACTGTCGGCAATGTAGGAAAAATGGGCGTGGTCACAACATCTGCTCACGTTTCCGAAATATTATTATTCATGAGCTCTTTATGTTTTGATAATGAAACTGCGTTTATTGGTGCCAAAAGTTCAAGTGGAGATCATTTTGTGTATAAATTCTGCCACGTTCACTTCTATCGCTCATAAATAAATTAAATTTGGCAAATTAAGTTATTGACTGCGAGATTCGGGAAAAATATTTTGTCACACCTTCATTTGTCGCCCACAAATCAATAGGGGTATTCAAACTGACTTGGGTAGTTGGGTATGGGTAGATTGAGTACTTTTGACAACTGCGAGCACCCTTAATTGCAACTTAGTACTTTGTAGAATAATTTTGGGCAGTGCTGCATGTATTTTTATCTCTTTTTTTTTTATTTATTTTAATCTACTTTAATTTTCTTTGTTTTAATATTTTGTCAATTCAATTTTGGCTACTTTTGGAAAATATGGTGTTAACCCATGAAAAACGTACTCAATTTGACAAGAAATCAATCTACCCAAACAAGTCAGGGGGTCAGCTAGAGTAGATTGGTAGATGGGTACTCGGGTACAATGGCACTTTTACAAAAACAAAATGTACTGAATTTACCAATCTACATAACTACCCACGGCAGTGTGAATACCCCTAATAAAAATGTCATATTTCAAACTTTTTGGTCGTATTCGATTAACACTTGGTAAATTAGTTCGTAAACTTTATGTCGGAAACTGCATTAGAAATGGACCTGGTCGCACTCAACCCGCACCCGCTTTTCATAAATCGATATAAATCTTGAGTTGTACATGTTGATAGTGAAACTTGGTAAATAGGTGGGTACAATTTTATGGGCCTAACGGAATGTGACTATATGAAATATATCTCAAAACCAAAAGTTATTTAATAACCCGAGTAAAAATTAAAATTTCTTAGCCAAAGCTGTACAACAGGCAAACAAGAAACTGTGTAAGCAAAATGCCGTAAAACGGCTGTACAACAGGCGCTTGCAGGATATTTTGACTGTACAGATACTTTACAGCAGCTATAACGGCCCAGTTAAAATAAACTTTTTATGTTGTACAGCCGTTTTACGGCTTTTTGCTTACACAGTTTCTTGTTTGCCTTTTGTACGAACGCTGTACAGCTTTAGCTAAATAATTTTTATTTTTACTCGGAAACATTTACAATATTTTAAAGAGCTCTTAAATAAAATTAAGAGGTTTGGATTAGAAGAACTACAACCTTCTTGAAGACATCGAGAACTCTTTTTTTCTAAAATAAATTATAAATTCCAAGCCTACAAATTACAAAAACCAAAAAAATTAACCCAAATTCCATAACATAGAGTTAAATAAAGCCAAATATAAGGAATTACCAATTATTTTAAAAATGGTTAATAAAAATTAAAGTCATGACAAGGGATTCAACGCCAATTTCAGTGCAACACAGCAAAATCCTTCGCACCACTTAAAAAGTTAAGTGTTCCAAAGCAAAGTGAAGCCAGTCTGAGCGAAACAAGGTAGAAACAGAATTCGTTACGACTGTGTTGCGGAAGCGGAAGGAAGCATAAATTCTGTTCCATTAATTTTGAAGAATGTGCAGGGAGACAAAGAATAGAGCATCCATTATGTACTCGAATGCGTTTACATGCCGCATCATTTGTGTTCAAGAACTGATGAAGTGTGTGAACAAAATATGAAAATCTACAACAACAATATATTTTTGGGGTGGCAGGCAGGCAGACAGTGAGACAGATGCTGATGCTGTTTAGTAGTAGGCATGCCTAGAGGTGAATCTCCTGCTGGGATTTGAAGTGTAATTGAAGAGAATTGCGACTTCAACGCTAATGGCGTTGCCACAGTGCGCTAAGTGGCCACAATGAGTAAGTAGAACGCTTGAATTTAATAATGAACAAAATAAAAACTGTTGCTCCACTTGTTGTGTGTGTGTGTGTGTGTGCTTGTGTTAACAACAAATCAAGTTCTTGTCTTAGACTGAAATTGAAATGACATTTCTCTATAATTACTTTAAACTAATTAATATTCAATGGACATTGAATAGCATTAATTAATTAGTGCACGACTTGGAATTGTTTATTCTTTTAACTAGCCATAAAGATTACCATAAATAAGCAAAAAAAATGTCCTTCTATGGCATGGATGACAAATAGAAGACAAATCATAGAGACTCAACGGAGGCTGGCACGTGCCGCGCCAACCAACTTCAACCCATTGAACGCTTATGGTCGCAACAGACGCTTCACACAAATGCCCATGCCCAACTATAATGAGGATTTAAGCCATAATTAGCAATTAGTTAAAATCATGAGCGGGTTTTTTTTTACTAGCTTTAGCTAATAGATTGATGATCAGCTAAAGTGATGACTTATAATAAAATATGTAGAGACAATAAAAACGTCAAAAGCCACTTTATGGTTTTAATTTAATCAAAGAACCTGAAAGTGAGGTGATCAAGACAGGAAATGAATAGAAACAAAATAAAAACGAGAAAAGTTACACAATCGCAGACTTGACAGCAAGCTAAGGTCAAACATAAGCTTTCAATAAACAGCTGAAAAAGAAAACAAATTTATTCTGTGAGTATCTCTAAAATTCTGCACTTGTCTCATTTGAAACTTTTTAGAAAAATTTTGAATTTATTAGAACCTTGCTTAAGTGCAAACCTTGCCGTTTACCTCATTAAGGCTGACCACCAAAACCAGCAAGTAACTTTACTAATAAATCCAACGTCAACTTACCGTATTCAGCACAGAGTTTTCTTAACAAAAGTTATGCCAAAACTGTCTAAGGATTCTCGAAAGGTAAGAATTTCATCGTAAAAATGACGCATTCCAAGCGAGCTGCGACTCAAGCCCCAGCCAATATCCGCAAAGCAGAGCAGACCATACAGTAGCGTGCAAAGTTGCGCACTTACTTGACTCTTCCACTACGTTGATACACTGCGTTGTCATTCCAAATTGGTTGTCAAACGCAACGCAACGATCAGCAGCGACCAAGCCTTCTTTACTTACTTCTATGCCATTGCATCGAAAACAGAAAGAAAAACAAAAAGTATTGCAGTTATTTCTGAAATTTATCCATCAGCCAAGACATCCAAGTTGCTCCTGCCGATCCGCACAAATTCGCAGTGAACGTGCCCAAACACAACAAAAAGCTTTAAAGTCATTTTTACTGCTTTAACTTATATCTTTTTGAAGCTATTCTTCTTGCACTGGTCTTCACTCTGTCTTCACTGTTTTGCTCGGAATGATGAACGATGTGTCGCTGATGACCTGATCAATATGGAGCATCTGCACGCATATCGATTGCAGTTCAAGCGTAGTCGATGTGTTTGACTTGAGTTGAGTTAACTTTAGTTCATCGCATCGAAGAAGATCGCCGTCCTTCGATCTGTTTGATGACATTTTTGCCAAAATATCTTTGTTTGTAGACAGTTTTTTGGACAATCATTTTCAGGAATATTACTTCTCATTTTAACTTGAGTCAAAATGGCAACGCGAAGCAAATTATTTTGCTTAAATATAGCTATTTGTTGCTTATGCGGAATTTTAAATTAACCCATTTGGTGCCACTGTGCTCAATTGAGTATGTCGAAATAATTGTAGTAGCTCTTTAATAGTAAAAGATTTTATGTTTTCAACAATTATTCTCTCTAACCCATTTAATAATTTCTAACACTTCTCGTTGACAAGTTATCAAATTCATTGCAGAAGTAGAAACCCAGATTGCTATGATGTCTTTTGGCGTGCTCGGAGCAGAAACATAGAAGATAGGTATGGTTTCTTCATCTCTGCAGCTTCTACAGAAGTCGTTCTCAAAAAGTTTTAGTTGGATAGCATGTCTGCCTATCAAGCAGTGCCCTGTTATGATTGCCACCATAATAAATAGGTCTAACCTATTCAACGAGAGAAGCACTCTAGAGCGCCAGAGATCAAATGAAGGCCAAATAAGCCTAGGAATATTATAAGAAGAGACTTCAGCCCATCTGTTGTTGGCTTTCGATTTAATTTTGTCGTTGAGCAATAGCTTGAAAGTAGCTAGCGGCATGTGTGGTAGGTTCTGAACCACTAATGACATCAAAGTCCCGTTTCTAGCGAGCTCGTCTGCCTTTTCATTTCCCTTAACGCCTTCATGCCCAGGTCTTCATATTAGTTTGATGTTAAAACAATAAGACTTTCTCCTGGCAATCTTTTTCAAATCTCAAAAAATGTATATATTTTTTTAAAGTATACAATATTGAACCATACCATTAAGTTATACAGAATTTAAAAGATTTTTTAAATGATCTTTAATAATAAACTAATGCGATTCCTTTATAATGCACCTCTTTATATGAAGAAAATTAAGTAATTTAAAATTGAGTTAATGTTTTAAAAAAATTGATTATGTTATTTCTAAAATCCAGCAAAAGGGGAAAATTTGAAAGTATATTTCAATAAAATATTAAAAATTTAGCAATGTTCAAAGTTGAGAAGTGTATTAATAGGCCGATGACCCTTATATTATTTGTAGTGATTATGACGAAGAAGTTAGTAACGATGAAATTCAGTGTTTTTTATATTTTATACACTGTTAAAAATGTTGGAATAATTTAAAAACCAATCGCTTGACTTAATTGGTTTTAAATCATTTTTTATAAGAATTGAAAAAAAATGTTACAAATCTTATTTTTCTATTGTAAATACAACAATATGTGTCTAAAAGTGGATTTATTTTAAAAAATTTTTTATTTCACATGTTGTTAATAAAAAATGTAACCAATCTTATTTTTCTATTGTTAATTTAATTAAAAAAAAAACAAAAAAAAAGAAACAGTTTCGATAGTATCGTAAGTGTAGACGTAGAATTTCGTTTAAATTGTAACCTCTTCTACTTTGTTTCTTTGGTCCGATTGTTTTATTCATATTTTTAATGATCTTCCACGTATTTTTAATGATCTTCCAAAAATTAAAAAATAAATGAATAACACTACTATTTATGGACTACTTATCGATGCCAAAACAAAGAAAAAGTTGAATAGTAAGTATGATTAAATGAGCAAGCAAAAAGAAACAAGCAAAATTTCAAATTTTTTCGATCATTTTGTTAAGTTTGACAGGCTGAGTTCATTGACTTAGTTGAAAAGAAGGCGAAGCAAATGCACTTTCCATTGGTGTCACTTTCGTCTCTGCCCGATATATAGTTTGCGAGCTACAGTCAGTTTAACTACTAATTTCAAATTAAAATTAAGACCCCGATTTTTAAAAAATCGTATGGTTACTATATTTCACGCTAAGCACATGTCCTTTCCTCTCGTCTCTGTCTGATATTTAGTTTTCTAGCTACACTTTCTGTTCGATGTATAGTTTGCAAACTACACTCGCTAGTGCTAGTGGGATGTGGAATCGAAATTAATTTGCATTAAAAACAAAAATTAAAATTTTACGCCATCTATTGGGTAAAAATATAAAAAGAAATATGATCCAACTCGTTTTTTTCATAAGAGTGAAATCTAACCGGATCACAGACCAATTTCGTTAAATTTGACAGATTGAGTTCATTGACTGAGTTGAAAAGAGATTCATGAACTCTGGTTTCAAAATAGTATACTAGAACAATAGTGCATACATAAACCCAATGCGAACTAATACTTACAATGCTGCCAAAGCGAACCAATCAGTTCGTGCAAAACCAAAGCATACAAGGATAAACAAAGAAAGAAAAACAAAGAAAGCAGCAGGCACATAAGCAGCTGATGATTGATTTTCTTTTATAAAAACATGCATTCTTCTTCGTATATTTTACTATTTTGTGACTTTAATATAATAGTGACAAAATCCAAAGTTAAATATTCATTCAGCGCAAGATATATCTGATATTTTTAGTATATATATTATCTTTGAACGAAGAATATTAAAGGCTGTAGGTACACCCTAAAGTATTCGCCAAAAACGTTGCCTAATGACCTTGAAAAAATCTGTTAAAACGACCCCATACAAACCGCGTTGTAAGACGTAATTCTACGTCAAAATTAAAAAACAAATTAATATAGGCAAAAGGGTACCTCTCCCTTAAAGTATTAAGAATTTCTACCATTTTCAATTCACATCTCTTACTCTATTTGTTTAGCATTCTCACTGAGTTTCGTTAGGATCGGTTTACTTTTGAATATATCTCCCATGCAAAAGCATGTAAAAATGTAATATAGCTCCAAGCGAGATATTCTTAAGGTCTTATTAATTTCTACCATTTTCAGTGCACATCAATTTTTTTTATTGCCTAGCTTTCTGACCAAATTTTGTTAAGATCGGCCAACTTTTGTATGCATCTCACAGACAAAATAATGAAGAACATTAATATATAGGTCCAATGAAGGTACACCTAGGAACTGACCCATTTCAAACTTTTTTGCAATACTTTTTAATTAACTTAAACCAACTAAGAATACAAAATTTCATTATCATAGGAGCACTCCTTCTATTTTTGTATCAATTTTGTAAAGGATGAATGCACTGTGGGTGTAAATATAAAAACCCTCATTTCCATTTGGCACCGCGCTTCCAGTATGACCAGGTAGGGACAATCGTACAATATATTCCGTTAAAGAGAGGGTTTAGAGGGGGTTTAGTAGTCAGTCCGTATTGGAATACTTCTTCAGTATAGGGTCATGACCTTTTTCTTGACATTTCCATACCCGAGATGAGATCTCAGAGCCTAATTTCTGAACAGGCTGCCATTTGATTAGCAGTCAGTTCAAGCGATAGCATGTGAAATATTGCCTCCATACCAGCAGTCGATGCCATTCTCACAGCATCGGTGATGCATATAGATGTCATTATTTTAACCTTCTGTACACGGAGAGAATTGAGCGCAAGAATAAAGCATTAAGCACACAATCCATGCAGAAATTAGCCATGATTCTATGCTTTAAAACAGAATTCATGGTATATGACTTATGATCGCATGATTTGTGGTTACTTGCACTTAAATTCTAAAATGATTTGATTTTGCTACGAACTGCGAACTTTTTATAGAAATTGAATCACAATTTCCAAACGTCGAGTTTAGCCGAGCTTGCTGGTGTTTGCTTTAAACGCTGGACTGCCTGGGTTCAAACTCGGATGAGAGCACCAACATTTTTATTTTAATAATTATTTTTTTAAATAAAATAAAATATTACATGTATGAAACATGTTTTTTGGATGCAAGTGCAATCTTATTTCGGAGGTTATTTCTGACTAAGCAACTATTGTGGCATAGAATTAGAATTCCAATAATTAAATTTAAATTTTGATACTCCTCCGCATGCCAGCCCATCACACTTCCACTGAGATGTTGATAACGATAAATTAATTGTAGCAAAACATATTTTCATATTTTAGAACTGCTCATCACAAAAACTGTTTGAAAATTCGAACAAAAACACTTAGGTTTTTGTATTTGATATATAATTTTAGCATAGCTATGAACCATAAAATTAATTTTTTTATTACTATTAATATTGACATTTATATATGTATGTTTAAAAAAATATTACAAAAAAAATCTTTTGGTCAAACCCGGGCTGGAACCTGCGTCCATTTTTTTAAAAATCTCAACGTTCAGCACGCTCGACCAACAAGGCAATGAATTTCTATGTTTCTATTTCAATATAGAATCATAAACAAAATATTTGTAAGAATATAAAACATGATTCATGCAATAGTTTCTCAAAAAAAATGTGATATAATTTTTAACAAAAAATATGGCTTATGAAATAGTTCTCAAAATTCATTACAGAGTAGAAACTTGCCTTTGATTGCAATTGCTATTTTAATCAGCTTAAGCTGCCACAACGTACCTGTCACCCTTAAGAGTGGGAAGAGCATCCCCACGCCAGAGTTATGTCCAAATCTAATCGAAATAGCAAATTACCTCGCAATGGTGTGCGCAACTATCGTTGATATTGCTTGGGGTAATGCCTGAAACAGAGTAACATGCCATCCATTTTAAGTCCGGCAAAAATGGTGCCTTTACGTCTCAGGCAGAATATGATCAACATATATATATAAGAAAGGCTATGCAAGTTAAATGCTCTCTGTTATGTTGATAAAAATATTTTAATTGCGCGAAACCAAAAAAAAGTACACAATAAGTCTGAATATTAACATGATTTCTATGAATCATATTCATGAATATTTGTTCCGTGATTAATACATGAGTCACATGCGAAACGAATTTAGAGAGGAGGAGTAGAAATTTTGACAGAAGAGGCCTCGCAGGCTCTTCTGTCAAAATGTCTAATTCGATGTTTGAATTTTTATAAAGTATTTTGTATGAATTTTCTTAATATTGTCGTTAGTTATTTAGCGTTAGCGTGTGTTTCAACCAAATGCCAAGAGAGAGAATAAAACTGTCTCAAATTGAATGTTCTAAGTTCTGAAGCAAATATCTCCGCCATCTGTGAATAGATTTTATTTATTTCTTTTTTTTATTTAAGTCTTATCAGTTAACTTAAAAAACTTTTAAAAAAAATACCGTTTTTTGTTTGTTTATATTGAAATTATTCCTTTTAAAAAAAAAACCATAAAATTTGATTTATTCTTAAAATATTGGGTAAAAATGATTTTTGTTGTAAAAAAACAAAAACTCAAAATTGCATATTTTATTTTCTTTCAAAGTCTTTACCGAATTTTAAGTGAATTTATTTTGTCTTAACACTAAATTAATTAACTGTCCGTGCCATCAAAAAATCAAGGCTACCCCTATCTGTTTTTGAACAAAATAATAATATAAAAAAATAATTTTTTTTGAAGAAAATAGCTTTATATCTCTAATCAATTAAGAGTTATATCCTCGAACTTATTTTTATCATCTCGCATATAATTATAAATAGGCAATCAATAAATTTGTCGTATTTCGACCCCAGGCGATACTAGTACTTATAATATTTTCAAAGCTTCGTCGTATGATAAACACATCTACCCCATTTTCTCGGAGAGCAACTACATATAGGACTATTTTCAACTAGAGCTCAAAGCAGAAGTAATAGGAGCCTCCTTGCAGGCATTCTCTAATTGTAGTTGCTTTGAGGGAAGTATCTTCCAAGCGGGTCTGGATAACTCTTCTTTTAAGTTTAGTCATAATACATCTGCTTATGACTGTTCGTTATTAAGAGCCCTTCTAGTGGATTCATATTGCACAGTGAGTCCATATTACACAGTGCGATATAAGGGTGCTAAGTTGAAATACCTGTATTATAATGTTTTTTTTTAATAGGACTTGTCTAGTTAAAGAATGTTCTATACTTGAAATTTGACAGGTATCCTCAAAATCTGGACTTACAAACCTATTTTGCTTACCTTTGCACACTTTGTGGCATATAACTAACCCGATTGTCAATCGATTTTACAAATTAAACCACATCTTCTAAGACGAAACTTGAACTTTTCCAATGATACATATATTGTTTCGGACAAGTTGAGAAAGCTGTGTGTATTTACTCTGCAAATACAATTTTTTAAAATTTTTTTCGACTTTTTCTAAATTTAACGATTTTTCTATACTATAAATTACATACAGACCACACAAGTCCTGTTTGGGTTCATAAAACATATTTATTAATAATTAAAATGCTATGTAATTTTTATGAAATCGGTCAACTACTGACCATTTTATTATATATTACTGATCATTTTAGCGATTTCGACAAAAGTTTTTCAACTTTTATTGAAAATCGAAAAATTAAATGGAAATTTTTTCCAAAAATTTAAGAATTTCCTTGTAGTTTAGGATCCGGTTAAATTTTTAAAATTCGTTAACAATCGGGTCATTTATAGGTCAATAAGAGGGTAAAGGTATGCAGAATTAGGGTTTTGACAGGAAGTCTATATTATTTTTTAGCTTTCAATCAAGGATTTCAGGTGTCAAACCTATTCAGTCAAGTCTGCCTTGGTTCGGATTTGGGGAGATAGATAAGTAAAAGAGAAATTGAATTCAAGAGAAACAAGTGTAAAATTTTGTATGTGTGGCGGAGCGCTTAATCAACATGTGAATTAGATTCTGAGGCAAGTGTATGCCTTTACCTCTGTCAATTCCAGTTATTAAGCAATCTCATTCCACAAACATCTCTACCACCAACTACAACTTCAAAAGTAGTATATAATGATGCATTTTTAATTTCAGTTGATAAGAAATGAGGAAAAAATTAAAGAAAGGTAAAAGCGTAGGACCATGGCTAGACAGGGATTCGAAACTGGAACATCTGGTTTGGCAGTCAAGCTAACCACGCTAACTATTCGACTACCGAAGCCCCCAAATAGCAAATTTAAGTCTTTAAGTCGACAGAACCTACCAGAAAAAGCACTATCCACAGGTATTTTGGACTGTCGCACAGTGTTATTGAAAGCTCCTTCGATATCGAGGAGAGGAAAAACACATATTTCCTTGCAGTCGATAGATTTTTTTAAATGTGCTTACAAGATTATTATGCCCTGACTCTGTGGATTTATCAGTCTGGTAGGCATGTTGCGCCTTGCATCGGGGATCTATTGACAAGATATGCTCTCATATGTATTTTTCAATGATTTTCTTTTTACTTTTCAGTATGAAGGCCATAAGGCCGATAGGTCTGAAAGATTTGGACTACTCTCCGAGCCTCTGTTGGCCTAAAGAAGGTTTGTTATTATCACTTTTGACAAAGGTAAATAGCCAGAAGCAATTGTTTTGATAATATGGGTATTAGATGCTCTGAATCTTGTTGCAAAAGAGCTGGAAAAATTCATCTCCCTAGTAGATTTGAAAAGTTTGGAGGAGTTTATAGCACAATCAAGTAATTTGATAAATTGCAAATTAGATTAGAGGTTATCCAATCCTTCTTACTTACTTACTTACTTACTTAGATGGCGCTTACAAACGTTGGTCGGTTTTGGTCTGGTCTAAGAATTTGCGCCAGCCTCTTTTGTCGTTCGCTTGCTGGCGCCAGTTGGAAACTCCAAGCGTTGTCAGGTTATCCAATGCCTGGTCTTTCCAACGGAGATGCGGTCTTCCTCGTCTGCGTTGGCCACCGCTGGGTACCGAATCCAATATTTTTTTCGCGGGAGCTTCGTCGTTCATTCTCTCGACATGACCTAGCCAGCGAAGCCGCTCTATTTTAATACGCTTGACTATATCGATGTCGGCATA
This sequence comes from Tetanocera ferruginea, assembly GCA_958299015.1. Lineage (NCBI taxonomy): Eukaryota > Metazoa > Arthropoda > Insecta > Diptera > Sciomyzidae > Tetanocera > Tetanocera ferruginea. The sequence continues at coordinate 47,163,889 of OY282640.1, read as the reverse complement.
TAGCTCATACAACTCGTGGTTCCATCGTATTCGGTACTCGCCATTGACGCAGATTGGACCATAGATCTTGCGAAGGATTTTTCTCTCGAACGCTCCCAAAGTTCTTTCATCAGAGCTGCTCAACGTCCAGGTTTGTGATAGTAGGACGGGCATGATTATTGACTTATAGAGCGTCAGTTGTGTTCGTAGAGAGAGAGCCCTGTTTCTCAATTGCCTACTGAGCCCAAAGTAACACCTGTTGCCAAGAGTTATCCTTCGTTTAATCTCAATACTGATATCGTTGGAGGAGTTAATGCTGGATCCCAGGTAAACAAAGTCCTTCACTACCTCAAAGGAGGTGTTGTCAACAGTGACGTGGTTTCCAAGACTGTTTGTTTGTTGACACGAGATACTTCGTTTTATCTGCGTTCACTGCAAGACCCATTCGACTCGACTCTTTTTCTAGCCTGGAAAATGCTGCACTGACTTCGCACGTATTTTGGCCAATGATGGCAATATCATCAGCATACGCCAGCAGCATAACGCTCTTATAGAAAATTGTGCCGCTGCGTCTCAGGTCAGCAGCTCGGATGATCTTCTCCATTACTATATTAAAGAAGTCGCACGATAAGGAATCACCTTGTCTGAAACCTCGCTTGGTATCGAACGGCAAGGAGAGGTCTTTCCCAATTTTCACTGCGTTGCTGGTGTTGTACAGTGTCATCCTGCAAAGAAGTATTAGCTTCGCAGGAATACCAAATTCAGACATGATGGAGTATAGGTGACTTTTTATGGACTGTCGAAGGTGGCTTTGAAATCGACAAAGAGATGGTGCGTGTCGATTTGTTTTGCGAGGGTCTTTACCAAGATTTGTCGGAGCGTGAAGATCTGGTCAATGGTGGACTTTCCAGGTCTGAAGCCACACTGATAAGGTCCAATCAGTTGGTTGACGATGGGCTTCAGTCTTTCACACAATACGCTCGACAGGACCTTATATGCGATATTAAGAAGGCTAATCCCACGGTAGTTGACGCAAATGGTGGGATCGCCTTTCTTGTGTATTGGGCAGAGCACACTGAGGTTCCAATCATCTGGAATGCATTCTTCCGACCATATTCTGCATAGAAGTCTGTGAATGCATTTAACAGAGGTTCACCACCGGTCTTAAACAGCTCAGCCGGTAGGCCATCGGCTCCTGCGGCTTTATTGTTTTTAAGCCGAGCTATAGCTGTTAAGACCTCGTTATAGTCGGGCAGCGGAACTTCAACGCTGTCATCCATAATTGGGGTTTCCGGGATATCATCTCCACTGGCGGGATTGTTGTCAGCGTCGCCATTTAAAAGACTAGAGAAGTGTTCCCTCCATAGCATCAGTGTACTCTGGATATCTTTCACTAGATTCCCATTCTCATCCTTGCAGGAAGAGGCTCCGGTCTTAAAACCATCGGCCAGGCGTCTTATTTTTTCGAAAAATTTTCGAGTCTCATTCCTGTCGCCATGCATCTCAATTTTCTCGCACTCACGCATTTCCGCCTCTCGTTTCTTTCGCCTGAAAATGCGTCTCTCTTCCGTCCTCTTCTCTCGGTATCGCTCCATAACAGCACGCGTTACAACCGACTGCAGGGTGGCTTTGTAGGCGATGTCCTTCTCTGCAGTGGCGTCGCGACACTCCTGGTCGTGCCACTGGTTCCAATCCTTCATGCTTGGTTAATTTGTCTACCAAGCCTGATTGTCTAACGGAGCCTTCAAAGTGAGTGTTAAGAAGGAGTTCTAAGGTTTCTTTCTTGGTTTTTGCCTGATCACCATTCTCTTGTATAAGACTACCTAAGGATTGTGGTCTGACAGATGCTAACATCTCATGAAGGCAAAATTCAAAGAAACATTATTGATGGAATCACAGAAGTTCCTTAAGAGTAACTATTAACCTTCTTAGTCATAATTCCGTCCACTTCAATGGTTGTTTCTCCAGGGTTCCTGGGTTCCAGGCTTTGAAAGTATTATAAGTACTAGTATCGCCTGGGGTCGAAATTCGACCAATTTATTGATTGCCTATTTATAAATATATGCGAAATGATAAAAATAAGTTCGAGGCTATAACTCTTAATTGATTAGAGATATTAAGCTATTTTCTTCAAAAAAATTGTTTTTTTATTTAATTATTTTGTTCAAAAACAGAAAAACAACATTTTAAAAAAATTTAATTTTGTCAAAGAAATCATAGGTAGCCTTGATTTTTTTGATAGCACGGACAGTTTATTAATTTAGTGTCAAGACAAAATAAATTCACCTAAAATTCGGTAAAGACTTTGAAAGAAAATCAAAAATGCAATTTTGAGTTTTTTGTTTTTTTACAACAAAAATCATTTTTACCCCATATTTAAAGAATAAATCAAATTTTATGGTCTTTTTTTAAAAGGAATATTTTCAATATAAACAAACAAAAAACGGTATTTTTTTTAAAAGTTTTTTAAGTTAACTAAAAAAACAAAAAAAACAAACAAATTGGCCATTGCAGCCAAAATTTGTTTTAAAAATTTTACAATTTACGAATGGATAGAAATATATTTTTTCAAGAAATTCTTACTTTTTAAAAAAACTCAAATTCGACCAACTCAAAAACTCTCCCCCAATTAAATTTCATATTAATCAAACAGCGGGTTTTTCTCAAAAATTTAATTTCTCTCTTAGAAGATTGGGAACCCCCCTCTAAATTTGGTCAAATGGCTAAGCAATTAGAGAAATAGATGTGCACTGAAAATGGACAACCTCCCTAGGAGGTATATTTAAATTTTAAATAATTTTGTATGGAAGGTACGTACAAAAGTAACCCGATCCTAACGAAACTCAGTGAGAATGCTAGACATATAGATAATAGATGTTTATTGAAAATTACAGAAATAAGTAAGACTTTATTTTTTATCCTGCATAATTTTCTTGTTTATGAAAAGGTGCAGATAATATTTTGAAAGTCAAAAGTTAATACTTCAAATAAAAATTCAAAAAAGTTTCGTTTAAATCCAAGAATCCATTTTTTTTTTTAAGATTTTAAAGATATGTTAAAAAATCTCTTAAACTTTATATAACTTAATAATTTGGTTCAATATTCTAAAATTAAGAAAAACAAAAAAAACAAATTTTGTTACTAATTTCGTACCATTTCCATGCATTAAAAGTGAGCTGTCCTAAATACTGGCATTTCTTACTTTAAGAGTTGCAATATTTGAAATAACCTCATAGAAATCAGTAATATTGATTTCAAGCTCGTTTGCAATGGATAAAAAAGCAAGATCGGAAACTTTGGCCTGTCCCATGGAATACCTTGGAAGTCCATTGGAAGTCCGATGGAAGTCCAATTAAGTCCGTATTAATTTAAGCTTTGAAAAACTCCTTTCGCATGAAGCTACTGATAAAAAAATTGTAGGATTTAATTTTAATGCAAATGAAATATTTGGCGAAGTTTCCAAAAAGGACCACTGCAAGCAATTTCAACAACTAGATCCTTTTCTGAAATTTCGTCGTAAGCTGCTGCCAAATTTTAAACACTTAACATAGACTACTTTGCGTTAAGTTACAAAAAGTTTTCGGATTTTACAGCTTGAAACGTTTTCGCAATGTTTCCTCCTCATTGCTTAGACTTGCAAGCAGAATTTTATATTTTGAAACAGCAATTACCTTTTTTACCGTAAAGTATTTTATTACTTTTTCTGTTTGTTTGAGAAATAAAAAAAAATCGAAATGTTGTCACCCCTAAAATGGTGGTACCCGGGGCGGACCGCCCCCTCCCCCCTAGGAACACCTCTGCAGCTACCTTATCCCTTTTCTAAGATCACTTCAATGGTTGTTTCTCCAGTGTGTTTGTCTCTGAAACTTCTTAAGTTAAGACGAATATTAGATATGGTTCCAAAAAATTTTATGATCTTTAATTCTTTCAAATTTTCAGATCACGTATTTAAAAAACTAAATTCTATCTAATTATAAATTACACTCATCATATTGTTGATACTTAGCTGTATATTGTTGAACATCTATAATTTAAACAACTACTATTTTTTATTTTCTTTTAAGGGGGGACATGACATTGGCCGTTTTTTAAATCGACTTTCTTATAATTTTGTATTTTAGTAAATATTCTTAGAATTCTAAGAAAAATATTCCATTTCATGGAAAAATTCTTACGGGTTCAAAAGTTACAGCCGGATTGGAGAGAGCGCATTTTTAGCTTTCTTTGTTCACAAAGTTTGAACGTGTTTATCTCGAAACCATGTTTTTCGTACTGGTTGCGGCACTAGTGGGTTAATTTTTTGAAGAAATTTTTTTTATGTATTTTTTTAAACTTGATTCGCTATCGTATGACGCTTGTTTTTTTTAAATTTTTTTCGATTTTTTATGAATTTTTAAAGTCAATATTTTTTTCGAAAAAAAAACACTTTCGAATTTGGAACATCACCAAAAATTGAAAAAAAATTTTAAAAACAGCTCCTGTCATACGATTACCAATTTTGTTAAGATTTGAAAAAGTCATATTTTTCCAGATCGGACAATTTTTGCGACTCCCAGCACCGCAACTACGAGGCCACGTTTTTTTCTCTGCCGCCAGTTTGGAGCTCTATAAAACCATGTTGGAGTGAAACATATATTTTTTAATTTTTTTCTTGTAATTTGTTCAACTCTCTACAATAAAAAAATTTTAAAAAATTATTGTTTTTGACTGAGGTTTGAATTTTTAAAAAAAGATCTGTTTTCTCTGCCGCGAATGTTAGTCGCACATTAATTCAAGACTTCTGGACGATCCTTTTTGTGATCATATTTTTTATCGCTTAATAAATTGATGAATAAAAATCAAAAAAATTTTTTTTATATAAATGTAACTGAAGAAATTTAAAACCAATCTTATCTTCCGTAGAATTAACTGCACTTGAAAGCTGTCATCTTTCAAGGTCTAAAATTTTTTTCCTGTTTCCTTCCAAAATATCACTTTACTATGTTCGGTACCGTTTTAAAAATTTTTACCTAAAACGATTAAAATTTCACAAATGTTAATTGTTGCGAAAAAGAATTTATAAAATTATAGATAAGAATTTAAAGTTTACGTGTTAATTACATGATATGTTTCGCCAACCTTATTCTGTGAATTAAATTGAAAACTTTAACTTCCACTGCATCTGCTTGTTCTACAAACTCTAAAAAACTATCTACACGATCATATCAAAAAATCAAGTTCAGCTGTGAAATACAAAACTAAAATCTTGTAGCATCTCTTGGCAATGCGGCAAAAAAAAAAAAACAAAACAAAAAATTGCGGCACAAAACAATAAAAATAAAATGTGGGACAAATTAAAGTCGAGTTTCTGTCAGAGCTTGAGAAAAACAAGAAACAATGAAGCACAAAATTAAATAAAATAAAAAAAAAAACACAAAATAAAAATCAAATACAATGTCAAGTTTTTGGCATAAATAAAAACAGTGCAATAACAAAAACAACAACAATTGGACAACATATATTATAAGAACTGTCAGAGAGGGTGTTGAAAATGATTTAATTTAGTTGGTTGGTTCTGCCACTGCAGATGAAGCTAATGTTTTTTTTTTCAATGTTTTGAGAATAAAAAAAAATATATATATTATTAGGCGTGGGGGAGGAAGAAAGGTCGTTGTTATTAAAAATTTGAGCGCTCGGCCACGAAACATATGCCACGACTTGAATGAGTGAGCGCACGCGTGTCAGAGTTTGTAACACGAAACTGCTTATTAGTGAAGGCTGCTGCAGATATTTTGTTACGCGTCACCGCCTTGAATTAGCTCAATCGTGATGTAATTTTTTATTAGCTAATTTGAAGTATGTAATATTATTTTTTTTAAAAACACATTTTTTAAGGCTCCTGCAGGCACGTAATATTTTAAGGGATGCCTGATGAATAATTTGCATTGCATACTTTTAAGCGCAAATTTATTATGTAATTTTGTGTTCCACACGTCTTTCAACTGATCAAATTCGTTTATGAAATAACCGTTTTAACTACAAAAATTTTTAGTAGCTGTTGTTGTTGTAATACGTACAATCCAATCCAAATTTTATTCCAAACTGTTTGACAATGAGCAACATATGAAAAATTTATTTCGCAACAAACAACATTAATTCAAGAGTTCAACACAATCTGTCAGCTGTTGTTGTATCTTTTGTCCTCAGCATCTTGTGTGCAACACTGCGTTGCATTTAGTTTTAAAGCACATTGAATTTATTCGTATGCATTAACAAACATTTTATTGTAGTTTTTGTTTTTTTTTTTTTGTTTTTATGCTATTCTTCCTTCTTTATTCTCAATCAAATACCTTATAAAGCTTTGTTTCACATGTTACCACGGGGACCAACAAATGTTTTTTCCTCTTAGCACTTTTTAGATTAGAAACAATAAGAAGAAAAACCTAGACTAGAATCTGTGGTGAATAAGAAAAAAAATATACATCAATGTGCAGTTAGAAAGTATAACATAGTTTATAGCACTGTTTTAACTTATGAGTACTATACAGGGTATGTTATTATGAAGTGACAAAGTTACCTTTATATGACAGTATACGACTCGGTGATGTGGCACATGTGTACATGAGTGAAATATAATTTTTGGTCTCCTGAAAAAAAAAAAAAAAAATAAAAACATTAATAGGGTCATCATGACGCAAAAGAGTGTCTTGAATTATTAAGACCTGGATAGGGACAAAAATAGAAACTAGTATTAGGAAAAAAATTAATACAAAAAGTTAAGGAGAGATAAAAACAAAGACAAGGTCAAAGATTTAGATATAGTAAAAGACAGGAAAAATGACAAAAATTGAGAAGGAATAAAAAAAAATTATAACAATAATTAGGACACTAATTTGGATAAAGAAAGGAGAATGTGTAGAACAATGGTTAGAACAAGAAGTCAAACAATAATAAAGATAGTGATTAGGATAAAATAAGACAAGGATAGTCTAGGATTAATACAACGATTATGATAAAAATTTGAGCACAGTTTAGGATATAGATTTGAGTAAAGATTAGGGAAAAGACTTGAACATATTTAGATGTAGAAAAGAATAATGAAGGATTACAAAAAGGATTATGACAAAGTTTAGGAAAAGAGTTAAGAGAAGGTCTAGGACAAGGATTACGTAGAGGATTTTGACAAAGTTATGCACAAATATTGCAACAGGGATTGGGATAAGGATATGAACAAATATTAAAGGTTCAGGGCGAATATAAACACAATTGTTAGAACTAATTTTAGGGGAATGGTTAGGACAAAACTCGATTAGAATATATATGTATACGTGGAAAACTTTTGAGAAGAAACGGGAAAAAAATTATAACAAAGATTTGTATGTACATTGCGACAAAAATAAGAACAAGGATTTCAACAAGGATGTAGGTGAGAAAAGTGATATATATATATAAAACGATAAAGGAAAGAGAATACTGATAAGTAGAAAAGAGTAGGACTAGGCGATAAGGACAATATTTAAGACAACGATTAGGCCAAAGATAAGAACCAGATAAAGGACAGGTTGCGATAAGGATAGGTAATAGACCAAATCTAAATGAAGATTCCGCCGGTCGGGGTCTCAAAAGTTAGAGAAACTTATTAAAATAATTTCTGCATACTTTTTTTTCAAATTGGAGGAAATCCACCGAAGCAATTTTGATTCTCCTGAACTGTCTGTAACTGTATTATAAGAACTGTCAGAGAGGGTGTTGAAAATGATTTAATTTAGTTGGTTGGTTCTGCCACTGCAGATGAAGCTAATGTTTTTTTTTTCAATGTTTTGAGAATAAAAAAAAATATATATATTATTAGGCGTGGGGGAGGAAGAAAGGTCGTTGTTATTAAAAATTTGAGCGCTCGGCCACGAAACATATGCCACGACTTGAATGAGTGAGCGCACGCGTGTCAGAGTTTGTAACACGAAACTGCTTATTAGTGAAGGCTGCTGCAGATATTTTGTTACGCGTCACCGCCTTGAATTAGCTCAATCGTGATGTAATTTTTTATTAGCTAATTTGAAGTATGTAATATTATTTTTTTTAAAAACACATTTTTTAAGGCTCCTGCAGGCACGTAATATTTTAAGGGATGCCTGATGAATAATTTGCATTGCATACTTTTAAGCGCAAATTTATTATGTAATTTTGTGTTCCACACGTCTTTCAACTGATCAAATTCGTTTATGAAATAACCGTTTTAACTACAAAAATTTTTAGTAGCTGTTGTTGTTGTAATACGTACAATCCAATCCAAATTTTATTCCAAACTGTTTGACAATGAGCAACATATGAAAAATTTATTTCGCAACAAACAACATTAATTCAAGAGTTCAACACAATCTGTCAGCTGTTGTTGTATCTTTTGTCCTCAGCATCTTGTGTGCAACACTGCGTTGCATTTAGTTTTAAAGCACATTGAATTTATTCGTATGCATTAACAAACATTTTATTGTAGTTTTTGTTTTTTTTTTTTTGTTTTTATGCTATTCTTCCTTCTTTATTCTCAATCAAATACCTTATAAAGCTTTGTTTCACATGTTACCACGGGGACCAACAAATGTTTTTTCCTCTTAGCACTTTTTAGATTAGAAACAATAAGAAGAAAAACCTAGACTAGAATCTGTGGTGAATAAGAAAAAAAATATACATCAATGTGCAGTTAGAAAGTATAACATAGTTTATAGCACTGTTTTAACTTATGAGTACTATACAGGGTATGTTATTATGAAGTGACAAAGTTACCTTTATATGACAGTATACGACTCGGTGATGTGGCACATGTGTACATGAGTGAAATATAATTTTTGGTCTCCTGAAAAAAAAAAAAAAAATAAAAACATTAATAGGGTCATCATGACGCAAAAGAGTGTCTTGAATTATTAAGACCTGGATAGGGACAAAAATAGAAACTAGTATTAGGAAAAAAATTAATACAAAAAGTTAAGGAGAGATAAAAACAAAGACAAGGTCAAAGATTTAGATATAGTAAAAGACAGGAAAAATGACAAAAATTGAGAAGGAATAAAAAAAAATTATAACAATAATTAGGACACTAATTTGGATAAAGAAAGGAGAATGTGTAGAACAATGGTTAGAACAAGAAGTCAAACAATAATAAAGATAGTGATTAGGATAAAATAAGACAAGGATAGTCTAGGATTAATACAACGATTATGATAAAAATTTGAGCACAGTTTAGGATATAGATTTGAGTAAAGATTAGGGAAAAGACTTGAACATATTTAGATGTAGAAAAGAATAATGAAGGATTACAAAAAGGATTATGACAAAGTTTAGGAAAAGAGTTAAGAGAAGGTCTAGGACAAGGATTACGTAGAGGATTTTGACAAAGTTATGCACAAATATTGCAACAGGGATTGGGATAAGGATATGAACAAATATTAAAGGTTCAGGGCGAATATAAACACAATTGTTAGAACTAATTTTAGGGGAATGGTTAGGACAAAACTCGATTAGAATATATATGTATACGTAGAAAACTTTGGAGAAGAAACGGGAAAAAAATTATAACAAAGATTTGTATGTACATTGCGACAAAAATAAGAACAAGGATTTCAACAAGGATGTAGGTGAGAAAAGTGATATATATATATAAAACGATAAAGGAAAGAGAATACTGATAAGTAGAAAAGAGTAGGACTAGGCGATAAGGACAATATTTAAGACAACGATTAGGCCAAAGATAAGAACCAGATAAAGGACAGGTTGCGATAAGGATAGGTAATAGACCAAATCTAAATGAAGATTCCGCCGGTCGGGGTCTCAAAAGTTAGAGAAACTTATTAAAATAATTTCTGCATACTTTTTTTTCAAATTGGAGGAAATCCACCGAAGCAATTTTGATTCTCCTGAAGGTTTTTTTGTTAAAAAAAACATGGTTTTTTGCTTGTAACTTTTTATTTTTCACAGAACGCATACCCACATCTGCTAAAATATTAAATTTCCTACTTATACCAATATTTTGACATAACAAAATTTTAAGAATTATGTCTTATTATAACTCTTATTGACCACCAAACATGGAGTTTTTTGCTATTTTCAAAAACACAATTTTTTTAAAAACCGCTGCAAAAGACATATTTTTTATTAAATTTACGTTAAATTGTTATTGTTGGAAAGTTCTTCTTTTTTCTGTGTATCGCTTTCATCAAAGCTGTGAGCGAAAACTGACAGAATGTAAGAAATGGACTTTAGAAATCTGATAAAATGAAACATTTCTTATTCAAGGTTCAGGAGAATAAAAATTGCTTCGGCGGATTTTATCCGATTTGAAAAAAAATATGCAGAAATCATTTTAATGAGTTCCTCTAACTTTTGAGGTCCCGACCGCTTGACATTTTTGGTATCCACACAAGAATGATCCGGTCTAATAGGTAAGGACAAAAATTAAGACAAGGATCATGAAAAGTTTTAGAACACGGTTTTTCACAGATTTTAACGATATATTGGTTAAAGATTAAGTCAAAATTTTAGATAAGGAAAAGGAAAATGAGTAGAACTTATATTTGATAGAGAATAGCCAAGGATAAATACAAGAATGAGGACTAGATTGAGAATAAGGTGGCTGCCAGGGCCGTGAGTTCTAAGTCTGTGGTGTGCGAGTCAGCGAACTGTGGTAGCCCGAGTTCAATCATCTCATCATATCTGACAGAAATAAATAATAACACTGTGCATGCCCCAATATCAAACAAGCAGGGACATGTCATTTTATTATGACTCGAGAACACTGAATTTAATGGCGTTTACCGTTTTTCAATCCTTTTGCCTCTTTTCGATAAATTCAAGGTTCAAGGTCAAGTACATGTTCATGTAGGTTTTGTTAGAAAATTTTTTTGTCATTAACTTTATCGACTTCATGTTAATGAGTGAAACATAAAGAATAACCTGGAGAATAATTTCTTAGAACAGCTAAGCCTTCGAAATCCAACTCTTATGGTCCACATTGACCCCATATATTAAAAAACCCGTGTTTTTATATAAAAACTTTGTTAAAAAAAAACAAGCAAACTTTTTGATGGGAATATATTACAATAACAACTGAATAAAATTACAATCTAACCCAAATTAATCAACCTTCTATTATATCAAGCGTTCTCGAATTATACTGAAAGGATGTGTTCCCAGCTTCAGATCACGAGGAAGTGGAATTATGTCAAGAAGGATGCACCTTTATTTTTTAACCCCTCTTTCCCCTCCAACTTAACAGCCTCTAATTTTTTAAATTTTCAAAATTTTTTTTTTTGGTTTTTGTACCTATTGTTAAAACATCAATAAATATCTTATACTCAAAAAAAAAATACTAATATGTGTTAGTTTTTTTTTATCGAAGTTTAAAAAACTATCAAAAATTTGTATTCCTAGACCAGATCATTTCCTTAATATAGAGGTAATTAATAATTACCTATCTGTAATTCTTACCTATCATAAAAAATGTCAGTCCAAACATTCGAAAATGTTTGTACATAATCATCCATGTACGAACAAAAATGTACTTAAAAATGGAATCCTTTAAAGTTTCAATGACCACATGCGAATGACCTCAGAAAATCCCATTGCATCCGATTGGCAACAGAATCATCCATTTTGGTCAAAATCATCCATGGAATCCATAAAAGTGCCAACGACCCGCCTGTGACCTCAGATAATCCCATTGCATTCGATCAATGCAATCATCCATATTTGTCCAAATGCTCTATGGAATCCATAAAAGTATAAATGACCCGTCTGTGACCTCTGGCCATAGAATCATCTATTTTGGTCCAAATGATTCATGGAATCCATAAAAGTATAAATCTCTTTGCATCCGATTGGCCATAGAATCATTTATTTTGCTCCAAATGATTCATGGAATCCATAAAAGTGCCAATGACACGCCTGTGACCTCTGATAATCTCATTGCATCTGATTGGTCATAGAATCATTCATTTTTGTCCAAATGATTCATGGCAATTCATGAAATTGCCAATGAAACGTCTGTGACCTCAGATATTCTTATTGCATCCGATTGGCCATTGAATCATACTGGTTGAAAATTCCAGCGTAACGTGTCACGATTGGAAATTGAAGCGTAAAGTATCTAGTTGAAATTGCGCCTTCAAAAAGTACGATCTAAAACTTTGTTGATTAATTCATCTGCTAGTTCGGACTCAAACCATTGTGTAATAATTTTTTTCGTTCAAATTTATAAGGTGTTTCGAACAACTAATTTTAACTAAATTCACCTAAATTGACCTAAATTTACCTTAATTCAACGCCGTTTCATTCGTTTCATCGGTTTTACTACCCGTTTCGTTCGCCGTATGTTGTATACGCGGCTAAAGAAGTTTCACTTCAAAAAAAGTAAACACCGTTTAAACCTTCGACATTTGGTTTGAAACTACCTGATACTTTCACTTGAGTTTATGTCCATTAAAAAAAAAAAACAAATTGGCCATTTCAGCCCTTGAAAGGACTTTGACCGAGCTTTTTATGATCAATTGTGTTGTGAGTGTTATTAAATTTTTGCACACAATTGACCGAGAACTGGACCTACATGTTTTATGCCGACTCCGAACGTCTGAAATTCATGTTCTCAAGAAGCTTTACATGGCATTATTTACTCTCTGAGGCCATTATCTGCAAAGAGGTGGTGACCAAACAGAAAAATTTTTTTATAGAAAAAACTTTTTCGCCGCGACTGGGGATCGAACTCGGGCTCCGAGCATGCTAAGCCATACACTTAACCTGCATGCCACGGTCACCACCACGGTTTATGTCTATCGGTGCACAAAATGAAAGAAATGATCATGTTCTGAAGCAATTTGTTAACCAAAAATTTTATTTTTTTGTAAATAAATAATTCTAAATAAATTATGGAAATATGTATGTTACTTTCTTAAGTATTTTATAAATTGTTATAGATATTAAGTTTGTTGGAAACTAATAGATTAAAGTTATAGATATTTTTTTTTTTGTTGTTTCATCTTTAGTTATGATAACTTCGTGACATTTTCGCTCCATAGAATTAACCAAATTGGTATAGAGAACTAACCGCCAGAGCAAAGGATCTGTCATTTTCCCCCCATTATTAGATTATATACCCCAATTTGAGGCTATGGAAGTCCTCGCAGTACCAGATCTTACCCATGGCCATTATTAAAGTAAGATCTGGGACTGCGAGGACAATTTTATAGCACTCAGCTTACTTAGGCGAAACCAATTTTTGGCCTATTATGAGATTAATTTGGCTCGTTATTCCGAATATCTCCCATTTTATAGGCATTTCCTGCTTGGCATATGGGCATCTCCCAGTGGCACGGACGCGACATTCGCAAGGTTTTAATTGCTCGAAAAACAAGAAAGAAACAAAATGAGCCGATATGTATTTTAAGTGTTCTAACGCGATGAAAGAGTGCTACATTTTATAAAAATATTGGCGAGATTTAGTATAAATTAGTACAATCATTCAATGAAACGGACGTGACAAAAAACAGAAGTTTTTTTGAGCACGTATAGAAATATGCAAAATTTAGCTAATTTTGAGAAATTTTTTTATATATAATATACATGTTAATGGAGGTCAAAGGATAACTATTCTTCGTAGACTTATGAAATATTAGAATTCCCTTAGAATCCCTTTTTTTAAATAGATATAGCACGAATACGGACGCGACATCATGGACGCGACAAATTTTTCCAACAGTAGTAAAATACAGTAAAGATGTTCATTATAAATTTTAATAAAAATACATTAAAATAAGTTACATTCAAGTTACATTGCAGTAATACTAATCAAAATAAAAAACAAAATAAAGTTAAAAGCTGTTAGAGTGCTTTATTTTAATGGTTTTCTTCACTTTTGCTGGACCTTTTTTGGGAGATGCCCATATGGCAGCGTCAGTGTTTCAATTATTTGGAGAACTAAAATAGATAACTTTTCTGGAACTTCTATGAATTAATACTACTTTATTCAAACTATATATAATTATGCGGTTTGTGTACGGTCCTTTTAAATAATTTTTGAGTTGTTTTGAGGGGTAAAATTGATTCTGTATTGGTTTCCGCAACAACAACTTGTCAAAAGAAATTGTAGTTTTTCGTTTTCTGGCCATTGCTTATGATTGTTCTTTTTTCTGAGGTTTTCGAAATTGTTCCTTTCAGCAGCGGTGCTATGAACTACAAACCCCTGCCAAGGTTTTTAATGAAAATGGGAACATTTTTTTTTACTATATTTCTTGTTATCAAAAAGCATATTTCTCACCCTGTATCCAGACAGTTTCAGAGTTGTTAATTTATTTTGTCATGTTCTCTGAGCCATATTTTGCACTTTGTAGCACTTCGTGGTCATAAAATGTTTTATTTATAAAAAAACAAAAAACTCATTTCAATTGAATTGCAATGAAATCGATGATATTCTAAGCGTTGTACTCGTATCAGAAAAACCAGCGAACAGCGTTAAGCCGCAGCAGCGACTGAGTTAACAATGAAAAGCAGCAAGAGGCAACATTGGAATTTTCAATGCGGAAAGCACAGAATTGAATACCTTGGATTGTGTTTTAATTTATTTATTTTTTCCAATAATTCTGTTTTTGCACAACACTAACACTCAAGCATATACCTTCCTCCACACTCCGCTCCCTCAGCCTAATCTTATTCCCAAGCAATTTCCAGGCGTGAATCTATTTCTTTTTGCTGTCAACACTGCGACTACTCAGTTAACGTGGACTCATGTTTTATGCGCATCTTTAAAGAGTTGTTGGACTAAGCTAGAAAAGGATGTTGGCCAGGTAGAGTTGAGGAGAAGATGGGCACATCATGTGAAGCGCAAGTCAATTGTTTTGACACCTAACACTATTGTGCTTGTAACCACTTGGAGTTCTTGTTGTTTTTTTTTTTTGTATTTTGTTAATCCTTTCGGGTTAACGTTGATGCTGTGCAACATGTATAACATTTTGTGCCCCACTCCCTGGAGACCATGGCTACGGCCAATAAACACATTAACGCGTTATTTAGTTGTCAACCACAAGAGCGCACAGTAACCACGTCAACGGCACTCGTGCTCCTTTGCTTCAGCGTCCAATCGTTCAATTGTCCGTCCATCAAGCCGTACGTTCAAGTACGTTCCTCCGTCCTGCCTGCTGCTGGTAAATATTCTGCTTTGCGGCATGTTTTGATGTCAAAGCCGCATCCGATGCAGCCGTTGCAGCCATCGTGCAGCTATTTGCAATGGAATTTTGCCAACATGCTCCCAATTTTTGCCGCATCGTATGGCGGTACAAACCGCCAAGTGGTAGTATTACAGCCGCTTTCTGCTGCTGCTGCTGCTGTTGTTGTTGGTGGTTACATCTAACATATTTATTAGCAGTTTAAGCTATAGTGTATGCTAAGAAATATTCGAACATGGCTCTTGTACACAATAAGTCTTCGAAATTGGCCAACAACACATTCAGGTGGCGTCATTGACTTGCTTTATACGATATATTATTTGCTTTGTTTAAACATTAAGCTAAAGTGAACATCATGCTTTTGCTTTTTTGGAATCAGAAAAACTAGTGCCAGAACAAAGATCTGATCATATGACTAGAAAAAACCAATAGTCATAGTAAAAGAGGACATGTTCTTCCAATAAGTCATTGGCATTTGATTTGTAAATGGCTTTAACACTCTTATTTTATATACACTGGAAATATGTGAAGCCAGATTGAAATTATATTCAGTTACAAAAGATATATTGTTTAAAAGTATTTTATAATTTTTTTAAAATAAGGTCTCAAACTTAAGAATATTACTTTTTTTTTATTTATTGTTTTATTTTTCTTTTTTCTTTAGAGCAAGAATTTCAGATGTCTATGACACCCTGTCTATTGACATCTCTATTCAGTCAATTCCACCATGGTACGAAAATGGGATGATAGATTTACAAAAAAAAAAAGGGAAATTAGGAAGAACAAGTTTAGAGTGTTTTATGTTCGACGAAAAAATAAAGTTAACATGAGTGTTTGAAACTGAGGCTTTAACATCAGTCAATTCAAATTTTTTATGTAATTCCATTCACATACTTCTTCCTTTTCGATAGCGGCGAAAGCAGCAGTAGCGTCTCTCTTGGTTCTGACGATAATATCGAAATCATTAGCATACGCAAGGAGCTGGACACCTTTGTAGAAAATGGTACCATTTCGATGTACACCTGCCTTTCGTAGGATCCCCTCCATGATGAAATTGAAGAGAGAGCATGATAGCCGGTCACCTTGTCTGAAATTTCGTTCGGTATTAAGGGTTTCGGAGAGGTCATTTCCTACCTTGACGAAGCTGCATGTATTGCTCAACGTCATCTTGCACAGCCTTATCAACTTTGCAGGTATACCGAACTCAGACATTGTTGGGTACAGGCAATCCCAAATCGGGCTATCGAATACAGCTTTGTAATCAACAATGAGATAATGGGTGGTGATTTGGTTTTCGTGGGTTTTCTTCAGGATTTAGCCATGATGAAAGCCACACTGATAAGGTCCAATCAGTGTTTTGGTATGTTGGTTCAATCTTTCACACAATACGGTTGGAAGAACCTTGTATGCGATGGAAATAAGACTGATACCTCGGTAGTTGGCGCAGATTGTCGGTTCTCTTTTCTTAAGTATAGGACAAAGCACACTGAGATTCCAATCGTTGGGCATGCTTTCCGCTCACCATATTTTGCTGATGAGTTGATGCATGCACCTTATCAATTCACTGCCGCCGGTTTTAAACAATTCAGCAGTCAGGCCGTCAGCACCTGCGGCTTTGTTGTTTTTGAGTCGCTGGATAGCAACTTTATATAATCGATTTTAAACAAATATAACTATTCCTTGGAGAAAAAAAGATTGATAGTAATAACATGATATACGTTATGGAATAAAATCAATTACATAACAATAAAGTATGTAAATAAAAGAAAAAATTTAAAAAAAGTTTGAGTTAAATTACCCAAAATTGAATTATCTTTCTTAGTTTGCGAAATATGTGCCTTCAAAGATGAAAAATATTAAAATTTTAACATATTTTGAGACTTCAACTTTTCATCCTCTCTAAAATTTTCAAAATCATTTTTTATATCATGGAAAACTCTTTTTGAAAACTTTACAGAGCATTTTTTTTTAAAATACTAGCGGATGTAACCCGGTGTTACTCGGGGTTGTGCCTCGAGCACAGAAAAAGAACGATTTTCAAAACTGCTCTTTAAATTTTTAAATTTTTTAAATTATCGTTTTTTGGGGTTTTGCCCACTACTTCCGTCGAAAATGTTTAGTCAAATTTCCGTCAAACTGATTCTGCTGGACATTATAACAACAAAAAAATGACATCTTCAACGTCTCGATCTGACGTCTGATTTCTAAGGAAAATGGTCACCCAGTTTGAAAAAAGCTATTTCAAATCGATTGAGCTATTTTCTTAGCATGCATTTAAAAAAAAAAAAAAAAATTGGCCATTTCAGCCCTTGATAGGACTTTGACCGAACTTCTTATGAGCAATTGTGTTGTGTGTGTTATTAAATGTTTGCACACAATTGACCAAGAACTGGACCTACATGTTTTATGCCGACTCCGAAAGGCTAAAGTTCATGTTCTCAAGAAGCTTTACATGGCATTATTTACGCTCTGAGAATTGCCATTGTTTGCAGAGAGGTGGTGACCGATCAGAAAAGTTTTTATGAAAAAACTTTTCGCCGCGACTGGGCATCGAACTCGGGCTCCGAGCATGCTGAGCCACACACTTAACCTGCATGCCTTGGCCACCACATGCATGCATTTAATATGCACTTTTATCACAAAAAAAAATTTCAATTTTAAAAAATCCTTTTAGCATCGATTTGATTTTTGGATTGTTTTCGTTCAACTTCGGTTTTGGTCGATACTGTTCGGTAAATTTTTGCTCATCTTTATATAGCTTCTGCTCGTATTCGTTAAACTTATTTTTATTCGTTAGTCTTGATTATTCTTTCGACATCAGTTCTTTCGACATTCATTGATTATTGTCGAAAGAACTTTTAGAATAATTAAGAATAATATGATCAGTAACAGATACAAATGCTTACCAAGTTTCATCAAAATCGGTTAATCCAGTTTGACGTGAATGAGCCAGACATAGTTGATGAAATGAAGCGCACTCTCACGGAAGTTTTCTGAAATTTAAGTAGCCTCAATAATGTTGCAAGGTCAGGTTATTTCACATACCAATTTTTAGCAAAAGCAGTGAAGTCGTTTAGAAGTTATTTAGTCTCTTGCGTAAGTCTTTGGAATTTTTTATATTTTATGTTTTATCTTGGGTGGAGTTGAACGTTCATGCCAAATTTCATTAAAATTGGTTCAATCACTACTTAAAACGCACTTCTTAAAGCGCCTTCTTGCGGAAGTGTTTGGAATTTTTTATAGCTTTTGTTTTATTTTGGGAGCAGTTGAACCTTCATACCAAATTTCATGGAAATCGGTCCAGGCGTTTAGAAGCTATTATAGAGTGCCACGCCCACATACTTCCGCCCACTTTTTTACTATTTTGAAAGGTACTCGGTGTCCAAATTTCAGCTCAATCGGATAAACGGTACGCGAGCCTATACGGAACAGACAGACAGACAGACAGAGGGACAAACATTTGATTTTATATATTAGATAGATATATAAAATCTCAATCTGTGACAGTTAAGAGATATTTTGAAAAATCTAAAACCTTGTAACAATATAAACCAACTTACAGAATTTTTGACGTGAAACTTCTTTAGCCACGTATACAACATACGGCGAACGAAACTGGTAGTAAAACCGATGAAACGAATGAAACTGCGGCGAATTGAGGTGAAGTTAGGCCAATTAGGTGAATTAGGTGAATGAAGTTGAAACTAGGTGTTCGCAAAACCTTATAAATTAGAACTCATAAGGTGTTCGAAAGGAAACAAATTATCAAACAATGGTTTGAGTCCGAACTAACAGAGGAATTAATCAACAGAGTTTTACACCGTACTTTTTTAAAAAATGTATAATTCTATGGCCAATCGGATGCAATGGGGTTATCTGATTTCACACTTTTATGGATTCCATGGATGATTTTGACCAAAATATGATTCTATGGCCAATCGGATGCAATGGGATTTTCTACATTTTTTTACAAGACGAACTTAATTTTTAATGATGATGATGAGAAATGCGTTCATACGGGCTGGGCTGCCCGGCCATGCACAAAAATTGATGCCAAAGTCAATATTCACAGTGACAAGGTCCTTCTCTGTGTTTGGTCTCTGTATTTGGTGGGGCCGTGATGTACTATAGGCTAATACAAGTAGGTGAAACTATCACAGAGCAACTCTATCGAACTCAATTGATGCGTTTGAACCGAGCATTGAAGCTAAAACGTCCAGAATGCGATCAAAGGCACAACAAGGTAATTTTGCAACATGACAACGCTCGCTCGGCCACATGTTACGCAGCCGGTCAAAACATACCTCGAAACGCTGAAATGGGAATTCTTTCCCTACTATTTGCTTTCTTTGACGATGCATGACCTTGAAGATCAGCATTTTCGCTCTTTTAAAAAAAACTTAATCTGCTCATGGCTTTATATGAAATGAGACTTTTTTTTTAGTAAGGCTAAATTAAAAACTCTCTACATTTTTGGGTTAAAGTTTCACTTATACCGTGCGTGGCGGCCACACACATATTTTTTTAATAGTGACACGCCCCTTTGTTGAGACCCACCTACTTTTTTTACCGTATTTTGTAATACTTCTACCTACACCTTTACCGAATTTCAGTACCCTATTATGAATATTAATCGAAAAAAAGTAATTTTTTAAAAGTGCCACGCCCTATGGATAATCCATCCCATTTTTGTACGTTGTACTGAATCTCCCTACCCCGGTATCATTTCAATTTCAGTACCCTAGAGTCAATATTAACCGAGATACAGCGTTTTTGTAATAGTGACACGCCAATGAGAAATCCCCATGGATGCCTATGCCTAACCCATCAAGGACATATAAACTTTCACATTCTGCAGTACATTGGAGACGAAATTCATACTGAAGAATAAAACATGAATGCTGAAAAATCAATATTCAAAGTAAAAAACACCAATAAAATAGTTTAAATTCTTACGTGTCGCATACGTTACACAGTATGCCGTGTACGTCACACTTGTTTTTCATAAATTGTCACATTTTCTTTAAGTTTAATTTCTGAATTTGAATTTGTATAGTTATCTTCAAAATGCATGTTTTCATTATTAAATCCATATTTTATTTTGGCAACTGCGGTTTAGCTGAATTTTCGTGTTAATCGTTATGATATCAAAACTGGTTGATTCATTGTCGGGTACATCACACAACATTTGATTGTTTTCATTCTTTTAACCATCAAGAGATATTTCCTAAAACTTATTTCTTAAAGTGTGAGAGGTCTTAAATCAATAAAATAATGTAAAAGAATAATTCATAATTAATTCAATTTTTAGCAAGCCTCTTTTAAACATAGTAAAATTCGTACAAATGTCATGTACGTCACGTTGGAATGCCCCATATATATATTTTTATCATTGCAGTCATGTGCCAGAAAAAAGATTATTTACCAGGGACTTAACTTCTGCAGTTTTACTTCTGTAGAATGCATTTTGAACCTTTCATATTAGGAACTTTTTTACAAATTAAAGCTTTCTTTAAATACTTTATGTTTGTTTTACTTTAAAAACATCAAAAGTTTCATCTTTATATAAATTTTTCTTAATGAAACACATCAAAATTTGATTTAACTTGCGTGATTTCAATTGATTTTTGTTTACTCTTCGGTACGTATGGGGGCGGTTTTAATCCGGAAACCCCCCTTTGCTTTGAGCCTATATTGATAAAAAAACAAGTGGTCCCCTTCCAAGAAGAGATTGCAGCCGACAATACTAAATTTCTTTCTTATCATTTCTCGAAACGGTTTCCTCCCGAAACACCAACAAAGAAGCATGGCTTTCCCGATAAATACCTCTTTAGAACAGAGTTCCCGTCTTGTTGATAGGAGAAAGAAAACCACCAACCTGATTATTCCCACGACAGAAGAAAATTAGTCTAATAGTTTTCAGCTTAGTGCTGTAGTGCTGTTCCCCTCATGCCATACGGCTGTTCCACGGGGTTTCATACAGGGACGCACACAAAACAATTTTTCAGATATTTTGGTCAGATAGCGGATTAAAGTCGGGCTATCACGATTCGCAAGATCGCAAGCCACTATAAAGTTCTTATAAAGAAATTTATTCATAAGAAATCGACTCTGCCCCAACAATTCAAAATCACAATAACCAGCATGCACGACACATGACATGACTTCGTTGATTAGGTCAACTTGTCGATGCACACACGTTATTATGTTGTATTGTACATCAAGCAGCTCAAAGAGTTCGCTGGGGTTAATCAAATTGTTTCAACGATTTCATCACCGTTTGTTTGTTTTCTGGATTTTATTGTTGGCTCAGTGCATAAATTGATAGAACACCGACAACAACAACAACAACAACAGCAGCAGTAGCAACATGAGAACACAATAAATTAATATTATTTATTCTCAGTTCTCAACACTCGACAGAGACAATTTAATTGACCTCTAGAGGTCAAAATGCTGAAAGGCACCTCCAAGTAGTAGCAGCTCGAACTCAAAGAAAGAACAATAAACAAAAAAAAAAAAAAAACAAAACTGAAAATAAATGAAATCTTATGAAAAGAACAAATGAAACGCAACGAACAATTTAATTGTGGGCAATAAATATTGTGAAGGAGTTTCGCTGCGATCATTCGGCACAACTGTCACGACAAAGGGGACAACAAAATTTAGCGGTACACACAACATTTATTGAAGTACCTAATTGAATTTGTGAATTTATGCGTTGACATGACGTTTGTCTTAATTGTCTGCAAACGTCATAAATCAGTCCCAACACAACTGCGAGTTGGGCTTCGCAGTTTTCTCAGCTCTCGCTCAATCGTACACTTGCGCTGACTGGATCACTTGGATGAGAAGTGATCAATTTATGACATGCCGTATTATTATTAATACAGATCGTAGTAGTCTGGGAACTGAACTTGTTGTCGAAGACAATACCGTGCTGCTACGGTTCGTTGGGGTCTTGCGCGCTTAAAGTTTACTCTGACTATTGTTTCTATGCTGTGCTCATTCCATACAGATTTGGTTGAATTGTTTTTTGCCGAATTGTTCTTTATTGTGTGTACTTGTCCATGGATGACGCGCACACATTTATGCAGGCTTTTGATTAACTTCTATGCTGCTGAAGATTTCAGTCTTTTATTAACTTTAATTTGGTTAATTGACAGAATTTATGACAATGCTCTTGAGTATCTTCGGGATAACAAAATAATGAACTGTATAACTTGCGGAGAGAGCGAGAGCAGTCGGGAGGGAGTGTAGTTCGGAGCTTAGTTTTAACCAATGTGTTGAATGTAAAAAATTTAATTTGGAACAATCAAATATTACTTTATTTTAAAATTATTATGAGATGCAAAATGACAAAATTCTAGGCATCTTCGTGAACTACTTTCTTGTTTATGTGAACAACTCAGTTGACATTGATCTCTATTCTTAGGATGTACGTGTTAGTGCAAGTGGTAGCGCATTGCCCCACCATCTAAATGCTTTCACCAATTTTTTATTTCTTTCCTTATTTGCTATCAACTGTAAATTAAGTAAATAGTACATCAATATTTACAACCTTATCGTATTATATGATATTTGTGCAGAAGATTACTTCACAACTTGAATTGTCTAAGGTTTTGACAAAAAAATTGCCTTAGATTGAAATACACATGTTCCTCAGCTTTTCGCTACATGATGAATATCCTTAAAATTTTATATTTGATTTTATCCTGATATTCCACATGGTTATAAATCTTGGACCAACTTTTAGTCAATTCTACTGTTTATTTGACGACACCAAAATTTTATTAAAATTGAAACCACCTCAAGTTCTTCCAAGAATCTTCCGATTCTTGCAGTCCATGGAGTTCCGCCAAGAATCTTGAGATTTGCGAAATGAGCTTGCTTTGACGTGTTGCTTGAAGAGATTCTTACCAATACCACAGAACGGTTCAGGTCTGGTGAATGGTGATTCTGCTCTCGGTTTGGCTAAAGAGTCTACTTTCTCTTTTTCCCACCGAAGCCACAGTGGGCTAGAATCCACTGTAGAGTAATTTTGTATTTTGAAGAAGTAGCTGTTATTGGAGTATCCTCCAAAAATTTCTGCTTCACCGCCTTACTCCATATTGGAACCGTCCGCATACCAAACAAGGAAAGGTGTTCCTTTAGGGGATTGTTTTGAACAATGTTATCCAGATGAAAAAGTCTGTGCAGGCTACACTGAGAAAAAAACACATACCTTGCTCCGGTAAAAAATTTCTCTATTTTTGATAATAGCAATTTTCTCTTTTTTAAATAAAATTTTCTTCAATTAGAATAAATTTTCACATTTTCGAAGAAATATTTCTTTACTTCTAGGAAATGGAAATATTTCAAAGTCTCTAATAATGATAAGTATTTTTCCCGCACAAAAAATTTCTCATTTATAGAGAAATTTTATTGAAAATGAAAAACTTTTCTTATATTTTGATAAAAAATTTACTATGAGAAGTATTTTCTTCAATAAAAACAAATATTTTCTCAAAAAAAAAAGTATTTTTCTCTAAAAACGATATATTTTTCTATTTCATGGAACCTTTTTATCATTTTTGGAGAATTTTAAGTATCGCAATTAGAGAATAGCATTCTCTGGAGCAAAGTCTATACCATTTTTCTCTAAATATGATGCCTTTTTTATCATACTCCGAGACACTTTTTTCTGAGTGTAAGCTTTGCCTGCATCTGGAATGTGTAATTGAATTGGTGTAAGCCCTAATATGTTATTGAGGGCCGATGTTGGCGTTGACCTGATACAGCCTCTCATACATATCCCTGTACATCTTTGAACTTGTTTTAACCGCTTGATGGTTTTTCCTTCTAGGCCTCTGTGGTTAGTGTGGGTCTAACGATCAACGTATAGATATTGCACATCATCTTATGGCTTTTTCCCCTCAGTTCTTGCTGCAAATTCTTCTACAGTTCTACAAAATGGCTGAGGATCTGCTAAGAATGCGGTTTATGTGAAGGTTCCAGGACATTTTGCTGTCCAGAACCACTCCAAGATATTTTGCTGTGTTGGAAATATCTACTTTCTCCTCAAAGAGTTCCGGGCAAGTAAGATTAAGCTTTTTTGTAAAAAGCATTGTTAAAAGGAAAGGACGTTCGATATCAAGGAAAGTGACAATACATATTTCCTTGCAGTCGATAGATTTTTCGATTGTGCTTACAAGGGTGTTAAGGCCCAGCGGTCAGTAATTGCCATACCTGATAAATTCTGGTATGAAATCAGTTTTATTTTGCTTCAAAAAATCGGACATGAGATCATAGCTGATTTCAGAATAAGCATTTGTATTTAAGCTTTCTAAAAACTTCCCTAAAATTGTCTAACCTCTGAATACTTTGTTTTGTTTCGATCTCAGACCGGAAGATATCCCTGAGTTTAGCAGCGAAGGCGTAATGCTATCAAACGTTTATGAGTATTGACCCATTTCCGAACCAAGGCAGACTTGACTGAATAGCAAATCAAGAGGTGTGTTGAATACTCAGGCCTTACCATTACCCCTGAGAGAATGTATTAGTTCAGGCATATTTTAACCGCTGGGGGGCTGACTCTGTTGATTTACCTGTATGGCAAGGCATTCTCTCTTATGTATTTGACATTGATTTTCTTCATACTTTTCAGTATAAAAGGGGATATTTGTTCACAAATTGCGCAGGCAAACTTATAACATTAGAGGGCAAGGTAAAAGCCAATATCTACCTTTTAAAAGACGTTACAGCTCCAGAAGGCAAAAGGTTGATAGGTAATGATTATGTTTTTCAGCAACACAACGTGTTCCCATCCACACTGCCAGAAAAGTTTTTGAATACGTCCATAATGAAAATTTAAACATTTTTACCATGAAGCCCTGGCGTGCCTCCTTTCGAAAATGTCTGGACAATACTTAAATTGCGTATTTCAGAGCAAGCACTCCAAAATATCTCAAAATTAAAACAAATGTTTTGCCTAAAATTGGCAAAAAATAACTCAACACTACTTCAAAAATCTTATAAACAGTATGGAAGACAGACTTGGTTAGCTGTCCAATAAAAAAGGTGGCCTTTGCGGGTATAAAATATAATTCTATATGAGTATAATTTTAATCATATATCTTAAATAGCTTTTTCAACAACATTTCTTATGCCATTTCAAAATAAAGAATAAAACTTTAAAGTTAACTATAAAATGAATTTTAATGGGTCAAAAGACAATCAAACCAGCCCTCTTCAAACGAAAACAAACGTTGACAGCTTTTTTGCAGCAAAACCATGACTTATTTTCTGCTTGGATGATCACTTTTTTTGTAGACCGGCTTTTTCAGGACTAGAGTCAGTACAACAGATATTTTTTTCCGGGGACAATATGGGAAATTTTCGGGAAATTTTTAATTTCAAGGTACAGGTTAAAAATTAGATATAACTAGTGATACCCGACGCGCTTTGCTACCCCTAAAACAAACACAAGTGCTTCATCTGTAAGAAATGTAGTTTATATGGGTAGGCATACCCACTTGTCTTAAGCCTGTCCCAGTTTTCTAGTAGAGGGACACAATCGACCGAAAACTGAACCCTAATATTTTAAGTCGACTCTGAACGGCTAAAGTTCATGTCCTCAAGAAGCTGTTCATGGCAGTATTTGGTCTGCTGCAGAGTGAAACAAGTCGAACAGAAAATATATTTCTATTTATAAAAAAACGTTTGCCCGAGGTGACGTTGGTGCTGGGAATCCGTTGGTTTGCACGCCTCACACTTAGCATGCACGAACCGGCCGCCACAGTAGAAGGATATTACTAAGGGACAGCACCATCCCAAATTTCAACGCTTAGCGAATTTACTTACATCACTTGGAAATTGAGCTCGAATACCAAATTTTGAAACTGTGCAACAAGTAGTTTCAAAGCTATGCGATTTTGAAAATTATGATTGTATGGAAGGTGCCACGCTCCCATGTTCTATGGGTGTAAAACAGGAGCACTCTCATAACTTTGATATAGTTTCCCTGAAAATTTCATAACAATTGGTTCAGTGTTTTCGAAGTCTACTTGTAACATACACACACTCATTTTTATACCCTAAACCTGAAAGGTCAGGGTATATTAACTTTGTGCAAACGTTTGTAACGCATATAACGAAGCGAGTCCGGTATAGAAAAGTATATATCGCACACTAAATACAAAACAGTCACAACTCAAAAAACATGACTTTCCAGGAGAAGCGAAAAATAAAACCCTTTGGTTGAAACTGCAGAAGAAAAGCAACTTTTATTTAAACACACAAATTTCATTCTTCCAGTTACTGAAGAAAATTATGAAAAATATAGTAAGATATGTGTTTTGTGAATTGATTTATAACAAAAAGTCGATATAAAAAAATTTCGAGTTGTGACTGTTTTGTATTTAGTGTGCGATATATTCTTGATCAGCGTCACCACGTGAGTCGAGCTATCTATGTCCGTCCGTCCGTCCGTCCGTCCGTCCATCTGTGTGTTGTCCGTAAACACAGGATAAGAAGAAGGAGTCGAGATAATTGGATGAAACTTGGTACACATGGTCACATGCACCTAAGGAGCTGCACTATTGAATATTTTTGGACAATAAACAATAAAAAATAAAAATAAACAATAAAAAATACAACAATAAAATTTGGTATGTGTGTGTTTTATATCAACACAAAGATGTTTTTGAAAAATGGACGTCATCCGCTTACGGACACGCCCACCTCCCATACAACCCAAAAATTGAAAACGTAATAAATAAGCCTCTGCTTAACCTACAAAGCTAAAATTTACCACATATGTTTTTTATAACAAAGCAAAGATGGTTTTGAAAAATGGACATCATCCGCCTACGTACACGCCTACCTCCCATACAACGCGAAAATTGAAAATTGAATAACTCAGCTTATAATAAGTCTACAACAATAAAATTTGGTGTGTAAGTGTTTTTTATTAACTCAAAGATGTCTTCGAAAAATGGACGTCATCCGCTCACAGACACGCCCACCTCCCATACAACCCAAAAATTGAAAAAGTAATAAAGGGTGATTTTTTAAGAGCTTGATAACTTTTTTTTAAAAAAAAACGCATAAAATTTGCAAAATCTCATCGGTTCTTTATTTGAAACGTTAGATTGGTCCATGACATTTACTTTTTGAAGATAATTTCATTTAAATGTTGACCGCGGCTGCGTCTTAGGTGGTCCATTCGGAAAGTCCAATTTTGGGCAACTTTTTCGAGCATTTCGGCCGGAATAGCCCGAATTTCTTCGGAAATGTTGTCTTCCAAAGCTGGAATAGTTGCTGGCTTATTTCTGTAGACTTTAGACTTGACGTAGCCCCACAAAAAATAGTCTAAAGGCGTCAAATCGTATGATCTTGGTGGCCAACTTACCGGTCCATTTCTTGAGATTAATTGTTCTCCGAAGTTTTCCCTCAAAATGGCCATAGAATCGCGAGCTGTGTGGCATGTAGCGCCATCTTGTTGAAACCACATGTCAACCAAGTTCAGTTCTTCCATTTTTGGCAACAAAAAGTTTGTTAGCATCGAACGATAGCGATCGCCATTCACCGTAACGTTGCGTCCAACAGCATCTTTGAAAAAATACGGTCCAATGATTCCACCAGCGTACAAACCACACCAAACAGTGCATTTTTCGGGATGCATGGCCAGTTCTTGAACGGCTTCTGGTTGCTCTTCACTCCAAATGCGGCAATTTTGCTTATTTACGTAGCCATTCAACCAGAAATGAGCCTCATCGCTGAACAAAATTTGCCGATAAAAAAGCGGATTTTCTGCCAACTTTTCTAGGGCCCATTCACTGAAAATTCGACGTTGTGGCAGATCGTTCGGCTTCAGTTCTTGCACGAGCTGTATTTTATACGGTTTTACACCAAGATCTTTGCGTAAAACCTTCCATGTGGTCGAATAACACAAACCCAATTGCTGCGAACGGCGACGAATCGACATTTCACGGTCTTCAGCAATACTCTCAGAAACAGACGCAATATTCTCTTCTGTACGCACTGTACGCATTCGTGTGGTTGGTTTAATGTCCAATAAAGTAAACTGAGTGCGAAACTTGGTCACAATCGCATTAATTGTTTGCTCACTTGGTCGATTATGTAGACCATAAATCGGACGTAAAGCGCGAAACACATTTCGAACCGAACACTGATTTTGGTAATAAAATTCAATGATTTGCAAGCGTTGCTCGTTAGTAAGTCTATTCATGATGAAATGTCAACGCATACTGAGCATCTTTCTCTTTGACACCATGTCTGAAATCCCACGTGATCTGTCAAATACTAATGCATGAAAATCATAACCTCAAAAAAATCACCCGTTAAATAAGCCTCTGTTTAACCTACAGAACTAAAATTTGGCACGTATGTTTTTTGTGACAAAACAAAGATGGTTTTGAAAAATGGACGTCATCCGCCAACGAACACGCCCTTCTCCCATACAACCCAAAAAGTTTAACACTCAATAAATAAGGTTATGTTTGTCATAGAGAAATTGAATCTGGTATGCATGTATTTTATACCAAAACTAAGGTGTGTTTCAAAATTGGGAGTAGCCCGTCCATGAACACGCCTACCTCCCATAGCGAAAGCACAATAAAGGCATTAACTGTGAGCTACAGGAATAAAACTTGGTATGTGTAAACTTTTCATCAACATTTAAATGCATATAAAGTATAGGCTTCATCCGCCCACGGAGACGATCATTTACAATAAAAATTTTTTGTTTTTGAAAAGTAGGTTTAGGGTTTTTCATAGTCGGCCTAGACCGACTTTAGACTTTCTTTACTTGTTATACCCTAAACCTGAAAGGTCTGGGTATATTAACTTTGTGCAAACGTTTGTAACGCATAGAACGAAGTGAGACCGGTATAGAATAGTTTATATATTCTTGATCGACATCACTTTGTAAATCGAGTATCCATGTCCATCTGCTCACCGACACGCCTATCTCCGATACAACCCACTATGGTAAAATCTCCATAAAGGGGTATGCGAGAATAATGTATCAAAAATAAGATGTGTTCACAAAACGGGCGTCATCCGCCCATGAACACGCCTACCTCCCATACAACCCACAATATTAAAAACACTATTAAAAGGTTCTATTTAACCTAGAGAGATAAGACTTGGCATGGAAGCATTTTATATCAAAACTGAGGTGTGCGCAAAAAATTGCGTAATCTGCCCATCAACACGCCCACCCACCATATAAACCAGATTAGTTAATCCTGTATTAATTCTATAGGTATGAAGAATATGTACATGGATTTTAAAAGATAGGTGTGAATATTTGTTTTAGTATTTTAATATATATTAAAATATTATAGGAGGCTTAGGGTATTCGGGCTAGACCGACTTTCGAGTTTCGACTTTCTTTACTTGTTATATATATAGATAATGGATTGAAAGAGGGAAAAATCTATGAACATACTTCATAAATTTATATACTAGGTGTGTCAATCCCGGGATCCCGATTTTTTTTTTAGTTCCGAAAATCCTGGGATTAGTCGATTTAAGTCCCGTAACTGCAAAAAACAACTTTTTTAATAGCCTACTAATCACCTACTAAACACGAAGTTTTACAACGTCATGTTAAATTTGAGCACAAAAGAGATTCTCCTTAACGTTGAAAGTGAGCCTTATTGCAAAAGCGATATAAATAATACTAGCGACGATATAGTTGAGGTAGATAAGGGTGCAAGTCTCAAAGATTAATTGTATCAAGTTTTAACTAGCAGTTCGCAAATGTTAAATAAAAGAAAAAATACAACTTATCCATAGTTTTGGTAAAAGATATTGACTTTTTTGTTTTTACCTTCAGTAAGCATTTAATTTTTTTATCAAAAATCCAACCAACAAGTGTTGAGGTTCTTCTCAACTGCAGGTTTTATATGCAACAAATTGACGTCCAGGTTAGAGGATAATACTTAAATTTATGCTTTAATTTCTTAGAAATTGCATTTTGATCAATAGATGGAATAATTTTTATTAGCTCAAAATGGAATGGATAATGTATTTATGTTTAATAACTTAAAAGAATTGATAATAAAATAAACTTTTTTATTCATAAAATAAACTGTGTCATATAATTATACATTATATTGGCCTCAAGTGATTTAAAAAGCATTTATAATGATACAATTATAATTATAATAGGGGTATTCACACTGCCTTGGGTTGTTGGGTAGATTGGCAAATGTCATTAATTTTGTGTTTGTAAAAGTGCCATTCTACCCAAGTATCCATCTACCAATCTACTCTCTCTGACCCCCTGACTTGTTTAGGTAGATTGATTGAGTACTTTTTTGGTAGACACCTTTTCCAAAAGTAGGCAATAATTGAATTGACAAAAAACTAAAACAAAGTAAACAAATTATAAGTGAATAAAATAGACAAATGTGTGAAAATGAGTTATTTTAAAATTTTTAAGATAAAAATTATTAAATGCCTATATAAAATAACTTTTTTACGCCCGTACAATGGCCTAAATTTTGGGCCCATAAAATGACATAAATAATATGGTGGCAACACTTTTCTAGCTGTCACTCATCTCTAATCAGCTGTTATTCTAAAAGTACTCAATTACAGTTAAGGGTGCTCGCAGTAATCAAAAGTACTCAATCTACCCATATATTAATTTCATAGAGAATAATACATATAACAGGATGATTAAAGATGTCTTAAATCAAATCCCAAAACGTTCCCGGGATCCCTAGATTGTATATTCAGATTCCGAAAATCCTTTGTCAAAGTCGTATAAGAAGCCGTAGTGTCTGAGGCCCTTTTCAGGTTTCATGTATTTTCCTGAAAAAGGAGACTTTTTGGACAAAGAATCACAAACAAATTTTTATTCTAATAGTTATCCTTTTTTTTTTTAGTTTTGATTTTTTTGTTCTTGATAATACTGAAATCAAGTACCCACGCATGATATGGTTTTGTTATAAAAAAAAAAACACTTTTTTCAAATAAATTTCAGGAAGCTTTACGGCTTATAAATCACGAACACGTTGGATTGAGGGTACTAAAATAAGCCGATGTGATTCTAAGCCGAGTTAATCAAACACTTTTCTTTTTCGACCCTACCTAATGATTCTACGAATAATCATGTGTCTATGCAGACATTTGAGCTTTTTCAAACTCTACCACCTGCTAAAACTGCAGTCGAATGGCCTCCAAAGCGTTATTAATAAGATAACAAAAGAAATTTCATCAACTAATTAAGAAAAAAGAAGCATCAACGAAAGTATTTCAGAGCTTCGAATGTAGCTTCTCTGTAATAAATTATGTTGCTACCAACAGGGTGTCTACAGAAGCAATTACAACAACCACACTCACAACAAAGTAAGAAGAACTTCATAATTTAAAAACTCAAATAGACAGTTCAGATAAAATTCCAGCAGCACTGCAGATCAATCATATCAGCGAACTTTCGTCATCAGTTAAATCAGAAATATATGAATGAGGCAGTGAATGAATGAAGAATGATCGACGATGGTCAGTCAACGGGGATAGAGTTCTAGTTTTATGGATTATTTGTAAACATGCGTAACAAATGACGATCATCCGGTGAAAATATTAGAGATAGCAACATCAACAACAATTACAACAACAATAACAACAACTGCAAATAACAAAACGTTGGTATGTTATCACAGTTGAACATCGCACGGTAAACAATGAAAATTATAGAAATTAATCAATGATCGGCGGAGTCAGCGGAGTCAGTGAACAAGATCGCACTGTTGTTATGGCTATGGATGATGATGATGATGATGATGATGATGATCAGCTTGTAGCTGTGGCAAGCATGTGATGCTGCTGGTTTTTACTGCTGTTGTTGTTGCTGCTGGATTTGTTGTAACAAACAGCTCACCGAAAGTGGTAATTAACCAGAAGCCAAGCATTAAATTAAAAAAAAAAAATAGCTATAATAATAAAAACTGATCACCAGCTGTGTCAAGCAGGTTTTGAACTCCGCACTACAGACCTAAGTCACTAGTGGAAGCGCACAGTTGCGGTGTATTTGAGCAGAAGAGCTGAATTTTCTCATATATATTGTATGTTGGAGTTGGACAATACTATGCAATCGCATTCAGTTGGATTTTCAATCAATTATGTTGGAGCATAAAATAGAAGAAAGACAAAAAACAACAAAAAAATACTAAACCACGGGAATTATTATTATTTAATAAAAGAGCCTCTTGAGAACACACTAGCTATGTTAGAATTTCTGCTATTGTTTTGGGTTACAAAAAAGTTCAAATTTAAATTATTTATTATACTTAAGATGAGCTAGATTAGTTTTTGTAACAGAATCAATGTAAGCATGGTGTGCAGAACTAATGTATTTTATTTGAAAATAAAAAGAAAACAAAAAGTATCTCTGAACAGCTATAGAAAATTTATTCCCAGGTTGTGTTGTGTTTTTTTTTTTTTCTACACCTCAAAATATGTAATCCGCTTTTTGTCTCTGCAGCTAATGGCCATGTTTACACATTTTCAAAATGCATTATTCGGGTTGACGCCCACTTTATATAGATCCTACAAATCTCGATATCCTGCTGACAATATTTTAATAAGCCAGCGACAATAAATTACAACAACAAACACAATGACAAAAAGGACAATCGAATTGCAAATGTTTGTTGTTGTGAAAACATGCTCGCATTGAACTGCATTCCTTTATCTTAAGTGTTCAATAAGGATCAGCAGCATTTCAATACATTTTGAGAACAACAAAAACAAAAAACACTCATATTCACAGCAGCAGTTTGTGGGGCGTGACGCTTAACAAAATCTGACAGCGCATCATAAGGTATTCCTTATCAGCCATGATGTGGTCCATCATATCTACAAATATCTATAGATTAGCGCGCACTGCATGCTGTGTGTTACACACAAGTTTATGTTTTTTTGCAAACATCACACTGTGTTTGGCTTAAATAAACGCATTAGAAATACATTCAATGCTGCTCTTTTTGTTTTGTTTGAATTTTTAAATATAATGAAATTCAAAATTAATCCGCTTTTATATAGCTTATTATTAATATTTCAGTTCGATTTTAATGTTGTATTTGTGCGAGTGCAGCTTTTAATGTTTTCATTTCCGCCAACAAAAAACTACCACAACTGCCTGCCGCATTTGTCACTTCCGCTTCGTTCATTGTTAGCCGGTTTATTATACAGTTTGCCAGAAATTTTATCATTGATGATGATTTTGGGTTTTCTGGCAAACGTTTGTGGTTTCACAGCTTTTCCAATGTTGTACAAATTCAAGCGATGGATTGATAAAATAGCATATTTTATTAAAATTCACCAGAAAGTTTGTTGCATGAATTCGAATAAATAAACGACTAGAATATATAGAATGTCAAATATAATCGAAATATGTACACTCAGAAAAAATTTTCTCGGAATATGATAAAAAAGGCATCATATTTAGAAAAATGGTATCGACTTTGCTCTAGAGTATGCCTTTCTCTACATGCGATCCTAAAAATTCTCTAAAAATGATAAAAAGCTTCTATGAAAAAGATAAATATATAAAAATATAACGTTTTTAGAGAAAAAGACTTTTTATTTTTGAGAAAACATTTGTTTTTATTGAAGAAATTACTTCTTATAGTGAATTTTTTATCAAAATATAGGAAAAAATTTAATTTTCAATAAATTTTTCTCTATAAATGAGCATTTTTTTTGTGCGAGAAAAAAATGTATCATTATTAGAGACATTGAAATATTTCCATTTCCTAGAAGTGAAGAAATATTTCTTCGAAAATGTGAAAATTTATTCTAATTGATGATAATTTTATTTAAAAAAGAGAAAATTGCTATTATCGAAAATTGAGAAATTTTTACTGGAAAAAGATATGTGTTTTTTCTGAGTGTAGTTTCGGTTAAGTAAGTTATTTTTGTTATTATATAAAATAACTCATTCTACTCACTGTAGCAGACGCTCTTGGTCAAGGCTCGTAGCTTTTCGGGGTAACAACTTCCCATGGATAGTTTAGAACTATTAATAATGCAACTAGTACAGATATAGAGAAACAGGAATGTTTACAGGGACAATTGTCTTTTCCTATGACATCAACAAGCGTGAGTTTATTCAATGTAAAAAGATATTGTAGTGGGACCAGTACTGACCTTTTTGTAACTGTTTTAGAACTATTTTTAAGTTGGTCCATTTTTATGCAGGGTATATATCAGGTTCGTGGTGACCGTGCCAGGCAGGTTAAGTGTGTGGCCTAGCATGCTCGGAGCCCGGGTTCGATCCCCAGCCGCGGGGAAAAGTTTTTTTTCAATAAAAAATTTTTCTGATCGGTCACCACCTCTCTGCAGACAATGGCAAACCTCAGAGAGTAAACAATGTCATGTAAAGCTTCTTGAGAACATGAACTTTAGCCGTTCGGAGTCGGCATAAAACATGTAGGTCCAGTTCTCGGTCAATTGTGTGCAAACATTTAATAACACACACAACACACAATTGATCATAAGAAGCTCGGTCAAAGACCTTTCAAGAGCTAAATTGCCCAATTTTTTTTTTTTTTGTTTTTATATATTAGGTTCGTAGTTAGAATTTTTGTTTTTTTGAGGCCAGTATCAGGAGGTCAGTATCAGTAGTTAAAAACAAAATTACAAAATAGTTGCCACGAGATAATATTTTCATGAGAGTTCCTTTATCTGCCGTTTTCGGTTTAAAAAAAAAAAAAAAAACCCAATACCTAGTTTATATTGTACGGTGTATTAAAAAACAGACACATTTGTTATTTTAAAAATTAGACATACTATAGCAAATTAAGCATAATAAAGATATTTCTACGTCAGGTGCTGAAAAGACCATGAAAAAAGTGTCAAATGAAATTTCTTCTTTATATAGATTTAATGATGATCCCCACAATTGTTTGTTTGCGTATGAATTTCAATATTTTTGTGGAGAGTTTAAGACTACAAATCGCAAGGTTTGGCGGCTTGTAGTCTTAAAACTGGAAAAAAGTTAGATAAAAAATACAATATTTTGGAATTTTGACCGAAAGGTGTCTAAGAATTCTTTCCTGGTAGTTGGTATGTTTTAAAAAGATAAAATCTGAGACATTCTGATCAACTTTTCCAAAGAAATCTTGCCGAAAAAGCCATTCACATACAAATAACAAGCCATTAAACAGAGGATTTAACCTGAAAATGTTCCTTTGGAGGACATTTTAATAAAATATTTTGTATGAAGGCGTGCCGAAAAGTTAAAAACTAATGATGCAGTTCTATTCTCCAAGCCCAAAATAAGTTTAAGCCATAGTTTTTGAGCAAATATGCGATTTATTTTAAAAAACTATCACAATGATATTTTTGATCACCAGTTTTAGTTCAATTTTGGAACATGGTACATGTGTAAATATAATTTTATAGGGAGTGAATTAAAAAAAAAATTATATTTATTTTGAGTACTCATATAATTAACTTATAATTAATTTTTTATTTTGACGTATATTACAAATAATAAATTAACATAAAATTGGAGGTATTACATTTGAATTATTTGATTAGTTATACGTTTGGGATAAGATAATTTAGTTAATTAAGATATTTTTAAAATCAACATTTATAAAAAAAAATATATTGAATCTAAAGTAAGGAAAATAATTTTACAGTTTTGTTTTATTCCTTTTCCTGGCGGAAATTTTTTGGTAATTATTATAAGTTGATATTCTATTCTTCCTTTAAGCAATTTTATTTGTCACTGCTTACTTGCCCACATCGGATTTAAAAGATTCAAGATGAACTTCGATTCGATAAATTTTATAAAATTTAAAGCAAAAAAGGTTTAAAGTAGTTTTTCCTATAGTATACAAGTCTCGAAAAAATTTACTAAATATCTGTATTCACGGAGAAAATTACTTGCGTGTGATTCATGCATAGTCGATACATAAAACTAGATGCTCGTCCTGTTTTTCAGTTCTTACTACTTACCACAATACTTATTCTATGTCTACACAGAGAGTTAAGTTTCAGTTACTAGTACAAAGCTGAGTTTACCCATTTAACTAGCAATAAACTCTAGCGTTACCACTACAAAAGCTAAGCTTAACTCATTATATATTTAAATGGAATTTATATATTTAAATATAATTTATAATATAATTTATATATTTAAAATAAATAGAATTTAAAAAGTGCCTAAAAATATGCACAAAAAATATAAATATAAATAAAATATAAATATAAATTTAGTGGTATTTTTGATAAAAGAAACTTGTTTTTATAAGAACTGTCAAAATAGAACAGTTGATTTGTAAATAATACAATTTATTTTTTAACTATATGTTATTTTCTTTAAAAAATGAGTAAAAGAACTTCAAAAAAGAATTGGGGAATGAAGTCTTCATCCAAATATGTGATGAAAAAGGCAGAGCTTTCGCATAGCAAGAAAAAACGCATGTGTACGCAGAGACACCAGCGACATTGTCAGTAAATTTAACTCAATTCTGTTACGGTTCTGTTCACACAAAGATGTGAACAACTTCGGTTAAATGGTAGTTAAAATTAACTTAACTCTCTGTGAAGACATAGCATTATGCATCATTCTTTAATAGTCTGGTACATAAAGTAATGGATGGCCCTTGGTTACTGTTACACCAAATTCAACAATTCATATGTTAAGGTCTTGTTGGTCATGAATTTTGAGAACTTTTTCATTTGAGCTCTCATAAAAATTCACGCGGGTTCGAGACCTGATGAAACAACATTTTATATTGTAATTTTTTTTTCTTAAGCCTTGTACTCCGTTCAGATTCATATGAAATTCCACTATAGAAAAACTATAGCTGTGATATATGTGTGAAATTTTTGACAACATGTTCGTCATCGTAGTACTCTGTTTCGCTGTGAAAAATACTCGCAATATTTCTTTTGCAACATTTCTTTACGACAATTTAATTGAACTATTAAATTTATTTTGAAGGGAACAGTGACAGTTGTCGTAATTTTTTGTTTTTATATATTTTTGTTTTTCTCTATTTTGAGAAGTAAAACATGACTTTCTCAAAGTTTTAATTTCTTCGCAACAATATAATTATCAGAATTTCCACGCTATAAAAAAATTAACGTTCGAGCGAAATTTCACGGAAATGAGCAGACTACTAGACTTTATCAAAAAATGTCAATGCTTTGCAGAAGTTTTTTTTATATTTTAGTTTAGAAAATATATAAAAAAAATGTATGTATTTGCCCAAATTGTCTAACTCTTTTTGAGATGAGCAGTTCTTAAATATGTTTTTCTACATTTAAATTATCATAACGAATATCTACCATGTGGAAGTGTGCTAGACTGGAAATCGGGGAACTTTGGTGCGTGTTCTGATTGTGTAAGTTCAATAATTTAATTTAATTATTGGAATTCTTATTCTATGACTCAGACAGAAATAATCTCAGAAATAAGTTTTTACTAGCATCTAAAAAAATGTTATCTGAAATATAATTTTTTATTAGTATTTAAAAAACAAGTAAAGAAAGTCTAAAGTCGATCGAGGCCGACTATGAAATACCCTAAACCTACTTTTCCAAAAAAAAAAAATATTATTGAAAATGGACGTGTCCGTGGACATTTTATATGCATTTAAATGTTGATCAAAAATTAACACATACCAAGTGTTATTTCGTAGCTCACAGTCAATGCATTTATTGTGCTTTCGCTGTGGGAGGTGGGAGTGTTCATGGACGGATAACTCCCAATTTTTGAACACACCTTAGTTTTGGTATAAAATACATACATACCAAATTTGATCTCTCTTTGACAAATATAACCTTATTTATTATGTTTTAAGCTTTTTGGGTCGCATCGGAGGTAGGCGTGTCCGTGGGCGGATGATGTCGATTTTACAAAACCATCTTTTTTTTGTCATAAAAAACATACCTGCCAAATTTTAATTCTGTGGGTTAAACAGAGACTTATTTATGGCTTATTTATGGAAAACGCGTTTTCCATTTTTGGGTTGTATGGGAGGTTGGCGTGTCCGTGAGAGGATGACATCCATTTTTCAAAGACATCTTTGTATTGACACAAAACCCATACACACCAAATTTTATTGTTGTTGGTTAATTATGAGCTTATTTATGCAGTATTCAATATTTGCGTTGTATGGGAGGTAGGCGTGTCCGTGGGCGGATGACGTCCATTTTTCAAAACTATCTTTTTTTTTGTTATAAAAATCATACGTGCTAAATTTTATCTCTGTAGGTTAAACATACGCTTATTTATTGAGTTTTCAATTTTTGGGTTGTATGGGAGGTGGGCGTGTTCGTGAGTGAATGACGTCCATTTTTCGAAAACATCTTTGTGTTGGTACAAAACACAAACGTACCAAATTATAATTGTTGTGGGCTTATTATGAGCTATGTTATGCAGTTTTCAATTTGTGCGTTGTATGGGAGGTGGGCGTGTCCGTGCGCGTATTCCAAAAATATTCAATAGTGCAGATCCTTGGGTTCATATGACCATTTGTACTAAGTTTCATCCAATTATCTCAACTCCCTCTTCTTATCCTGTGTTTGCGGACAACACACAGACGGACGGACAGACGGACGGACGGACGGACATGAATAGCTCGACTCATGAGGTGACGCTGATCAAGAATATATATACTTTTCTATACCGGCCTCGCTTCATGATATATGATAAGTCATATATCATGAATTTTGTTTTAAAGCATAAAATCATATATATTTATAGGTGCAAGAGAGTTACCCCTAAGGTCTTATCAATTTAGGCAATCTAATTGCCTAGCTTACTGGCCAAATTTTGTTAAGATCGGTCAACTTTTGCATGCATCTCCCATACAAAATAATGTAAAAATTAATATAGGTCCAAGGAAGGTACCCTAAGGAACGTTATATGATGTTTCACAGGCAGAGGGACCTTTTCTTTCCGAAATAGAAATTATTTTGTTTTAGTGTTTTCTAAAATTATAAATTATTTTGAATAAAAAGGCGCCTAAATCACCAAAAAAGTAAAAAAAATTTATTTCATAAGATCATCTTGAAGTTTTTCATAAATATTTTTTACAAAAAATTCGATTTTTAGAGGTTATTTCGAACCATTTCAGCTCAAGAATGGCTATCGGCAAAGTCAAAATATTTGGGAAATAAAAAAAACTTAAACCAAGAATTATTTTTAGCAACTGTGACGAACAACTTTTTTTCGTGAGGCGCCTTAATATACATATGAAGGTATATGAGGAGTTTACATTCAAATTCAGATAAGTCACAGGAAAACAAAAATTTTAGTTAGAAATGTCATTGTAAAGCTATTGTTACAATACATCGATCCATAAATCAACTTTGATTACAATGATATAAATCCTAGAAAAAACAGGGTTTAAATTGCTTTCAACAGAAAAGCAAAAGCAACGAAATTTTTACTGAGGTAGTGCTACCGACAGTTTTTAAAAACATTGTTATGCTGTTCATTTTGCTTTGCTGTGACAAATTAGAAAAGCAAAGCAATAAAATAATTTATTTTGCTTGCGTAGCACTACGCAGAAAAATAAATTCTTTTTAATGCTGCTGCTTTTGCTTTGCTTTTCAAAATTCACACGCTTTGCTTTCGGATGTTGTGTATTCGTTTGGCTTTCGTGATTTCTTCTTCGTCGTTTCTATGAAGCGTCGTTTCAGAGGAGCATGTCTATTTGCTTGTTTTTTATATAATATGTACACTTGTGCGCAGTCGTGTATGTTTGTTGTTACTTTAAAAAACTGTCGGTAGCACTACCGCAGCAAAATGTTGCTGTTCTGTTGCTTTTTTGCTGAAACTATTTTCATCCCTCAGCAAACGAATTGCTGTTTTCGTAGTGCTGCGACAAATAAGAAAAGCAAAATGAAAAGCAAAGCAATAAAATAATTTCTTTTGCTTTCGTAGCACTACGCAGTAAAACAAATTATTTTTAATGCTGCTGCTTTTGCTGTTGCTCTTCGATGTTCAATTAAGTTTTTTAAACGCTTTAAAAAACTGCATTAAAAAATCTCCTTTTCAATCAAAAGCAGATATGTTCACAGTATATTTTCAATCAAAACCAGATAAGTCCAAGCAAGTCTTCAATTGTGTAGTTTTCACTCAAATTTTAAAAACTGTTTTGTGTCAAAATGTTGTTATGAGTAACAAATTTAGCATTTTAGTGTATTTGGATATGTGTTTTGTAAAAAAATAGAGAGTTAAAAGCAAAAAACAGTTTTTTTACTAAAAAGGACCTTAAGGAGAATCAAAATTGCTCCGGCGAATTTCCTCCGATTTGAAAAAAAAAGTATGCAGAAATCATTTTATTGAGTTCTCCTAACTTTTGAGATCCCAAACGGCGGAATATTGATTCATTTCCAACTTTCAAAACCAGACAAGTCCAAATTTGAAATTAAAAATACGATTTGTTTTTGCACTATGAGACTTTTTTTTTTGCATTATATATCGACTCTTGTGGAGCATAATTTTGCATAACTGGTTTGTTTATAAAAAATGCCTGTCAAAATTAAGAAGTTTTTTTTCGATTTCCCAACAATTCAACCTGTGTGACTTATCTAGTTTTAAATGTAAACTCCTCATATATTATTTTTTGTAATAAAATAACTTTTCCCCAAGATACATTTCACCACCATCACGACACTTGAAATGAAATAACCCTGTATTTTTAAATTTAGATTTGTTGGAATTTGAACCCATTTCATCCACTGCCCAAAAAAATAACTCGTTTTAAAAGATTTTTAAAGCTTATCTCTTGTTAAGGATGCACCATATTGAAAGGTAAACTTTAAAAAAAAAAATTATAATTACAAAAACAACAGCATAAAACATACCAAATATATTCAAGTGCCGCAACATCTATTCTATTCGTTCCTTAAACTTACACAACAAAACATCAACATCATCATCTTCATCATCATGATTCTTTCACCAAAATTGCTAAGAAACGGCGAGTTCATCACTTTCGTTGTCTGTCGATCAAAACAAACCACACATAATGCGCTATATAATTACATAATTGCAAATCGAAATCGTATTTATGCTCAGCAACATAATAATTTTCATGTTTGCCAAACATGAACTGGTCGGTTAAACCATTTAAAATGGGATCATGATATGAATATCGATGAACGAACGACCTTGAATGTGGTAAAAGAAAAAAAAAATATATGATTAAGCATTACTGTTGGAGAAAGTTTTGCGGTTTTTAAAAAATTTTTTCATTTAAAATTTCTCAAACCAACACAAAATCTAACCCTCAAGGAATATCTATCAATTTTATGAGAAGTTGAAGTCACTTCAAGTCAAGTGATGGGAAATAAATTAATTTCATAATGATAGCAACTAATAATTACAACAACAATGGCAATAATTTTGAAGCTACAATCAGTCTAATTGATATATCAAGATTTTTATGACGACGGACGCATTTAACACGGCACAGTAATAATTTTCGAGATCGGTTTTGACGCAGGTTCAGGCACAAGTTCTTCGATGCCCAGGCGTATCGGTTGTGTTGGGCTAGAAAAAACTTAACATTTGTGTGTGAGTAGCGCGCGTTTCCTGCAGAAGTTGAACAATAGAACTACGTGAACAGTGCTATACTGCAATTCCAACAACAACAACAACAACAACAACAACAACAACAACAACAACAACAACAACAACAACAACAACAACAACAACAACAACAACGACAATAACAACAACAATAACAACGTTAGCAATAAAAATAACGTAACAAAGGAAGAACCTCTTAAAAAACCTGGCGTCAACAATGCAAAAAAAGTACTTCATACAAATGTATACAGGGTGTTAAATTACCGCTGCTCTCAATGCTGCTCACTCCCCTCGCCGGTGTTCGTATTCGTACACCGTATCTTTTGTACTCTGTTGTTTCTTTTGTTGTATTTTTATTTCAAGTTTTGCGTATTTCTGTTTTTTGTTTCCTCTTATTTTTTTTTGTTATAATTTTTATTTTGTATTTCATCTGGCACCTTCGTTTGCTTCACTTTGCATCATCATCATCATCGTCAACATCATCACCAACATCATCAGCATCATACTGATGCAATCGTCCTTTTACACGTTTGTCGCTTCGAATTGGGCGTTTACTCAGTTTTTTAGGAATTTCCGGTCGGAATGTACTGCTTCTTAGGTTACCCCTGCGCTTCCATATCTCTCCTAGGCGATCTTTCAATAAAATTAAAAAAAAAAAAACAAACTGACTATTGCTTGTGTTGGTGTCAATAGGTTCAAAAAGTTCTATTGACGTTATTAGTATTTCATTGCTATAGAGATAACAATTGCGAGTAAAATAGCAAAATAATTTTAAGTAATTTGTAAAGTGCATTTCATAATCATAAGACACTTTATGAAATTAACTTTTATAATAAATTTATATCAGTGGGAACTTTCTATGCTAGCTTTTTCTAAACCATAACAACTCTGTCTTTTAGAAGCCGGTTTTAGAGTCAGAGTTAACAACGCACCTTAGAACCGTTAAATTTCTATAGTCTATTGCTATATTGCTGCACTTTGCGCTGTTTCATAGCGATAAAACAAAGTAAAAAATTAGTTTAATTAAAGACTGTAAGTAATGATCACGTGCTTTTTTATATTGAATTAAATTTAAAATAATTTTTTAGCAAAATGGCGCGAGATGCAATATTGCCCAATGAAGAGCGTGGCAAAATATTGGCATAAACGAGTCTGGACTTACCATAGTACTACAAATAAGGTAACAGCAGGGCTGAAAGCCGAAAGTCAGAATTGTCATTAAATATTGAACAAAACAGAGCGACAAAACGAGATATCAAATAATTTGTATTGATTTTGACAATTCTGATTCTGAGAGGGAGAGGATTAATAACCCTGCAGATACCTTGATTAATGTACTATGGGACTTACAATATTTGAAATTTCGAAAAAAATTAATAGAAGTCGATGCTTCGTTCGAAATTATTTACGAAAACCAAGTAATTTTAATGTTTTAAAGCCAGTTGTCAGAAAACTGACGCTATCTGTACGAGAACAGAGGTTAATTCTCAGAAAAGTTTCAACTAGACCAAGTCATGCGTTAAATTAGCCGCCGCACTATGGAGTATTTCTTCGATTTACCTAAACAATATTAAATTTTGTGAAACTCCGATTTAAAAAAAAATATATATATTTTAAGTTTGTTGAATAGCGTAGGAATAACGGACAATCAGTATTTTTTACCTTGCCTTGCTCAAAGATTTCTTTTAGCTCTCTGAACTTTGCCATTTTCAGTTGAACTTTTCTTTGGGTTCACTCAGAAAAAAGTGTCTCGGAATATGATAAAAAAGGCATCATATTTAGAGAAAAATGGTATAGACTTTGCTCCAGAGAATGCTATTCTCTAATTGCGATACTAAAAATTCTCTAAAAATGATAAAAAGCTACCATGAAATAGAAAAATATATCATTTTTAGAGAAAAATACTTTTTTTCTTGAGAAAATATTTGTTTTTATTGAAGAAAATAAATTCTCATAGTGAATATTTTATCAAAATATAAGAAAAGTTTTTCATTTTCAATAAAATTTCTCTATAAATTAAAAATTTTTTTGTGCGAGAAAAATACTTATCATTATTAGAGACATTGAAATGTTTCCATTTCCTAGAAGTAAAGAAATATTTCTACGAAAATGTGAAAATTTATTATAATTGAAGAAAATTTTATTTGAAAAAGAGAAAATTTCTAATATCAATAATAGAGAAATTTTTTACCGGAGCAAGGTATATGTTTTTTTCTCAGTGTTGAGAGGAGTGCATACTTAAAAATTCATATTTTTCCCCCCAATTTTTCTAAGAATTTAAAATAAATGCATTGTACTGAAACAGGTACGTAAAAATAGTATATAAAAAAATTAATGTAAAGTGGTTTGGATGGTATTGTTTTTATTTAAAATAAGCAATTGCATTTTAAAAATGGGTGTTTTTTGAGGATTTTTTTTAAAATTGTATTTTTGTATATCCGAAGGGTTTTATTATATGCGGCTGTCCGTGGCTGTACATTTTTTTTTCATAAACTTAACTCTATAGTTGATTACATTTTAAAAAAATATAAACTCGTTGTCTGTTTCGTTCCGAAAATGAATTTTTTTAAAAACCGTTTAAAACCCAAAAAAACTGGTAATACCTTCATAAGACCTAAAGTTTTCATGATATCGTCATCAAACTTAATACATTAGTTTATCTTTTCTATCTTAATGTACGGTTAAAAAATCGGATAAGAACTGCACCTACCTCTAATATAAAATGACGTCATCAACATGGTAAAACATTTATAATCCCATAGTTTTTAACCGACTTCAAAAAGGAGGAGGTTCTCAAGTTGGTTGGTTTCTCTGTTTTTTTTTTTTTTTTGTTTAAGTTATCGACTTGAAAC
The DNA here is from genome assembly GCA_958299015.1 of Tetanocera ferruginea. Classification (NCBI taxonomy): domain Eukaryota; kingdom Metazoa; phylum Arthropoda; class Insecta; order Diptera; family Sciomyzidae; genus Tetanocera; species Tetanocera ferruginea. The sequence continues at coordinate 47,119,295 of OY282640.1, read as the reverse complement.
TTGACGCATACATTTTTTTTTCTTGAAAGTCAATGTTAAAAATTATTAAAATCTGAAAAAAACCACTCTTGCCTCGCATATAAATGACGCGATCCGATTTGTGCTTCCATTTCTTTACTGTAGAAAGAAACTGTAGAAACCCAAAATTAAAAAAAATATTTTTATCATATGCTGCGTTTTGTTGTTAGTCGTATTCTTCGTATTCTAAAAACAGCTATTCAGAATGAGTTCCGAATTAAAATGGGATTGATTGTAGATATTCCTAAAACGAGGTTTGGGGTTTACTCCAATGATGAAAATACAAGCCGCAGATTTTTCGCGGACCTTAATTTAGCAGCAGCCATTTTTTCAATAATAATAATTGTTGCAATGAAACTTTATTTAAGGATATTTTAAGAGGAATTATAATTTTAAATAAAAAATAAAAGCTCACACAGTATTTTTTTTTTTTTTTTTTTTTTGACAAAATTGACTTTAAACTCAAAAATTGTGAATTTTTTCCAAAATTTCCTGATTTGACCACAAAAAAATTATATTTTTCCTTAAAATTTCTTCTGGTAATGTATATCGTTGAAAATACAATGAAAATATCTTTCTAAAATGTCTCTGAAGAACTTTCTGCATCAAAAACTTTCCTTGCTAGAGCATTTTTAGTGAAAGAATCGCCTATAACCTACAAACTAACCCATAGCTGCTTGAAGGGTCAATATAGACCGCCACTTGCCATAAATTTTTTTGCTAGTTTTTGCATTCCCTATAGTTGAAAATCAGAAAATAATTTTGTCCAACTAAATTGTTCTGGATACTCCACTGTGCACCGCCATGCTCAATAAAGTGTCCAAAACCAAAATTTTGCATCGCTGCATCCATTTAAAGTTATCAAAAACTATGAAATCACCCCTTCTTTTGCCAGGCGCGTCTTCGATTTACAGACGAACATCTCTACACCGATTGGGACACAGTCAGTTATTGTTGTTGGTCTTAAAATTTTTATAAACGCAATTTCGAAAGAGGCTCCGTAATGCTCCGTAAGGCTTTTACATCAAAACGAAAATTTCATTGAAATAGGCTGAATAAACTTGATGAAGAAAATTTTGACCCAAAAGTCAAAAAGTAAAAAACAGAAAAAAAAAATATGAAATTCTCAACTATTTGAGTTGAATAATTAAAATTTTAGGTCAAATTATTCAACGAAAAGGTTAAAAATTTCAACTGCAAACTTTAAAAACGAAAATTTTAACCGAAAAAATTTAAAAATTCAAAAAAGCTTGACTTTCTCAACCCAAGTAGTAAGCAATACAATTAAAATACCGACTTTTCAACCGAAAAAGTAGAAAAATTAACTAAGGTAGACTTATTCAACTCAACAAGTTGAAAAATTTAGCAAAAAGGCTTTTTCAACGCTAGTAGTTAATTGTTTAAACTAGAGGTCAGGGATGATATTTGTAGTAGATATACACTTTTTTACCTCCTTTCGATTTTCGAAAGTCCCCAACGCCTTTTAGCCCAAAAACAGTACTTTCGGAAACACTTACCATCAAAAAAAGTAAAAGTCACACATCATTAAGATTTTGTTCTCAATATTGAGACCGAAAAAAATTGTTCTCTTAAAATACTTTCACAAAGTGAAGTTTAGCAGTATTAATTTAGGTTATCCGATCAAAAACTTATCAGATGGATTTTTTGATGAACGAATCGTCTGACAATGAGAAGATAAAAGTTATAGAGGCAGATAATGTCGTTGATGTCATCGAAGAAGACAAGGAAGATGATAGCGAGGATATCAGCAGCAACAGAAATCAAGTACTTGCTCGTCCAGGAAACATTATTGGCTTAAAAGAGGTGTAAAAAAGATTCAATTGATATCGGAGAAAGTGAATCAGGCATTAAAAAAAGATTTAAGCCATTACATCATTCCTGAGATAGCAACATTTTTCGCAAACTTCGGATTTTCAAATGATTCGATTGCTACCGATCCAGCAACCTAGACTGAACGCGAAGATTACCAACAAGCGCAGGAAATATTGCGTAATCTACACGTTGTCAACGACACCACCAAAAGAGGCATAATATTAGGAAAAAATATTTTTGCTTCAAGTCGTAGACGCAAATCGTAAGAAATAAATATCCATCCCATGACAAAAAGATATGAATTTAATTCAAATTTTTTTACAATTATAATTACAAAATTTGTTATTTCTTATATATGACAGCTATGCTCGGCACAAATTTGGAGAAGAAAAGTTAATGTGGGTCGTTCTCTCATTTCAGCCTTTTGGAAGGCACCCTGGGAGCGATGGAAGCCGATTTTAGAAAAAAATTTAATAAAAAAATTAAAAAAAATATGTATAGGAGCCCCGCCCTTTAAGAGTTGGAAATAGAGTGTAGGTATTAGAGTGGGTCGCTTTATATGGGAGAAAAAAATGAATATAAAAAGAAACCCTCTAGAATTAAAGCTTATATCGAAAGTGCTTCAGCACTATAACAATTTTGTTATTTTGGTGTCCCAAAAAACAGGCAAAATGGTCTTTTAGTTATAGCATTAGTATTTTAAGTCTGAATGTTTCTATAATAGAAATACAGTAGTTGTACTGAAACTTCTAACGTTTGTAATTTTTTTATAGTGAACAAAATCAACTAATTCTTTCACAATAGTATATTGTTTATTGAAATAATAATTTTAAACCAAAATTATGGCGTATCAGAGCAAAAAAAAATAAAAATTTTAAAATATATACTTGAAGAAGATCTCTGAAACCAACGACACAAAAAACACGATGTAGTATTCTTTCAGACCTATCCAGCGATATGCTATACTTCATGATCGAACTTAAAATACTTATGTTATTACTAAAAGACCATTTTGACTGTTTTTTGGGACGCCCAAAAGAAAATTTTTTATAGTGCTGAAACACTACTTTCGATTTAAGCTTTAATTTTAGAGGGTATCTTTTTATATTCAGTATTGGTGACCCGCCTTAGTAGGTATGTTGCGATGAAATGTTGTAAAGAAAAAACCAATGGCAGTCAGGCACACATTTTACCCTACTATGCGCACCCTGGAAGTGGTGGGGTCAAATTTCTTAAAAATATAAATTTTATTTGGGAACCCTCTTAGTGAGTGGAGATTGGGGCAGGTGTGTTTTTGAAAATTTTCGGGGAAAAAAAAAAATTAATGGGAGGGTCGAACATTTCACGCCTCTAGGGGTAATACTTGGATAGTATTTTCCACTTTCCACTAACCTTTAACACCGATGCGACACCATTTGACCCCACGCCACCCGAAATTTGTTTTTTTTTTTTCAAAAGCAATTTATTGTCGAACCTCACAAAATTTAGGGTTCCTGGATATCAAAATCTCAATATCTCCATATATCCCTGTCTCACCCCTAGTGCCTCAGCAACAAAACAAAAGCTTATTTAATCATACTAGTATCGCCTGAGGTCGAAATTCGAACAAGTTTTTGTTTGCCTTATTATAATTATAGAATCAAAATATTTGGTGCACTTCTTCTTTGCACTCTAGTTAATTTAAAAATAAAACAATTATCAAAATCGGTTGAGAAATACTTAACTGTTAACTGTTTTCCTTACGCCTATTTATATATAGATTAACAAATAGTACTCTCACGTCCGAAAAAGTACTTTCAGAAGAGTAAAAAAAGTCCCCTCCAAATTTATCAAATATCATCACTGCTAGAGGTACAATTTTTAAACCGAAAAAGTTTAAAAATTTAAGTAAAAGTTGACTTTTTGAACCCTAAAATTTGATAAATTCAACTAAAAGGTTATTTGTTTCATTTCTATATATTGAAAAATTCAAACAAAAGTTGGTGCCGAATCATTCTTAACACGAATTCCTTAATAAACAAAACTACGAACAATTGATAATTTCTAAAATATTCTTTATATTGAAACATTATTATAATAACAACATTATAATTGATAATTTTTTGAAATTGTAGGTACTCAAATAATTTAAATTCACTGAATTTAAACGGGCTGCATAAACAGAAGAAATTAAGGTGTAGAAAATTTTATCATTCATGGCAAAAAATATTTTATAAACATGTTGACTTTTTCAATAAATTGTTCAACCTACACTGAGAAAAAACACATACCTTGCTCCGGTAAAAAATTTCTCTATTTTTGATAATAGCATTTTTCTCTTTTTCAAATAAAATTTTCTTCAATTAGAATTAATTTTCACATTTTCGTAGAAATATTTCTTTACTTCTAGCAAATGGAAACATTTCAATGTCTCTAATAATGATAAGTATTTTTCTCGCATAAAAAATATATATGATAAGTATATTTTTTTTTTTTTTTTTTTTTTTTTATTTTTCTCGCATAAAAACTTTATCATTTATAGAAAAATTTTATTGAAAATGAAAAACTTTTCTTATATTTTGATAAAAAATTCACTATGAGAAGTATTTTCTTCAATAAAAACAAATATTTTCTCAAAAAAAAATTTTTTCCCTAAAAATGATATATTTTTCTATTTCATGGTAGATTTTTATCATTTTTAGAAAATTTTTAGTATCGCAATTAGAGAAAAGCATTCTCTGGAGCAAAGTCTATACCATTTTTCTCTAAATATAATACTTTTTTATCATATTTCGAGACACTTTTTTCTGAGTGTATAAAGATGAAAATCTGGTCTTAAAAAGTTGAAGAAGTGAATTTTAAAAATGCTAAATTCGTCCTGGGCTTAAATACTTTTTCAACTCAGCACTGACGAAAAACTGCGAAAATAAAGACTGTAACAGATATAACTGACCTTTTGTTTTTATGTTATTTATAAAAAAGTGTTACCTCTATAGCAATATATTTGGTACCTTAATTAAGTATAAATATTGCAGATTAAAACAAAAATACTCATTAGTAAAATAAAAGAGCTACTGAAAAGATGTCGTCTCAACAAGAAGAAAATCCAAACACCACGTACAAAAAGATCGCTAAAGAAGTTGGCGTGTGCGTTAGAACTGTCGGAAGGACCATAAAACGATACAAACAGCTTACCCCTTTATCAAAAACGCGAGGCTCAGGAAGAAAAAGTGGTACAGCGAGCGAAGCGATAGCCCAGAATGATAAGCAACTGTTTACTCAGAATCCAGGCACTTCGGTTCGTGATATGGCAGCAAAAGCGGGAACATCGAAGTCAAGTGTTCAATGGATTAAAAAATTTTACAACCTAAGAAGCTTTAAAGTACAAAAAGTACGTGATAGGTCAGAAGAAAAGGACGCCGAAGTCAAGAGAAGGGCTCGAAAACTGTATCGCGATTACCTGCCCAAATTTGATTGCGGTATAATGACATGGACCTGGACCGGATACTATACTGCGGTTAGAAGGGGTGCAGCATCCTCTAAATTAACCACCGAAAAACATACCAAATTTCCAAAGAAATACATGGTGTGGCAGGCCATTTACAAATGTGGCCTTCGAAGTAAGGAATTTGTGACAGATCACACAATCACCACCGAAATTTACATCAGAGAATGTCTGGAGCGGCTTTTGCTGGCTTTTATAAGTCAGCACCAAGGTTCAGTACTATTTTGGCCTGATCTAGCAACATGTCACTACGCCCAGAGAACGATGAATTAGTACCCAGCCAATAATGTCACTGTGGTACCAAGAGAAGCCAATCCTCCGAATTGCCCCGAACTTCGTCCAATCCAAGATATTGGGCTTTAATGAAAAGAAATCTTAAGAAGACCAAATAAACTGCGAAAAACATAGAAATATTTCGACGTAAATGGCGTCGGGCATACACTAAGGTCAACGAAAGGTTGGTAAAAAATCTAATGGAGGACCTTAATCAAAAAGTGCATAATATTTTTTTAAGTGTATTTTTTGCAGTGCAAACAAAATTTTCATTTATTTTGTAATGTTCACTTAATAATAAACGGACAGAATTTTTAAAAAAGCATCATTGGGTTTCTTACAATTAAAAAAAAAAACTAAAGGACAGTTATTTCTGGGACAGTCTTTAGTTGAAAAAGTTCGTTTATAATAATTTTAAAACTAAAAACTTTAAATTAAAATTGAAAAACTGAACTTAAATAGATGAAAATTTAAAATAAACGTTGAAAAAAATTGTTTTTTAGGTTTAAATTTTAAATATAAATTGATTTCAACAAATGAAAATATAATTTAATAGAGGAAAAATGTTTGTTTCAACCAAAAAATAATTTCACTGAGGTTGAAAATTAAGACTTGAATTGATAACCGTATATAATTATATTATATATTTAATATATGTTTAAATATTATAATATATTTAATTATATATTATAATATAAGGTATTAATTTGCTTTCAAATACATGTAAGTCTCCTAGGTTCTTATCACTTATGATAGATTGATATATATTTTTGTATGTATGTATGACGTCCTTATTTGCATGCGCCCCGAAACAGCATAACGTTGGCATTCATGTTTGCAATCAAACGAAGCAATTTTTGGAAGACTGCTCTTTAAAAACTATTGACTGGCCACCCTGCTCTACGGACTGGTGCATTTTGGTGAGAAGGGTTCATGCAAAAAAAAGTGAATATGACAATTGAGATGAGCCTAAAGCTGTAACTCGTGCCAAATGGGCTAAACTGAATGTCAACCTATTGAAAAAGTTATCTGAATCGATGAAAAAAAAATTGTTTTGCGTTGCAAAAGCTAGTGACATCTATTGATTACTGATAGATATTTAAACATAAAAAATATTCGACTATTGCTTAATTAATTAATTTAAACAAGAATGGAAAGTATCTTACCGTTTTGAAACCACCGAAAATATGTTTTTTTTCAAACATCTTTTCATTAATTGATTAACTAATAATATTTTTATTGAAATTTCTTTCTTTATTTTTATTGAAAATATTTTAAAAATGTCACGAGTCTTATGATTATGAAGTGCACTTTAGTAATAGAAGAACGTTGTTAAGGAAGACGAGACATCCATATGATCACAGATAACTCTTGAAATCTTTGTAGGGATCTCGGAGAAAATCTGGAAGAGAGTCCTAAATATAAGAAACAGTTTTGTACGAATAGAAATCTGCAAAATAAAGTGTCTGAAAATATATTCTTTTGTTAAAATCTTAAACATGTTTGCAGTTTCAAGACAAGAGCTGTTTTAATCTAAGGTTTTTTCATCATCAAAACCTTTTATTAAGGTGGGACATAACATTCGCGGTAGAGAAAACAGCCCTTTTTTTAAAAATTCATAACTCAGTCAAAAACAAACATTTTTCTAAATTTTTTTTTTTATTATTGTAGAGAATTGAACAAATTACAAGAACAATTGAGAGTCGTAAAAATTGTGCGATCTGAAAAAAAATGACTTTTTTAAATCTTAACAAAATTGGTTATCGTATGACGCTTTGGAGCTTATTTATTTTTTTTTTTTCAATTTTTGGTGATTTTCAAAAAAATTATAGACTCTAAAAATTCATAATAATCGAAAAAAAATTTAAAAAAAGCTCGTGTCATACAATAGCGAATCAAGTTTAGAAAAAAAAAAAAAATTCGTCAAAAAATGAACCCGCTAGTGACTCAACCATTACGAAAAAAATGGTTTCGAGAACAACGCGTTCAAAGTTTGTCAACAAAGAAAAAAAAGACGAAAATTAAAAATGCGCTCTCACTAATCCGGCTGGAAATTTTGAACCCGTAGGAATTTTTCCATTTTTTTCTTAGAATCTTAACAATATTTACAAAAATACAAAATTATATAAAAAAGTCAATTCTAAAAAACGGCCAATCTGTCCCCCCTTAAAGAAAAAACAATTGAAAAAAGTCTAGAAAATTTTTTTGAAACCAGTGTTATCAGCATTAAAAACTAGTAAGGTATTTATTTCTTCGACTTAGCCGAAGTAAAAATACTCCCACGGGCGATTCGCAATGGTACAAAATCTTAAATTGCAGCTCTTTTCATATGAGATTTAAAAAAATGTACTACTTTGATGACGTCTAATTCATCTAAATCTAATCAAAGTCTAATTCATATCAAAATGTTTTCCTGCAAAGTAAAGACAAGCCTTTTTATAAAGTTTTTAATAAGTGCTGTATGGGAAGTGGGCGTGTTCTTGAGTGGTTGATGCCAATTTTTCTAACACTCCTCAATTTTGATATAATTTACACAAGTACCCAATTTCAGGTCTGTAGCTTAAATATTAGCCTATTTATAGAGTTTTCAATATTATGGGTTGTATGGAAGGTTGGCGTGTTCATCAATGGGTGACGCCCATTTTCCTAACACATCTTAATTTTATTATAAAAAGAATAAATATCTAATTTTACTTTTGTAGCTTCGACAGAAGCCTATTTATATAGTTTTAAATTTTGGGGTTGTATGAGAGGTGGGCGTGTTCGTGGGTGGATTACGCCCATTTTTCTCTCACGTCTTAATTTTTATATTAAAATAATAAATATTTAATTTTATTTTTATAGCTTCGACACAAGCCTCTATATATAGCTTTTAATAATAGGGCTGTATGGGAAGTGGGCGTGTTAGTGGATGGATGACGCCCATTTTTCTAACACACCTGAGTTTTGTCATAGACTATATAAATATCGAATTTTAGTTTTATAGCGTAAATATTCGCTTCTTTATGGAGTTTTCATCATTGGGTTCGTATGGGAGGTAGGCGTGGTTTTCATCCGATTTAGCCCATTCTCGAACTTGACCTTAGTTTTTTGAAAAAAATCTTATATATCGAATTTCAGCACAATAGCTTCAAAATTACGGCTGTAATCGTGTCCAAAGACAGACAGACAGACAGACAGACAGACAAACAGACAGACAGACAGACGGACAGACAGACGGACATGGCTAAATCAACTCAGGTGGTGATGCTGAGCAAGAATATATATACTTTTCTTTACCTACCACGCCTCCTTATGGGCGTTACACACGTCGTGACAAAATTAATACACCCCTTACGCAGTACGCGTGGGGGTATAAAAATGGTTTCGTTTCTCTCATTACAGGTCGATTCAAGGATGAGAAGCTGTGTCCACTATGAAAATCGGCCAAGTTACATTTATGAATCGGCCAAGTTGATGTTTCGATATTTTCATGGCCTTTATCTTTGGATCTACATATCTTTGGTTTAAAGAAATTATTATTAAATACTCTTTCGAAATGATCTTATAAAATTTTAAATTAAATTAATAAAATTGTGTAAGTTTTTTATATTGACTCGTTTTCTGCTTCTACAGTCGCAACTTTAAAACGTTACATATTTCTTGCATTGCTATCTAAAACAGTCAAAGAAAAAACTCTGCAGTGCAGTGTAGAATGCAACATATTCCAAAGTGGTGAGTTCCGCCTTCCGCACATTTTGAACAACATCAACGTATTCAGATTTCATGAGTTATTTTTTTATAATGTTTTTTTTTCAAGTTTCTTCTACGGCTCGCTGACGTCTTAAGATTTCAACAGTTTTGAGCAAAACAAAAGGAATCATTGTTGCGCAATGTCCTTGTTTGAAGTGTGTACGTAGAGGTGCATAAAATGTGCAATGTATGAGTATGTGTGTGCCTGGCTGTATAAGTGTTGAATGTTTCATTGTTACGCACTCGAGCTGGTTTCTTTGTGCTCTTTGTTTACGCGATTTCGAGCGGAATTTGGATTCAATGTGTGTTGGAGTTGGTGCGGTAGCAGCAGGAAGCAAGAGCAGAGGCAGAAATTTGTCATACAACTGCTATCAGGGTGCAAAAGAACTGTTATGCGTTACATCACAACCTTCTGCTGGATATAAGCGTGGGGCGTGACCCACTACAGCGTATTATTTGTTGCCTAAAAATTTCTCCGTTATACTTTCTTGCCATTTGATGCATGGCCGAAGGTGTCACCAGGATATGTTGTGCGCTTGCCGAATTGTCGGGTTTTTGTCAGCGAATGGGTTACAAATGTATATAGATGGTAAAAGGAAAACAGTACATCTGCAAGCTGTTCAGCTGTTCGGATCAATATCACATTTATGAGATCTGAACAGAAAATGATATTGTATATTTATATAACAATTATTTTAATCGTATTTTATTGTTAGCAAGAAACACAATTTTAAGCATTTTGACTTGAATAAATTTTAAAATAACTCGAGTATGGTAAATTGTTTTTCTCTTTAACGTTACACTCGAACGCATTTTTTTGCAAATATGACGAAAATATTTCATCAAACCAACAAATTTTGTGGTTTGTATACGCGAAAGTAAATCTGAAGACTTGCATTTTATGTGCACAATTTTATGTTCTTTTAACTTTTGTTTTTTTTTTAAGATATAAACAGTTTTGTGGTATTTAACGTTACATGTTTTGGAAGCAGGAAGTTCTGCATTTTAAAATAAATACCGTAATTGGCAATCGAAAAACCTTAATTTAAGAACTATATTGAAGAAGAATCAAATAAACGACTCAAACCGAAATAATGAAAACAAAATGTTGAATTGCCTTTCTAAGCGCCAAACCTTTTTATTCCAATTTTAATTTTTTACGTGCGCTACACAGGTGAAATATACGTATGCAGTGAAACGCAATAAAAATTTGACAGTTTTATTATCCAAAATTATTATTATTTATGAGTTAAATCACCAAAAGAATTGTAGATGTATAAAAATATTTATACATTTTCTTGTATACCTTTTCAATTTAAACAATCCCGAAGCATCCCAGAATTCGGTTATTTATCATTGTTATCATGGAATGTTGAAAACTTTCCGGTATTAAGATAGGTCAGATTATCCGGGACCATCTACTTTACAAAATCAATGTTATCACTGGTTGATGCGTTGATGCGAAGATCGAGAGAGAGGGAAACATTTGCTGATGGTTTCAAGTGTTAGAAAGGAATTTCGTATCATCTCAAACCTTTTTCAGTGATATCTTAGGCAAGCTCAGTGCAAACTTTTACCCGTCGTGACTAGTCGAAAAGTTCAGCCTCCACGACAACACATCCGATAAAGAAATTAGGTGCCCTTATCTTATATATTAATACGTGAAGATTAAAGTTTGTCTTACGCTTTTTTGGTATTAATTAAAACTCAAAATAAATAATACTTATATCATTCGAAAGGTTATGTTGCCCAGATGTGCAGAATGTTTTATAAATGATATATCTGATAGAGGGGGTTCCCAACCTTCTAAGAGAGAAATTAAATATTTGAGAAAAAATGTGCTCTTTGATTAATATGAAATTTTGTTGGGGAAGAGTTCTTGAGTTGGTCGAATTCGAATTTTTCTTTTAAAGTAACAATTTTTTAAAAAAATGTATTTTTATCCATTCGTCAATTGTAAAATATGTAAAAAAATGTGTTTTGAATTCAAAAAATTGACTTTCCATGTAAATATCTTGGTTGAATTTTAACGGTTTTTCACTTTTTCTAATTTTTAATAAAAGTTTGTTAAATTTTCTTTCAAATGTGATAAAAACTACAGCAAAGTTCTAACCAAAAGTATTTTTAATAAATTTTCTTAATATTGTCGTTAGTTATTTAGCGTGTGTTTCAACCAAATGCCAAGAGAGAGAAAAAAACTGTCTCAAATTGAATAAATTTCATTTATTTCTTTTTTGTATTTAAGTCTTATCAGTTAACTTAAAAAAACTTTTGAAAATAGTACCGTTTTGTTTTTTGTTTATATTTAAATTATCCATTTTAAATAAGGACCACAAAATTTGATTTTTTCTTAAAATATGGGATAAAAATGAGTTTTTTTGTAAAAAACAAAAACTCTAAATTGCATTTTTTATTTTCTTTCAAAGTCGAAACCGGATTTTAGGTGAATTTATTTTGTCTTGACACTAAATTAATTAACTGTCCGTGACATCAAAAAATCAAGGCTACTCCTTGATTTCCTTGACAAAATTAAATTTTTTTAAAATGTTGTTTTTCTGTTTTTGAAAAAAAAAATAATAAAATGAAAATATAATTTTTTTTAAAGAAAATAGCTTCATACCTCCAATCAATTAAGAGTTATAACCTCGAACTTATTTGAACCATCTCGCATATAATTATAAATAGGCAATCAATAAATTGGTCGAATTTCGACCCTAGGCGATAAAATAAAAACACAAATTGGCCATTTCAGCCCTTGAAGGGACTTTGACCGAGCTACTTATGATCAATTGTGTTGTGTGTGTTATTAAATGTTTGGACACAATTGACCGAGAACTGAACCTACATGTTTTATGCCAACTCCGAACGGCTAAAGTTTATATTCTCAAGAAGCTTAACATGGCATTATTTATTCTCTGAGGTTTGCCATTGTCTGCAGAGAGGTGGTGACTGATCAGAACATTTTTTTTATTGAAAAAACTTTTCGCCGCGACTGGGAATTGAACTCGGGCTCCGAGCATGCTAAGCCAAATACTTAACCTGCATGCCACGGCCACCACCTAGGTGATACTAGTAAGATTTAATTTGACAGACTTTCTAAATTTTTAGAGGCATTTGATTGACCATATTCTTGGCAAAAAATGTGTATTTCTGAATTTGATACCGCTACCACTAAAAATTTTATTTAAGTATTGAATGTGATATTGTTATATTAACAAATTTTAAGAATACCAGCTGATTTTCATCAAAACTTAATTAAATCCAAATGAATTATTAATGCCACAATGGGTTTTTTGATACCTTTATCGGAGGCGCTATACACCGAACCAAAACAGTGCACAATTATTATGAACTCTTACATAATCTTCATGATTTGAATACATGTATATTGGTTCATTAACCATACATTGATAACATACATTGGTTCATTAACATTGATATCATGAATAGCTATTCATGATCTATTCATGATATCAATGTACAAAGTACACAAACGAGGAGATACAAATTGAGGAGGATAATTGTTTTAATGTGTGGAGATCAACATAATTTTTAGTCAAATGTTTTTTCAATAATATGCGATGAGTTGGGTTTTGTTTTATTATGATGAGAGAGAATAAAGAGAAAATGTTTATAAAAAACTTTATGCTAGAGGCAAATAAATTATTTCAATATGCGTTGTTTGCAGTAAGCAAAATATACTTACAAGCAGTTAGAAAATTGTTGCAAAATACTGCTAAAAATACAGATAATTTCAGTTATAGCAATATGCAGATAGACGAACAGAAATACGATTTGCTTTTTTAGAAAAATTATAATATAATTATAAGAAATCTCAAAAAAAAACAAAAAAAAAACTCGCGTGTAGCAACCCACCAGGAAAAGCGATCATCCCAAGATAGCTTTTTGGCACATGATTTTAGATTCGGAGATCATAGACCTTTGTTTCCAAACGTCATATACTTTTTTGTATAAAACTGCTACTATGGGGGTACTGATCTCTATACCGCTTCCTTGTGGCAGTGAAGAAGTGATTGACCAAGAATCGACGTAGCTTTCTTTTGACAATGAACGAGAGATTAGGATTTTTTTTGTTGCCACTAGAAAAAGCGACGATGCCAAGACAGCTTTTTGTCACATACTTTTAGATTCACAGCTCACGACCCTTCGTTTTCAAATGTCATATAGTTTTTTGTATGAAACTGCTATCACGGGGGTATTGTTCTCTTTACCACTTTTCCGAGTAGGGAAAATGCGATAAGTTCAATTTTTTCCCTTTTTACTGTTTTGTTCAAAGGTATTAGTGCCTTTTTTCATGCATTAGGCAGTAGGAAAGGAAGAATCGTTTAGGAGATGTGCTCACCTATCTTCCGACTTGAAACGTAGACGTGACAGAAGTGAAACTTCTTAAACACAGTAAAATATAAGAGAGATTTTAGTGTGAAATAGAGAGAGAAAGTATCTGAAAAGAAATTCAATCAATAAGAAGTGGAATAATAATCTGTAGATTCAATATTTACATCCAGGGACCGTACCGGCTATGGTTTTTATCGAAAGTGCCACTTATTAACTGTTATTTTTTATCTGTTATTTTTTCCGACAAAACAAAAAAGTTATTTTGTGCCTTAGTTAGTTTTTTGGGCAAAAATAACTGTTACTTTTGACCGTTATTTTATCGGTCAAAAATAACAGTTATTTTCTGCCGTTTATTTTTTTAGCCAAAAATATCAGGTAATATATATTTTTTCAAAAGCCATTTTACCGACTAAAAAACTATTGATGCCATTATTTTCATCTCATCGGTGAGACATTTTACACATGGTGTCAACAGTTCAATCTGTCAAGCGGCCTTTAAAAAAACACAAATTGCTTGATATTTTTGAACGAAAAAACTAAAGTCACAAGCTAACTGCTATTTTTGACCAATAAAATAAAAGTCAAAAGTAACCTTCATTTTCCCCGAAAAAATGCTCGGCAAAAAATAACAGTTAAGTTTTAACTTTTAAAGAATCAGTCTAAAATTTAAAAGGCACTTAATATTCGTTAAACTGATGACATTTGTAACATAATGGTATATTTGAAAAAGTCTTTCAATAATTTCTTACATTTGAAAATTGTAAAATAACAGTTATTTTCGGTACTTGTTTTAGTTCAGTTGGTGTTTTAGTTGCTTTCGAATCACTTTTTGAATGCTAGATTGCATTTGCATAGTACTCTTTGAAGGAGCCTCCGAAAGCAGAGGCAAATCTTGTTGATTTTTGTGTTTTGCTTCCTGATCATAATAGTTGCTATGTTGAGTGGGGGCCACGTAAAGCAGCGAACGTCGATTGTTGAGTGTTTCAACTTGGTTGGCTATAAAATTTTGTTGAGATGATGGCTGAGTTCCAAAATACATTTTTACAAAGTATCAGTGTGTTTTTCTGGGCATTGGTTCTTTGCAGATTCCTCAAAATACACTGATGGTTCGTAAAACTGAATTTTGGAATTCAGCCGATGTTGCAATCACCTTACCTTCATCATTAGTTGCGGAGCCTGCTACGGCTGCATTCTTAACAGCTCTAATTCGCTGTTTATATTCACGAACGCGTTCTGCTCCTGTTTAAGCTATTTTCTTAGCTCTGAGACGTTGGCATGGCATGGCAAAAACTATTCTCGGCATTCTTAAATATTGCAATTTTAACACTTTTTGCTGTTAATATTATATTGAAGTAACTGTTTAGCAAAAATTTTTATAAATATTTTCGTTTGAAGCTTAAAGAAATAAATTTTCCGTGCCTACTTTTAGGATGAAAACTAATGTTACGGCCGGAATGTTACGCGTTCATCATTTATTACATTTTGTTTGCCTGTATATCATGAGTGTATGTGGCGTAGTTGTAGAGCTTCCGACTATCGACATCGATGGTCTGGGTTCAATTCTCGCTAGTGGCTATTATTTTTTGAAAATTTTCATATGCATTGTAAACGTTAGCCTAGCGTCACGAATAAGAGACCTTGAAATTTCACTCGCCGCCAAAGAAGTTTCATTTCAAACAGTTGTATTAAGAAGATAATGATTTAAAATAAATTCTTCATATCGCCAAATTGGAATGAGTTTTAAAAACTCATTTTTCGATCACGGAAGTGTAATCAATATTTGCAGTATAGAAAACCATTTAGTTGAAGTATTAGTTATCATAAAAATTTCTGATAGGTTAATAAAACTTAAAATATTTTTAAAGTATAACAAGTTAAGTATATTTTTTCAGATATTATTACATGATGTTAAAAATACTTAATTTTTATAATTGAAACAGTAAAGTGAACTATATAAAATAATAGCATCATCAGTAATTTGAAGCTGTCTGACGCTGTCATCGTAGACATAAAAATGTTCTTCAAGCTGCTTCATGCAACACGTTGCAACCGAAATTGAAATCAAGTCACGTATTTGATTAAACATGGCTGCTGCCATGTTAGACCAACTCAGTTTCCGTCCCATGATGTTCATGATGGCGTTGACGGTGACGATGATGATGATAATGAGGATGATGATGATGACGATGCTATTCATGTAGCTGCTGACGACGAGGATGACTTCTTTACCTGACGATGGTTGATGGCGCTGTCCATGATGTTGTCGATGTCGATTGTGTGATGGTAGTCATCGTCAGCGGTGGCTTAATTGGAGTTATTATTATTAAGAGCATTCATGTTGGACTAGAGTAGTTGGAGTATCGCTGCCGCCTGTAGTTGAATTGAATATTTCATCACACTTTGAACATTTTAAAATGAGTAAATTTATTTTTATCTCTTAACACATTCAGTGGAATGTTATAGTTTTAATTTTTTTTTTTTTTTTTTGGCCTACTGGGTGTCAAAACATGGCGGTCTTATTAAGTATTTTAAAATATTTGATGTTGAAGGAAAAAGTGATCTATTTTGGTGCCTTGTCAAAGTGTAAATTTTCGATAACAGCTAGTATTGAAAACAAAAATGGCCGTTTGTTAGGTAAATTGCATGTTACCAAAAACATACGCTAAACAAAAAAAAAAAAAATTACTAAAACAACAATTGTGCCAACATATTGCAATTGCTGTAAACTGTGCTTGTGGGACAAGGATTTTTTTTTTAACATTTCCTTTTTTTTTGCCACTTTTCCCTTATTTTTTTTGTATTTTAGTCTATCAGCCAGGATTCAATACAATGACGCAGACAGACTGACAGGCAGACTGACAGACAGACATACTTTCGCCTGCATTGGAAAAACATTCATTCGAAATAACCAGATCAGAACCTAATGACCACTAATGACAAGGTTGACGCGCGTTCTTTGTAACGCCCTGAACTTTGCGCTTGGCTGGATAGTATTCAGCGCTTATTCGAATGCAACCTAGCATGTATTTTTTTCTTATAACATTGTTGTTGTTGTTGTTGTTGTTGTTGTTGTTTTTGTTGCTGTTGATTTGAAAGGCTGTTTTAGCAGAAAGGTTTTGTTGGCAAGAAACTTAATTTTACCGTTAGATATGGCAGCAGTGCTCTTTTGGAAGTATGTTTCTCCTTGTTTCTAACTAAATTGACTGAAGTGAGGGGGAGCGAGAATATGTTAAGTTAAAATTATATGTCTGGTTAAGGCTGGCTTTCTGCATTCTTCGAAATTAACTTAGTTTTCGATTATGTTAATTTAAAAATTTTCAAAATTTTTTTCCTTTAAACAAGTGATGCTCTGCAGTATTGATCGTCTAAGCTTTTATTTAAATCAAAAATCTTTAACTTGATAGTTTAAATGCATACTTTATTTAAAAAGCACCGACTTCGAAGCTTTTATTATCATAAAAAATTAATATATTTATGATAAAAAAAAACCGAATTAAGAATACTTAATATAATAAGATTTCCAATATAACAATATATATAAATAAATTATCAAATTTTAACACGATTAAAATTAAAAGTAATTTAAAATAATTTTTTACTTCGTAATGATTTTGAAGTAGGTTTTTTGTTTGTTAAAAAGTTTTTATGTCTTCCTTTTTAGAGAAAATGATAAATTTTAGAATAAGTTTATAAATAAACAAGTAAAGAAATTCTAAAGTCGGTCTAGGCCGACTATGAAATACCCTAAGCCCACTTTTCAAAAACAAAAAAATTTTTGTAAATATTTTTGTAAATGGGCGTGTCCCTGGACGGATGAAGCCTATATTTTGTATGCATTTAAATGTTGATGAAAAATTTACTCATACCAAGTTTTATTCCTGTAGCTCACAGTTAATGCCTTTATTTTGCTTTCGCTATGGGAGGTGGGCGAGTTCATGGACGGATTACTCTCAATTTTTGAACACACCTTAGTTTTGGTATAAAATACATGCTTACCAAATTCAATTTCTCTATGACAAACATAACCTTATTTATTGAGTTTAAAACTTTTTGGGTTGTATGGGAGGTAGGTGTGTCCGTAGGCGGATTACGTCAATTTTTCAAAACCATCTTTGTCTGGTCATAAAAAACATATATGCCAAATTTTAGCTCTTTAGGTTACACGCAGGCTTATTTATTGCGTTTTCAATTTTTGTGTTGTATGGGAGGTGGGCGTGTCCGTGAGCGGATGACGTCCATTTTTCGAAGACATCTTTGCGTTGGTATAAAACACATATATATTAAATTGTACTTTTGTAGGTTAACTATGAGCTGAGTTATGCAGTTTTAAATTTTTGCGTTGTATGGGAGGTAGGCGTGTCCGTGGGTGGATCTCAAATATTCAATAGTGCAGATCCTAGGGTGCATGTGACCATGTGTACCAAGTTTCATCCAATTATCTCTACTCCTTCTTCTTATCCTGTGTATACGGACAACACACAGACGGACAGACGGACGGACGGACGGATGGACGGACGGACGGATGGACGGACGGATGGACATAAATAGCTCGACTCACGAGGTGACGCTGATCAAGAATATGCATATATACTTTTGTATACCGGACTCGCTTCGTTCTATGCGTTACAAACGTTTGCACAAAGTTAATATACCATGACCTTTCAGGTTTAGGGTATAATAAAACACAATTATTTATGCTGATAATTTAGATAATGCTTTTCTGTCGTTTCTTGTTCTGTACTGTTTTGGATTTTTTTAATATATTTGCAGAATGTTGGTACCCTATCGTCAATATTTACTGAGTTACAGTGTTTTTCTTATAGTGACACGATCCTTTATCGAATACCGCCCACATTCTTGGCAGTAATTTGCTATACTCATGCCTACCTCTGTACTAAATTTTAGTATCCTAGTGTCAATATTATTCGAGATGTAGTTTTTTTTAATATTGCCACACCCCTTTGTCGAATATCGCCCACTTTTTCTTTTCAAAACTGTGTAGCAATTGTACTTAAGTACCTATGTACTAAATTTCAGTACTCTAGTCTCAATTTTATTCGAGAAACAGAGTTTTTCTAATATTGCCACACCCTTTTTTCGAATAACGCCCACTAAAGTAACCAGAATTTTTGATATTTGTGCCTGCCCTTGAAATTTTACTGTGCATTTTATAACCCAAGTGTCAATAATTACTGAGATAAAATGTTTTTCTTAAAGCGACACCCCTCTTTGTCGTATGCTGCAAACTTTTATAGACGGGCACCTCCTATAAAATATGGTCTATGGTCTATGGTCTCTATATGTTCAAAAAATTACGGCAATGGGGCAAGTACTTTAGGAGTAATCGATGTACATACATTTACAAAAAAAAAAAAATTAGAGAAACCAACGAACTTGAGAACCTCCTCATTTTTGAAGTCGGTTAAAAATAGCATTTTCTCGCAGATATTTTGGACTTTCGCACTACACTACACAAACAATTCCCAACCAATTTATTTAGGGAGTGATTCTGAGCTACTGATCAAAACATTAACACGCTCATTTGTGCATAATGTATGTGATGTTTGGATTATTTATTAACCCTTTGACATGGGAATGATATCTCGCAGAAAAAAAAATATGGAAACAACTTTATTTTATTAAAAAAGCCTAGATTTACCCATTTTTAAAATGTTTTGTAGAAAAAGTGTCCTGTGTGTTGAATTTAAGGCACTTGTCTTCATTTTTGATAAAAATTTCCAAAAAAGTTTTAAAATTAATGAAATATTTTTGAATACGTAAAACGATAAGTACTAAAACTCACTTTTTTCAAAAAAATTAAACCATATAATAGGGTTCAATTTTATAAAAACGCGGTTTGCTACAATTGCGTTTATGTTGTTGACGTCTCTAAAGCAGTGTTGCTAGAGAGCCGAACTGAAATTTACCACTATTTGGGAAAAAACTTACCACTTTCTGAGAAAATTTACGTTTTTCTAAGAAAAATGACAAAATTTGAAATGCTTAATGAAACCGTTATAATTCACTTCACTTCTTCCACAATTAAACATTTCTTTGCTTGCCTTGAACAATTATTTATTCCTATTGCCAACAACTTTTCCAATTGACGATATGTAAGGGACTTCTTTCATCCACTTTTCCATAAACTTTTTTTTGTAGGAACTGGTCATGGCTTTCTATAACCAATATTCTGTTAAGTAATATTAAATTTCAAAACTTTTGATTACTTCTTATTTCTTGATGTGTATCAACAAATTCTTTAGTATTTAAGTTACAATTTGCAGCAAATCAAAAATTAAATTAAGCCTACATTTGTTGTTTTTTGTACAAAAGGGGATTCTCAATAATGCTTGTGAGTACGTTCAGAGAGGTTATAAAACTGAATAAAAATTTAAATTATTTGGAAATTTTAAAAAAAATAATTATATTGCAAAATTTACCACTTTTAGTCAAAAATTACCTTTTTTACCTCTGCCCAAAAAAAGAGTCAAAAAATACCTCATTTAGGGAAATTTACCTCAATCTGGCAACAGTGCTCTAAAAAATGCACTATACTGATCACTTGTTGACATCAAAGCAATAAAAAATATGCATAAATTGGTTGACTATGAAATAAATAACGGGATTAAATTGAAATCAGATGATTTTATGCATAGCGAGTTAGCAACAGGCATTAAAAATCGATGTACAGTATAGTGTACACCACTCGCGAAAGAGTTAAAAAATCAATATGTATGCCCAAATGCGGCCAAAATATGAAATTTTTGGATTGTTTATCAAAAAATAAATATGCTCACTTGTGCTTAATTTATGACACTTTGGTATTGTTTATAAAAATAACATGCTAATTTTTCTCCAATAATTGCCATTTTTGGAAAATGGGCTAATTAAAAAAAATAATATGCCCACTTATGCCCAAACTAAGAAATTTTGGGATTGTTTATCAAAAAATGTGCTCAATTAATTAATGATTTTTCGGCAAATGTTTATCAAAAATAAACAATCTCATTTGTATGTGATGCATAATCTTTTAATTTATTTTGTACTTGTAACACTATCAGGAACAAAAACCAACTGACCCGACGAATTATAAAAACACTGGCACAAGCAACAAGACAAGGACGAGAACAAGCAACACCGACCAAAAAAACAAACGATGTAAAAAGGTCTTGTCTTGTTGTTGCTTTTTAAATTAAAAGATTACATTTTCTTGTCCGAATTAGATATGTTTGATACAATTCGGACAAGATTATATAATTTTTTTAATCTATTTTCAGCACGTGAACCAGTCACGTAATGCAATAGACTCTGCTTTCTCAATAGGGTATAGATTAGAACGGTTCATTTAGCAAAACTGTTAAAATACTTTGGTGCGCGTCAACTTTCTCAAAGTTCAACCCTAAATGAACACAGAAATACTTTCAGACCAAAAAAAATTTGACTTAAAATCCTTTGATTGGAGCAAAATAGGAAAAAAATTTTATGATAAAAAATTAAAAATTTTTTTTTTTTAATTTCAGGATCAAAATTTCATCAAAAATAGTCAGAACGTTTTTAAAAAAAAAAAAACTGAGTCCAAAATATTCCTTAAAATATGCAATTAAAAGAAATTTAATATTTGTTTTGGTTTGGACACCATATTTTATAAGGTGCTCCAGGTCCTGTATAGTTTCAAAATTACCTTTATAAAGGCAATCGCTTTATCGCTTATAAGCGATTTCTACAAAGGTCAGGGTTCAAATTTTTTTGATCTGAAAGTATTTCTGTGTTCATTTAGGGTTGAACTTAAAGAAAGTTGACGCGCACCTTAGAAAAGTAGTTGTTTAATTTTTCCATATTATTTGGAACCGATCTAGTATAGACTATCGACATATGCAAAAAGAAATCAGATCGATTTTTGAAAATTTCACAGATGACCCTTAAAGATTTTTGGAAACATGGATTTTTACAAAGTGTGTTCTGTTGTCGGTGTTTCACTTTCAGACTCAATTAAGAAGGAATTATAAGCAAAACTCTTAAAATTCTTCCATATTATTTTTTCTCTTCATATAACTATATCTTCTTACCCCCGTTGGCAGTTTTCATTCGGTTTTTAATATTTTTAAAAAAGTAGAGAAAATAGAATTTAGTTTTGACTACAGTTATGACTTAATAATTGATACATCCATGAACAAACAAAAAACACCAATAATTATTTCGACAATTAAAATTGTCCATTTCAGTTATTGAAAGGATTTTGACCGAGCTTCTTATGTTAACTTTTTGAGGTTTGTCATTTTCTGCTGCGACCGCATTTCCGGAAAGAAGTTTTCTATGAAGAGATGGTGATTCTAATCTGGATCTGCTGAGATTCATTGGGTCTCATGTCACACACTAAGCACGTACGACCACGGCTCATTTCACTTCACTAAAAGAAAGCTGTGTTTTTTAATGATGCTAAGTAAATGATGATAAGTAAATTTCTTAACCCTTTTACTGTCTAGGACAACTCCTAGCTATCTGTCGTAAGCATCGCGAGCTCTTATAATTTTAAGACACAGTGAAATAAGAGTATAAGAAAACAAGTAAAGAAAGTCTAAAGTCGGTCTAGGCCGACTATGAAATACCCTAAACCCACTTTTCCAAAACAAAAAATTTTTTATTGTAAATGGAAGTGTCCGTGGGCGGATGAAGCCTATAATTTATATGCATTTAAATGTTGATGAAAAATTTACACATACCAAGATTTATTCCTGTAGCTCACAGTTAGTGCCTTTATTGTGCTTTCGCTATGGGAGGTGGGCGTGTTCATGGACGGATTACACCCAGTTTTTGAACACATCTTAGTTTTGGTATAAAATACGTACATACCAAATTGAATTTCTCTATGACAAACATAACCTTATTTATTGAGTTTTAAACTTTTTGGGTTGTATGGGAGGTAGGCGTGTCCGTGACCGGATGACGTCCATTTTTCGAAGACATCTTTGTGTTTATATAAAACACATACATATCAAATTTTATTGTTGTAGGCTAATTATGAGCTGAGTTATGCAGTTTCCACCTCCCACACAACCCAAAAATTGAAAACGCAATAAATAAGCCTGTGTTTAACCTACAGAGCTTAAATTTGGCACGTATGTTTTTTATGACAAGACAAAGATAGTTTTGAAAAATGGACGTCATCCGCCTACGGACACGCTTATTTTAAATACAACCCAAAAAGTTTAAAACTCAGTAAATAAGGTTATGTTTCTCATAGAGAAATTTAATTTGGTATGCTAAAACTAAGGTGTGTTAAAAAATTGGAAGTAATCCGTCCATGAACACGCCCACCTCCCATAGGGAGAGCACAATAAAGGCATTAACTGTGAGCTACAGGAATAAAACTTGGTATGTGTAAATTTTTCATCAACATTTAAATGCATATAAAATATAGGCTTCATCCACCCTTGGAGACGTCCATTTACAATAAAAATTTTTTGTTTTTGATAAGTGGGTTTAGGGTATTTCATAGTCGGCCTAGACCGACTTTAGACTTTCTTTACTTGTTTTGTATTCGGCATGTTCACAAAAGTCTAAGCCTGAGATAATATAGACAACTTTTTCACAGAAATCTTGCCGAAAACTAGTAACAAGCCATAAAACACATTATAAAACCTGAAAACCAAAAAGTTTGAAATCAAAATTGAAAAACAAATCAATTTTGCATGAAGGTGGGCAACGAAAACTTGTAAAGCTAATGATGCCATTCGATCATTCTAGCCGAAATAGGTTGAAACCGTCCTCTCCAACCACGTCTTTTTTTTTAGTATCATAATGAATACTTGTAATGTGTTTTTCAATAATTATTCTTATGTTAAAACCGATATTAAAAGCGAATTTTGTTTTTTGAATCATTGATAAGAAAGACTCCTCCTTCATATTCCGAAAACTTTCAACCGTAAAAACCAACTTAATTATCTTATATACGTGAACATTAAAGTTTGTCGTACGCTTTTTTGGTACACTCAGGGAAAAAATGCTGTTTTATCAAACAAATCATGGGTTGAAATAACAGATTTCACTGTTAAATACCATCCAACAAATGAAACTTTCATTTGGGTTCGAACCCACGTCTCCCGCATGACAGTCTAGTGCACATCCACTGAGCTACTGGCAACGATAATATAAATATAGCAAAACACATATAAAAAAATTGCTTAGAAAAAATTGACAATTCAATATAAGCACAAAAATATTTTAACAGCACAAAAATACTTTGAAACGTTCATTCAACAAAGAAAACTGTTTACTTAAACGCAAATCATTCAATCGAACAGTGTTTTGAAATAACAGTGGCCGACTGTTAATATTACAGTTGATATTTTTCTGAGTGTATTAATTAAAACTCAAAATAAATTAAACTTATATCATTCGAAAGGTTATGTGCCCAGATGTGCAGAATGTTTTATAAATGATATATCTGACAGAGGGTGTTCCCAACTTTCTAAGAGAGAAATTAAATTTTTGAGAAAAAATGTGCTCTTTGATTAATATATAATTTGGTTAGGGGAGAGTTCTTGAGTTGGTCGAATTTGATTTTTTTTTTAAAAGTAACAATTTCTTGAAAAAATGTTGTTTTATTCATTCGGCAATTGAAAAATTTGTAAAAAAATGTGTTTTGATTTAAAAAATTTGACTTTCCATGTCGATATCTTGTTTAAACTTTAACGGTTTTTCAATTTTTTTAATTTTTTCAGAAAGTTTGTTTAATTTTCTTTCAAATGTGATAAAAAACATTACAGCAAAGTTTAAACCAAAAGTATTTTAAATGAATTTTCTTAATATTGTCGTTAGTTATTTAGCGTGTGTTTCAACCAAATGCCAAGAGAGAGGAAAAAACTGTCTCAAATTGAATGTTCTAAATTGGGAAGCCAATATCTCCGCCATCTGTAAATAGATTTTATTTATTTCTTTTTTGTATTTAAGTCTTATCAGTTAACTTAAAAAAATTTTTTAAAATAATACCGTTTTTTTTTTGTTTATATTTAAATTATCCATTTTAAAAAAGGACCACAAAATTTGATTTTTTCTTAAAATATGTGATAAAAATGAATTTTGTTGTAAAAAAAAAAAACAAAAAGTCAAAATTGCATTTTTTATTTTCTTTCAAAGTCCGATATTAGGTCAATTTATTTTGTCTTGACACTAAATTAATTAACTGTCCGTGCCATCAAAAAATCGAGACTATGATTTCTTTGACAAAATTAACTTTTTTTTAAAATGTTGTTTTTCTATTTTCGAAAAAATAATATAAATAAAAAAATTATTTTTCTGAAGGATATACCTTTATATCTCTAATCAATTAAGAGTTATAGCCTCGAACTTATTTGAATCATCTCGCATATAATTGATAAAAAGATAATGAATAAATTGGTCGAATTTCGACTCCAGGCGATACTAGTTTTAATAAATCCTTAATATTTAAAATAAAATGTTTACTAAAAAAAAAAGCAGCCAAAGAATATAAAAATAAAAGCAAACTTTTCGTCATGAGATCGTAAAAATCTCCTGCTTGCTATTTGCTGGTGTTTAAAATTCAAAATGGCGTGCTGCTGCTGGTGCAGGTTGTTCGCCTGCACGTCATGCAAAGCACCAGCAAAAGGAGCAAAAAACAAAAATTGCTGCTTTTGTGAAAACGTGTTTATTTGTCGATGGGCATATTTTTTTACACTTTATATGTTGTTGTGCTCTGCTGTACATGCTATGTATATATATATATATAGGCTGCAATGCAGTGTTGTTCCGCATTTCTTCTTGCAGCAAGCGTGCCTCGAATTGCCTGTCCTGCACGTCCTGGCCTGGTCTGACAATGTCTGCACTCAGTTCGACGCATTGGAGTCGCCTGTTATAGCTTGTGGCATGCTTCCATTTCCATCGGCAGCCAACAAACATCAACAGCAACATCGATATCAGCAACGTCGTCATCATCATCATCATTATCATCAACATCATCGACATCATTGTGGCTCCGTAGACGCCCAGTATGCACACATAGTCAGCCATGGCGTTCAAATATTCGCCATGCTTTTCAACCCATTGCTGATCTTTATGCTGATACGTAACCCAAGGGCTGAACTTTTTATATATATTTAGAATTTGTTTTTTTTTTAAATTTTGCTGGAGTTTGTGTTGACTTTTTATCGCATTTTGGAATGGCAACACTTGCAAGCATGGGTACAAAATAATAATTAGACTTAAATTTAAAGGACATTTGTAACGTAGCAACTTTTACAATTGTAAAAGACTTGGTAGTAATTGCGCAACATAAGACATAACCGAATTATTGTTTTTTTTTTTAAGGAAGAGTGCAGGGAGTTCAGATTATATAACTTCATAATATAGATGTAATATTTAGTGTTTAAAAATAAATTTCAGTACATCAGTATTCAAAATCAATTTCGTTTCAACATGGAATTTTTCATTCAAGATGCAATCTTGAGTACCTAAATTATTAACATTTCATTAAATAAGAGAAGCTTTTGATAAGGATTACTTTATTTTATATTAGAAATTAGAAAGAAATAAGTTAATTGTTGAAAAATTCGGTAAAAATTTTATTGAGTTTAAATTAAAAAAGTGTCATTCTGATGATACCTCGTTATAGTGGAGTTTTCCCTCCATCATCGACTTAAGAATTACTTAAGTTACAAAAATAGAGGATGGGGTCAAAATTCCCTTTTACAAAATACAAATTTTATTAAATTTTTTTTTTATTTTTACAAATTCCGCATTATTTTAAAAAATGTTTGCTTTTCAAAATTCTCCATTTCTAAAATTTTTCTTGACAAAATTCCCCCAATTCAAAATTCAATTAAAAGTACGCTTTTTTTAAAAAAATATAAATTTTTTTGAGGTATTTGCTTGCAAGTTGAGAAAAAATTGTGTGTAAAGTTTTCATTCTGCTCCGTATTAATGTGTCTCACGGAGCCTGAGTTAAGTTAGTGAAAAAATTGTGTTTTTTTTTTTTAATTTTCACATAACAAAGGGCCAAGCTACTTTGCATCTATTTGTAGTTTATTTTAAAAAAGATAACATGTAAAAAGCATAACAATATAAATCGCTTAATCAGGGATTGTATGACTCACAGTCCCTTTACTGCGAAAATTGCTCCATTTAGAATTTCGGTTAGGTTTCGATTCGAAGTAAGGTAACTAAAAACAGAAATGACTCTGGTTTTTATTATAATATGACACAAAACATAGTTTTAGCAAAATAGCAGGATTCTGCGAAATAGGTTCGATAACTATGACTAGAGGTCAGCAAAACCCTAGTTGGGTTTCGCGAGTTTGGCGACCGATTTTTTTTTGTGCTCCTTAGTGTTTTCGCCTAAAAATAGTGCCATCACTGTTTGGTCAACAGCTCCATCATAGTGGGAGATATCGGAAAAGGTGCAACGATCGTAAAAGCTATGCACGGTTTTTACTGAGAAATATAAACATTTTTTTTTTTATATATTGAATTCTGCAAGCATCGTTTTTGTAAAAAAACAAAACTTTTGAAAATTTGTGATATCTCCACAGGCCAAAGAGACCTATTTTCATTCAGAAACTTCTTGAGGAAGATTTGGCGAAAAGTAAAAACTTATCTACTTAATCTTACTACAAAATTGGTCTGGACTTTAAATAAGATGTAAAGCAAATATTATGAGTGCTCTTATTAGTTAGTTTTTTCAACTACATATGATAGACAAAGTTATCTTAGTAAGAAGCAATAATTTAACAAGTAGAAAAGAGCTGAATTTATTCCCAAAATCTAATTTATAAACTATTATCATCTTAATATATAAAAGACAAGCGTCCTGCTATATTGCTCAAACTGTTCACAGCTGTTATTGCTATGCTTTTTAGCACATGTTCAGCCTGAACCCAAATCTGTTTCGGCCATACAACCAAATATTGCTTAAATGCCTAAAAGTATGCACACATATTTTATTTGATATTTATAATAAGGACACATTGACGACGGCTGGAACAAAGCAACATTTGAGGTGAATGTAAAAATATTATCATATCGTCTGCTACCTAATTATTTTGTATACAACCCGTCGTATGATGGGCTTCTATACTAGTTGTATATAAAATTCAAGTGTCACGCTCCACACCGAGCATTGCCAAAACTGTACTCAGGCTATTGCAGTGCTTTTAAAAAATTATACATATACATACTTTCGAGAAAACTATCAGCCTGAAAATATGCATAGAAAAATTATTTAATGCATATCAGTGATGATTTTGTAGTTTCTGAAATATCACGTTTTTAGAAATGGTTCCAACCCGTCACAGAGTGGTCAATAAAGGTGGTTTTTGTGGAAAAAGTTTGTTACTTTTGAACCGGAATAAAAAAAAACATATTTTTTTCTATAAGATTCAGAAAAGAAAAGAAATGTTCACAGTTTTTTTTTTCAAAAAAAAAATATCTAAAATGATACTTTTTAAATTTTATGGGAATGATTGTGAAGTGATGACTGCAGTGATGAACTCTTGATTTAATTCGAAAAAACAAGATAACTTAATAGCAATCAATGATTAAGTCAAAAATTGTTCATTATAATTTATATATCATTTGTCCACTAACGGACACGCCCACTACCCATACAACCCAAGAATTTAAAATCCAAAAATAAGCTTATGTTGGACCAACAGAGATAAAATTTGACACTTATGCATTTGATATCAAAGAAAAGATGTTCAAAAAAATTTGGCGAAATTTGCCTACGGCCACGCCTTTCTCCCATGCAACCCAAAAATTGCCAACTCAATAAATAACCTCATGTTTAACCTACAGAGATAAAATTCGGCACGTATGCAAACGGATGCAAGCGCCTGTTGTACAGCCGTTTTCCTGTTTTTTCTGAAACAGTTCTTGTTTGCCTGTTGAACGAACGTTGTTTTAATAAACAAGTAAAGAAAGTCTAAAGTCGGTCTAGGCCGACTATGAAATACCCTAAACCCACTTTTCAAAAATAGAAAATTTTTATTGTAAATGGGCGTCGCCAAGGGTGGATGAAGCCTATATTTTATATGCATTTAAATGTTGATGAAAAATTTACACATACCAAGTTTAATTCCTGTAGCTCACAGTTAATGCCATTATTGTGCTTTCCTTATGAGAGGTGGGCGTGTTCATGGACGGATTACTTCCTATTTTTGAGCACACCTTAGTTTTGGTATAATATACATGCATACCAAATTTAATTTCTCTATGAAAAACATAACCTTATTTATTGAGTTTAAAACTTTTTGGGTTGTATGGGAAATAGGCGTGTCCGTAGGCGGATGACGTCCATTTTTCAAAACCATCTTTGTCTTGTCATAAAAAACATACGTGCCAATTTTTAGCTCTGTAGGTTAAACAGAGGCTTATTTATTGCGTTTTAAATTTTTGGGTTGTATGGGAGGTGGGCGTGTCCGTTAGCGGATGACGTCCATTTTTCGAAGATATCTTTGTGTTTGTATAAAACACATACAAATCAAATTTTATTGTAGTTGGCTAATTATGAGCTGAGTTATGCAGTTTTCAATTTTCGCGTTGTATGGGAGGTAGGCGTGTCCGTGGGCGGATGATGTCCACTTTTCAAAACTATCTTTGTTTTGTTACAAAAAACATATGTGCCAAATTTTAGCTCTGTAGGTAAAACAGAGGCTTATTTATTGCGTTTTCAATTTTTTGGGTTGTATGGGAGGTGGGCGTGTCTGTAAGCGGATGACGTCCATTTTTCAAAGACATCTTTGTGTTGATAGAAAACACATACATACCAAATTTTATTTTTGTAGGCTAATTATGAGCTGAGTTATGCAGTTTTCAATTTTCGCGTTGTACGGGAGGTAGGCGTGTCCGTGGGCGGATTCCAAAAATATTCAATAGTGCAGATCCTTGGGTTCATGTGACCATGTGTACCAAGTTTCATCCAATTATCTCAACTCCTTCTTCTTCTTATCCTGTGTATACGGACAACACACAGACGGACGGACGGACGGACATGGATAGCTCGGCTCACGTGGTGACGCTGATCAAGAATATATATACTTTTCTATACCGGACTCGCTTCGTTCTATGCGTTACAAACGTTTGCACAAAGTTAATATACCCTGACCTTTCAGGTTTAGGGTATAACAACAAATTTTAAATCAAAGAATTGCAATTCTTGGATTTGACCAATCCTTTTTTTCCGTTTAGCACCGCTTAAAATCATTATTTACTAAATACAAATTTCAACTTGTAAAATGTGAAATTTATGTGTGCAGAAAACTATGCCACGAGTACATAAATTTATGTAATTTATTTTATGTAAGGTTTTTCCCTCTGTATAGCTATAACTTAACTAGTTATACCATCATCAGTTTTCACAGAAAACACTGGAAAAGTGGAAAAGGAGCCATAACTGTTCGGCTCTGACCCGTTTTAAAAACGGTTGTTATAGTGCTATCTTAGACAATACTTGAAATTTATAAGTTCAAAACTTAAATTCCATTCCAAATAATGTCGGTTATTCTGCAAACTATTCTGTTAATTATCAAAAATTATTCACTTCAATTTTGAAAATGATTGATGTTATCAATCAAAATGTTTGATGTTTGTAATAGATATGATGTATTAAGTAGTTTATGATTTTATGATCTGTGTATGAATTTCAGCTATAGAGAGGTGCCAAGCTCATCTAGTTGCTAGGAAATTGTTTTCAATAAAGCTTTACTTTGGTTTTAAATGTTTTTGAAGAGCCCTCTTTCGATAACACATAAAGTGCGCATGGGATCAACATATAGTACACAAATAAGGGACTTACAAAGTTATAATGTAATTAATATTAATATAATGGCATTTAAGAAGGAATTTAATATTTGCTAAATGACCAACAAGTCTCCTTCTGGACTTCTACACCTGATGGATTATATAAACCATATAAAGCAATGATCTAAGTATGCTACCGACAAACGCCCCATCATAACTTCAAACATGTTTTCTCGCACATGCAGAAAACGCATTTGATGCCATGTTTTCAAATATTTTTTATTAAATGCATGCATGCCATCCATGCGTTTAGCTGCACAGCTAGTCAGAAAATTCGCAGCCAGCGGCACAAAAAAACTTTACACGAAATCAACTTTGTTATAAAAAAAAACTATGGAACTGCATTTCATCGTTCACTTTTTTTCTATTTTAATTTTTTTTTCTATTTTACAAAGTATGCGTTTTTTGCGAAGAAACTTGTGCGCAAAAATAAAAAACAAAAAACTTTGCATTAAATACTTTTATGTTTAGTAATATTTAGTTGTTGCAAGATAAACCACCATCAATGAGGCTCCACACACATCCAACAATATGCGAATATAACAAAATAAACATACATCTCCATACATATGCAGCACTAAATCCGAGCCGCGGCCACTTCATTGGGGGGAGTTACTTTGGCTGTTGTTAGTGCTGTTGAAGTTGGACTGCGTGTGGAAGCAGTGGCAAAATAAGCAGCCATAGAATGGCACAAAAGCCATAACATAAGAAGTGAAAGAAAAAGAAAAAAACGATAAAAACTTGCAACTGCTGGCGGAAGGTGTATCATTAAATATGGCGTCGCGGCTTCTTGGAGTGTTCATTTTTATGGTAACATGTACACTTTGCTGCAGCAAAAGTGTTTGCAATATTAAAATTATTTATTTACACACAGTCATACAGACCGCTATTAATCCAAAGCGATATACATCTTAACTTACGCTGTATTTTATTAAAGTTAACTATATAAATGTGAACATAAGCAATCAGATCAGAATCAGATAAGAGTATAAAAAAAATAGCCAATTTGGCCAAGACGTCACATCGTAGAAATAAGTTAATTCATTTATATAAGGTAAATTTTTTGTCTTGAGCGTTACACACGAACGCAAATTTCTGTAAATATATCACTAGCCAGTAGACAATGACATCGCTGCTAGCAGGCCTTCCTGTGGATTTTGTAGTACTGCCGCACTCATATACAATTACACTTTCTTTTTTATAAGAAGTGGGAAAATTTCGTAGGCCTTCCGATCCGATAGCTCAAAAGAGGCCTGATAGAAGCACTTCTTTAGAATGGATAAAAGTAGGGGTAAAGAAAAAGCGTTGAAAAAATATTTATTTTTCTTTTACACCTTTTTCTATTTATTTATATATTCTATTATTTTATCTTCTCTCCTATGTTTTTTATCCAATCCACAAGAAAGGCGATCCCACTATTTGCGCCAACTACCGTGGGATTAGCCTTCTTAATATCGCATATAAGGTCCTGTCGAGTGTATTGTGTAAAAGACTGAAGCTCATCGCTAACCAACTGATTGCACCTTATCAGTGTGGTTTCAGACCTGGAAAATCCACCATCGACCAAATCTTCACGCTCCGACAAATGTTGGAAAAGACCCTCGAAAAACAAATCGACACACATCATCTTTTTGTCGATTTCAAAGCCGCCTTCGACAGTCCAATAAGGAGTCACCTCTACTCCATCATGTCTGAATTTGGTATTCCTGCGAAGATAATACGTCTTTGCAAGATGACGCTGAAGAACACCAGCAGCGCAGTGAAAATTGGGAAAGACCTCTCCCTTCCGTTTAATACCAAACGAGGTTTCGGACAAGGTGATTCCTTATCGTGCGACTTCTTTAATATAGTGATGGAGAAGATCATCCAAGCTGCTGACCTGAGACGCAGCGGCACAATTTTCTATAAGAGTGTTATGCTGCTGGCGTATGCAGATGATATTGACATCATTGGCCACAATACGCGCGAAGTCAGTGCAGCATTCTCCAGGCTAGAAAAAGAGTCGAGTCGAATGGGTCTTGCAGTGAACGCAGATAAAACGAAGTATCTTGTGTCAACAAACAAACAGTCCCAGCGTGTTGGAAACCACGTCACTGTTGACAACACCTCCTTTGAGGTAGTGAAAGACTTTGTTTACCTGGGATCCAGCATTTACTCCTGCAACGATATCAGTATTGAGATTATTTTGGGCTCAGTAGGCAATTGAGAAGCAGAGCTCTCTCTCGACGAACAAAACTGACGCTCTATAACTCAATAATCATGCCCGTCCTACTATCACAAACCTGGACGTTGAGCAGCTCTGATGAAAGGACTTTGGAAGCATTCGAGAGAAAAATCCTTCGCAAGATCTATGGTCCAATCTGCGTCAATGGCGAGTACCGAATACGATGGAACCACGAGCTGTATGAGCTATATGCCGACATCGATATAGTCAAGCGTATTAAAATAGAGCGGCTTCGCTGGCTAGGTCATGTCGAGAGAATGAACGACGAAGCTCCAGCGAAAAAGATATTGGATTCGGTACCCAGCGGTGGCCAACTCAGACGAGGAAGACCGCATCTCCGTTGGAAAGACCAGGCATTGGATAACCTGACAACGCTTGGAGTTTCCAACTGGCGCCAGCAAGCGCACGACAAAAGAGGCTGGCGCAAATTCTTAGACCAGACCAAAACCGACCAACGGTTGTAAGCGCCATCTAAGTAAGTAAGTAAGTATTTAAAAGGTCTTGAGATTTTTAGAGTCTAGAGGAAACCGGTCTTTTGGACAAAGAACTTTTAAGGTTTTTCCGTCTCACACCGTCCGTCTCAAAAATTTTATATTTTTTTACATTATAATCATATAACTTTTAATGCAACCTTTTTGCATTTAAGAATAAAAAAAATAGTAATTTTTATACTTTAAATCCATAGTTTAGTAAAGAACCTGAAATATGCGGTAGACACGATTTTTCTTTTTGAGCTTTTTATCGAAAAATACTGCTTTTTACTAAAACGGTAGTTGAAAAACTGAGTGACTACAAACGTAATTTTTTTTTTTTTTTTTGTTATAAAAACAACAATTTCTCTAAAAATCGAACGATTGAAAGTACCAATTTCATAAAAAGGATATTTTCGAACATTTTGCTTGACAGAATTTATTTCTAGTTTCGTGATAACTCAATTGTTTTCCTGCAGAGCAAATGGGGGAAAAAAATTCTTTTCCCAAAATCTTTTAATAGTAATACACAAATAAATTTTTTTATTTTAAATGTTCTATTTCAATAATTGATTTTAACTTATAAGACTTAAAAAATATCTCTTCCATCAAATTGATTTATTATGCCAACTAAATAAATATTCAATGTTCTATAATTAATTATGTTGTTCAATACCATGTCTAACCCTATAACCTATAATATATAATGTATAGCCAATTAATTTTTTTAACTATGCATATAATATATAAATATATGAGCGGTATTTAATTGATCCAGTTACTTATATAATTTTCATAAATTAATTTTTTTTATTAAGTTCTCGTGTTTTTTTTTTTCCTTCTCATTAAGAATGATACGATTAATAAATATGTCATTCCATCGACTGTGGAACCAAATGTGTCGACATGTTAACATTTATAGCTGAGACAGACAGCAGTGAGCCAGGCAAACAGTCACAGCCATGCATTGCCATACATTTTCGCATAATAATAAGTATAACCAGCCAAGAACATGCGCCAACCAACCAATCCAATTAGATGAGAATTCAATTTAATGGCGACAAAATATTTTCACGTTCTGTTTGATTATTATAACTGCTGTTGGAGGGCAGAGACAAGCGATAGACAGGCATAGAAGACGAAGTTGTCGTAGTGCGAGCAGCAAAGTTTACTAAAAGTAGCAAAACAGATGTTTGTGGTTGATGGCTACACTAAGGCTTGCCCAACCATTACTTGACTCGCATTAAAATCTCAAAAATGTCAATGTGGAATTTATCAAAATGTTAAAATGTTTGGCAATTATTTTGAACAACTCTAACATACTCGTATTGTATAGAGTTGTTAGCATTAGAAAAAGCTGTATCAAAACACCTGTTTGGTTTGAGTTTGAGGAAAGCATTAATTTATATGGTGCATTAAATTTAAGCGAAACTGCTTATTTGCTGCTTATTAAAATAAGAAAAAAATTGTTTATTAGAAGAAAAAGTTTTATAAGTTGTATTAAAATAGGTGTTTAACCTATATCTAAGCATAAAATAATGAAGACTTATTAAGGAGTATCAAAATTACTGCAATAACTCCATTAGTGTACAAGACACTCCTCTACACATATCAGCACTGTTACTCTATTAGTTGAGAAGTGTTCACAAGTGATATGTTTCATTATAAATTTATTATTCAGAATTACTCGATTGAGTGAAAAGCTTGTTGTTTAAGACAGGTGTTACACGTGCCTATTTTGTGCCTAGCCACTCCACGTGTGGCTTTAATATTATTAATTATTGTTTAAATGTCTATAATTTGTCGTTATTATTTGTGAAAATGTACCATATTTTTCGTATTCTTTAATATATATATCTTAACTCTTTGATGATGAATACGAAGGTGTAAGTCATCAAATATTAAGAAATTATGGAGTTTTTTTTGCTTAAATATCAAAGGTTTTTGACACTTGGCTTAGTCTGGTTTACCTTGACACTCATTAATTTATTTGAGTCACGTAATTGGTCGAAGCTAACGGATATACATAATTTTTTTATAGAAAGTAGAATATTATAAAATTTAATCTATTTTTCGTTTTTGGGTTAGCCGTGGCCGAGCTTGCTTAGTATGTGCCCGGTATCAATCACCGCATAATGTAGGAAGCTATTTTTTTTAGAAATATATTTTTCTGATCGGCCGTCACCTCTCTAAAGACAATGGTGATCCTTAGAGAGTATAAACAATGGCATGTAAAGCTTCTTGAGAATATGAAGTTAAGGCGTTTATAGACGGTTTAAAACATAAAGGTCCAGTTATTGGTCAATTGTGTACGAACATTTAAAAACATACAAAATTTGAAGGAATGAAATGACCAATTTATTTTTTTATGTGACATTGATATGCTCTTTAGAAAATCCCTGTATCCTCTAGACTCTTAACTTGAGCGGTCTCTACAAGACCTTAAAAATGGAATGTGCGTCAGGTTTGGGTCCCATCACATTATAACCGGCCATTGTAAACCACTACGTGTTGACCACCGCTAGCGAAAAACATGCAATTGTTTACGGATATGTACCTGGAATATCCAGACACTTTAAAGTGACGGTGGCTATGTCCTATTGGCGAAAGTCCTCGTAAAAATAAAGGCTGACATCACCGCCATCCGGGAGATGAAATGAACGAAGTTGCTCTAAGACAGCAGACTGCGACATCTACTACAACTGTCACGCGAAAAACAGTCGATTTGGATGTGGATTCATTGTTGTTTTTTAACTTTAAACCAAGGATTTCAGGTATCAAACCTATTCAGTCAATTTTTAATTTCAGTTGATTAGAAATGAGGAAAAAAAATTAAGGAAAGGTGAAAGCGTAGGACCATGGCTAGACCAGGATTCGAACCCGGAACCTCTTGGATAGCAGTCAAGCAAATCCGTCGGAGGAAAAGAACGATGCTGGCAACAGGACGATTTCTGCGCGAGCCTATCAATATCATCAAAAATATCAAAAGAAAAGAAAAGGGCTCCACTGTCGGTCAGTTCAGTCTCAACGAGACCCACTTCGACCAACGGTCTTAGACTAATGGACATCGTAGCAGTGCGAAACAAGGTAGTTAGTAGCACCAGATTTAAACACGTCGGTATCAAAAAGACACTGGTCTAACTGTCCCCGGATTCAAAAAAGCGAAACCAAATTATCATCATGCTATGATCGACGGGAGGCACGCATCACGCGTATTGGATGTGCTCACTTTTCGGGGGGTCGGTCTTCCCTATTTCCAGTATGTGCTGTCTGCAAATAGGGAAGCGCGGCGTCTAGGCTCCCATATTACAGCAGGCAAATATAACTTTTAAATAGTCAGGGAATGTACATACCTTGCCACCGCCGTAAAAAGCATTAACAATGTAAACCTGGAGATTAAACAAAGACTAATGCTAATAGCTACGATTTAATTAAGCAATTAGGTTCCAGAGCTCTCTCTCGATCGACAAAACTAACACTCTACAAAACGCTCATCATACCTGTGCTTCTTTATGGCTCTGAGGCACGGGTGGTATCGCAAACAGATGCAGCCGCTCTTGGGGTGTACGAGAGGAAAATTATTTGCAAAATATTTGATCCTGTTCGAGTTGGCGACGACTATCGCATTCGAATGAACCATGAACTGTACGAGCTCTTCGACGAAATTGACTTAATTCAGCGAAGAACAATTCATCGGCTACGCTGGCTGAGTCAAGCCTTTCGTATGGATGAAGAAGCTCCTGCGATAAAGGTGCTTGAGGCGAAAGCCGAGGGTTGGCGATGAAGAAGAAGACCATGCCTTCGATGGATTGACCAGGCCGTGGAAACCCTAACCATGCTTGGTGAAAAAGATAAGAGACGTGCGCGCGAAGAAGAGGTGCCTGGCGAGAGCTGATGAAGTCGGCCGTAATCCTACCACGGGTTGCCTGACCACCAAATAAAGTAAGGAAGTTTATTATTTGTTTCGAAGCTTATAGGGCAAAATTCAAGCCATATGTTTGATTTTTTAACTTTTAAGAGATTTTTAGTTTTCATGAGTCACTTTCTAGTGAAAGAAGGAATGGTTTTTATGCGATCTGTCTCATTTTCGTACTCAATATAAAAATATTTAAGTTTAAAGCTTTTTGTGGAATGTCACTTCGGAAAGTGGAAAACTATTGTACCGTTTTGATAAAGTCACTTTGTATGTGAGGTAAGCGTGGCTTGGCTCACTTTCGAACTTTATCTGAAATGTCTAGAAATGAGCGTTTATATAAATGATCATATTTATATAAACGTTTGCACTGAACGGACCAAGATAATGAGATAAGTAGTCCTTTCAGCTTTCCAATAATTAATTCGTTAGCATATCGTCCCCTAGCGCTCAATTATCGTGAGCGCCATTATGAAAATTTCATAGGAAAATGTTTTTTGTATTTTATTGAAGTGAAACTTCTTTGGCGGTGAGTGAAATTTCAAGGTCTCTTATTCGTGACGCTAGGCTTACGTTTTCAATTCATATGAAAATTTTCAAAAAAATGATAGCCGCTAGCGAGAATTGAACCCTGACCATAGTTGCTCAAGAGTCGGAAGCTATACCTTTACGCCACGTGGGCACATAATACACAGGCAAACAAAATGTGACTAAACAAAAAATATCAAGCAATTTGTGTTTTTTTTAAGGCCGCTTGATAGCTTGAACTGTTGACACCATGTGTAAAATGTCTCACCGATGAGATGAAAATAATGGTCAAAATTATTTTAGTCGGTAAATGGCTTTTGAAAAAATATAAAATTACCTGATATTTTTGACCGAAAAAATAAACGACATAAAATAACTGTTATTTTTGACCGATAAAATAAAAGTCAAAAGTAACTGTTATTTTTGCCCAAAAACACTATAAGGCACAAAATAACTTTTATTTTTGTCGAAAAAAAATTTTTATTATTATTTGTTTGTTATTTGTTGGCATTAAGCTAATTTTGACATAAATTAGGCTCAAGTGTGGATATTAATTTTTTAATAAACAATCCAAAAATTACTTATAATGGACGCATGTGGGCATAATAGTTTTTTGATAAATGATCCAAAAATCACAAAAATTATGCTCGAACGTGGTACAACTGTTGGCGTGTTGATTTTTTGATAAAAAATCACGTTATGGCTTGATATCAAGAACATTATTGCTTAGCTCAGAATCACTCCCAAAATTAATTGTTTTTGAATTGTTTTCAGCTCAAATTTCTCTTCGTGTAGTTTTGCTGTTTTTGCTGTATCTGATGCTAAATCAATATATGGAATAAAAAATTGCTGTCTACGATAATTGGGCGCTTAGAGAACGATATGGTTTTCCAAAGGAAATTGTTTAAAAATCTATAAGTGTTAAGATTTCTTTGTAAAGTTGTAACAAGCAATTAATAAAATTTAAAAATGTATTCCTATCTATGTAAATAAATCTTAGTAATTAAATATTATTTTTTTAGACCTAACATTCTTTTAATTTCAGAGTCATTTAAAAAAAATTCTGACCCTTTTGGGAAAAACTGAGTACGGAATTATACTGTATTTGACCTTTAGTTTCACGTGTATTTTTTCACGTCCCAATAAACCACATAGCGGACTCGGTTTAGTTTCGGATTAGTAATGAAACCGAGAACTCGGATTAGATATCTCGTATTCGATTCGGATT
Source organism: Tetanocera ferruginea (assembly GCA_958299015.1). Classification (NCBI taxonomy): domain Eukaryota; kingdom Metazoa; phylum Arthropoda; class Insecta; order Diptera; family Sciomyzidae; genus Tetanocera; species Tetanocera ferruginea. The sequence continues at coordinate 47,080,424 of OY282640.1, read as the reverse complement.
CGAAACGAGTCCGCAATGTCGTAAAATAAATTAAATTCTTATATATCTGCAATTAATCATCGCAACATTGATTTTTTTGTTTTTAAATTCGTGATCCCTTCAGATTTTTTAAAAAATAGAGAAAAAAACACCCAAAAAAAAAACCGATAAGATTTTTTGTCTGAGCTGGGAGTCGAACCCACTTCCTCAAACGTTTGATTTCATAATCAAGCAAATAACGCCGCTTCAAAACAACAACTGCTATAGGCTAGTGGATAACGTAGCAGACTGGCATCCGGGGGACGTGGGTAGGAATCCTGAACATGTACATTTTTTTTTATTCTTAATAACAATAATAATCTCATAATCTTTTATCATAATAATCGATTTGCGTAAGACACGAATATAATAAAAAAATTTAATTTAAAAAAAAATTGCCAAAATTATTCGAAAACGATTTGCTTATGTTGAAATTCTCGCTTCGGCAGTGATTCGATTATGATAAAAAATCTCGCTTCGACAATGAAATGTGCATTTCTCCCGCCCTTGGGTTCATTAGCAAAACATTTTCGAACTTCGTTTTCGAAATTAATGTCCGAGATCTCAGATTTACCTCGAAATCGAGGCAATTCGTTTGGTTTATTGGGATGTTAAAAAAAAAATTTCATAAACGCAGCCGTTAAAAGCCGTTCATAACAAACACTGCTTCTTTTTTTAAAAGCATAGTCAAAGGTGCAGTTATTTGATTGTAATTTTAGACAAATTTCCGGAAGAACCCGGTGACTCCGAGAAATTGTCGTACTTCCGAGACACACGTTGGTTATGGAAACTCATCGATACATTTGGTTTTTTCATTCCCTGACTGAATTCTTTCAAAGCTCACAACATGTCCCAACAAATGCACCGTGTCCGATAGGAAAACACTTTTTGACGGAAGCAATGTCAAATCTGCTTTTCGAACTGCTTCCATGAATTATCGTAGAACTCGTTCACTATTTTCGAACGATTTAGTACCGATGATTATCGCATCTTCGTAACTGATGATATGTTTGCCGTCAGGCATTCCCCTTATTAAATTGCTCATCATTTCTTGAAAAAACATCGGGTCATTGACGAGCTCAAATGGCATGACGTTGTGCTCAAACAGACCATCGTGTTTCAAGAATGCTGTATATTTCTTGTGTTCCTCCTCAAGCGGTATTTGGTAGTACCCTGATGCCATATCCAGTGTTGTAAAATAGTGGCTTCATGATAGCTGCACCAATTGCTCTTCTACCACCGGCATGTGCGAATTATTTCTTTATGGTGCCCTATAGTCAACGCAGATGCCATTTTCCCCGTTCGACTTGTTCACCAAAACAACTTACTTGTCGTGATGTGTTCGGACTTATTATTTCATGCTTTACCAAATTTTCCTTAATGGCTGACAACCCTTTCCGTTGGACAAAAGGAACTTGGTACCTTTGCCGATAATTGGCTGATTTGTAGTAACATCGATGGTCATAAACGTTGTTTTGCATCGTCCTAAATGTTTCATACCCTCAGAAAAACAGTTTTTATATTGTTCAGCAATTGCCAAAACTCTTGTTTTTTTGCAACACCCCTGCTTCAATTACCATGCGTTGATCAGTACGACATAAGATATCTCTGCCCAAAAGGATGTCGTAGGGCAAAATCTCATTTGGTACAACATTGAAGGATGCTTTCATCTGCTGACCATCCATAAGCATGTCAACCAACGACGGGTTAGACTCTTTTATAAAAACTTACTATTGTCATTGAATAATTAATATTGACATTGAATTATAATTATTAAACCCTAAACCTGAAAGGTCAGGGTATATTAACTTTGTGCAAACGTTTGTAACGCATAGAACGAAGCGAGTCCAGTATAGAAAAGAATATATATTCTTAATCAGCGTCACCACGTGAGTCGAGCTATCTATGTCCGTCCGTCCGTCCGTCCGTCCGTCCGTCCGTCCGTCCGTCCGTCCGTCTGTGTGTTGTCCGTATACACAGGATAAGAAGAAGGAGTTGAGATAATTGGATGAAACTTGGTACACATGGTCACATGTACCCAAGGATCTGCACTATTGAATATTTTTGGAATCCGCCCACGCACACGCCTACCTCCCATACAACGCGAAAATTGAAAACTGCATAGCTCAGCTCATAATTAGCCTACAACAATAAAATTTGATATATATGTGTTTCATACCAACACAAATATGTCTTCGGAAAATGGACGTCATCCGATCACGGACACGCCTACCTCCCATACAACCCAAAAATTGAAAACGCAATAAATAAGCATGTGTTTAACCTAGAGAGCTAAAATTTGGCACGTATGTTTTTTATGACAAGACAAAGATGGTTTGGAAAAATGGACTTCATCCGCCCACGGACACGCCCATTTACAATAAATTTTTTTTTTAAAAGTGGGTTTAGGGTATTTCATAGTCGGCCTAGACCGACTTTAGACTTTCTTTACTTGTTTTTAATGCTATAGTAGGAACCACAAAGTCAACACTAGTAAATATCAAGCAAACTTCTGTGCATATTTTCAGGCTAAACAATTTTCCGTATGTATACAAATGTTGAAAAGCACAGAAATATTTTAATTACAGTTTAAGTGATACACGGTGCGAAGCGTAACAACTGAATTTTATATATTAAGATAATTATATATTTTAGTTATTGAATTTTAGCCAAGCAATAATATATGTAATTATAAATTATAAGAATTTTTCCTAAATTGCAATAAAACAAATGTTAAAGATGAATTTTCAGAAGAACTGTAAATAAATCTATCCTAACCTATAGATTATACTGGATTATATTCAAGTTGTGAAAAACTATAATCAATGATTGGAATTTGTATCTTGGTAATATGGATTCATGTTTCATGTTGATTAAGATTTTGCTAAACATTTACAAAAACTACGATTGCTAAATTGATTGAAAAAGAGCAAATCTAATGACGAGCAACAACATAAAAGGTGCTCCATAGGCGTGGAATGCTTTGGGGGAATGGCAAAATAAATAAAAAAGTCAGAGTTAGAAAAGCTCTGCATTAAAGTTCGTCACAAAATAGCAAAAAAAAAAAAAGGTTAAAAAATAATACCATAAAAAGTTGTACAGCAAAGAAACTCTAAAGATGTAAGACTTCAGCGTTGCTAGTTTGATTCCAAGAGGTACGGCAAGAATGTGTGTTAAGAGTGGCTATGTGTGTGTGTGTGTGTGTGTGCAATTTCGTTATATTGACGAAACATATAATTTTCGCACATTTCTATGGAAATGAATGAATATTTGATGGATAGATGGATGGATGCATGGACGCACGGATAGATTGTTGTATGCATGGCAAGAAAAAACTTGCTGCTGCAGTTGAAACGAATGTAATCAAGTGATGTCAATACAGGGTGATGTAGTCAGCTAAACTGATTTGAACATGAACATTGCAATGCATTAAAGGCAACATGCTGTTGATTCAAGACAAATTATTTTTCCAACATAGATACCAAAATTGTTTTTGACGCATTGCAAAAGCCAAGCAACGAAAAACACTTTCCTCCTCAGGGCAAACCGACAACACAATCAACTCTATCATCGATAACTTGCAGTCTACCTTCTAATTTTGGCTTCAACTGCAATATCGACACATGCAATGTAGTGACATGTTGCAATGGAGGTCGTGAAAAAAAACAAAAAAAAAATACAAGACAAGTCCAAACAACAACATGATGAAATGATATATGAAAAAATTTAGCCATGCCTATCTGACAACCCGGCTGACCTCACCCGACACAAAACCTGGTGGTGACTGCAGAAAAACGCCAAGTTTTTTTTTTTTTTTTGTAAATGTTGTTATGCTAGTATTGGTTATATAAGCACCATGTTTGTGCGTCGTCTATTCGGTGTGGTATGCAAATACATACAATTATTTTTGAATTGCAATCTAACATGACATTGCAGCAGGTTTTGTTGTTTTTTTTTTACTTCTTTGTTGCTGTAGGTCTTTATTGAGCAACTTTTTAAAAAGTTGCCGTTTTTTGCGTGTTTTGTTTTAAAAGTGTGTTATGTGTATGTATGTGTGTGTGATTTTTACTTGTTACCCTGCCACCTTAGGTTCTATAATCGGAGTCATGTTAAGTGTTTCATTTTTTTTTTCCTCTGCAGAATTTCTAACATACACTCTAAATTGCAAGTGTTGCCAACAACGTTTGTTGCATAATTTTTAATTAATTTGAAAAATCTTACGCTATTTTTATGGTGCAGAAAATTACATTGATTTTGATTAAAATGTACGGACGGCCCAACGGTCTGTCTTTTGCTTTTTAATTAAAAAACCGACAATATGCGAATTTTTTTTTTATATTTACTTCAATACTAAGTAGTAATCATAGACGGTGATATGCTCTTTAGGGCGTATCGAAAAATTTAGATGGTATTCTAAGAGGGCTCAAAAAAAATCCATGGTTACATAAAATAATATTTTAGGAAACGAAATGGATGTCTGCCTCCCTTAAGGACAAAGAGCATAACACTCTCTTCGTTGTTTTTTGAGCAAAACATTTAAAAACAACGATCTTAACATACTCTGATTTTTTTAAAGAAAACTATAACTGAGGGCGTGTCAATAAGATTGTGACTTTTTGAATTTCCCGCCTCTTAACTAAAAAGGCAATACTGTTCCCTTCAGCAACCATCTGTCAGTTGACTCTTGTAAATTTTGGCCCAAGAATTTCAATAGTAAATAGTTGCGGCCATACAATCACGAGAGATGCCGAACGTTTTGGATGCCCAGTTGAAACCAGTAAAGAAAGTCTAAAGTCGGTCTAGCCCGATTAAGAAATACTCCAAACTTACTTTTTCAAAATACAATAATAGATTAAACATAAGCTTATTTGTGGAGTTTAAAATTTTTTGGGTAATACCGGAGGTAGGCGTCCCTACTTGGATGGCGCCCATTTTTCAAAAACATCGTTGCTTTGTTATCAAATACATACGTAACAAATTTTATCTCTGTAAGACAAACATAAGCTTATTTATGCAATTTTAAATTTTTGGCTTGCATGGGAGGTAGGCGGGTCCGTATGCGGATGACGTCCAGTTTTTAAAACATCTTTGGTTTTTTATAAAAAAAACGCGTACCAAATTTTATTCTTGTAGGTAAAACATAAGATTATTTATTAAAATTTTAATTTTTGGATTGTTTGGGAGGTGGGCGTGCCCGTAGGCGTATGACACCCATTTTTCAAAGACGTCTTTGTTTTGATATAAAACACATTCACATCTGGACAAAAAACATAGGTACAACAGGGCTTTCGTGAGTTTTTTTGAAATAATTTATTAAATAAATATTTTTTTTAAAAAACCAGTAAAGAAAGTCTAAAGTCGGTCTAGGCCGACTATGAAATACCCTAAACCTACTTTTCAAAAACAAAAATTTTTTATTGTAAATGATCGTCTCCGTGGGCGGATGAAGCCTATACTTTATATGCCTTAAATATTGATGAAAAATTTACTCATACCAAGTTTTATTCCTCTAGCTCACAGTTAATGCCTTTATTGTTGCATAATTTTGGGAGGTGGGCGTGTTCATGGACGGATTACTCCCAATTTTGGAACACACCTTAGTTTTGGTATAAAATACATGCATACCAAATATTTCTCTATGACAAACATAACCTTATTTATTGAGTTTTAAACTTTTTGGATTATATGGGAGGTAGGCGTGTTCGTAGGCGGATAACATCCACTTTTCAAAACCATATTTGTCTTCTTGTCATAAAAAACATACGTGCCAAGTTTTAGCTCTGTAGGTTAAACAGACGCTTATTTATTGCGTTTTCAATTTTTGGGTTGTATGGGAGGTGGGCGTGTCCGTGAGCGGATGACGTTCATTTTTCAAAAACATCTTTGTATTGATATAAAACACACACATACCAAATTTTATTGTTGTAGACTTATTATGAGCTGAGTTATGCAGTTTTAAACTTTTGCGTTGTATGGGAGGTAGGCGTGTCCGTAGGCGGATTCCAAAAATATTCAATAGTGCAGATCCTTGGGTGCATGTGACCATGTGTACCAAGTATCATCCAATTATCTCGACTCCTTCTTCTTATCCTGTGTTTACGGACAACACACAGACGGACGGACGGACGGACGGACGGACATAGATAGCTCGACTCACGTGGTGACGCAGATCAAGAATATATATACTTTTCTATACCGGACTCGCTTCGTTCTATGCGTTACAAACGTTTGCACAAAGTTAATATACCCTGACCTTTCAGGTTTAGGGTATAATTAATTTAAATTTAAGAATTCAATATATTAAAAATAAGAAAAAAAATTTGAATTCCTGAAAAAAACCTGAATTCTTCTAGGCATGGACGAAACCAAATGCTTGCACGTCTCCAATGCTATATTGTACCATGCTTGCTGAACTTATTCCCACAAATCGGCCTTATTCTTAAAAGTTTGGTTAGATATTCTTTTCTTCAATTCACCCCAAAAATTCTCAATCGGGTTGAGGTCGGATGATATACTGCGCCAGAACATACAGTCAATTTTGTTGTCCTTAAAAAATCCTTAACCAACTTCGATGAATGTTTAGGTTCATTATCTTGTTGGAACCATTAAGTTTCCGCCACCATGCCTGATCGTTTTCCTAGTGTACGGCGGATCGAAATCTTTACCTGTTGGGCGACGAACATTCCTTTCGGTATCATTAGAAAACAAATTTATTTTGGTCTCGTCGCTCCATAGGATGTTGTTCCACTTTGTGACCCTTCATCTCCTGAGCATGAGGCATGAATTTTGGCAAATTCTTTCCTCGCGTGTAAGTTTGTCTTACAAAGGAGTGAAACCTTACGGGCTATTTTAGCCTTGAATCCACTAACCTTCAGCGAATAGTCCATGAAGATACATTGTTACCTAATTCTGCTGCTATTGTTCTTGAAGCTATAAAAGGATCCTTTTTCGCCATTATATTAATGCGATGGTCATCGTTGAGTGTGGTTTTCCGTTTTCTTCTACGTTTTTCTCAAACCTTTTTTTTCTTTAAAGCATTCATGACAAAATTTCGAGAATGTCCAAGAATTTTGGCAATCGTTCCATATCCATTTCCCCCAGAACGCATCTCAATAGCAAACCGTCCTTTTTTTCGAGTGAACAATGATCACCGCGACCCATCTAGATACCTAAAGCTTTTATGAAAGCTTTACAATTTAAAATTATTTTACAAACCTTTAAAGAAAAATTCTAGAACTAAATTTAAGATTAGAAACTGCACTGCAAATAGATTGCCAGTCAATAACGGAACAACTTGTGCAACGGGAAATTTTTAACTTTCAATTAAACTATGACATATTGATCAAAAACTATTTTTTAGGAGATGTACCCATTTTTTTGTCCAGATGTGTACGTACCAAATTTTATTGTTGTAGGTTAATTATGAGCTTACTTATGCATTTTTCTATTTTGGCGTTTTTTGGGAGTTAGGCGTGTCCGTGGGCGGATTTTAAAAATTTTCAATAGTGCAGATCCTTGGGTTCATGTTCAATTATCGCGACTCATCTTCTTATCCTGTGTTTACGGACAACACACAGACGGACAGACGGACTGACGGACGGACGTATGGTCGCACGGACATGGATTGCTCGACTCACGTGGTGACGCTGATCAAAAATATACATACTTTTCTATACCGGACTCGCATATTTCTATGCGTTACAAACGTTTGCACAAAGTAAATATACTTTGACCGACCTTTCAGGTTTAGGGTATAAAAATTATCGATAACGCCGATCGGAAATTGAAAGTATGGGAAATTGTGGAAGCCATAGGCATATCACATGGCTCAGTGGTTTCGATTTTGAATGATTACTGGGATATGAAAAAGCTAGCCAAAGATGGGTGCTGCTTTTGCTTCCAAGGAGTGAAAACTTCCAAGGAGTGTTTGGCGTTGTTCAACAGCAATATGGATGAGTTTTCGCACCATTTCGTAATCGTGGGACGAAACATGAATTCACCACGATACACCAGATACCAAGCAGTAGTCAAAACAGTGGGTTTCTCCGGGCAAATCGGTGCCAAAAAGGACAAGGTGGGCAATAAGGCAATAAAGCTTAGACGAACGTTTTCTTGGAATGCACGCGGTATAATCCACATTGATTACCTTCAAAAGGAAAGTAAAATCAATGGAGAATATTATGACAACTTACTGGCATACGATTCAATGACGATTTGAAAAAAAAACAACCCCATTTGAAAAAGAAAAACTTATTTTCCACCAAGACACCATAACGATACACACATGTGCAGCCTCTATGACGAAAATTCATGAACTGCGTTGCGAATTGCTTTCTCATCCGCCGTATTCCCCGGATTTTGCCCCGAGTGACTATTTCCTGTTTCCAAACTCATAGAAATGGCGCAGTGGAAAGTGATTTGACTCCAATGATGATTTAATCTCACAAACAAATTCCAAATTTTAAGGACCTCAAGAAAAATTTTTTTTTGAACGTATAAAAAAATTGGACGAAACGTTGAACGACATGTATAGAGTTCAAAGGAGACCGAAAACTAAAGTTATATTTTGTCAAAAAGCCTGTTTTTCATTCATTAAGTCACAGATTTATTGGCCCGCCCTCTTAAATCAAAAGTAAGTTTAGACTTATACTAACAATGTCTTGCCAAACACGTTTCCACTCATGATTTCTATCAGAAGTGTCCTGTTTGAAGGATATTCAAAATGGCAGTTATACACGAGGAAGCACAGAACTTTTGATTTTAACCAAATAGTCTAAATTTAATATAAATTTGATACATGATATAAACAAAAATATTTTTCTTATAAAAATAGTGAAAAAACAACAAATAACAAGTAAAGAAGGCCTAAAGTCGGTCTAGCCCTTTTTCAAAATACAATAATAGTGTTTTAAATGGGCGTTTCCGTGAGCGTGAGATGAAAAATTTACACATACCATGTAGTATTCCTGTAGCTCACATGTGAATGCCTTTGTATTGTTTTCACTATTGTAGGTTGTATGGGAGGTAAGCGTGTTCGTGGGCGAAGTACACTTTTTGAAGAAAGTACACGATTTTTGAAGAAATCGTAGTTTTGGTACCCTGACCTTTCGGGTTTAGGGTATTAAAACTACTGGATGTAATACTGTAGCATTTGCCTTTTTCTCTGCTATCTTTGCTGTTGTTGTTAGATTAACTTTAAACCGGTTTGAAAAAAGTGTACCATGTTACAGTATTGCTCCTCAGTGTATTAGGCTTATGTTGAAAAATTGAAACTTGGCAAGTCGTTCGTTCATAGGAGTAAATCGTAGGATATGATGCCGTCTTCTTTTGCCAATTATAAATCCGCATCCAAACTCGTGCTTCTCCACATGGCCGCTGTAGTAGATATCACAGGATACTTGCCGTAAGCAACCCTGTCCCTTCCATCGCATTTCTTGGACTGCAGTGATATCAGCTTTATATCTTTCCAAGATATTAATCAGTTGGATAAGGGAACCATCTCTATTTATGGTGTAGACATTCCAGGTGCTTATCTATTAATCATTGTCAGATGTTAAGGTTCTCCGAACCAAGGCAGACTAAAATGAATAGTTTCAATGCATGAAATGCTGGAAAATGAAATGTCAGGTCATTTGTACTGCCAAATTTTTTGGAAAGCGTACTATACAATACAATTTTGTAGTATTATCAAGGCTGGTGTTAGATATAATAACACCAAAATAATGGAAATGTATAATGCTTAGTATTTGATTTGATGTTTTTGACGACATAATATGATGATTTGTTTTAATGATTTTATTTTTTATATGTTCACTGAACGGTTCTTCATCCGACATTTAACTCTCTACTCTGTCATTTTGCACACATTTTTCAAGCAATTTAAAACATTATGAAGCACTACTTATAATTTGAAGAAACGGTATATGTCAACGTAGAAAATTAGACCACCAAGAAAAGTTAATCATAAAATTATGAATTTTTACAGTTTTTGCTGTTATGAGAAAATTACTTGAACCACGGAAACGATCAGTTTAAAACGGTTTTAAGCTGTGTACTGTTAAGATAAACCAAGAATTTCCTTAAATTAAATTTCCTTGCGAAGATCGAATTAAATTTCTCTTTATATTTAACAATTAATCTGCATATAATTCAAGACATAACAAAACAATAATAAGAAATTATAAAACAATCACTTTTAATATGCAAAACATTAAAAATAATTTCATGCTTCACAGAGTTGAATGCACAGAATAATCGTTAAAAACTAACAGAATTCTTATTGCTACAGGATATACACGCTTTCTGTAATAATTAACAGCGCGGGCCACATGTAAACATCCTAACAGAATAACAATAACAAGCCATAAGCAGCACCAACTTCCGCTAATGGAAGTAATTAAGCTGAACTATCTTAAAGTATTTAAAAAAAAACTAAATATTTTAACGACATTGTTAAACAATGTTGCCAATAACAATCAATTGTGGTCGGCTGGCAAAACATTTAAGATTGCCAGATGATGATCATGCGCCAAACATGTTATTAGATGCAATAAATTTGTAACGATCGGAAGTTGCGGAAGTGATCATTTCTCTGGAGTGTGTATAATATTAACATATTAGCACGCGCGCGTACGATCATTATTATCGATTAAGGCCTAACTTAATTAACTGATGCATTAATTCAGTGCAAGCTAACTGATCTAGTCATTAGTTATGTATACCACAGCGTGTTGAAGGGCGCCCGCCACTGGCGTTGATGCTGCGTCTTGTTCTTTTATAATAGCAACATCATGGCCACAACTTGTCACGATTGTCACTCTAGATAACGCCAATTTTGCATATGCCTGGCAACATAAGGTTTGGAATTTAGTTCTGGTGTCTTAATTATTTTGCATCCCGTTGATAATATTTCTCAGGAAGATGATAACGGAAGAATCTTATGGACATTTTTAATGCTAGTGACAAAACCATTTAACAGGTGATTGTGTGGAGTGAGCGATGACTAGAAGTGATAACTGTACGTCTTCTTTGTTAACGAGATGCAAATCGGAATGGGATATCCGTCATGCTCATTTGCATTTGTCAGCAAATATTTCTGTGGAAGTGGAATTATGAAGGAGTGACAATTGTGTGCTTGCAACAAGCATTATATTTAATAGGGATAACAGGAAGTAGGGATAACACTTCAGAGCATACAAGGCTAGCATGCTTAGATGCCAGTATTTAACTGGACACATTATTTTTAATATGTAACATTAACATGAACCTTAAAACTAAAACGTTTTTATCTATTCAACTGCTTAGCTAAACTAAAGCCTGATTTTAACATCAGACAAGGCCACCCTTAAGCTAGCCTTCATATTTTCATTCCTCTTAAAATCCTGCTCATCACCGCTCAATGAACCGCGTGTCAAAGTGCGATAAAATTTGAAATATGCAAAAAAAAAATGGTCTGCATTAAAACAAAACCAAAAGAATCCATCCATCCATCCATTCATTCATGCTTTATGCACATTTCCTTTCCACCAAAACCAAAAAAAAAACAAAAAATACAAAAATACATAAAAACTTGACGAACGCCATCATGAAAAGTAATTCTTAATTCATTCTCGAAAACAAAAAGTTTTAAACGAAAAAACTTCATTCCTCATCGATTTCTTATTCGCATTCCATGCACGAACAGCTCTCTGATTCGTTTCATTTTGCATGACTGAAGCTCATAAAAAAAATTTCATACTTTTAACCTTTGTGTGTGATGTGGCAGAAATTTTAAACAACAACAAAAGCAACTGCCATAAAAAGTTATATTCCAACCGCCATCCATCCAATGGTTGGGAATAAGAAACATGCGCGTATATCTCGTCGTTGGTATTTTTGGAAATAGCTACTTTTTTTTTTTTGTTTTTTGCTGAGCTTGCGTGTAGTTTTTGTTGTGCCTTGGTCACTGGGGGTTGAGCTGATTTTTTTTTCATATATCTATTAAATATTCTCACTGTTGAGTTTTGATGTCCTGCAGCAAGCAGTTTAGTACATAAAGAAACTGAGTGTGTGTGTCTATGTTTATGATGAAACATTATAGAAGCATCTTCATTTCTTGCAGAAAGTAATGAAAAGACTGTGAAATTGAAACAAATACATCATTTTGTATAACATTTTGAATAGAGACAATCTGAACCTCAATGTATGGCTCAAAAATTTTATAATATTGCCAAGGTTTTTTGTTTTGTCTCAAGCTTCACAGCAAGGATTTCAGGTGTCAAACTTAGGTAGTCATGTTTGCCTTAGAAAAACAATTTCCATGTAAATATTTTTAATATTACACTTTTTGAGTTATAATTTTCAGTAATAAGTGTGTACAAATCTAGTCCTTTTCCCGACTAATCTCAAATTATTGAGGTATGACTTATAAACTCATAATCACGACGAACTGTTTCATGTCAAAATTTTTCAAATCCTAATGGACAGTAAAAATATTTATCTTTACCACTCAAAATATGAAAAAAACAGTTATAAATTATATTTTTCTCATATCCTATGTATTTTATAAAAAAACTACTCAAAAAATTTTAACGTAGCATTTTTTCAAGGCTATGAAACTTTTTTGACGAATACTTTAGGATATACCTACAGCCTTTAATACTCATCAGTCAAAGATAATATATATACTAAAATATCAGATATATCCTGCGCTGATTGAATATCTAATTTTGAATTTTGTCACTATTATATTAAAGTTACAAAATAGTTAAATATAAGAAGAAAAATACAGGTGTTTATACAAGAAAATCAATCATCAGCTGCTTATGCTGTGCCTGATGCTTTATTTTGTTTTTGTTTCGTTGATTCGCAGCTGATTCGCAGGTTACTTCATTGGCATCTTGTATGTTCTACTTCTTTATTGGGTTTTAATATGTACTACTTCGAAATGAGTACTCTATTTTATCACAAGATGTCAATCACAACCTCTTTTCAACTCAGTCAATGAACTCAAACTGTCAAACGTAACGAAATGGGTCTGTGATCCGGTTAGATATAACTCATATGAAAAAGACAAGTTGGATTATATTTCGTTTTATGCTTTTACCCAATAGATGGCGTAAAATTTTAATTTTTGTTTTTAATGCAAATTGATTTGGATCCCATATCCTACTATCCCACTATCCCATATCCCACAAAGAGACAAAGTAGAAGGGGCTACAACTTAAACGGAATGCTACGACTACATTTACGATACTATAAAAACTGTTTCTGTTTTTTTTGTTTAAAATTTTATCATTTATGCCACATTTGCGAACATATTGGATCTATCCAAGGAAAGGTCCTCAGGTGTCACTCTTCGATTTCAATGAGTTTTGGATATGTGATAGAGAACACAATTCTAAGGTTGACGTATTTTTTTATGTGTGTAAAGTTCAAGGTTCGGGGGGACAAGGAGGCGATTTTCACATGTTAACGTATCTGACTTGGCGCGGCCAGCATTATCCATGTCGAAATCGTCTCAAGTCGACTCAAACCTCCGTGTGGTGTCTCATGGAAACGAAAAAACTAGCGCCCGCTAGTCTTGGCGGCCAATTTGAGCGGCGGGCTTTCTTTGGCCATCAAGCAAAGGTTGCGCGTTGGGTTGCGCGTCCAACAGCGGCGATGTGGAGAAGCACGAGTTTGGATGCGGATTTGTAGTTGGCAAGACAATACGGCATCATGTCCTCCTATTCACTCCTGCACTGAGGAAACGAATTGGTTGGGGCAACAAAAAAAATGCCCAACCGCATTTTCGAAGTTGCTGCAACCTGAAATCTGAAGTTATTGCAGCATACATTTTGTCAGCGATGAATGCTTTTGATGTTGTATGAACTAACTATTGAAAATCAGAACCAAATCATGCCCTACTCATAACTTAAAATCGAATCTTACAACTTACCATTCTCTTGATATGATAGATAGTTGATTGGTACAACATAAATCTGAATTTGCCACATACTGAACATAAATTTGAATTCGTCCGTCAAATTGTTCCGTTAGTTTTCCATCCGACTTTGTCGTCCAATATGTTAGACCATGCAAAAGCCCCTATTCAATTCTTCGTTTATATAGCGCAGTTCAATATGGTAGAAAAATAAAAGCAAGGTTTGCAGATATTTTGCATTGACATTTAATGAAGTTGAACTTGAATCAAATTTTTAATACTGATGGTATTTTTTATTAACAATTAGTTGTGCAAAAAATTATTCGGTTGTTAAATTCAATATTCAATTGAGGGAATCAATTATTTGGTCATTTATTTCCAGTATTTTCAAGGACGACTTGAAAAATGAGTCGATTCTGTTACATCAAACATATTCTTATATGGATGAACGAATATTTCTGGTTTCTACAAAATTTTGATTCTGAATAACGAATTCAGTTTATAACAACCGAAAAAAGTTTATAGCAACTATTTTTCGAAACACCCAACCAAAAATTTTGGACCTACAGCTAATCTGTTTTGAGAGTGTGTGAACGAATGAACGACTTGCCATAATCCGCTTCAAGGCTAATTTTTTCAACACCAGCTTTATATGTGCGCATTCTCCGACAGAAGAAAAAGATGACGAGACCAAACAAAGTTTCTAAGAGCGCCTTGAAGATGCATACGAGCGCTGCCCCAACATGACATACAAATCGTGCTTAGTGATATCAACGCCAAGGTGGTCAAGGAAAGCATATTTGGTCCAACAGTCGGAAAGTTTCGCCTCCACGACAACACAATCGACAACGGAATGAGGTTGAGTGTCTTCCGCAGCACGAAACATGGTCGTTAGTAGCACTTAATTCAAGCATCTCAATCTTTATGCCACCTGGTAAGAACAATAAGGCTCCTGGTTGTCTGGAACTAACCAAAGGAACCAAATTGATCACGTTTTGATTGACGGAAGGAACATACGCACGATCTGCGCTGCCAAGATTCGCACACGTCTGTGAGCTGATAAGAATGCTTGCATTCCTATACAGAGCAAGCTAGAAGACAACAAGCTGTAGTCAAAACGAACAGCCGAAGCCTTCGCTTCCCGACTCTCACTCCTGCTTCAAGTAAGTACTTCTCCGATAAACGATATATGCGCGCAGTGCAGCACATATCCCACTCTAAGCATGCAGCTGCCGAAGAGGTGAAAGGCTACACCTCCCTCGCCGAAACCAGTGGCACTAGCAGGAGTGTTGCGACGCCTCTGCAGAGAAGGATACCGCCTACAAAGCCTCGCTGCAGTCGGTTGTAGCGGTGTTGTTATGAAGCGATACCAAGAGAAGGTGAGAGAAGAGAGACACCTGTTCAGGCGAAAGAAGCAAAAATGATTGCGAACGAGTGGCAAAAATGCGTGAGCGGGAAAAAAATTGAGTTGCTTGGCGACAGGAATTAAAATTTGGACATTTTTCGAAAAGATAAGGCACCTGGCCGATGGTTTTAAGACCGGAACTTCTTCCTGCGAGGATGAAAATGGGAATCTAGTGACAGATATGCAGAGTACACTGATGTTAAGCAGGGAACACTTCGCTAGTCTTCTAAATGGTGACGCTGACAACAATCCCGCCAATAGAGATGATATCCCGGAAAACCCAATTATGGTTGAAGTTCCACTGCCCGACTATAACAAGCTCTGAACAGCTATAGCTCGGCTTAAAAACAACAAATCCGCATGATGGCCTACCGGCTGAGCTGTTTAAAACCGGTGGCGAAGCTCTGTTTTAATACATTCAAAGACTTCAATGCAGAATATGGTCGGAATAATACATTCCAGATGTTAAGAACGTCAGTGTGCTCTGCCCAATCCACAAGAAAGACGATCCTACCATTTGCGCCAACTACCGTGGAATTAGACTTCTTAATATCGCATATAAGGTCCAGGCGAGCGTATGTGTGAAAGACTGATTACCAACTGATTGGACCTTATCAATGTGGATTCCCACCTAGAAAGTCTGCCATCGACAAGATCTTTACGCTCCGACAAATCTTGGTAAAGATCCTCGAAAAACAAATTGACATACATCATCTTTTTGTCGATTTCAAAGCCGCCTTTGACAGTCCAATAAGGAGTCAACTATCCTCCATCATGTCTGAATTTGGTATTCCTGCGAAGATAATACGTCTTTGCAGGATGACACTAAAAAAACCCCAGCAGCGCAGTGAAAATCGGGATGTGCCTCTTCCTTCCGTTCGATACCAAGCGGGGATTCAGACAAGGTGATTCCTTATCGTGCGACTTCTTTAATATAGTCATGGAGAAGGTCATCCGAGCTGCTGCCCTAAAACGCAGCGGGACAATTTTCTATAAGAGTGTTATGCTGCTGGCGTATGCAGATGGTATTGACATCATTGGCCACAATCTCCAGGCTAGAAAAAGAGTCGAGTCGAATAGGTCTTGCAGTGAACGCAAATAAAACGAAGTATCTTGTGTCAACAAACAAACAGTCCCAGCATCTTGGAAACCACGTCACTGTTGACAACACCTCCTTTGAGGTAGTGAAGGACTTTGTTTACCTGGGATCCAGCATTAACTCCTTCAACGATATCAGTATTGAGATTAAACGAAGGATAACTCTTGCCAACAGGTGTTGCTTTGGGCTCAGTAGGCAATTGAAAAATAGAGCTCTTTCTCTACGAACACAACTGACGGTCTATAAGTCAATAATCATGCCCATCCAACTATACGCAGCACAAATCTGTACGTTGAGCGAAACTGATGAAAGGACTTCGTAAGATGTATGGTCCAATCTGCGTCAATAACGAGTACCGAATACGATGGATCTGCTAGCTGTATGAGCTTATGCCGACATCGATGTAGTCAAGCGTATTAAAAAAGAACGGCTTCGCTGGCTAGGTCATGTTGGATTGGATTCGCCAAGGGAGTGTGGAATCTCATGAATACGTTTAGCCCGTACTATACGCATGCACGACTTACATTCTAAAATCAGTCCGGATCAACCGGAAGAGACATGTTGAGAGAATGAACAATGAAGCTCCAGCGAAAAAATCATTTGATTCGAGACCCAGCTGTGACCAATACAGAAGAGGAAGACCGCATCGCCGTTCAAAAGACCAGGCATTGGTTAACCTGATGACGCTTGGAGTTTCCAACTGGCGCTAGCAAGCTCACAACAAAAGAGGCTGACGCAAATTCTTAGACGAGGCCAAAACCAACGGTTGTAAGCGCCATCTAAGTAAGTAAGTAAGTAGAAGTTTTCTGACTTTTACTCGTCTCTCGTATTACTTTCTGGTGATTGCTGGCCACCAAATTGTGTTAAACTAGAAATGGGTCAAGGACCAGTATCTGAACAGAAGTAAAATCAAGAATTTTGTTAAGTTTGAAGATGAAGTAAAATACAAGGGTTAAGGTAATTATTTGGAACAAAGATTTGGGCAATGACTAGTACGAACCTAAGAGCAAAGATAAGAACAAACATTTGAACAAGGATGGGAGCGAGGGAAAGAATAGGGCTTTGGTCAAGAATTTCGACATTAATTGTGAAAAGAATTGGTGCAACAATAAGGGTAGGGTGTATGTCACAGATGTAAGGAGTCTTAAATTAATGAAAGAACCAAGACTTGGCCAAGTAAAAAAAGTGAAATTCTCACAATAACTTCAAGAAGGATTGAGACAAATATTCAGATAAAGGCAAGAACTAGAATTAAGACATTGATAAGAATATATTGTCACTTGAAATTCATTCGACTGTGTTTATAGAAAAGCCAACATCATTTCTATATTTTATAGAAGTTGAATATGGATTTTTCCTGTATGGGAAAATAGTTTTGAAGGGATATATGGACTATAGGGATTATAGGGATATTTTGAATTAATTTTGGTATAAAAACAACTTTGCACAAATTTCAAATTAGACTAAAGTTAGTAATGGTACGTACTAAATTTGTGGATTTTGCATTTAAATCTGATCTAGAAGAGGGGAGGACAATATGGACAGTTTTCAGCCTTCCTTATATTTGGCAAAAAAAAAAAAAACAAACAAAAGAAAGTGTTTTTTAACAGTCTAGAGCCAATTAATATAGGATTTAACTACAAACAAGACAACCCCACTCTTATCGGTATTTGGGATCACTTATTGCTTGTATTAAGGTCATTCCAAAGTTAAAATGAAATAAAATGAGATACGACGTCCATTTTCTTGATATGTATATTTGGGTCGCTGATTTCGAATCCACAGTCAGTTTGAGTGCATTAAGGTCAGTACAACGTCATTTCAAGGTAAAAAGGTTTAAATGGTACAATTCAAATTCGAAACAGGGATTTTCTTGACGTTGTGTGAGGAGGTCAGAGGAATAATAGCTCAGGCTTTATGGGGTTGCGGCGCCCGTGGCCGTGTGTTTGGTTTTGTTCGAATCACCATCACACATGTTTGATCTGCCGTCACTTCCCTGCGAACAATAGCAAACCTCAGAGTGCCATGTAAAGTTTCTTGATCATAAACATTAGTAGCACGATCAGTTATATACAAAAACATTATAACACACTAAACACAATGGGGTATTCTCTATACTGCTTATACTTGACATAGAGAATACTCTTAATTCGATTTTAAATAGCTCGGTAAAAGTCCTTTCAAGGGCTGAAACCCTTGGGCCATATTTTTTTTTGTTTCTATGCGAAGAGGTACAATTTACAAGCTTAAAGCAATATGTAGTTTTATAAAGAAATTAACTAAGGTTAATATAGGTAAAAACAATTTTACGCAAGCCAAATTCACATCGAATTTGAAACCAACAACCAAAAAAAAATGCATATAACATGTGATTGGAAATGGTTCCTTCGTATGTTATCACTTTGCACTTGAAATGTTCTTGAATTGACTTAATAAAGACAAACTGTCTTTGAATTTTGGATCAGATCGCCCCAAAAACCTATATGTTAAGAAGTTGGACATCGGAATTCCTTTTTTTTAAGTTTAAGCCTTGTAATGACCTCAACATACACAAAATAACCTCGAATTTGGAATCAGCGGCCAAACAACCAATATATCAGGAAGCTGGATACCGTATCTTGGTGTTCTTCTTTATTTTTACCTTGCAATGACCTTTAAAAGACCTTAGAAAAGACAAAACTGACCTCGGATTCAGAATCATCGTCGCAAAAAACCTATATATTAGGAAGTTGGACATCGTATCTCTGTCTTTGTTTAATGTCTACCTTGGAATAACCTTGAAATAACCTTAATAAAGACAAATTGATCTTGGATTCAGAATCAGCGCCCTAAAAAAACCCTTATGTCTATTGAATTAAGTACCGAGAGTTATTAATTCTCTCAGCACCAGACATTTTTCGTATATTTTTAGGACTTAAACAATCTTTTTAACTTTTTTTTTGTTTTTCAAAAACACAATTATACTTACGGATGCTTAGAACCTTCATTATTTTAACAAATTGCCAATTCTCATTTTTATGAAAATTGAATTATTATTTTCAAACATTTTTTTAGTTATTGGCATTTAAGTAGATTCAGAAATTTCTGTGGATTCGATACAAGAACAAATCATTACAAAATTGAAGGCCTTTTCTTGATATGAGAAAAAAATTACAAATCAAGAATTGTTTCAAATGAATTGAGTTCTTGATATTTTCTGCTAATTAAGATAAAATTGGACTTTTGTATTATGTCAAATAAATAGAAAAACGTAATAACAGCTTTGATAGAATAATACTATATCTTAGAATCAATAAAATATAAAAACGAAGGCGTTGCATAACAATTTACAATTTGTTGCATAAGCTAAACATACAATTACAACAACAACAAAAGCAACAACAACAACAACAACAATACTAATAATCAACCTAGTGACAATCCGTAAAGTACAAATTCTGCTGCCCAGCAAATAACAATCACAGTAACAACAAACAAGCAACACCTGATAAAGTATAACAATTAAAAAATTATTATTTGCCGTTGGCCCAGCGTCGCACCAACAACAACAAAAATACGATTAAAAACCAACAACTGTTATTGAGGCGTACCGGTGCAATTGAATAGCCGGGTTCAATTAAACGAAATCCAAAAGCCGGGCTCTAATTAAATCCAGTTAGTGAGCAATTTGATTATTTAAAGGTATGTGTGTATAAGTAGGTAAGTCGGTTACGGCAGCAACAAATCCTTTTCCAAACACTAATTAAGACAGCAACAACAAGAATTATAATAAGAACAACTAATAAATAATAATTAATAACAACAACAACAACAATATGAAAAACAAACGTTCAATAATAAGCCAAATTGAATGGCAGTTTTCTATTAGCACTGACGCACTGTGAAAAGGTCCTTTTGAAACAATAAAGAAAAATAGCCACTCTCAGTGCTAGAGTTTGTATTGTTCAAACATATTTGAACACGCCCAAATTGTACAAGTTGCGTGTTTTTCAAAAACAGCAAAAAGCAGTCAAAAAGCTGTCGTTGGCCACCCTAACCGCAAATGTGTCCAACGAACGACAGACCGACTGACCACAGTGGCTATAAAACACATACTTTATATATATAAACGTTGAAATATATTTATATAAAAATATCAAGCATGGTCACATACATATAAAGTGCTCTGTGCTCTACCACTCATGCATAAAACATGCCTGCCACCAAAAGGACATTTTTATTTTTTTTTTTGTTTTTTTGTTGTTGTTTTGTCCCACACTCCTTCAGCTTGCCTGGGTGTATTAAGTTGAAAATGCAAGAAATGTTGGCGGGGTCACCACATCCACCTAAGAGGCATGAACTCCTAAAAGAATACAACATAAGTTGGCTGAAATGAGGGTTGAAAACGTTTGCAAGAAAACCACTGAGCTGTTAGCCATTATGTTGAAGTTGTATGTACAGCAGTGCAGGATATGAATCAGTGTGTGTGTGTGTGTGCTGTTGGTAAGCATGCCACATTATGTCCTTGTTGCTGGCCTGCGTCTTATGTTAGTTTTCCCACTTCTTTGTGTCTTTGTATAAAAGTTTTCCATATGGTTAGTTAAGTCGTTGGTTTTTGAAGAAAATGTCGTCTGTGTTTCTTGGACACAGGGTGGGCTGCAGCATTTCAAGTGAGCACAATACCGTAAAATTTACAAGCATTATATGAGAAGCTGAAGGAAAAAGTGATCCAAGCCACATGCACTTTATAAAATCGAGATTATGACATTAAAACGTTTGATAAGGTTATCATTTTGGCAGAAGAATTAATTTCTAAAATTTTCTAAAAGCGTTACAAGACTTCTGAATTTTTTTTTTATTTTTTACGCGCTATAATAAAAAGTTGTTCATAGCATGTGTTCTACTTGAAATATTTTAAATTTGCTTTAAATGAAAGAAAATTGAGACCATTTTCTTTCAACTAAAAAAAATTTTAAATATTTTTAGGAGAAAATCTAAATATTAAACAAAGAACGTGGATTGGCACAGTGTTAGCCACATAAAATGTATAGCCTGCGAGGACCTTAGGTCTGCAATGCTGTAAAAAGGAGCTATAAGCAAAGTCGGCGAGATAAGACCTGAGGACATATATTTAAGCACGAAATTCCGGCTCTTCCGTGGGCAACAGTGTGGCTGCCGATCACGACATCAGAACTGAAAGGCTCTGCACTGCAATCCAGACGTGCCCATAGAAAGCTGACTGATTGGCTAGATGGAGGAGCCCTCAGGGCAGGCTCTCCTGCTTATGAGTACTGAGTTTTTCAAGCCCTTGGAGGAAAATGGGGTAGTCCTGTAGTATTCATTCTACCAGGTTGTGCTAAAGGTGTACAAGAAGAACAAGCAGATCAGTCTATCAACAATTGCCCAATCAAGCCAGGCACAAGCTGGCAAATGCTGTTGACGTCCAAAACTGTGCATCTGAGGCAGACATGGGTCATTGAATCGGTTGACCGCAGCAGGTAATTGGGTCTCTACTGCGAGGAGGCTTTTCTTTCGAAGGAGCTATCTTAGTAGGACGAAATCAGCACAATGGTCGTGGAAATCCATAAATCTGAAGTGTATGAAAATACTCTAGATTAACCTCCATTACTCAAAGCTCGCCTCGGAGCATCTTTTAGTCCACCTTAAGGAAGAAAGATTTAATGTAGTTCTTATTCAAAAGCCCTGAGAAATAGTCTCAACGATTATGGACTGAAGTATGGGTATTGGTTGCTAATAGTCGGTAGCAAAAGTATAACATCCATCTTAGCCAGATGTAACATTGATCTTTTCTTGCTTTCCAAATACTGCTAGAGACGAGGTTGCAGCTTGTTTGCACCTTAAAAATAGCACTTACAGCTTGGTAGTAGTCTATTTCTAGATTCCCGTTTTACTGCAATAAAGTGAAAATAAACTTAACCACATAATAAAAGGGATGATATCGATATTTTTGCAACAATGCTCGACCAAAAAGAAAAACACAACACACCAGCAGCTGGATGCTTTTCTGGAGTTTTTGATCCAAAAAAACTACTGGCATTAGCGATGATCTTGTGATCACTTGCTCCGTTATTCATAAAATATACGAAATAATTGTCAACTTAGGTTCACTTCATGCAGCGCTTGCAGAAATATCTGATGTTGTCAGATTCGCACCTGAGCGTATCAACAACATTCCAGACTTCCCCCGCCGTTACTCATCTTCTATTGGAAGAAATATTGGCAGCAACTCTATCAACTTCACCGTCTTCTCTTCTTTCACCTAGCTCTCCCTGTAAACTACTCAAGAAATTGAGTTTGAGTTGAAACTGGATTGCCTTAAAGTAGCCCTAAAACTATTTCAAACAGAAACAAGGAAAGCTGAAAGATTCTCCTGCAAACAATACTCCGAAGGAATTGAAGAAACCTCGAGGCTGCGCAAAATTCTCTCTACCATACCATGCACACTCGGCTATCATCTAAAGGTGGAATGCCTAACAATGATTCTTTCTATCTCCTTTTATACACACACTACCTAGGTGGTCGTTCGACTTTAATTAGACTTTAAGTAGCTAGCCCAGCTGTTTGCAACAGCAGACTCAGGACAAAGTTTCTGATAAGTAAATAAAACGTGTGATAAACAGTTGATAAGGCTCTGCAAGATGACGTTGAGCAATACATGCAGCTCCGTAAAGGTAGGAAATGACCTCTCCGAAACATTTAATACCGAACGAGGTTTCAGACAAGGCGACCCGCTATCATGCGATCTCTTCAATTTCATCATGGAAGGGATCCTACGAAAGGCAGGTGTACATCGAAATGGTACCATTTTCTACAAAGGTGTCCAGCTCCTTGCGTATGCTGATGATATCGATATTATCGGCAGAACCAAGAGAGATGTAACCGCTGCTTTCGCCGCTATCGAAAAGGAATCAGCCAAAGTGGGTTTGACGGTGAACGAGGGCAAAACAAAGTATATGCTGTCTGCAAATAGAGAAGTGCGGCGTCTAGGCTCCCATGTTACAGCAGGCAAATATAACTTTGAAGTTGTCAAGGAGTTTACTTAACTTGGCACCGCCGTAAACAGCAACAACAATGTCAGCCTGGAGATAAAGCGAAGAACAACAATTGCAAAAAAGGTGCTACTACGGGCTAAGTAAGCAATTGGGTTCCAGAGCCCTCTCTCGATCGACAAAACAAACACTCTACAAGACGCTCATCATACCAGTGCTTCTCTATGGCGCTTAGGCATGGGTGGTATCGCAAGCAGATGCAGCCGCTCATGGGGTGTTCGAGAGGAAAGTTCCTCGCAAAATCTTTGGTCCTGTTTGAGTTGACGACGACTATCGCATTCGAATGAACCACGAACTTTACGAGCTCTACGACGACATTGACATAGTCCACCGTATAACAATTCAGCGACTACGTTGGTTGGGTTATGTCTTTCGTATGGATGAAGAAGCTCCAGCGAAAAAGGTGTTTGAGGCGAAAGCCGAGGGTCGACGACGAAGAGGAAGGCTATGCCTCCGGGGAATGGCCAGGCGGAGGAAGCCCTTTCCGCGCTTGGTGAAAGAGATTGGAGACGGCGCGCACGAAATAGAGACGCCTGGCGAAAGCTGATGAAATCGGCCGTAACCCGTCAACGGGTTGTCATGGCCACCTAAGTAAGTAAGTAAGATAAACAGTTGGCTTATCCGGGATCTGATAACGTTTTTTTTCCATTGAAATACAAGAATACATCTTGGCTTCGTACTATCTTTTTTTAAGCCTTTTCCATATTCCGACTACCTGGAAAAAAACAAAAGTAGTTTTCATTTCAATCCGCTTTCGTTTATTCCATGGGAGATCTACGGCAGCTAAGCTACAACCCACCGGACGGGTCACAGAATATGGAAAGTGTACAACCTCTAGATATATAGGTTAGCCACGTCCAAGCGGTCACGAACATGCAGCGGGTCACCAGCTAGAGTGTAGAAGGGCGTAGTATTAGAAAGCGCTGCGACTTCACTACGCCACGTCTTCATTATCCACGTAGCCCACAACTGGCACAATCAAAGAGATACGGAGCTGCCTTAAAAGCTCCTTCTTCGAAATCCTTTGTCTTCTCTAGACTCTTTATTTAAGCGGTCTTTACAAGTTCTAAAAATGGAATGTGCGTAAAGTTTGGGTTCCACCACAATAAAGCCGCCCTACGCCACGTCTTCACTATCCACGAAGCCCACAACTGGCACTATCAAAGAGATACGGAGCTGCCTTAAAAGCTCCTTCTTCGAAATCCTTTGTCTTCTCTAGACTCTTAATTTAAGCGATCTTTACAAGTTTTAAAAATGGAATGTGCGTAAAGTTTGGGTTCTACCACAATAAAGCCGCCCAATGAAAACCAAACCAGCGTCGGATATGAAGCACTTTAACGACCACTGCAAATCAAAACGGACAATTATTTACGAATTTGTACCAGGATAGTCCGGAAACTATATAGGGAGGGTGAGTCTGTCGAATTAGCGGAAGCTTTCGTAAAATAAAAGAATGACATCACTGTAACTCAGGATATTCATCCAGTAGATAAAAAAAGCTAGACAAGAAGCACAAATTTGGATGCGGATTCGTTGTAAACCGGAAACTGCGCTACCGGACGGGTACCGTGGATTCTATGGGAAACCTGCGGTAGCTGAGCTACAAGCTACCGGACATGTCAAAGGTTGCGGACAGTGGACGGCCTCTAAATATAGAGGTTAGCCGCTTTTTTGCGGTCCCGGACAAGTAGCGGGTCACCATGTAGGGTGCAGAAGGGCGAAGTGTTGGACATGTACTGCGTCTTGATCGAAAAAAGCAAATAGCCCGCAACTAGCGCTGTCATGGTGAGTCGGAGCCGCCTCAAAAACTACATGTACAAAAACTCCCTGTCTCCTCTTAACTATAAACTTGAGGGGTCTCTGCAAGACCTTAAAAATAGAATGTGCGTCGGGTTTGGGTCGTACCGCATTATAACTTTCCAATGAAAATAAAACCAGCCTCGGATATGAACCCCCACTACGTTGACGACCACCGCAACTGAAAAACGGACAATGACTTATGGATATGCACCTAGAATATGCAGACCTTTTATAGGGAAGGTGCCTCTGTCCAATTGACGGAAGCTCTCGTAAAAATAAAGGCTTACATCACCGCCATCTAAGAGATGCAATGGAAACGACAAGGCTGCTCTAAGAAAGCAGACTGCGATATCTTCTACAGCTTCCATGCAGAGAAGCGCAAATTTGGATGAGGATTCGTCGTAAGCCGGAAAATACGCCACCTTGTTTCCTAGTTCACACCAGTGAACGAAAGGCTGGCCATAATCCACATCCAGGAGACATTCTTCCACATAAGCCTTGTTTGCATGCACGCCCCGACGGAGGAAAAGGACGATGCTGTCAAGGACGCCTCTACGCGAGTGAAGAGAACGTGTATGAACTACCCGGACCATGACATGAAAATATTCGTCGGCGATTTCAACGCGAAGGTCGGAAAAGAAGGTATTTTGGCTCCGCTGTCGGACAGTTCAGTCTCCTCGAGACCACTTCGAACAAGACTGATCCACGGTCTAAGAAGGATCGACTTGGCAGCTGCACGAAACATGGTAGTAAGAAGCACCAGATTCTAACTCCTCAATATTCACAAGGTCACCTGGCTGTCCCCGGATCAAAAACAAGAAACCACATTGATCATGTTGTAATCGACGGAAGGCACTCTTCAAGCGTACTGGATATGCGCACTTTTCGGGAGGTCAGTATTGACTCCGATCATTATCTTGTTGCAATCAAAATCCGCATGCGATTGTGCGATGCAAAGAATATCCGCACAGGTATGCAACGAAAGCTTGATGTCGATAAGCTGCTTTCACAACGAAACGCCGAGGCCTACTCCGCTAATCTCTTGGTTGAGCTGAAATAACCTTACTTTTGCCTCGATGACGCTGACGAACTTTGGGCGCATATATCACACTCCATGCGCACTGCTGCTGAGGAAGCCATTGGTTTTAAGCGCCCGGTACCTTGTAACCAATGGTATGACCAGGATTGTCGCAACGCGAGCCTTGCTCGAAAACTATCGCGATAAGAGGAAGGAAGAGAGATGCCTTTTCAAACATGAAAAAAGGGAGCAAGAAAAGCGTGAGCGAGAAAAAATTGAGGCATACCAGAGCAAGAAGGCTGCTCGAAAATTCTACCAGCAATTTAAGTGTCTCACTCAAGGTTTCAAGCCCGGAGCATCCACTTGTAGAGATAAGAATTGTGATCTGGTTACAGATACGCAGTGCGCATTGAGATTATGGAGACAGCATTTTTTCAATCTACTTACTGGTGACGATCCTAATAATAACGGCTTGGGAGAATGCAGTACGACGCCAACCATCGACGATGATGGAGTGGATATTCCACGACTTAGCCATAACGAGGTTAGATTTGCTTTTCAACGACTCAAAATCAACAAAGCTGTAGGTTGTGATCGTCTGGCAGCAGAAATGTTTCTAACTGGCGGCGATGAATTGATAAGGTGCATGTACCAACTCATGACCAAAATACGGCTAACAGAAAGCATGCTCCAAAGATTATAAGTTCCATATTAAAGAAAGAAGACCCGATAATCTGCGCCCACTACAGAAATATTAGTCTTATTTCCATCGCGTACGGAGTTCTTTCGAAGTAATTATTTTTTCAAAGTAGGTTCCATTAGAGTCCATACAACGTTTGGCATGATCAACTAATACATCGATTTTTTTTTTATCGAATACGGGATGTTCTTTGGTATCATCGTCACGGCTGCTTGAATAGCCCGAATATCATCGTAAAGCGCTCCTTTCAAGGCAGTTTTCAGTTTCAGGATCCTAAAATAGTCTCACGGTAATAGATGAGGCATAAACGGTGGTCGATGATACAGATATGAATTTTCATCAAAAATCCATTCATTTTTGTGGTGTTGTGAGAATATGCGTTATAGTGCAATTAAAACAACTGTTTTCCCTCTGGATATTCAGGTAAAACACGAACAATTCTCGACCGAAAACGGTATAAAACTTCTAAATAATAATCACAAATGACAGTTTGACCTTCTGGAACGAATTCCTTTTGAATAAGACCCTTCGAATCGTAGATTGGGTGCATTGCCTTGATTCTTACGTTCCGAAAACGCAAATTTTTAAGTTTTGTTTTTGGTTTGAAGCAAGGATTTCAGGTGTCATATTTCATACAATCAAGTCTGCCTTGGTTCGGAAATGGAGAGATAGATAAGTAAGGAGAAAAAGTAATGTCAAGTGAAACAAGTGTAGAAAGTTTTGTATGTGGCGGAGGGCTATATCAAGTTTTATGCCTCAGTTAATTCGAGTTATTAAACAATCTCATTCCACAAACATCTCTGCCAACAACTACGACTTCCAAAGTCGTATATATTCATGTATTTTTAATTTCAATTGATTAAAAATGAGGAAAGAATTAAAGAAAGGTAAAAGCGTAGGACCATGGCTAGGTCGGGATTCGTACCCGGAACCTCTGGGTTGGTAGTCAAGCACGCTAACCACTCGACTACCGAGGTCCTTAAATAAATCGTGCACAAACTTTTTTTACCCAAATCCTTAGTTAGAATTTGACAGACTTATAATTTCTTTATATTTGTTCCTAACTCAGTCAAAGCAGGCAAACATAACTTTTGGTAGTAAATGAGTTAACGTACCTCAGCACCGCCGTAAGCCCAACAATAATATCCTTAGACACTAATGACCTGTGCCTTACATAGTAATTGAACACTAGAGTAGATGGCGGAAGATTAGTTTGCATACACCCTGTAAACAAAAAACTATCTTCAAAGAACATGCCTCACAAATTCAGCTTAAATAAAAAGTTTCTTACAAGCACAGCAAATGGATTTCCTACATCATCAACGAGTCATTCATAAGACAGAAACGCTGCGCATAGAAAGCCTAAATGACATACACACAAACACACCCACACACACAAAACACACACACATACAAAGCTCATACATAAATGTTGCATAGTTGCATTATTGATGGTATTTCAACATTTCTAAAGAAGAGAGAAAGAAAAAAACACACACGTACATAAAGACATACAGATGTATGTGCGTACGTACATAAGCTGCAAGAGTTTGAAAAACTTAATAAACCACATTTAGTTCTTGTCAACTGCTGTGTTAGCCATAAAAAAGGCTTGTCAACTAAAGTTGAACGTAGGAGCGTAAAGCTCTAAAGCGAAGGAAGAAGATAAGTGAAGAAAAACAAAATTAAAGTTTAACTTTAAATAAATTTAAAACCTTCTTTCGAACTAAAAAAGTTCAATATTTAAAAACAAATTAATTTTTTATAAATAAAAATCTTTATAAAGTTTTATTTACAAACATACTTTTATTAATACAAGTTACTTATATAAAAATCCCGTCCTGCGATAGGTCGCATTTTAAATAATTAAGAAGCAGACGATGACATTTTTGCATTCACTTCGAATGTTTTTATGCTGCAGTCGTTCTCAATATGTTACCAATACTGATAAATATCAAATGAATTTTGTATGCATACTTTCAGGCTGACAATTTTTGTACTTTCCCTACAATAAAAGCACTGTAATAGCTAGAATGAACAGTTTGAGCGATATAAGGTGTGAAGCAAGAAGCTTGTTTTTACGTTTTCACCATTAACTATGGAGTTGAATTTTTAGGACATATTTTGTGACATGTGGTAAAATACTTTTCGAATCAAAAATTCCATTTTCAAGAATATCGCTAGGAAGTTTTAAATTTAATACATTTAATAATCAAAAAAATTATTAATTTTTGCGAAATCCTATCAATCTGTCGAAAAAACATATTTATAAAATTAAATTTTTCTCGAAATTCTCAACAAATCTTCGCTTCCGGTTTCTCTCTTCAGAGAGAAAAATGCTTTCTGGCTTCGGTGGAGGAATTTTTCATAATCATGTTCTTAACACATTTAAAAGTGTTTCCGTACCAAGAGGATAACGTGAAGTTATCACATTTCAGCATAAGTTCACTTAGCCAAAGGGAGCCTCTTAATTAGCCTTAAGACTGCAGCGGAAACTAAGTCATAAGCATAATTGGTGGACTACCAAGGCATGTATTTCGCTTACGAAATTTTTTGCACTCTCCTAATGCGTAAAACTAACTCGATCGCCATCAAAGATGCCGCCAAAAGGTTCTATGCATGCGTGCCGTTCCATTCCCAGTGCTCTGGAGTGTCATTTCCGCAATGTAAACGTGTGCAACTTCGAAGCATTTAAAAACTGGCTAACAGCGAACAATGCGGTTAGCAAACGTTTTGCATGATGCAAGCAAGAAGACGTAACCGCGCCACAAATAGCTAGCTTCTCACACAGCCACAGTAAGCTTAGCTTAAAAGCTTAATAGGCCGCTAGCAAAGCTATGCCATAAATTCAGTCAACGCTGAGTGCGGAATGCAAACCAAAGATGCGCTGCTCAAGTCAACCAACCAGTTGATGCGCATAACTTGCGCAGACAACGGATGAACACAAAGAAGATGGACAGCGTTGGAGCAACAACAACTTGACAAGCTTGACAAACGAACAATTTGGGCGAGCATCAGTCGTGGATTCACGATTTTTGCACAACTATTTGTGCGCGACCATTCATTGAGAACCTTCACTCAGGCATTCATCCAAGCCAAGCCATACCATGCCGGAGCAGCCATGCCATCTATACGTCTGTCACTCCGACGAGACTGAATCCAATCAAACGTGTCAGTTGTGCTGAAGCGCTTTCAAAGCGCTCACCGACGATATGACTCGAGTAACTTAGCAGAGGACAGTAGAAGACAGACAGAACAGGCACTGGACAGCCAATCCAACAAAGCGTAGTCAGTCAGTCAAGTCAGTTGCTGCTCTCAACTGTTGGGAATTGTGTGAATTTACCTTCGTTAATCCGCTCTGTCATACGTGCGTCTAAACAAACCAACAACTATTCATTTGTACATCCAAAAAACAAAAAAAAACCCATGCTGCATACTGCATGTTGCAGCTGCAGCAGCAGCGGCTAGCAAGGAATGTGCAAGCCACAATCTATGCGGGCACAATTCGAACTGTTGCTTATTTGCAGCAACATTTCGTACATAAGCTATACTAAAACAAGTCATTTCGGTATCTTCTTCTTGACCACTGCTGCTGTTTCACTCTGCTCAAGTATGGCTCAAATGTGTTCCCTACAACAAATGGCCAACGTCATAGCGTTACTTGGACTTTCGTTGATTTCGTTGACGAGCATGTGTTGCTGTTCATGTGAAGAAGTAGACGCATCGTCGTACGACACTACTTTGATGAGAGCGGTCTGCGTACTTCGGCGGCTAAACATCAAAGACGCACTTTGCCAGACTTTGTGTCCGGCGGTGACGACCATGATTGGTATGTTAAGAATTTCGGCCGGTGCATTTGCGGTGTTTGTTGTTTGCTGTTTGTTAGCGGTTTGCGAATTTCGAGTAGATAGTATGGATTATTGGTTGGCTTTTCCGAGACAACTGGCTAGGTGAACTCGCATTGTCGGCTGCAGCGTGCAAATTCCAGCAGCATAGCCGCTATTATTGTAGTTGTGAATAAATAACTTCAAACTTTCGTTGTGGGAAAACTCCATAGAACTGAAAGAAATTGGGTCCTAGTTACAAAACCCATTGATTGTGTTCAAATGTGTAGTTTTCTTACAAAAAATTAAAGGAATTCACAAAATTTATCATAAAAATAAACAGAAAAATAAAATGTTTAAAGTCGATTAAGAAAACTTCTGTTCTGTTCAAACGATAAATAACATGAATGGCACTCTAGACCAAAATGCTTATGTTGAAACATGAAATTCTATGCAAAAGAGAAGAAATGACAAGTTAATACGTCCTAATAACACAACTAACAGCTCAAACACAAAAGCTGAATGACAATGAGTGATTCCAAAATTAAATTAATACAATTTAATCCGATCTTAGTCCGGAAGATTAGCATAGCAGCTGAAAGAAGCTGTTAGCGATACAAACCCCACCTACATCCAGAAGCGCTAATAAACTGTTCCCAGTGCATGGGAATTCCAGTGAAACGAAGACAACTCTAACCAAAATATTCACTCCCTCTAAACCTTCTCTATGATTTTTATGGCTTCTTTGGGTTTCAAGTATAGGATTTAGCCAGGAATGACTTTGGCGTCATTAGAACTCTTTAGGGTTCTGTGCGTTCCTAGGACAGGAGTGGAGGTTTCTTTGGACAATGAATTGAACTGGGCCCTATACATACCCTCTGTTTCTGCTTCAGCAGAACATATACTTCAATTGGAACAATACAGAGAAGATAAGCATGGCCCCTGCGCAAGGATGACACGAAAAATCGTGAAGCGTTCCACATTTTTAACTCCGCCTAGTGGTGATGATGGTAAGCCACAAGCCCGTCCCAAGCAAGTATGGCATTCGTATTTAGACTACGGTTCAATTATGTATGTCACTTAAAAGAGAGATTGCAATGAGCCCTTGATTCTCATTTGAGCAATGAGAATCAAGGCTTCAAATGAAGCTGAGATTGCAATCGATGCAAAATCATGGAAGTGGGACATAAAATCTGGTTACTTTACCTGCGTATCCGTAGCAAATGATATTAAACATACTGTTAGCACGTGGATAGTCAATACATCTGGTTTAGCAACTGATAATTATTGGCATGAATAAAAATCTGATATTCTCTATGGGTGTACGAGAATTAGTGATGATAAATAAATTTCCAACGATAGGATCTTTATGCCGGAAAAAAGTGGTTAAACAGTATAATCATGGAGGTCAAGGAGTATTTTAATGGAGGTTAGCAAGAAGTATTGTCGTGGAGTATGATCAAGGAGCATAAAAGATCCTTGATAGAATAGTGTTATGACAGAACTGGCAAATGGCGCCTTGTCATAGTAAGCTATTAATACTTGAAAACGCAAATCCCTGGGGCACTTGTCATGTCCGGAAAATAATTAATTTTTATATGGCGTTAATGGCGATTGAATACTGCATGAAATGATTGAAAAGAAGTATTGCTCAGTAGAAATCTTGGGTGCTGAGTGCTTGGAAACTGATTGGTAATTTTATCTTATTATATTCCAAAAACCATTTGATTTGAGAAAGCAACTTTTAATAGTAATGTCGGCCCTATGATCCTGCACTACCACCAGTTCGATGGATGTGAGTCCTGAGAACACGTCTGTTGAGAGTTGATTTCGAAAATTCATGACTCCTCGCCATGGGGTAAGTAGAATTAAACCGGAAGGTAGGCGTCTACTATAAACACTCGACTTATACCCTCTGCAATCATGTTCCAATGGGGATATGTGCCGAGCAGAACCCTAAGCCCTAAAAAGTCGAAATAAACAACTAGACGGGTTCAAACTTTCGAGAACACGTGTAGTTCGTTCGAAATACGTGTTAAAAAATAAGCTCTAATTCAAATACGACCAGTACTCTGTGGGTCAGAAATTGCAGAATGTGTAAAAAAATTGTATGACAACTTGCGAAAATAAACAATAAACAGTACAAAAGTTTCTCGATTTGCAAAAAATCTTGGAAAAAACCGCAAAATGGCGCAGGTTATACTGAAAGAAGACATTCTTATAACAAAAAATGTTGGGTCACTTTATTTTCTTAAAAAGAAGGCGTAGGTATGCGTTCGGTATTAAGTGGTTTTGTAAAAAATATACAAATTTTCGAAGAAAAACTATCAAAAATTTAAGTATAATTAATTGATGAATTTATTATACCCTAAACCTAAAAGTATATTAACTTTGTGCAAACGTTTGTAACGCATAGAACGAAGCGAGTCCGGTATAGAAAAGTATATATATTCTTGATCAGCGTCACTTCGTGAGTCGAGCTATTCATGTCCGTCCGTCCGTCCGTCCGTCTGTGTGTTGTCCGTAAACACAGTATAAGAAGAATGAATAAAGATAATTGAATGAAACTTGGTACACATGGTCACATGCACCCAAGGATCTGCATTATTGAATATTTTTTGAATCCGCCAACGGACACGCCTACCTCCCATACAACGCAAAAATTTAAAACTGCATAACTCCGCTCATAATAAGCCTACAGCAATTAAATTTGGTGTGTATATGATTTATATCAACACAAAGATGTTTTAGGAAAATGGACGTCATCCGCTCACGGACACGCCCACCTCCCATACAACCCAAAAATTGAAAACGCAATAAATAAGCCTCTGTTTAACCTACAGAGCTAAAATTTAACACGTATGTTTTTTATGACAAGACAAAGAAGTTTTTGAAAAATGGACATCATCCGGCCACGGACACGCCTACCTCCCATACATCGCGAAAATTGAAAACTGCATAACTCAGCTCATAATAAGTCTACAACAATAAAATTTAGTGTGTATGTGTTTTATACAAACACAAAGATATCTTCGAAAAAAAAACATCATATGCCCCCGAACACGCCCACCTCCCATACAACCCAAAAATTGAAAACGCAATAAATAAGCCTCTGTTTAACCTACAGAGCTAAAATTTGGCATGTATTCTTTTTATAACAAAAAAAAAAGAAAAATTTGAAAAATGGACGTCATCCGCCAACGAACACGCCTACCTCCCATACAACCCAAAAAGTTTAAAACTCAATTAATAAGGTTATGTTTGTCATAGAGAAATTATATTTGGTATGGATGTATTTTATACCAAAACTAAGGTGTGTTCCAAAATTGGGAGTAATCCGTGCATGAACACGCCCACCTCCCATAGCGAAAGCACAATAAAGGCATTAACTGTGAGCTACAGGAATAAAACTTGGTATGTGTAAATTTTTTATCAACATTTAAATGCATTTAAAGTATAGGCTTCATCCGCCCACGGAGACGCCCATTTACAATAAAAATTTTTTGTTTTTGAAAAGTAGGTTTAGGGTATTTCATAGTCGGCCTAGACCGACTTTAGACTTTCTTTACTTGTTTTAATACTAATTTAGTTGCATTTTTGCAATTTTATTGAAATCTAGTATAGATGAATCAGGCAATTTTTGAAGTTTCGATATTGTTATCATGACTAATAGGAAGCCAAATACACAAAAATGTATATAATTATACTAGAAGATGTCCACATTCCGAAAATATAATAATTAAGTTAAAATTAATTGGTTTTTGGCCAAATTCTGAGACCGCTGGCCCATAATGCAGTGCTGTCACTTGCAAATTTGAAATAGTGGTAGATTGTATCTAAAAGAAGAGGTTAATTTGGAAAATTAGTAGTAGCTTTATTTCCTCTACAAAAAATTTGGTTTACTTACTGTAATCTCATAAGAATTCTGGTCTACATTTTTTTTTTGAGCTTCATTAAATATTTAGCAAAAAAAACCTTATTCTCAAAAAACCAATACATCCATTTTTAATAGTGAATATCCGATACTAAAACTAGCAACTTTCAACCACTGCTGTACTGTCTGATTCTACTTTTAATCAGTACCTTACAACTGCGTAGTGACGACTGCTAGCACAATTTCAAAACTGAAGCCTATAACTTGAGACCTACCAGGGAGCCCCAAACTCAAGACTCCGTCATACATTATAAAGAACTTAGGTAACGTTATAAAGAACTTCAGAAGGTGTCAAGAGAGAGAAAACTAACTTGAGATAATCGTGTATAATTCAAATCAAAAAGAAAAGGTCTTCAAAACGCACAAGACCTTCTAATAAACTGGCCAAGTTGAATCGCAATCAGGCAGTTACGCAAACAGGGGCGCTACCAGCAATTTAATTTTGGGGGGGAATTATGAAAGGGCTTATATATGAAAAAAATTTTACGCAATTATAGAGACTGTGATGTAGTGCTTATTGCGTCCTACTTTTGCACTTATTGTTCAATCTTCAGGCAGGGCAAACAACATATTTTTTTTTTCAAAGGCTTCATATCACAGCAATAAGTTTTAAGTATAGAAAGTGATATATTCCAATTTAAGTTTAGTAAAGTTAATGAGTTAACAATTTTCTTTATAAATCAAATAAAGATTAGTAAGATATGAGTATCATTAGTATACATTAGTATCTCGAAAAGTGTGCCAAATTTCAACAAGATTAACTAACAAGTTAACAACAAGATTGTAACTTGTTGGGAAATCATGACATCTAATTTACAAAAATAAGTTTTGACTTAAGTTTAGGAAGAATATTCTGGACATATTGTACAACATCATAAGACAAAAACAAAATCCATTTTCAAACCGACCTAACTGCTTAAAAAACAAAAAATTGAATGCTACCAAAATAATAATATCCATATTAATAATATAAGTTAAGTTTTGATAATACGTGTGCATTTAGTTTTGAAAAATATTTCAAAAATTGCTAGTAATTGTTTACTTTTTCCCACAAAACACGCAAAAGTCCTGCAATCAAGATTGAATATCGGAAGCTTTATTTGTAGTTTCTCGCGAAAATGTAATTTTTTTTCTCTCCACAACTAAAATTGTTCGCCCATACTTCAATTCATTGAAAAAATAGAAAATTGGCATACGCCTTAAAATTCGTCCTTTCATGGGTAGTCACGTTTTTTTAAATTTTTGACACCTTGGGATGAAAAATTAGAAAGTCTGAATTTGAAAAAATAGGCTGAGTCTCTCACCACCAAAATAATTGATGACATTTTCTCTAAAATAAACTTTTTATATCGGAATTTTTAACTCTTTAAGACTAACCCAAACTCTTTACGGGAATTATCTAGTGAAGCCACGTGATTCAATAAAAAACAATTGAATTGGGTTCCGAAACTAGTGAAAAAACTTTCTAATTTATAATTGGGCATTGCATTTTCAAAATATGTTTCATGTAAATCCCTCAAAATTGCGCAAATATGATCCAATTTTAATTAATGAGGGCACTTTGGAAAAGTATCGTGAAGACCTATTATTAAACAAGTAAAGAAAGTCTAAAGTCGGTCTAGGCCGACTATGAAATAGCCTAAACCCACTTTTCAAAAACAAAAAATTTTTATTGTAAATGGGCGTCTCCAAGGGCGGATGAAGCCTATATTTAATATGCATTTAAATGTTGATGAAAAATTTACACATACCAAGTTTTATTCCTGTAGCTC
Organism: Tetanocera ferruginea; assembly: GCA_958299015.1. NCBI lineage: Eukaryota > Metazoa > Arthropoda > Insecta > Diptera > Sciomyzidae > Tetanocera > Tetanocera ferruginea. The sequence goes on along the minus strand of OY282640.1, from coordinate 47,043,902 downwards.
ACAGTTAATTCCTTTATTGTGCTTTCGCTATGGGAGGTGGGCGTGTTCATGGACGGATTACTTCCAGTTTTTGAACACACCTTAGTTTTGGTATAAAATACATGCATACCAAATTTAATTTCTCTATGACAAACATAACCTTATTTATTGAGTTTTAAACTTTTTGGGTTGTATGGGAGGTGGGCGTGACCGTAGGCGGATGACGTCCATTTTTCAAAACCATCTTTGTCTTGTCATAAAAACCATACGTGCCAAATTTTAGCTCTGTAGGTTAAACAGAGGCTTATTTATTGCGTTTTCAATTTTTGGGTTGTATCGGAGGTGGGCGTCTCCGTGAGCGGATGACGTCCATTTTTCGAAAACATCTTTGTGTTTGTATAAAACACATACATATCAAATTTTATTGTTGTAGGCTAATTATGAGCTGAGTTATGCAGTTTTCAATTTTAGCGTTGTATGGGAGGTAGGCGTGTCCGTGGCCGGATGATGTACATTTTTCAAAACTATCTTTTTTTTGTTACAAAAAACATCTGTGTTAAATTTTAGCTCTGTAGGTTAAACAGAGGCTTATTTATTGCGTTTTCAATTTTTGGGTTGTATGGGAGGTGGGCGTGTCCGTGAGCGGATGTCGTCCATTTTTCGAAAAAATCTTTGTGTTTGTATAAAACGCATACATATCAAATTTTATTATTGTAGGCTAAGTATGAGCTGAGTTATGCAGTTTTTAATTTTCGCGTTGTATGGGAGGTAGGCGTGTCCGTAAGCAGATTACGTCCATTTTTCAAAAACATCTTTGTCTTGTTATAAAAAACATACGTGCTAAATTTTAGCTCTGTAGGTTAAACAGAGGCTTATTTATTGCGTTTTCAATTTTTGGGTTGTATGGGAGGTGGGCGTGTCCGTGAGCGGATGTCGTCCATTTTTCGAAAAAATCTTTGTGTTTGTATAAAACGCATACATATCAAATTTTATTATTGTAGGCTAAGTATGAGCTGAGTTATGCAGTTTTCAATTTTCGCGTTGTACGGGAGGTAGGCGTGTCCGTAGGCGGATTCCAAAAATTCAATAGTGCAGATCCTTGGGTCCATGTGACCATGTGTACCAAGTTTCATAAAATTATTTCAACTTCTTCTTCTTATCCTGTGTATACGGACAACACACAGACGGACGGACTGACGGACGGACGGACTGACGGACGGACGGACATGGATAGCTCGACTCACGTGGTGACGCTGATCAAGAATATATATACTTTTCTATACGGGACTCGCTTCGTTCTATGCGTTACAAACGTTTGCACAAAGTTAATATACCCTGACCTTTCAGGTTTAGGGTATAAAAATATACTGTTTTGGTTTAAGTTTACTTGATCATACTCCCTGGTATGAATTGAAACTTGGAACTTTAACAAACCACTGCAAATAAATGGATGAACTAAAGAAAAATCAAGCCAACATATTTGTTTTTTAATAAGCCCTTTTTTCTTAAAATCGAATAAGATTTGGCAATGAAGAGACAAAAGATTCGGGAAAATATGATGAAAAATTTTGAATTGTGAATGTTTTTCTCCAGTTTCGGAAGTCAATCGGAATTATAATTTTACTGAATCTCATGACTTCACTTTAAACTTAATTCCTGCATAACTTGGATTAGTATGTGTCTAATCCTCAAATTAAAACTTTTTAATTTTTTTTACTTTTGAGTAAATTTTTTTTCCAAATATTTCAAACCGCCTTAGTGGGTTCCATGCTAGATGTTACAAAAGACAACTCAAATCGAAGTATTGTCAACAAACCCTCATGTGGTCAAAATTAGAACATGCAGAAAAATCAGAAGAAAAATTTAACATGTGTTGTCTGAAGGAATAAAACACAACTATTTAATAGATTATGCATCAAACAGAATCGATTTGAAATATATATTTGTAAATTTCACTCATTTGTTAAGATGTGTAATTACTTTTCGTGTGAATCACTTTGATTGAATACTATTTTGCTTAGTACTACAATAATTTTGATGGGGTTTAAGCCCCCGAAATCGCCTTCTGGTTGCGCTAATGAACAAAATCTATTAAGAATTGTTGTTATTGTTTTGGAGTTCCCTATTATTACCCAACGATTGCCGAGAAATAACTTTTCAGTATGAGTCCGTGTGGTCACTGTATAAGGCAGTTCCAAATGAAGTTCGTCATGAAGTTCGACATGAAGATTACAGGAAGTAGATTTTATAAAAGACACTAGTGTAAAAGCCTGTCCTACGACGGGAAGGAACCATTTAGAGTACAAAATGCGACAAAAAATTTATTGGATTTATATACAAAGGTTTTTATTTGAAAACATGTTTATTAAATTATTTTTATAAAACTTCCTTGTATACAATATTTCTAGTAAAAAAATTCTTAAAATTTTAACCAATTAACCTTGTCCCTTGCCATCTATAATGCTTAGTTTAACATCATCAACCCGCTCAAACTGCCCATGACTAAATACCAGTTCTTTTAGAAAAACTCCTACTTTTTGCAATATTTAACCTTGCAATTTATTTATGGTCATTGAAAATGTCAGTTTAACTGGAAATTGTCGCCTCCGGAGAGTGAAAGGCAAATCTGTGTTTGTCGGGGCCAAATCAATGCCTTTGCGATGATTAATTAAGTTTTTAGGTTTTTCAAAACAAACCACCTTCCATTACAGATATCTCTTTTGGTATTGAAATTTCGAAGATGTATTATAATACTTCCAATTTCGAGGTTTAACTTATGCAGTGGCATTCCTGAAGGATAAAATTCATTCAAAAACTCGGCAGGGTAATTTTGTTTATCGTTTTCATCACTGTCTTCAATTTAATCCGTGCTCAGATCTCTCACTGTGTCACCAACTAAAATATTTAGAACTTGCTCGTTGACTTCGTTCACATCGGAATTTTTTGGGCACTGGATAGCAATTTTGGAATAACGGTTGATGTTATTCGGACTCAAAGTATTGCCAAAAATCTATTTAACCCTTTCAGTGGATTTGTCCATTATATTGGACACTTCGGAAAAAAATTTTTTTTATTTTCCAACGTATTTTCTAAAATCAAATAGGTTGGTACTATGAAATGAAGTTGTGCTAACATGACAAAAATAATTTTTGGGAGATATATAACGTTTAGCTTAGTTAGATTTTCGATTTTATGCCCATCAGAACCCTTCAATTTTTTTATATCGCGTGTTAATAAATTTTGCAAAAAAGAAGTGATTATTGTGATTGGTGTGCAAAGTATTATTTTTTGTATAATAACAATTGCCTAAATAACGCATTTGCATTTGTCTCCGATTGTTTTAGTTGAACTAAAATATTATAATACAACGTTATCATGGTTTTGTCCATTATATTAGACAGCCTGCCAAAAGCAAAGCAGCTCATGTAAAAATCAGAAGGATGTTTTTTAATCTTTCTATTGCTTAAATGATGGGAATATAAGATCAAAAAAATTGTCCACGATTATTCTAGGCAAGCCATTGAAAGGGTTAATAAGCGAACCTTTACAAACAAAATAATCTGGAATTTCTATGATATCTTCATCTCCATTTCCTAACTTGCCAATTGCTAAATTGCCAATTGCCAATTGCTAAAACTTGGATCAGAAGACCGAACATTGTGATTTAATTCTAGCAACTCCAATTGACACCAACGTCACTAAATGTAATAATTGCTGTTCAGTTTATGCAGACCGAATAGGTTGCGGTTCTGTTAATTAAGAAGCACTGTAATAGACTGTAAAAGACATGATGTTTGATGTATAGTATAGTATATAGTATGTATAGTCTTCAATTACAAAGATTTCCAATACATAATTTAAGAACAGGTTCTGGTCCAGGCTGAACAGGTTTTAAAAGGTTTAGTAAGTACAAACATTTCAAATAGATAATTTTACAACAGATTCTGGTTCAGGCTGAACAGGTTCTAAAAAGTATAGTACGTACAAAGATTTCAAATAGATAATTTTAAAACAGATTCTGGTCCAGGCTGAACAGGTTTTACGATATAGAGCAAAAGATTTAGTAAGTACAAACATTTCAAATGGATAATTTTACAACAGGTTCTGGTCCAGGCTGAACATGTTTAACGATATAGGGCACGGAGCAGGACGCTTGTCTTTTATATATTAAAATGATACTATAGTTTTCACTAAAGCAACGTCTTCCATATAATTCAAAGCGATATAAGCCTAAAATGGAGTGGAGCGAAGTTAGCTTGTCTGACAGCCATCTATTCAGTCCAAAATCAAAACAAAAATAGCTTAACATTTGATTCAAGACTTTCAAGACTTCAATCAAGACTTCAAGACAATTCAAGACTTTTCTTTGCCAACAAAAATTAACTGATTCTTAATGAAAGGAACTCCTTTCTGAAGTCACATATCCAACGAAACAAGACAAACTCCATAGAAAATAGAGCTTCTATGGAGTTTGCCATGCCAACGTAGCTTAACGGGATTTAAAACACTCGCAACAGGAATCTTATGGTTTGCCTTTTCATGCTTGTATTATCCTGAAGAAATAAGAATTTTTTCTATATAGCGCATGACTTTTGATAGTGAAGGATCGTGCTACTATGGATATGTGCCAACCTATCAAGTAAGTTTACAATTTAGCTCAAGTTAGATAAAGTGATTAAAAAAAATTTACAAGTTGTTAACTTTTTGCCACCAATTTTAAATTTATTCAAATTTTTAAAGTAAAAATAAAAACAATTTTCATCTAAATCATTCTAATTCTCACGCCTACTTAAAATTATGTCGTTGCAACTTACGCCCTCCTCGCGTAGAACTACATACATAACTTAAAGGATATCTAAGCAGCAAATTATGCGGAAAGCGCTGCTTATCGCTGCATTAATCGTTACATACAAAATTAAATGCAAGATTGAATCCAAATGCAGCGAACTGTATCCTCGAATGAACTTAGGTCAAAGAGCAGCCACAATAGAACAACAACAACATCAAAAACAATAGACGATGAGCAACGGCCATGTAATTATAATGTAATAATTTGTGTAAATGTCTATTGGTGTAAGCGTGCGTGTTCGCATGTGTGTTTGTATATTTGTATGTGAATGTCATTTGAATATATTTAAACATAATTAACTGCAGATAATTACGTACCTCGATCAACGAGAAGAAGATGCGTCCAGGTTGCCGAATTTCTATTGAGCGACGGACACTGCGACCTTCTTCTGGGTGTGTGTGAAGGGTGTGTGTGTGTGTGTGCATATGTTTTGCTTTGGTAAGCACTTAACTACAAGCAGCGAGCGAGCAGCATAGAATATTTTCTAGACACTTGCATGCTCGTACATGGAAACCTACACTCACGCAGGTAATTATAATAATTACGAGTATCTGACGGATGCATGAATGGGGATCGACATACTTACGTTCGTTTTTCGTTTGTTGAATGAAGAAGGATGATGGTTAGAACTGCCGCTTAGACGGTTGGCCAGTTGGCCAACAACTGTCCATGCGTCTAGCGTCTATCTTTTAGACGACTGTCGCTCTACCTCACTTACGTGCGTGCGTACATTTGAACAAACAATAGATGGCGCATTTGTCAATGCACGTAAATATGTGTGTGAGTGTGTGTGTGTGTAAGTTCTGAATTGTCCTCTCCACTCAGACCGTTGAGCATTGCAGAATATCCTAGCACGTTCGAAAGGCGTTGATCTTCGACAAGCAAATGTGACTTGAAACTGACAGTAATTATGTGTTCGTCGCCACACTACCGCTGCATAAGGATGCGTACGCAATATTCATGCGAAGCATATGCATCTATTTGTATCTATCAAGTTAAGTTAAGAAAACCTTCAGCTTAAGGTTACTCTGCCATCCACCTAACTAACTCTGCAGTAATGCCTGTTGGAGGAAGTTCAAAGAAACATCGTTTTTTTTTTGTTTTTTCTACCCGGATGAGCCATTAAATAATTGAGGTCGCTTAGCCTACGTGTATTAATTGCTGTACTTCGGCTTTTCTGTGAAGTGTGGCAGCAACACATGACCACCTAGAAGTGAAAGATAAAAAAGGTCAACGTTTGTTGAACAATTGCTTTATCTAAGACCCAAACCAACGGAAGATAAGAAATACAGAATGATGCTTTGCACATTAAAATTAACATACACCGTTATTTAATACTTACAATTCATTTAAAACATATCCGAACTCATAACATATGTTCTTATCCTGCTCTCGCTTCATTTAAAAAATCAATTAAGACTTAATGATATTGATATTGGCTTCTCAATGCTTTCCCCCGCGTTGTTCTCAATCAACGAAATTATTTCGAAACTCATGTCCCCATCTTTCTTTTCATTCTTGACATTGCATCTTTCTTATTGATTATTCGACCAATAGATTATTGAACCAACCCTCAGAGGATGCCCCCTATAAATGCGTACGTGTTGTATAAGTTTGGAAGATGTGTCAAAGTTTAACGAGAGGTTCAAGTCATTTTTTAAATTTACACAGCACGAAACTGTTAAGAAAGACGCTTGTAGGAAGCTTATTTTAAGATTTTACTGTGAGTTTTTGTACCAACCAAAGAACCAATTATCTGAGTAATATGATGTTCTATTGGGCCCAAATGGTCATAGAAAACATTCGAGCTGGCGATACATGGCTTCAGTCCATGACATAAGGACGAAGATCAACTGGAGTGAAGTATTTTTGTAACCAACATTGCGATGTGACCACCACCGATACTGAAGAAAGTTGAGAGATAAAGAGATGGCTTCATCTTCTAACAAATATATCGCACGTTTTTTAATTCGGTTCAGAAGTACCAAATGGGATATTGAGACCCCAGCCCAAATGTGCGCGTTTTACTCCATTTTCGTCCTAATGTATCAGAAGTAGATCGTCGGCCTAAATATCACATTTAATTAGTGTAAAGATCGACTGAAATGAAGTATTTCTGTTACAAACATTCCGTCGATACCGAAGACAGTAGAGGGAAAAGTTGACAGCTTCATACTGCCGAAACTAAATGGAGTAACTCTGAATCTCTCCACTGGAGCTAAATATCTTGAAACTATCTTGACAACAAGCTCAGATGGTGACCGCAGATCATCGCCACAGGCGGGTCTAGAAATGATACTACATCTTCTTGCCATAGAAGAGTTCCTTAAGTGTTCAGCAACTAAGAGCGCGATTCGTTTTAGAGAGTCACAAGCCTGGAAAAACAACACCTTACATCTATACATACATCTATTCTGAATCTCTATGGAACTGAGGAATCAAAGAGAACAACCGGTAATCAATACACCACATCCCTTCCCAGCAGAAATGAATGGGAAGATACGACCATAGAACCTCATGGTAAAATCTAATTCTACACTTTTGGCTCCAAAATAGAAAAAGAAACAGGATCAGGGGTGTACTGCAAAACGCTGCAGATCAAGGAGTCGTACAAGCTTCCTGATCACTGCAGTGCTTTTCAGACAGAAATTTATGCAATTTAAAAAAGCAGCACAGGTTATTCACAGCAAAAATTTAACCCCCACATGGATAGTAAATTTTGTATATAGCCAAGAGGCCATAGAAGCACTAGAAAGCAAAGCAACACAGCCCGAATGGTACAAAGTTGTAAACAAGCCTTGAACAGGTCTGTTATACCTACAATGTCACTCTCTGCTGGGTCCCTGGACACAGCAATATTGAAGGGAATAATAAAACAGGTGAGCTGGCAAGAAGTGGAGTAAGAATAGATATAAACAGAACCATTACGGAAGTGTACATTCCAATAGGCGTCGTAAACAGGAACATCGACCACAAATCTAGAAATAATGCAAACACAAACTGGGCCTCCAGAAGTGACTGCATTATATCTAGAAGGCTCTGGCCAGAACTAAATGAAAACAGAACTAAGAGCCTTCTGCTCTTGTCTAAACGGAATATCCGGATACTGGACGTTATCTTAACAGGCCACTGCCCCATCGGGCTAATGGCCATTTTTCGGTCCACCATTTTTCGGTCCAAAACAGACTTGACTAAACAGGTTTGATACCTAAAATCTTTGGTTGGGATCAAACCTCTTCTTTGGAGGAGAACACTTCGGGAGTTGGTTCCAAAATGAAGAAGCGTAGACTGCAGCTCCTTTCAAGATGAACGCATAGTTTCAAAGTACCCTGTCTTCGTGGATAGTTAAGCTTTCGTTTTACAAAGTTTTTGGATTTCACCACTCCAAGGTGGACCGAAGCTTCAGTTCTCGCATCATGAAAATTAGAGCACTCGCTACAACTTTACAAATTCTTGGCGTCTACTACACCACAAAGATTAGGTTAGGGATTAGGTGATGGGTCTTTCTTGAACCAGTTTTGACGAGTGGATGCTCTTTCACTGCTAGCTAGAGGTTTAGTCTCGTCCACGAAAAGGTTGATGGGATTGATCTAGCTAACATCAGTGCTACATCCTCAAAAACTGTTCTGAAAGCGCAAGAAATCTTAACAGAGCCTTGTGTATGCATCGACTCCAGTCCTCGTCGGTAGGAGTTTATTTTCATAACTGCTATTTTCATATTTCCAGACCGTCTATACGTACATCAAATTCGAAGGCGAAACGTTTCGAAAGAGCATCCTGCAAGCTTGCCAGGCATGAATCGGCTGCTTTTCTGTGATCGTATTCTAGATGCTGTTTAAAACAGAGACGAGTGTCTATCACCACGCCGAGATGCCTTACGAACGGTTTTGATTATACCTCAGTTCCATGAATATTGTTATCAAACTTTTTTCGGTTTCTCTTGATCAACACCTCTATTTTGTGTACGTCTAGACTAAGCCCGATAGAATTCATAACATTTTAGATAATGCTTATAGCAACATTACGAAAGGGCTTTTTGGTCACCAGTCCAGAGCTATGATGGTCTGGTAGTAGCTTTGCTACGAGCTCTAACCAATGACTTTAAAACTGGTACCACGGGTAGTCAGCGGCCCTTTGCTACCACCAGGCTGACTTACTGGGCTGGCCGTACTCCACAGTACGGAAGAGGCGTTAGATAGGCCTCCACCCAAATCAAGGGTTGCAACATGTCATCACAACATGTGTAGCTATTTGGTACCTTTAAACCCTCAAAGGGGCATTGGCCGATGCTGTGTTTTGGTCCCATGCTATGAAACACCGTAGACTTAAGACAACATAACAGGTGTCTACGCAAAACACTTCGGATTCGATACGAAAGACCATCCACTTCTCCAGATATTCTGATAACACAATCGCTAAAGCATCTGCAAATCTTAAAATATTGATGTCTTTAGCTCTTGTGTTACACCGAGCTTAAGAACACTATCGTGCACGACTTTACATAAAGAATTCCCTAGAAATGACCTTTGTATATACCACCGGTTACATTGTAGGTTACAATGAACCGCCATCTGTTAAATATTGTAGCACTCTTTCATCCAAGTATTTAGCAATGCCTTTCGTCAGGTATATTGATACTCTAACCTCCCAAAGAGCTTCAAAAAAGGTTGTTATGAGCAATTTACAAAACCAGCGGTTTGATTATCGATAGCCCCTTTGCAGTTTGGATTCCCTATTCTATTCAGTTGCACAACAGTCACTTTACAATTTTTCTTATTGTGTTAAGGAAACAAAAAAGAGGTCCTCGGTGGAGACACTGTCTTTTGGTATGAACACCAGTCTATTAGTCTTCCACTGAGCGGGAAAATGGCCTGTGGTTATTATTTTAGGTCTATAACCATCAGACAGTCCTTTAAGAATTAAACTCCTTAAGCATTCATCTCCAGCCATCAATGAAACAACCAACAAGCAATTGCGAAGATCATTACCTGCTTGCTTATTTGGAGAATTTAAGAGTTACGCTTTCAAATGAAACAGTCTTGATATTGCTTCACTCACAAGTTGCTGCTTGGAAACATATTGGTGCTTCGCTTGTGCCTTTACGAAGTAATGTAACGAGGATGCGTTCGTCAAAACCCTTACGAAGCACGCTAACGAGGAAACAATTTTAAAACAAAATAAAATTGTTGCTTATTTTTAATGACTTATTCTTAATTTATTTTAGTGGTATAAATGGAAAAATAGGGCTTCAGGTCGAATTGAAGCAAATAAATAAAACTTACAAAATTTTGAATAATTCGCGAACACATTTTTACTCATTCATATACTTTTTGTTATTTTTTTTCTTTTTTATTATTTCCACATTTACAGAATACTGAAAAGAAACAAGAAATATTATTAAATGTATGCTCTGCAAACATTTGGAAGACGATTGGAAGAGCATTTGATTGGCGATTTCCTAGAAATTCACCCACGAACACGCGATTCTAAAATAATTCAGAATCTTCATTCGCTTTTCGATTGCCCAAGGCATGAATTCGAGATTCAAAAAATTTTTCAAAATTTTCCTTCGCTCATTCCGGCTATCGTTTGTAGATGAAGTTTTAAAAATGTTCACAATCTATTATTGAAATATGAAGCACGCTCTGAAAAAGTGTTAAAATTAATGAAAAAGTTAAACTTTAAAAAATTCATTAAATTGGGTAGGACAACGTCTGTCAAAACCGCTAGTCTTAACATACAGCAACTTGTAGCGTTCAAAAACGATGCTTCGCAACAAATAACTGAGGATCTCTAAAAGCTATTTGTTTGTTACTCTTGTCGGCGAATCGTTTAGATCCCTTCTGTCGATTCGTGTTCAACTCTTCCTAGCGAATCATTTAAGACTCCTCTCGGCGATGCGTAGGAGAATCTTCCCGGCAAATCGCTTCAGACCCCGTGATTCATTCGCAACTCTTCCTGGTGAATCGCTTAAGACTTCTCTCGGCAATGCGTTTTCGAATATTCCCGGCAAATCAATTAAGACTCCTTTTGGCGATTCATCGCCGGACCTTGCCTTAAAATCTTTCCGGCGAAACACTTTTCGCCACTTTTAGCCTCAGCTGCTTACACTTGGAATTACTCGGCTGACTTTCAGAAGAGCTCGCCGGCGATTGTTTCATCTACCAAGCGATTCTGTAGAGATTCTTGGGCGCTTGAAAATCTTGGCAGGGTTTAATTTTAATTTGTGTTGAACTTACTGGGACTGGACTTCTTCGCATTCTGGTCGACAATGGCTGAAGACCCTAAAAGCAATTTTTGACGCCCTTATCGTAGAATCGCATAGAACCCGTTCTGCCGATTCGTGTGCGACTATTCCTAGTGAATCGCTTAAGATTTCTCTCGGCGATACGTTGGTAAATTTTCCCGACATATCAATTAAGACTCCTTTTGGCGTTTCGTCGGTGAACCTTCTCTTAAAATCTTCCCGGCGAATCACTTTTACGGCCTTCTCACTATTGGAAGCACTTCTTTACAACTTTCTTCGAAGGCAAATCAAGGGAGAATCATTTTTGCTCACAAATTCTGAGAAAATACTTGTAAGATGAAGCTAAGACCTCCATAAATTGCATCGCAAGAGCAAAAATTTGAAACTTTCCTTTTCAGGTACATTTGAAGTATCATAGAGAGTGAATAATACGTTCGCTGACAAGTTTAATGAGGCTCCTCACCGGACCTTCAAGTTAAAGTACTGACTAACGAGGCTAATACGACATCTAAGACTCTAGACCTCGATAAATGACTTCGCATGTGTTATCAAAATCGATCTACCTTCGATTTCACCTTCACAAATACTTTTGATACGTAGAATAAAGGGAAAAAAATTTTGAACCTGGGTACACAAGTTTTTGAGAAGTTTTATAGAGGTGGAAACCTCTAAGAAACTTGAAAATGGAACCTCTTGCGAGTTCGATTGTTAGTTGGAGCTCTTACATAAAAGCCAATTTTGTTCAGCTTTCGTCCAGTGGACATGATTTTAATAACGTTGTGTTCTATCCCTGAGCATTTGTCTAGATGCAGTGAACAGAACTTCTGCAACAGCTCGATCCTTCGATCTAAAAAACCCCTCTCAAAACGTTCTATACTGCCTTCGCTTTTCTACCTCTTTAAATTTATACCCGAAGTCAACATTAATTTGCTCTGTTGCCCTTTGGATCATCCAGTTTCATACGTGGAGTGTTTATGGCAAAACGCCACATGCATGGATGCTCGGAGTCTACGAGTTTTTCGATCTGATTCACCCTTTAAATAAGTCTTGAACCAGTTAGAAAAAAAGACACCAAATATTTTGAATTTCCATGTACTGAGAAAAATTTCATATCATCGATTAAATATGTTAAACACTGCTTACTTTTAGGTTTTGTGAAATTTTCGCCTTAAAAAAAAATTGTTGAATTAACATAATTTTCACTTGTGGAAAAGATGGATTCTTCTTAAGTAAGTTACTGACATAAATCTGCTTTTATGGCAAAAAAAAACACAAAATCATTGTGTTCAAAACACGCCTCATTCGGAAGCAAAACAGACGAATGACCCACCATCGGTCACATGGTCACGCATTGTCACACGCAAGTCAGGCGTCAAATGGCTTTCTTATTTTGTTTATATTTTTACATTTTTTTTTTGTGAAATTCAAAAGCTTTCAATAATAACGACAAATTTCTCGAATTTCAATTGAATGAAATTGAATTGAAATGAATTGAAATCTCGTTACAGAATCATCAAAATCCCATTAGTGCACATTGAGAGGCGCTGAAGTGTAAAACAAGCCGCACGGATGCACCGCAACATCAGAGATACAATGATGGGCATCAATAATGCGCACATTGGTTGTGCGGCATGCAGAGCGGTACTATTTCACATATGTATGTGTGTGTGTGTGTGTGTGCCCTTGTGACATCAAGTTCAGTTGACTTGGTCGAGCGTTTCGGAGGCCATGCTTATGCATGAGCCTGACAAGAGTCAACAAATTGCCACACAAAATGTTTTCAACACAAACGTAAATGTGTGTAAATAAAATGCCAAATTTAACACCCAAACTTGTTGTTGCTTTAGAAGAAAAGCCTTTCAATGTTTTGGTTAAAAAATTTAAAAATCATTGAATTTGAATCGAATTGATTGAAAATGCGTAACCAATAGAACTAAATCTATGGCACTTGTCCATAGAAAAATTAGCATTTTATGAACGTCGCTCGGACACATGTCAACGATGCAGAAGTCCATTCATGATGGATGAGTGAATTTTGGCTCAACACGCATGCTAATAAATCTTTAGAATTACAATTTGTATTTTAAAAGTGGATGTGATGTAGGCTTAGACAGCAGCTGTTGAATTAATTCGGTTGTAGCTCCTTTTGACTCATGTTGGTTACAGCAAATGATTTCGTTGGAAGTTTTCTCCAATACCAAAAAATCTATGCACTTCACTTTATATATCTTAGTTTGCCCACCAAATCTTAAATTTTCTCAAGTTAAATGAAACATTTGTTCTTTTTTTTTTTTGTTCATCATCAACTTCTCCGCACCACAGCAGCGCTCGACTCCGTCAATCATCAATATTGTTCTCGTTGTCTTGAAATTCGTACAACAAACAACACCAATTAATGTTGTCAACTTGAAGTTAGTCAAGTTCTTTTATCGTTCCTTCTTGATTTTGACCATTTTATACAGTTAACCCATGATGATGACATCAAATGACATCAAACCAGTGCGCAGCAGCATCCTGCAGACATTTATCCTCTGCTCAAAAGCCACCCGCTGTGCGTGCGTGAGTGTTAGCTGTGTGCGTTTTTTTCGCTTTCAACAAGGGTTCAACACGACAAAATATCTAGTGAGTGAGTGTACAACACAAAACTCATGATTGAAATCAGCGACAGTGGTGGCAGAAAACGTATGTTTTCTTTACTTTAAATGTGAGGCTGAACTCTCTGGCTGACGGCGATGCGGTGTTAACTTAATTAGACGACAATAGCCACAAATTGAATCCATGGCTCGTTAGACGATATCGAAATGTTTCTCTTTGTTGTTGTTGTTATTGTGTAGTTGCTGTAGTCATTGAGACGTGTAATCTGGAGCACGTGCCCGCAGCGACAACTTTGCTGTAGATCTCAAATTTTTTCAAATAAAAAAGCATAAACAAAATAACTCAAAAAGTTAAGGAGATTGTGAAAAATATTTTTTTTTATTGGATAATTTTTATATTCGAAATTTACTAAAAATTTTTTGTACATTATAACTTAACTATCTTAATTATGCCACTCAAGACAAAATATAAAAATTAATAATATTTTATCTCATTAGCCAAACACCAAAATTTAATTCAGTAAAAAAGACAGATATTAAAAATTGTTTGCCAATTTTTTTAATTTTTAGAGTTTACAAAAGAGTTATTTTTATGTATTGCAACTTATATAAAAGGGTGACAATGTATAAACTTGGTATAAGAGGTCATTTGTGGTATGTTCGAAACACGTGATATGTTCCCAAGAGATATGGACTGGGGTGGATTTAGGTGCTAGGTGCTTAGCCAGGAGGGGCTGCAGGCAAGGGCCCTGCAGGCGCCTATAAATGAAGTGCTTATCGTCAAAACATGATATGCCACATAAAAACTATTTCGAACTAATTGGCCTAAAAGTTTTAAAAGAATGTATATTTGTATGAAATCATAGTTATGGTTAAAATTTCTACAAGGTATAGGGTCAGAATTGATCGAATAATGGTCGTAATATTTTTAGTGGATGTTGGATTATCATATTTTTGCAATATGCCCCTCATATAGATCTTTGAAAATTTTATGTGAATATTAATATAAATATAAAGAATACAAACAACCAATATTTGCAAAAAAAAATATATATTGATTTGATAGCTGCTAATTATTAATTATATGTTAGCTTCTCTTATTGAATTCGTAACAGTTTTGCAAAGTGAATTTTTAAGGTTTGAGAATAGTGCTAAGAACCTGAGTCGATTTGTTTGCCAAGACTATGAGCGAAGAATAACTAGAAAAAACAGCAACAATGAACCCGAAACAAGCAATCTGACTGGGGCTGATACCCAATAAACATTTATAAGAGTGCTCATATTTATGACTCTTAAAAGAAGGTATTCTCTGACGATATTATGAGCAGCGTTGCCATATGGAAGTAAAATACTTCATTTGGGAGTATTTTCAACCCAAAATTAGATTGAAGTATTTCATTGCTAAAATGAAGTATTTTATGCCAGCCAAAAAATGTTTGCATACTAAGCATAAAAGTACTTCCACACTGTTTTATTCAAACTCAACATCGGCTCTTAAAATTTAAGCAACCTTTATAAATTGTATATTCTATTGAAATGAACTAAAATTAATTTTTATTAAAAGATCTCATTTGTTTTGTTATGTTTTATTAAAAGCTCTAAATTGTTTTATAGATCAATCAAGAGTACAAAGTGGCAATTGATTTGAATTATTTTAAATACAAATTTTAAAAATGTATGTTACTTAACCCTCCATCACTAGCCTTTGGGTGGAATCCACCCAGTTACACTTTCTATGTAAGATTTCTAATGCAATACTTGCGTGACGAACTAACCATTCTCTCTTCAATTTTCTCTATTCAATATTTTTAATTCAATAATTTTCAGTTTCTAGTGGTCTCCGAGATATAAGCATGTCAGCGCGATTAAAATAAGAAGTGTTTGAGTGCTTTACACTCAGGTTAGTTATAAAATGCTTTTTTTCGGCGAATTACACCCAGGAAGCTTAGTAGCAAAACTCAGATAACGTGCTCTAACAGTGATATATACATTTGATAAGGACACATATCCAATTTGCACAATCCTTGAACGCAATGCCTTCGCAAAACATGAAAACGACAGATATTATGTGCTACCAGTAGCGTAATATTACTGCGAAAGTTATATAAATTTAGCTCATCTTTTTGAGGTGGAAGTTTGTTCTAAAGAAAAAAAAGTACTTATCAAATTTTTTTGTTTGTATAATTTCAGCTTTACAATCATATATTTCATATTTCACTAGCTTTTTTATTTTCTTTTTTTTTTCTAAATCAAAGAAAAAAAAATCGTTTTTCTAAACTCATGAACTAGTTCAAAATTTTTTGTTTTACATCGAAATAACCATTCTTTTCATAACAAAACATTTTAAAATGGCGAAAATAATCTGCACTTTATTGAAAACAACACATTTCTTAGGTTTGAGAAATTATGTCCTTATTATTGAGAATTTCTTTTTTGGGTGGCAAACACCCAGAATTAGCTGTGACGCAACTTATCACCATAGGTTAGTGATCCAGGGTTAATATAATTATTTTTCAATAAAAAAATATTTGTTTATTTTTGTTTAAAAAAATAATTGTTTATTTTCCTATGCGCCTAGTTCGAAAAATTTTAAAAGGAAGTATTTTTGGTAGAAATTCAGATTTTTCAATACAACAATGAAGAATTTTCTCCGCGGTTCTCTGGCAACGCTGCTGGTAGCCACAACAACACACAAACTGAGGATCATTTGCATACAATTTCGATAGAAACACACTTTTATGTGATTTGAGTTCTCTATCTATTATACGCTCAGAGGAATGGCAAGGGGAGAAGAGTGAAAGAGCATTGCAGAGAGCAAGTTCATTCAAATGTCGAAAAGTTTCTCTCAAGCAAGAATTTAAAGCTTTTTCGTTTGGCACTCATAAAAGCTAAAGTTTTGATCTGAAAAATATTTATTACATTTTAATGTTCTACGTGGCGCATCTTTATATTATATGATCTTTGGTTGGAGTTAACCTATAACCAGTGTGGCCATTTTAGCCTTTTTATTTGCGGTTTAGCCTCGAAATTTACGATTTAGCTTCGTGTTTTTTTAGCCTTTTTTTACTTTGAAAACAGCCTTTTTTAGATTAATTAACAATTAAAAAACCGAACGGTGTTTATTTACATCACTTACCCGGTGTGATATGACAAACTTATCCGATCGGTGTAAAATAAGAAAGGCATAGAAGAAAAGCAACATGGAAATCACGTAAGCATTGACAAACAAATTGAAAATTGAAATTTCACAAGACTGAAAATAAAAGTCCAGAATTATAAGTCATGTTCGTGAAAACAGTTCTGGCCAAAATTGACATCAAAGTTATAAAATAAAAAAAACGGTTTAAATAGAATTAAATCCAATCCAAATTTAGAGCATGAATGCCATTATATTTGGTTTAACATTATTTTTAGCATTTTGAATGAAAAAATTAAAATTCTAAAAACACATATTTCCGAATAGTAAAAAATTACACCTTTCGGTGTTAAAAAAAAAAAATCATAATTTTGCGTATTCTAAATAAACACCTGACAGGGTTTAACACAAACATCCTTCGGATATTTAGTTATTAACACCGATCGGTGTGAAAAATGTCCCCTTTCGGATATAAAATTCTAGCATTTTGACACGGTGTTTTTTTAACACCGAACGGTGTAGGACTCTCTGGAACACCGATCGGTGTAAAAATTCTATACAAATTTTTTAGTGTGTAGTCATGAAAATTTGCATCTGGCAGCAACGCAGGACCCTTAACAGCTCTCTCGTTTCACATGTAAATGAATGTTAGATCGATTTTTTTTCTATTGAAAATTCTCATAACGTTGTTAAGCCAAATATATTTTCTCATTTTGCAAATGTTCCGCAGACGAAGTTACCTCGATTGAGCTTCAATGGCGAAAACTATTGACACGTAAATGGTCAAGCGTGTCCTCTTGAATTGAGTTTTGGGTAGAAGTAAAGCACTTTTAAAACTCGCTGCCTGAAAATCCTTTTCTGAGCTCGTCAATTTGGTTTTCAGTTTCTTAGTTTTATCACTTAGTAACGCTTTTTAGTGCAATGAAAATTGCAAAAACTAAGCAAAGAAATAGATTTTAAATTAAAATGCCTAACTCGTTGCATAATATTCGATGTTCACTGAAAATATTACAAAAATGTTGTTGACTTTGAGGTAACTGATGATCTCATACGTCTGTTAGATTCAAGTAGTGCTTATGCAAGCTGCAGTTCCTCCGATTGATCTGATGAAGAGGGAATAATATATCTGAGATATAAACTATGTTGAAATAATATAAGTTCCTAGCACGCCAGTGATAAAATTTCCAAACCTTCAATTTCATTTGAAATTTCTCCCGAGAATTGGAAAAAGGAGATTCCCATTTTTAAGGCTCAAGAAGTTTTGGAAAATTTTAAACAAATTTGTTAATCAACCGCGAATATTCATGAGTCTTTTAAGTTAAAACTTTTAACATAAAGTGTGATGTCTGTATCCTGCTGTCTTAAAATTGAGAACTCCCATTTACAATTCTAATGAGCAAATTATTCCTAATAGGACTTAATGTACATATACATCAATTCAATATACATATTATTTTCATTTATAATTAAATGATGAAATGAAAGGTAATGCAATGAAAAGTTAGTTTATTTAATGAAAAGTAAGTCATTCTGAATTAAAAAGGCTGGTATTATTTTGCTTTATAAATATATACTATATGATTTTTTGCTTTTTACAAATTTGTGCCTATGATACTGATGTACCTATATAAAAAATGAATGTTATGTTAAAACGAAAATAAAACTTGAAGTTGTATGAAAAATCTGGATTTTTTTTAGCTTCTTTTTTCAAAATTTTTAGCCTTTTTTTGACTTCTTTTTTTGGCCAATTTAGCTTCTTTTATTTTCTGGTCGTGGCCACACTGCCTATAACTACTTCTTATACAGCTGAAATAGAAGCGAAGCGGAATGTAGTTCTGTTCTCACTTCTACTACCGAAGTACATAGAAAAGTACTTCTACACTGAGAAAAAAAACATACTTTAAAATCAAACAAAAAATTTTAAAATAGAAATTAAAAGCATTTGCGTTTCTACAAAACAAAATTTAAAACAAACGTGTTTAAATTTCAACTATCAACTCCATCCTTTTTTATAATTTTTCTTATGTCTTTGAAAAAACAAAAAAATAACTATCTGAAAAATATGACAGTTTTTGAAATTTTGGTTTTGCAAGTAACGAACATAAACGATAAAATAATCACTAATTAATTTTTTTCAATATTTAGAAGTCAAACTTCATCAAGTGGAGTTGAAATTCGGTATTCGGAGGGTCCCAGGGGTCGCTGAATACGAATCTCGTGTCGAAAACGCAGAAAAAATGAAAAACTGGCATCGAAGACATCAAGCTTAAAACATTTGTTTTAAATATTAAAATTTTTGTTTTAAATTTATTTTTACATTTAAAAACAATTTTTTAAAAACAAAAACTTTTGTTTTAAATTAAACTTTAAAAACATTTGTGTTTAACAATGAAATTGTTTCAAGCTCTATTTCAAACACAAATTCGTTTGATATTAACACAATTTCATTTAGTTTTAACACATATTTCCCTCAGTGTAAGGAAGGTGCAAGTATTTCTGCTGTTGGTTTTTAATATTTAATACTTTTTAACTTTTTAGAAAATTGAAAAATATGAAGATGAAATGTTCTTATATAAGCAAACAAGTTTATTTCAACAACATGAAAAATGAGCGATGATAGAAGCGAGAATGGAACCTGTTCAACATTGAAATCAATAGAAGCAGTTCCATATTTTTAAAATCAAATTATTATAGAATAAGTTCTGAAAGAAAGTACTTCCGTATTTTCTGGTCGGTAGCTGTTCACGTTTTTAAAAAAATAATTTTATAAAAATTCTTAAGGACAAAATTCACAAAATTGAGAATGTGATAGGGTAAGTGCAATCCCAGCCACTTTTTTTTGACGAAGAATTACGTCTTACAGCGCGGTTTGATGGGGTCGTTTTAACAGATTTTTTCAAGGTCATAAGGCAACGTTTTTGGCGAATACTTTAGGGTATACCTACAGCCTTTAATACTCTTCGTTCAAAGATAATATATATACTAAAATATCAGATATATCCTGCGCTGAATGAATATCTAATTTATAATTTTGTCACTATTATATTAAAGTCACAAAATAGTAAAATATAAGAAGAAAAATGCATGTTTTTATATAAGAAAATCAATCATCAGCGGCTAATGTGTCTGCTGCTTTCTTTGTTTTTCTTTCGTTGTTTATGGTTGTATGCTTTGGTTTTGCACGAACTGATTGGTTCGCTTTGGCAGCATTGTAAGCATTAGTTCGCATTGGGTTTATGTATGCACTACAGTTCTACTATACTATTTTGAAACCAGAGTCATGAACCTCTTTTCAACTCAGTCAATGAACTCAATCTGTCAAATTTAATGAAATCGGTCTGTGACCCGGTTAGTTTTAACTCTTATAAAAAAAAACGAGTTGGATCATATTTCTTTTTATGCTTTTACCCAATAGATGGCGTAAAATTTTAATTTTTGGTTTTAATGCAAATTAATTTGGATTCCACATCCCACTAGCACTAGCGAGTGTAGTTCGCAAACTATACATCGAACAGAGACGAAAGTGTAGCTCGCGAACTAAATATCAGACAGTGACGAGACGAAAGGACATGTGCTCAGCGTGAAATATAGTAACCATTCGATTTTTTAAAAATCGGGGTCTTAATTTTAATTTGAAATTAGTAGTAAAACTGACTGTAGCTCGAAAACTATATATCGGGCAGAGACGAAAGTGGCACCGATGGAAACTGCATTTGCTTCGCCTTCTTTTCAACTAAGTCAATGTACTCAACCTGTCAAACTTAACAAAATTATCGAAAAAAATTTGAAATTTAGCTTGTTTCTTTTTGCTTGCTCATTTAATCATACTTACTATTTAACTTTTCCTTTGTTTTGACATCGATAAGTAGTCCATAGTTTAGTGTTATTCATTTATATTTTACTTTTTGGAAGATCAATAAAAATACGTGCAAAATGAACAAAACAATCGGCCCACAAAAAAAAAAGTGGAAGAGATTACAACTTAAACGGAATTCTACGTCTACACTTACGAAACTATCGAAACTTTTTCCTTTTTTTTTTTTTTTTTTTTTAATAAATTGTCATGCCCGAACCGAAAATCGCCCAATCAACATGGGTTTTTTTGCGTCCATACAAATCGACCCAGCCTAACATTATGTTCTGTTTCAAAAAACGGTCAATTACGTCGAAATTTTATGTTCAAAAAAAAATATCTAATAATAATTTAGGTCAAAAAATAATTTTGTGGGTTCATTTTTATAAGAATATTTAAAATTTAGAAAACTTTGTTGGCTTTTTAAAACTTTTAGCTAAATATTTTAGCATTTCTCAGCAAATGCATAAGTAAATGAGCGAGTTCGCAATATTTTTATGTGTAAATTAAACTGTGATTTCTAAAGCCAAATTAGCAAATAATTATTACATGAAACTAAAATAAAATTAAAATTAAATAACTGTTGACAGTATCACGGCAAACTAATGAAACAATTTATTGATTATCGAACTTGTTAATAACTGAACTAAATTATTTCTCACCAACAAATAATTCTCACACTTTGTCATCGTTGCGTGCGTTAATTGATTTATTAAGCTGTAACAAATGATTACAATCAAATATTTAGAGAATGCAAAAACAAAACAAAACAACAATAATTAAACGCGCTTTAATCCCACGAACTGTTTGCCCGTCAAACTTAAAATTAAGCTAATAACTGCTTTAGTTAAACGCATATAACTAACGGCACTTATATCGTAACTAAAATGCAATTAAATCAATTATGACAATAGCAACAACAAAAGCAGAAGTAACAACAACAATAATCAACAAGTATTTTAAACTATCCACGACAACTACAACAATTACCACACTTAACAGCTAATTGCAATTTTTGTAGCCATGTTGGCAACACTAACAGCGAGCAACAATCAAAACGCATCACACTCAAGCGGTTTTTTTTCTTATACTTCTTTTATTTATTTTTGTTTTTTTTTATTAAAGCGCCCTCTGCGCGTTCATTTCAGCCATATAAGTTGATGTGCGAATAATTTTGCTATCATTTTCAGCTTGTCAAACAACAAATAATCGCCAGTGCAAACTTATGACGCTCATTTACCGCTAATTAGTTTATCAAACACATTGAGGTGATGACGATGACGCGCCACGGAGCTGCAGAATTTTGAACACAACAACAACAGAAACCACAATAAACACCAACAACGACAAGCAGCATAAATAAATAATTGCAGCCAGTTAATCAATTTTAGCGCCAATTAGTTGAGTTGAGACACAAATCATTGTCAACATGTTGCTGCAGCGCCTTATATCGGTGTTGACAAGCAGTTGACCTTTTACTGCAACAATGGTGAAGAAGCAAGTGAGGCATGATATACAAACGTATTTTTGGTGAAGCAAATTGAGCTCTACAAATATCTTCATTATCGAAGCATTTTTTAATGTCCTTTCAACATAAACCGTCCACTGTGCGCAGCAACAATAAATTCCTGCAGCAGTACAAGCTGCGCCATCTAGTGTTGTTTAGCAGCGCATTGTGTAGAATGCAGGTCGATAAAACAGTTTGGCTTACAGTGTAGAGCATAAACATTTACACACTACAGCGTTTAATAGCACACGCAGCTGTTGGAACGAATTTTGATATACATTTTTGTGTGTTTATCGAGCCAGAACTTATATTAAACATGCTGTTGGAATTGGTGTGTGTGTGCATGTATGAGTGCATTTAAGTCACCATGTTGCGACCTGCCAAGCTTTATCCCATTCTATGAGTTTGCTCTCAGCCTGTGTTGTAGCCCAATTTATATTGTGTTGCGTGTCCTTTTGAACTCGTGCTCACTTCCGCCATTATGAATTATATAAACAGGAAAATTAACTAAACGTGGCAGCACTGAATGTGGCCACAAATATTGCCACAACGCTATACAAGCGGCGGAAAGTGTCGCTTTTGACATGCAATCATACATATGACATACAGTGAGACCTCGTAAATATTGTTTATTTTTTCTTATTAAAATATTTATGAGACAAATACATTGAAGTTGTAGGTTTTTCTTAAATTAATATAAGTATATTTTTATGCACTCTTCAAAACTGGATACATTTGAGAGACAAATTTTCTTAAGATATTATAAGGAATAGAAAATGTTGGATTAAAGAAAAAAACCTTGTAGATAATCCTTCATGTAACTTTTAAAATATGATTTAAGTTCCGTGAAAATTACATTTTATATCTGTATAGCTTGTATTATTTTCAAATATATGGATATGCTTGTTGTTAATTGCTGGAACTATTTTCAGTATGACATAAATAAAAAAAGTTGTTAGTTTGTGAAATTGAACGTATCGTAAAAAAAAGACACAGTTTCGATAGTATCGTAAGTGTAGACGTAGAATTCCGTTTAAGTTGTAACCTCTTCTACTTTGTCTCTTTGGTATGATTGTTTTGTTCATTTTGCACGTATTTTTATTGATCTTACAAAAATTAACAAATTAATTAATAACACTCAATTATGGACTACTTATCGAGGCCAAAACAAAGAAAAAGTTAAAAAGTAAGTATGATTAAATGAGCAAGCAAAAAGAAACAAGCAAAATTACAAATTTTTTCGATCATTTCGTTAAGTTTGATAGGTTGAGTTCATTGACTTAGTTGAAAAGAAGGCGAAGCAAATGCACTTTCCATTGGTGCCACTTTCGTCTCTGCCCGATATATATTTAGTTTGCGAGCTACAGTCAGTTTAACTACTAATTTCAAATTAAAATTAAAATCCCGATTTTTAAAAATTGTATGGTAACTATATTTCACGCTGAGCACATGCCTTTTCAATTAGTGCCACTCTCGTCCGATATTTAGTTTGCGAGCTACCCTTTCCTCTCCGTTCGATGTATAGTTTGCGAACTACACTGTATAAAAATTAAACACATAAAAACAAAAATTAAAATTTTACGCCATCTATTGGGTAAAAGCATAAAACGAAATATGATCCAACTCGTTTTTTTTTCATAAGAGTTAAATCTAACCGGATCACAGACCCATTTCGTTAAAGTTAACAGTTCGAGTTCATTGACTGAGTTGAAAAGAGATTCATGACCTCTGGTTTCAAAATAGAGCACTTAGTAAACTAGAACAGAAGTGCATAAATACACTCAATGCGAACCAATGCTTACAATGCTACCAATACGAACTAGAACTTCCAGTTTCACGTAAGCACGTGTTCACGTGTTTTTAAAAAAATCAAGTAAAAACACAAAACTCAACTACACGTGTCTTTTATTCACGAACAACACGTGAAGTTCGTATTCACGTGAAAGTGCCAATGACCCACTTGTGACCTCAGAAAATCCCACTGCATCCGATTGGCCATAGAATCATCCATTTTGGTCCAAAAGTTCCATGGAAACTATATAAGTGCCAATGACTCACCTGTGACCTCAGATAATCCCACTGCATCCGATTGGCCATAGAATCATCCAGTTTGGTCCAAATGTTCCATGGAACCCATTAAAGTACCTACCAATGACCCGCCTGTGACCTCAGATAATCCCACTGCATCCGATTGGTCATAGAATCATCCATTTTGGTCCAAACGTTCCATGGAACCCATAAATGTGCCAATGACCCACCTGTGACCTCAGATAATCCCACTGCATCCGATTGGTCATAGAATCATCCATTTTGGTCCAAACGTTCCATGGAACCCATAAATGTGCCAATGACCCACCTGTGACCTCAGATAATCCCACTGCATCCGATTGGCTATAGAATCATCCATTTTGATCCAAATGTTCCATGGAACCCATAAATAAGCCAATGACCCGCCTGTGACCTCAGATAATCCCACTGCATCCGATTGGTCATAGAATCATCCATTTTGGTCCAAACGTTCCATGGAACCCATAAATGTGCCAATGACCCACCTGTGACCTCAGATAATCCCACTGCATCCGATTGGCTATAGAATCATCCATTTTGGTCCAAATGTTCCATGGAACCCATAAATGTGCCAATGACCCACCTGTGACCTCAGATAATCCCACTGCATCCGATTGGTCATAGAATCATCCATTTTGGTCCAAACGTTCCATGGAACCCATAAATGTGCCAATGACCCACCTGTGACCTCAGATAATCCCACTGCATCCGATTGGCCATAGAATCATCCATTTTGGTCCAAATGTTCCATGGAACCCATCAAAGTACCAATGACCCGCCTGTGACCTCAGATAATCCCACTGCATCCGATTGGCCATAGAATCATCCATTTTGGTCCAAATTTTCCATGGAATCCATATATGTGCCAATGACCCACCTGTGACCTCAGATAATCCCACTGCATCCGATTGGCTATAGAATCATCCAATTTGGTCGAAATGTTCCATGGAACCCATCAAGGTACCAATGACCCGCCTGTGACCTCAGATAATCCCACTGCATCCGATTGGCCATAGAATCATCCATTTTGGTCCAAATGTTCCATGGAACCCATCAAAGTACCAATGACCCGCCTGTGACCTCAGATAATCCCACTGCATCCGATTGGCCATAGAATCATCCATTTTGGTCCAAATGTTTCATGGAACCCATCAAAGTACCAATGACCCGCCTGTGACCTCAGATAATCCCACTGCATCCGATTGGCCATAGAATCATCCATTTTGGTCCAAATGTTCCATTAAACCCATAAAAGTGCCAATGACCCACCTGTGACCTCAGATAATCCCACTGCATCCGATTGGCTATAGAATCATCCATTTTGGTCCAAATGTTCCATGGAACCCATAAATGTGCCAATGACCCACCTGTGACCTCAGATAATCCCACTGCATCCGATTGGTCATAGAATCATCCATTTTGGTCCAAACGTTCCATGGAACCCATAAATGTGCCAATGACCCACCTGTGACCTCAGATAATCCCACTGCATCCGATTGGCCATAGAATCATCCATTTTGGTCCAAATGTTTCATGGAACCCATCAAAGTACCAATGACCCGCCTGTGACCTCAGATAATCCCACTGCATCCGATTGGCCATAGAATCATCCATTTTGGTCCAAATGTTCCATTAAACCCATAAATGTGCCAATGACCCACCTGTGACCTCAGATAATCCCACTGCATCCGATTGGCCATAGAATCATCCATTTTGGTCCAATTGTTCCATAGAACCCATCAAGGTACCAATGACCCGCCTGTGACCTCAGATAATCCCACTGCATCCGATTGGCCATAGAATCATCCATTTGGGTCCAAATGTTCCATGGAAACCATCAAAGTACCAATGACCCGCCTGTGACCTCAGATAATCCCACTGCATCCGATTGGCCATAGAATCATCCATTTTGGTCCAATTGTTCCATAGAACCCATCAAGGTACCAATGACCCGCCTGTGACCTCAGATAATCCCACTGCATCCGATTGGCCATAGAATCATCCATTTTGGTCCAAATGTTCCATGGAACCCATAAATGTGCCAATGACCCGCCTGTGACCTCAGATAACTGCCTGTGACCTCCCACTGCATCCGATTGGCCATAGAATCATCCATTTTGGTCCAAATGTTCCATGGAAACCATCAAAGTACCAATGACCCGCCTGTGACCTCAGATAATCCCACTGCATCCGATTGGCCATAGAATCATCCATTTTGGTCCAATTGTTCCATAGAACCCATCAAGGTACCAATGACCCGCCTGTGACCTCAGATAATCCCACTGCATCCGATTGGCCATAGAATCATCCATTTTGGTCCAAATGTTCCATGGAACCCATAAATGTGCCAATGACCCACCTGCGACCTCAGATAATCCCACTGCATCCGATTGGCCATAGAATCATCCATTTTGGTCCAAATGTTCCATGGAAACCATCAAAGTACCAATGACCCGCCTGTGACCTCAGATAATCCCACTGCATCCGATTGGCCATAGAATCATCCATTTTGGTCCAAATGTTCCATGGAAACCATCAAAGTACCAATGACCCGCCTGTGACCTCAGATAATCCCACTGCATCCGATTGGCCATAGAATCATCCATTTTGGTCCAAATGTTCCATGGAACCCATCAAAGTACCAATGACCCACCTGTGACCTCAGATAATCCCACTGCATCCGATTGGCCATAGAATCATCCATTTTGGTCCAAATGTTCCATGGAACCCATCAAAGTACCAATGACCCACCAGTGACCTCAGATAATCCCACTGCATCCGATTGGCCATAGAATCATCCATTTTGGTCCAAATGTTCCATGGAACCCATCAAAGTACCAATGACCCACCAGTGACCTCAGATAATCCCACTGCATCCGATTGGCCATAGAATCATCCATTTTGGTCCAAATGTTCCATTAAACCCATAAATGTGCCAATGACCCACCTGTGACCTCAGATAATCCCACTGCATCCGATTGGCCATAGAATCATCCATTTTGGTCCAATTGTTCCATAGAACCCATCAAGGTACCAATGACCCGCCTGTGACCTCAGATAATCCCACTGCATCCGATTGGCCATAGAATCATCCATTTTTGACCAAATGTTCCATGGAACCCATAAATGTGCCAATGACCCACCTGTGACCTCAGATAATCCCACAGCATCCGATTGGCCATAGAATCATCCATTTTGGTCCAAATGTTCCATGGAAACCATCAAAGTACCAATGACCCGCCTGTGACCTCAGATAATCCCACTGCATCCGATTGGCCATAGAATCATCCATTTTGGTCCAAATGTTCCATGGAACCCATCAAAGTACCAATGACCCACCTGTGACCTCAGATAATCCCACTGCATCCGATTGGCCATAGAATCATCCATTTTGGTCCAAAGTTTCCATTAAACCCATAAATGTGCCAATGACCCACCTGTGACCTCAGATAATCCCACTGCATCCGATTGGCCATAGAATCATCCATTTTGGTCCAAATGTTCCATGGAACCCATAAATGTGGGAATGACCCACCAGTGACCTCATATAATCCCACTGCATCCGATTGGCCATGGAATCATCCATTTTGGTCCAAATGTTCCATGGAACCCATCAAAGTACCAATGACCCGCCTGTGACCTCAGATAATCCCACTGCATCCGATTGGCCATAGAATCATCCATTTTGGTCCAAATGTTCCATGGAACCCATAAATGTGCCAATGACCCGCCTGTGACCTCAGATAATCCCACTGCATCCGATTGGCCATAGAATCATCCATTTTGGTCCAAATGTTCCATGGAACCCATAAATGTGCCAATGACCCACCTGTGACCTCAGATAATCCCACTGCATCCGATTGGCCATAGAATCATCCATTTTGGTCCAAATGTTCCATGGAAACCATCAAA
This sequence comes from Tetanocera ferruginea, assembly GCA_958299015.1. NCBI lineage: Eukaryota > Metazoa > Arthropoda > Insecta > Diptera > Sciomyzidae > Tetanocera > Tetanocera ferruginea. Next base: position 47,015,758 of record OY282640.1, on the reverse strand, counting down.
GTACCAATGACCCGCCTGTGACCTCAGATAATCCCACTGCATCCGATTGGCCATAGAATCATCCATTTTGGTCCAAATGTTCCATGGAACCCATCAAAGTACCAATGACCCGCCTGTGACCTCAGATAATCCCACTGCATCTGATTGGCCATAGAATCATCCATTTTGGTCCAAATGTTCCATTAAACCCATAAATGTGCCAATGACCCACCTGTGACCTCAGATAATCCCACTGCATCCGAGTGGCCATAGAATCACCCATTTTGGTCCAAATGTTCCATGGAACCCATAAATGTGGAAATGACCCACCAGTGACCTCATATAATCCCACTGCATCCGATTGGCCATGGAATCATCCATTTTGGTCCAAATGTTCCATTAAACCCATAAATGTGCCAATGACCCGCCTGTGACCTCAGATAATCCCACTGCATCCGATTGGCCATAGAATCATCCATTTTGGTCCAAATGTTCCATGGAACCCATCAAAGTACCAATGACCCACCTGTGACCTCAGATAATCCCACTGCATCCGATTGGCCATAGAATCATTCTGAAGCTGAATACGAACCAATCAGTTCGTGGAAAATTAAAACAATACAACCATAAACAACGAAACAAAAACAAAGAAAGCAGCAGGCACATAAGCAGCTGATGATTGATTTTCTTATATAAAAACATGCATTTTTCTTCTTATATTTTACTATTTTCTGACTTTCATATAATAGTGGCAAAATCCAAAATTAGATATTCATTCAGCGTAGGATATATCTGATATTTAAGTATATATATTATCTTTGAACGATAAGTATTAAAGGCTGTAGGTATACCCTAAAGTATTCGCCAAAAACGTTGCATGACCTTCAAAAAATCTGTTAAAACGACCCCATACAAACCGCGCTGTAAGACGTAATTCTACGTCAAAAAAATTAACTTTCTAAATTTTTTTAAGTGTTCAGAAATTAAAAAAATTTAGAAAGTAAATTTTAACACTTTAACACTTTTAGTAACACTTTAATAAAGTGTTCAGAAATTTAAAAACTTAAGCCAATGCAACCATTTTTCTATTTTCGGCAACACATTGCTATATTTCGCCTAAATATACTAACAGCCTTATTCTAGTGATTGACAATTGCAAATTTATTGACAAGATAATCGCTAATGCTTGGTTTTCACTTAGTCATTTTTTGTTTGACATGAAATTTAAAAGTTTAAAAAATCACATATAAGTAAATAACATTTTTTTGCAAATTTTGCTAAAAACATGTGAAGAGATAAGTTTTTCCTATTTGTCGGCATTGTCAAACATAATAAAAATGACAACGTGTTGGCATGCCAGTCAAGTGACTGACAACAACTGACCATTGATATTGACTTAGTGAAAACCAGGCTTTATTAACTTTTGACTTTTTAGTGAGAAAAATTTGTTCCCCATATTTCTGGCAATTTTCGGAAACAGGCATTCTGGCCGTTTTTTGCTTCAATGCTCAGATCAAACGTCTCAATTGAGTTTGGTAAAGTTGCCCAGTGATGGTATCACCCGGTTGTAGCAGCTCATAGTAAACCTCGCCAAATCGGTGCCGCCAAATACAGAGCATAACCTTGTCACTGCAAATAATAAGCCTTTAGTCGATTTTAGCATATGGTAGGGCGGCCCGTATGATTTTTGCGCTTGGGGGGTTATCGTAATGAAACCATTTCTCATCAGCAGTCACAGTACGATGCAAAAATCTTTTAATTTTTTGCTGTTGAAGCAGCTGTTCACAAGTCGTTCGACGTTTCAATACTCGGTTTCAATTCCTACGGCACCCAATATCCTACTTTTTGGATCGTTCACAGGATTTCGCAAAGGCGGAATGGGGTTCAAAGGTTTACATGAAGTGACCCACGTATATGGGAGTTTTTTTTATTTTCTTAGAAATTTCGTTAAAACAATACTCATATTGCATGGATGATAGACAATTGTTATTTATAGATTTATTCAAAACATATTAAAAAATACTTTATACAGTCAAATCCTATGTTTCGTTATAACTCAAGTACCCCCTATAACTCAAGGTACACTTAGAAAAAAACACATACCTTGCTCCGGTAAAAAATTTCTCTATTTTCGATATAGAAATTTTCTCTTTTTTAAATAAAATTTTCTTAAATTAGAATAAATTTTCACATTTACGAAGAAATATTTCTTTACTTCTAGGAAATGGGATTTTTTTAATAGGTCTAATAATGATAAGTATTTTTCTCGCACAAAAAATTTCTCATTTATTGAGAAAAAATTTATTGAAAATGAAAAACTTTTCTTATATTTTGATAAAAAATTCACTAAGAGAAGTATTTTCTTCAATAAAAACAAATCTTTTCTCAAAAATAAAAAGTTTTTTCTCAAAAAACGATATATTTTTCTTTTTCATGGAAGCTTTTTACCATTTTTAGAGAATTTTTAGTATCGAAATTACAGATTAGCATTCTCTGGAGCAAAGTCTATACCATTTTTCTCTAAATATGATGCCTTTTTTATCATATTCCGATAAGCTTTTTTCTGAGTGTACTTGCATATTTATTGTAAAACACCAAAAATGGACCACACTTTCCATAAATTGGAAATTAAAGTTAAAATCATGTTTTCGGGCCCTCTGAGTTTACATATGTGAATTTATTCATTTTCATAGTGTCATAAAAGTAGCACGAAAATTACAACCAAAATTATGTCCCCATATAAAATTTATCACTGAATTCGATTCCGGTCAAGTTTACTCCGGTCAATATCGTTGATTTTTTCACTCAGATCATATTTAAATTATCCTGACCTGGTAGATTATGGTGTTACTTTGAAAATTAAGCACTTCAGTTGTTTGTGATGCGCACTTAATGTAGATTATATTTAAAGAAGTAATTTTGCAAATCGAACATTTTTTATAAGATATATGATATATTATGTGAATGTACTTTTTCGATAATAGTAAATTTCTTGTTGTATACCTGCTTAAGTTATAGATAATATTTTTAGTTCTGTTGCATATGTGTAATAATTTGTTTTTCGCAGTTTCTGTACGGAAAAATGTTATGAAGTGCTTCTACTAGTTGATGAATGATTTGGTTTTCGTTCTCCGACGTAGTAAGTTTCTCATAGAATCCGTTCATGAGATGCTCGCTCTGCATAGCCTGAAATATTTCTGACATTTTCTTCAACTTCCAAAAGTTTTTCGTTATATTATGTCCAAAGGCTCGTCCTGAAACAAGACAATTTTTAAACAGCAACTCTCTTGTGTCATAAATTGCAACCACGATGCAGCACGCGGTTTTTAAGGTATACTTAATTGGCATTAGTTGTTTTACAGCGAATCGAACATACTCATCTCGACCATTTGGAGGAAAATGTTCTCCAACATATCCAAAATAGATATTTTCTGCTCGAATTAGATTTTGAAGGACGACCTTCTTTTTTTCTTTTATTGGATTACGTGAAAACAGCGACTTGACAATTTTTAATTTTAAAAAAATAATTAATTATCAAACTATTCATTACTTACTTACTTACTTACTTACTTACTTAGGTGGCCATGACAACCCCTTGTCGGCTTACGGCCGTCTTCATCAGCTCTAGCCAGGCGTCTCTGCTTCACGCGCGCCATCTCCAATTTCATTCACCAAGTGCGGTTAGGGCTTCCTCGGCCTGGTAAATCCTTCGGAGGCATGCTCTTTCTCTTCGTCGTCGACCCTCGGCTTTCGCCTCAAACACCTTTTTCGCTGAATCTTCTTCATCCATACGAAAGACATGACCCAGCCATGACCTAGTGGTTCATTCGAATGCGATAGTCGTCGCAAGGGTGGTTAAATTTTAAGGCCCGATGTTGAATGTGAACCACACCTAAACGTCAAGTTTTGTTCTGCATTTCATTTGCTTTTAAGTTATTCAGGCTTATTATGAAAATGGGCGTTCAAATTAAAGTGCATACCGTGCACTTCGTGATGAAAATCATCTTCAGTGATGAGGCACATTTTTACCTCAGTGGATTCGTCAATTTGCCCAATGCCGCATTTGGGTGACTTATAATTCCAAAGTGATTGTCGAAAAACCAATGCACCCACAAAGAGTGACTGTTTGGTGCGGTTTATGGGCTGGTGACATCAGCGGGCCGTATTTTTTCCAAAATGAGGCCGGTCAGGCAGTTACTGTGAATGGTGTTCGCCATCGTGAGATGATAACGAACTTTTTAAGGCCCGAATTGGTAGATATGGATGTGGAAGATATGTTGTTTCAACAGGACGGTGCCACTTACAGCACAGCTAATGAAACAATGGCTCTTTTGCGCGACAATTCAATGGCCGTGTTATTACACGTGGTGGCGATGTCAATTGGCCGTTAAGATTATGTGATTTGACACCGTTGGACTTCTTTCTTTAAAGGATGAGTTAGTTCAGCACATTAACGGAATATAACCTCAATTATGCCTTAGCGTCATCGAAAATTTGAGGCCGCTGAGATCGCGGCGGACATTTGGCCTATATTTTGTTGCATACATTGAACTATACAAATATTATCATAATAAAAAGAAATGACAATAATTTCCTAAATAATTTGTGTTTTATTCAAAATCAACATCGGCCCTTAAAATTTAACCACCCTTTATAACTGATGTTGATGAAATCCGGTGATGCACAGTTCTGCAATTCTATGTACTTTATTGAGTTTGTTCAGAATTGAGACCTTCGAAGTGACTGGCCACCAGACTATCGTCTCGTAGAGTAGTATTGCTCTAATGGTCACTGTGCATATCCACCAGACTATTACTGGCCTAAATCCCTATTAGTTTCCTCTTAATTTTTTGCATGCAAAGAGCGCTGTATATGCCTTTTTTTAATACTTCAATTTTCATTCCAGAGAAGTTTCCTATCCAAGATATGGACGTATAAAATTTTAATTACATTTGATTTTGATTTGATCGTTTTTTTGGATGCTAAGATAGGATCAGATGTCAGCAACAATATTTTCATTAAATCCGTATTATATTTAATCCGCGAGACCATTCTATTTTTATATTTAAAGACAAATGGGTGCTTGTACCCTCCCTCTTATCACCAAAGTTTATACTATGCACTAGTTTTTATCATTATCATAACCTGTGAGTTTTAGTAACTCTTTTGTTTATAAAAAAGTAAACTTTCTTGTTTATAAAAAGGTGAAGATAATACTTTGGAAGTCAAAAGTATATACTTCAGATAAATTTACAAAAAAGGTTTCGACAAAATCAAAGCATCTTTTTTTCGCAATTCCCTTTTGAACTTTGCTAAATTTTTAATATTTTTCAATACAAAATTGACTATTTTTCGCCAAAAGACACTTTTTAAACTTCTATAACTTTCTGGGTTATGCAAAAGGGCAGATAATAATTTAGAAGTCAACAGATAATACTTCACATAAAATCACAAAAAAGTTTCAACAAAATCAAAGCATCTTCTTTTCTCAATTCGCTTTTGAACTTTACTAAATTTTCAATATTTTTCCATACAAAATTGACTATGTTTCGCAAAAAGTCACTTTTTTTTAAACTTCTATAACTTTCTTGGTTATGAAAAGGGGCAGATAATATTTTGGAAGTGCAAAGATAATGCTTCAAATAAAGTTACAAAAAAGTTTCGCTAAAATACAAGAATCCTTTTTTTTTGTTATAGTGTATCAAAACTCGCAAATTTTTGAACTTTAAAGTATTTTTTTAAAGTAAAGAAAATCTTTTTTAAAAAAAAAAATTCATGCTTAAAAAAACTACTTTCAGTATTAAAATACATTTTAAAATAATCGTCTTTACTGATTTTTCAGAAAAAACAAGCTTAATTATTGAAAATATTAACATTTTCTTCAGATAAAGATGTGCAGTGGATAGCATGGATGTAAATGGATAGCATTTTAATAAGCTTTAATATTATTAATATATATAAAGACTGTCCCAGAAATAACTGTCCTTTTGTTTTTTATTGTAAAAAAACCAATGATGTTTTTTTAAAATTGTTTGAGTTTATTATTAAGTGAACATTAAAAAATAAATGAACATTTTATTTACAGTGAAAAAAATACACTTTAAAATATTATACACTTTTTGGTTAAGGTCCTCCATTAGGTTTTTACCAACCTTTCGTTGACCTAAGTGTATGCCCGAAGCCATTTACGTCGAAATATTTCGATTTTTTTTCGCAGTTTGTTTGGTCTTCTTAAGATTTATTTTCATTAAAGTCCAATATCTTTCGATTGGGCGAAGTTCGGGGCAATTCGGAGGATTGGCTTCTCTTGGTACCACAGTGACATTATTGGCTTGGTACCAATCCATCGTTCTCTGGGCGTAGTGACATGTTGCTAGATCAGGCCAAAATAGTACTGAACCTTGGTGCTGACTTATAAAAGGCAGCAAACGCCGCTCCAGACACTCTCTGATGTAAATTTCGGTGTTGATTGTGCGATCTGTCATAAATTCCATACTTCGAAGACCACATTTGCAAATAGCCTGCCACATCATGTATTTCTCTGTAAATTTAGAGATTTCTCTGTAAATTCCCTTTTAACCGCAGTCTAATATACGTGTCCAATCAAATTTGGGCAGGTAATCGCGATACAGTTTTCGAGCCCTTCTCTTGACTAGTACTGAACCTTGGTGCTAACGTTTAAAAGGCAGCAAACGTCGCTCTAGACACTCTCTGATGTAAATATCGGTGTTGATTGTGCGATCTGTCACAAATTCCTTACTTCGAAGGCCACATTTGCAAATGGTCTGCCACACTATGTATTTCTTTGGAAATTGGGTATGTTTTTCGGTGGTAAATTTAGAGGATGCTCCACCCCTTCTAACCGCAGTATAGTATCCGTGCACAGGTAACTGCTTGAAATCCGCTTTGCAGTACGTATCATCCTCCATGATCACGCAATCAAATTTGGGCAGGTAATTGCGATACAGTTTTCGAGCCCTCCTCTTGACTTCGGCATACTTTTATTCTGACCTATCAGGTACTTTTTGTACTTTATAGCTCCTTGGGTTGTATAAGTTTTAAATCCGTTGAACACTTGACTTCGATGTGCACGCTTTTGCTGCCATATCACTATCCGAAGCGCCTGGATTCTGAGTAAACAGCCGCTTAACATTCTGGGCCACCGCTTGGTTCGCTGGACCACTTTTTCTCTCTGAGCCTGTCATTTTTGATAAAGGGATAAGCTGTTTGTATCGTTTTATGGTCCTTCCGACAGTTTTTTCGTACACGCCAACTTCCTTAGCGATCTTTTTGTACGTGGTGTTGGGATTTTCCAAGTATTTCCAAATTATTGCTTTCCGCTTTGCTTATTGTTGAGACGACATCTTTTCAGTAGCTTCAGTAGTATTTTTTTTTAATCTGCAATATTGATACATTATTTAGACAGGGGCGTACCGAGGTAATGTTGGTTGGGGAGGTAGTAAAGTATTTTGGCCGACTGAACACCATTAAGTCCCGACTTTTTTTTTAATACAACATGTTCAATTAACCAAAATTACTCACCCGTTCGATCAATATAAATAAACCTTCAAGGCGGTTTTCATATCGTTTTTCTTTTTAAGTGTGCTCTTTTTAATTCTTAATTCTTAGACACTGCATTTAGGTTTTGAGATTAAATACAGTTGGTTTTTGAGCATGGCTAAATGGTAATGGTAGAAAACAATTTTTATGGTATGCAATTTTTCACAAAAATATTTACTTAAGTAAATGTCATGACTACGATCGCCGTCTAAAATGTTTCATTCCAAAAAACAGAATTTTATAAACAGAACTTGTTCATTTATGAAAATATTAATAGAAATAATTTCTTTATTATTATTACAAACTTGTTTTCACATTATTTTTTTATTTCTTAAGAAATTTATAAATTTAATTATAGTTTAATTAAAATTAACTAAATTAACATTTTTTCTAATAATTTAAGATAAATTAATTTCCATTCCAGCTAAATATCAAACGCAATTTCCGTCTCCCAAAAACCACAATTAAACCATTTCCAAAGAAATTCTCTTGAATGCAGCAATTCTTTAGAAATTATACTAAAATCTTATCTCTTCAAAAAACGAAAATAAATCTTATATCGCTCTTTATGAAAGTCTCAGTTGGTAACTAGCCCGCCCACCTGGTTTATTTCGTCGTCATTATTGAATTAACTTAATTATTCCCAAAACCAATTTATTATGAAAATATTTATTTGTTATGCTCTGTTATCGTATGCAATACCGTTAATTTTGGTCATCAAAACAAATTATGACTGACTGACTATCGACAGGACATTCGTTGTATTGAAATGAGGTTTAATTTTCACCCAATTAAATATTTCATTACGTCAGGCACGCAGCACCGTTAGCTTGTTAATCCTTTATTCTGCTTACCAACGCCGAGGCACACTACAAACTTCAGTGCCGCCCCATCTATCAGCTCATATTAGAATATTTTCATAAATAATACGGAGACAACGGAAATTCTTTAGATGACAAAATCAAAAAGTTTGACGCAGCATATAATTTGCCTGAGCTACAATATTTGTTGAATTATTGAGGCGATTTGCTAAGACCACAAGGCCTAGATAAATAAATAAAATGCAGTATAGAGTCAATTGTATAGCAAGAATATACATATGTATATAGGTTTTGAATATGACGTAAATAACCAAGAGCTGAAATCGATGTCATCGTGCGACTTCAAACCAACCAGTTCAGTTATGAATGACAAACGCCATTGTTGCATGCGTCTATTTTTTTATTTTGACATTTACCCTTTATAGTATTATTCAGGGTAGATAATTGGATAGCCTGGGTAGCGAGGGATAGGCAGGTTTGAGAAAGAAAACTGTCACACGGGACATAATTAGAACGCTGTTAACGCATACAAATGTACGTAATGTATGTAAGCAATGCAATGAACTGGCAGCAGTTGACAAAAACTAGGCTTGCATTGTTACTCAACATACTATACGTATGTATCAGGTTGACCCCAACTATGGTCTTTGAGTGAGGCTATTTGATAACCAAGCTTGTAATGAATTTAAAATTTTATTTTAGGCTAGCATTTAACAGGAAATCTATGTTAAAAACACTCATTTTCTGCTTATTTGTTCGGGAACTAAAATTTAAGATTTAAGATTTAAGATTTAAGATTTAAGATTTAAGATTTAAGATTTAAGATTTAAGATTTAAGATTTAAGATTAAAGATTTAAGATTTAAGATTTAAGATTTAAGATTTAAGATTTAAGATTTAAGATTTAAGATTTAAGATTTAAGATTTAAGATTTAAGATTTAAGATTTAAGATTTAAGATTTCAGATTTAAGATTTAAGATTTAAGATTTAAGATTTAAGATTTAAGATTTAAGATTTAAGATTTAAGATTTAAGATTTAAGATTTAAGATTTAAGATTTAAGATTTAAGATTTAAGATTTAAGATTTAAGATTTAAGATTTAAGATTTAAGATTTAAGATTTATGCATTTTTTTACTCTTATCTTATGAACTATTCAGGCTGACCGTGTATTTAAACATGAATTTAACGGTCACAAAACTCATAAGCAATCATAGTTCACGTTTCTCTTACATATGTACATGAGATTCATGTATTTTTGTCACTTATTTCTTGAACTGTTCTTGTTCCCCTTGTGTTTGTTCATGAATTTCGTGAGTTTCATTCACAAAACTTATGAATGATTCTTGTTCCCCTTGTGTTTTTTATAGAATTTACGAAATTCTTTTTTGATTCATGTATTTTGTACACACACATTATGAACTTTAAACACTACACTCAGGGAAAAATCGCAACTTAAAATTAAATAATATCGTATCAATTTTACGTTGTTCCACTTTAAAAAAATCATCTTTAAATTTACCATCAAAGCCTTCAAATCAAATATGAAAACATTTTGTTATTCAAAAAGAAGTAGAAAAACTTCAAAATAATGATGAATACACTTACTCTTATTTTCAATGAAGTATATCAAATTCGAAAATAAGTTGAAAAATTACATTGTTTACAGTTGAAGTCGTCAAAAGTGAAAACGAAGTGGAAGACACTTCAATTTGAAGTTGTATACTTAAGTTGCATAAAAATAGTTTTAGTTTTCTGAAATAAAGTGCGGAAGCTGGAAAGTAAATCCTGCTAAGTTCATGTTAAGTTAATGTGTAAAAACAAAAGCAGTAAATTCAAATAAA